>JAIOKQ010000294.1:687684-1375369 GCA_020654165.1 Oryctes rhinoceros | reverse complement strand
TTATGTCCAACCTGACCAATAAACAACTATTTGATATGATGGTGATACAGTATAATAGTTCTGCAAGAGTAAAATACTGATGCAAATAGAAAACGGTTTGTTTACACGTTGTTTACGTTTACGCATTAAAAAATGGTGAAAATCTTGGTTTGATTGCCTCGGCTAACGATATTAAGCAATTTAAGGATAAATATCAAAAGGAGAATAACAAACGGAATTACCTAGAAGGATTCAGATTCACCGATAACACTACAAAGAAATGTAGGTGTAGCATAATTTTCATATGAATTGATTACTGAAGGAATTGTTGAAGGTCTCTCATCGAAAATAAGATGTCTTCCATGAACAAGTGGTAATGTTTAATAGAGCCTATAACCCCAGCCTGCATAAAAATAGTATGCTATATGAAAAATATAGCCCTGAGCCATCTGAGAACAACGGCGTTGCAACCATTATATTAAAATCCGGAAAGTCATTAAAATGATGTTATCGCATATGAAATGAAATTTATAATATTCACGAAGCCGACTAGTCCTTACGGTAGGTACTTGTTATGCGGAATTGAATAATTTATATCTGTCGAACGACGAAGGAGACGGTGTTAAGGGTTACAAATTGCATCTTACGTGTATCACGCGACTTGCACACCGTGTTCATTAATTCTAAAGTACTTATTAAGAGGTAACAAATGGTAATCTACTTAAAATCTCGTAACACACATGAATATCATTTCGTAAGTTTTAAATTAGCGAAAATCGGGCTCGGTTGGATAGCACCATGTATGTAAAATGCCTTAGCTCGTTTAATACGAAAAGCTTGAAAAAATATTAAGAGTTGAACGTAGTACATAATTTCTGCCATCACTTTTATAAGCGCCTTTTATGAAGTTAAAAAGTTTTTGAAACTGTCAGCAACAGCGAAGCTTCCCGACGCAGTGTCAGTAGTAATTAAACGAAGTTCCAAATATGATGAAACGATAAAAAAAGTTATAGAAAGTTAAGCTTAAAATATCTTTTTTGTAGCTTCTACGTACATATATTTCTATAAACTGTATTTCTTTTTTTGGCATTGATGATCAAAGCTCATCTCGCATTTTATATCGTAAAAGGTTAAGATAAACCAGAAACAATATGTCGAATGCCCTTTTCCGAAGTCACTACGTCTTTGCTTTGATAAATGTAATTTTGCATTTTTTACATCTACGAAATTAGAAATGTTATCCTAACCTCTCGCAAAGCTTGTACCTTCGTTAGTTCACTGTTAGAGCATGTTAAGATAAGGCGATTTATATAAATGACCGATCTTATATGTAAAGTTGTCAAACATCTGTATAGGTCTAACGTCTGCATAAGTAGACGGAGGATCATCTACATTTCCATTTTCTTTCAAAGATTTCATTCACACTTTAAACACAGCTTCAAATTCATAAGCAACGTGGTCTATAACATTATCATTAAGCATTGACATTTTAGTCAATGAATCTGTCTTCTCGTTAGGGCGATCCGTACCCGATACTTAATTTAAAATAGTTTTTCGGTGATGAGTTTTTAAGTCCGACCAACGTCGAATTATGCTGAGAAACATAGTGCTGGACCTTGTCAAGTCATCTCTATGTTTTAATAAACAAAGAAAATCAGAGGTACATCGGAGGGTACTCGCCGTCAACGATTGCAATTATGAGAATTCATCGCTTACTTTGAAACGTAGGAGTCTATCATATAGAGAAGAATTAATAAAATTTAAAAGATAGTTTAGAAGGAAAATCATATACTTTAAATTTGAATATCAATTATATACCGATATGATACTGCTAACGCACCTTTGCAATGTGGTACATATATTTCGCTGTATTATCGAACTTCTAAAGTTAGCAATATATAGAAACCTTTCGCAAATACACCTAATGGTAGATGCTTATCAGCGAACTAAGTTAGATTTCAAGCATGTTAAGATGGTGGAATGTTAAAAACGAAAAAAACATAGAGAAAAACAAAAAGATGAGTGATATGACCACATTTTACTGAACCATAAACAAGAATCGTTTATCGGGAATACCTCCTTTAATAATCTCTTTGAAATTCTGAATAAAGTCCAATAATGCACGTGGAAATCCAGAAGTACTTTGTGGTCAACAAATGAGTCTCAATTGTGCGGTAGCCATGCACCAACTTGTATCGAAACCCCACAGCGCGGAATTTATCGGATTCTAATTCCACACGTTTGTTGCGGTTTTAAGTATTTGATGCTTTGATGTTTCCCTTTCTCTTTGAAGCTGTATGTTTGTATTCTGTATTCGCGTATACGCGCGGAGCGAGCGGCTTGGTATCAGTTCATATACAGAAGGGGATAATTTAAACTACGTTATAGTATTCTAAGAGCGAATCAGCTAAGAGGAAATAATCTATTGCGCACAAAGCAAACGAGCTTATACAAATAAAACACATACACGTGTAGAATGAGCGCAATTAACATTTTTACAGTTTATTAATATTGTCCTGTGCGAATATACCTGGTATTACCTGCTAATTCGAGGAAACAATAATTTTGAATGATGCGGAAGTAAAGGAACAAACCAACAAGAAAATATTAGCAGATATACCACGACAAAAATTAGTAAGACACTAGCACGCACTGTTTTCCTTGATTTATTTGGAACAATAACAGAAAGCTACAAACAAATGGAAATTGAAGATAATTAAGTGATCTCGAGTGTACCCTCTACATTTGATCTCAGTTTGCTTCACACCAACTTAATCTATTTGAACAGCGGACTTACGATAATCGAAATAACGATTTCCTTGCCTTGTCAGCTCCATCCGGGATGTCACACATATATAGTTCACCTGAGAATAGTAGAAAAATAGTTGCTTGGTATTAATAAAGAAAACAGTTTGTAAGAATATGCGAAGTAGCTACGATGAATAAAATAAATTAGTTCAAGAAAGTATTAAATTATTTTGATTGTTGTGAACAGTTACTGTGATTAGGCTTATATTTGAATGAAACATTGTGTTTGTTTAAAATTATTTATTTTAAACTTGACCATATACGTCTTAGTTAGAAGTAGCTATAATTTAGTTAGTTCAACTGCATAGTTCAGTTTCTAATATTGGGTTTTCCATAGATTGGCTTTTGTTGAATTACTAGAGATACAGTACTAAGGGGAGATATGCGTGAATGCAATAAACTACGTGACATTTATAACTAGCTGGAACACGTCTTTGCATCAGCCATGGATTTACAATTGGTTGATTTTCCAACTGCCTTAGACTAACTAAAAAAGTTGAATTGGAAATTCCCAGAGTACTAAAGTTATTTAAAATTATTCAATTAATTTCGAAATTTCACAGGATTAACTAAGCATAAAATAAAAACGTATCTTTGTTTATTTAGTTTATAAAGTAGATTGTGTGTATACAATGGAAATACTTAATATCCTAAATTTTATACCGGGCGATTCATTTATCTTGAGGCAAATGATTCGCTTATTTACTCGATGGATGATAAAAATATTACCATGTGCAATGCGAAAGTATATTCTATGGTTAAGTTAGTCCACCAGAAAATAAATAACCTTGACCTGAAACTAGTTTTATTCAATTTGACCTTACTAGTACTGATAAAATAACCTCTAAAATACAGACTTTTATCTAAAATACAGACCAATACAGAAAGGCTGTGTCTTTTTCCAACAATACCCATTCTTTGCTTTAGAAGGGTGCCATCCAACACATCTCTAATGGCCTTCGTAGTGTGGACGACTTCTTTGCATATTTCCTTTTTTACTACATCTTCTGTTTTAAGTAAGTTCAAAAATATTTAAAGCAACTAAATCTACATGTGGATTAGCATTACATTAAGAACATGTTCTTACCACCGCAGCTTAAATTATATTAGAAAACGTAGTATTAGTACGTAATATTATTGATGTCGCGATCGATGCTTTGTGCAAGAACCATCATATGTTTTTAAGCGAACGCCTTTTTAAGAGACATTCGTCTGTATCCGTACAAAGTAACATCTATAAAAGTAATCCCCAAAAGATACAATAAAATGAAAAAAGGCATTATAGAAGCCCCAACGGCTGTTCCACATTTCGCGGACAATTTTGGTAAGCTTTCTTTGATTTAGTACCACATCATCTGTCTTTTCGCGCACATAAAACTAAATCAAATTCCTCATACAAAGACAAAAAAAACAGTAAAAACTTCATATCGTGTTAATAGTTTTTCAACATTAGGTTTATGAATTATAGTTCACGTACCTGCGATTTACAGCTTATTTTATAAGATTTAATACGTGTTAAGACGTTAAAATCTCTAATCTTTTAAATAAGAAAAATAGTAGATTATTTTAGTTGATCTTTATTACTTGTCTTTATTAGTAGACCTTGAAAAATATACCGTGTTACCTGATTTTAACAGTTAAATTAAAATTACCAATATGAAAAATCAGAAATCTTTATTTCTTGTACTGGACAGGTATTTACGTTTAACAAGAAGTAAAAGTAACAACGAAAACGTCTGTTTTAAAACAGAACATTAAGGTCCAATAAATCTAACAATAAATTACGACTTAGAAAAAGTCCAAAGAAAATGCTCAAATTTTTTGTGATTCTTTTTGTCCTTTTGTGATGCTTGAAGTATTTCAATTTTCACTTCCGCTAAATCTCCATATCTATCTCTAATGTTATCAAATACTTTAGTAGCCGGGTAACCGCAACAAAAAAAGTCCAAATGGCTGAAATCTGAACATCCCCGTAAAAAATCGAGAATGGCCAACAATATGATTTTCAATTATTCCTGCCCACGCAACACGCAGTGATTACAGTGCTTGTGCTCCTTGAAACAACTAAGGCTTTGTTGTAGATATTCTATTGTTTTAGCTTTTAACACATTCATTGAGCATAAATTTTTTCTAAGCAGAGAAAAGAATTAATTTTAGGAAATTTGAATTACCTTCAGTTCTGTTTATGCATTATTAGCAAACTTCCGTTGCGGGAAGATAGTGTCTCTTTAGAAATTGCTGAAAGTCGCGAAGCTTATAGCTTTGAAATTGTTCTTGCTTCAAAGATTTATGGCAATCACCTAAAGACCTAGAATTGGTGGGATAGCTGTGACACATTACTGGGAGTCTCTTCTCCAATCGCTAAACATACATTTGAGCACTTCAATCATAATTCGATTTCCTGTTTTTTTTTTTTTTCTTGTTTCTAAGTCCTGAATTTACGCAGCTACATATGTATCTTTTTTTATTTAAGGATCGGAGGATTTGGAAATGTAACTGCGTATATCCGTCTGTTTGTTTGAAAAACTTTAAATGTAATACCTTTACCTCCAAAAAAATAAATGTATTCGAAACTTTTGAGAATAACGTATTACTTAAGTTAAATTGTTTAGTGCGTAATTAAGCGCAACTTACAATGAGTTATTTCTCCAACAAACAGCTTCATTTATAGATTTCGATACGCTGAATCCATTAAAAGTTACTCCGATTTTCTACCTCCTACGGTAAGAGTATAAGGATCGATCTAGTTATTTCTAACTAGCACTAGTCTTAAAATTTTTAAAATTTTGTAAAACACGCTGTTTACTAAATATACTGTATATCTGCCACCATACCACACCACAGCACCGTTTACAAGTATTACTACTTTGAACATAGCTGCGATTTATTTTATTTTATTTTAAACTTGGTATATCTCTATCTTTTTTTGAGAATCATAAAAAAAATTTATCAAGCAAACAATAATAAATTATGATTCGGTTCCACTTTAATGCACGCTTTTTCACCGACAGAGCCAGCAATACCAACATCGTTTTGCAATTAAACTAGAATTTTTTTATGTTGTTCTAGTTCGGCAAGCTTTTTACGTTGTGTAATTACACATCGACGTAAAAACGAAGGTTTTTGTGGATCAGGGGCAAACAACCCGTGAACTCTAACGAAGCTAAATAGCAAAAGTCACGCAAATTAGCAATGTAACCCTATAAATTCTATTAACCTTATCTCTGCAAACATATTTACTCACAGTGTGCCGAGGTATGTGCTGTATTGCAATATATTATGATTTACGCAGCATTTACTGTCAGAAAAATTTTTTTTGATAAGTGCCTAAAACACATTCGTACTATGTGTGGGTATCATCGATCATTTCAGAATAAATAAGGTAGAAAAAAGAAATCATCTAATCACGATAGCTTTCTTTATAATTTACACTTCAGATAATAAAATTGATAATACTAAACATTTAAAAACTCTGTTGTAAACAAAGCACATTATGCAATGAGTTAGCGATGAGCGGGATAACGCGCTATTTCAGGAACGAATGGAGATTTTGAATCGTTACCAGAAATAATTATTTTTAAAGAATTTAAAAAAAATATAATTTTTAAAGCGATTAAATGCCAGCACTAAACGGCGCAGTCAAATATCCATCTTCTTATTCAATTTTTGACGATGTATGACCGCTACTAAACCGTCACACTTTTCAAAAAAAAAATTCAGCAAATGTAACTAATTTTAACAAAGATATCAACAGCAGAAGCTTAGGAGGCAAAACCATCTCAAAGTGAATTTGAAAAAAGTCGCGTTAAACGCTCAAAGGTTAAAAGACATGGCAACAAAAAGTCTCGAAGTGCGTTAAGGCGACCAGCGAGGTTTATGGATCTTTGTCCCTTAACCCTTTCAGCCTTTACGGTGGCTTTGCCGCCATAATATTTACAGTGTTCCAGATTCCAACAGAAAGTACATTTTCATTGCAAACCACTAGATATCTCGAACTTAACTGCTGCTATTCCTCGTCGTTGATAGTTGTTAGCGTTTGTAAAAATGGAGGGAAATAATGCAAATCGAACGGCAAACGTATCTTTACGGCAAAAAAAGCAAGGATGGATGCTGTGACTGTAGTATCGGTTTTGCCCGATTCAAATATAGAACATGAAATTGAAGATAAAAGTTATGGACATGAAGGTGATGAGGTCACAGCTAATGACCAAATGAGCGAAGTATGCAAAGAAGGAATTAAAGAGAAGTTGATGAAAAGGTAGGTAATGAAGTTTTTATGCTATGTAGCGCGTCTGACGCCGTATATCAGTTATTTATCAAAGGACCGACGTCGTTCCTCCTGATTTGAAGACTGACGTCTCTGCTGCTAATGGACTAGTAATGCATTTGGCAAATCGAATTCTCAAACGTAAATTATTTTGTGGCAATTATTTCACTTCCCTTTCCTTATTGTGAACATTATTAAAAGGTAACACTTTTATGGTAGGAACATTTAGAATTTACAGACTTAAGCAGTATTCCATAAATTTGAAAAGACATTCAAGGAAGTTGATCGTAGAAACAATAATTCATTAATGTCTAAAGATTTTCTTCATGTTTCTTTGTCTAAAGAAACATGAAGTCAGAAGACAAGGGAATAAGAACGATCATCATAAAGAGTCCAGCAATACTCAAACTATACGTTAATTCTTTTTAGGAAGAGCGCTGATAACTCCGAAACCCTTAATATTAAGACAATAGTAGAATTAAACAAAGATTACGAGAAATACGACGATGTCGCAATGTGCTCTACTAAAAATATATACATACTTTATTGAGGAGCTTCCAACTTATGAGATAACCGATAAGTTTTAATAAAATGTTAAACCATCATAACAAAGTAAACTTGGAAAGATCCCGTTCACTAAGGCACTATCTTCCAAACCCGCCAAGATCGTGATTTATAGAAATGTTAGTATAGCTAAAGGTGGATAAAGGAACATAATTCATGATGTAACAGCACATGTGATTAAATAATTGATGTCGTTCGCTCCTCAAAATTTTGAAACGATTTTTCATTCTATTTTAGATTTCAAATATCACCATTATTGCACAATTCAATACCACGTAATGATCTGGAAATAATTAAAGGATCATCTCTTGAAAAGGATTTTACCGAGACGCCATCGAAGGTCTCTAGATTAGAGAAAGTTGGGGATGAGCGCTAGTAACTTATTTAAATAATTATAATGAAAAGAGATAATGTATATTTCTCATACACTTAGTAAGGACACTTGAATTGATTAAGTAAACCTTGATAATTTCTGCAAGACTCTCTTTTTTTTTGAATTTATTAAATCCAACCCTGCAGTTTTGCAATTGTTAATAACAAATTAATGTTCATCGCAACAATCAACTGAAGATACGCCCCATTATGAGCCTAAGCCAGGCGATTGAAAAACAGAAGCTTCGTGGCAATGCTCCTCCATCTAATCATCCAAATTTTACGGAAACTTTATTCTAGTATATACGGAAAAAATGGTATTATATATGCGCATTGCTATATTTTAGAGATTATTGGCTACCACCTTTTATTGCATTCAAACTAACTTTGCATATCGCTTAATAGTATTAAGAACGGATCTTATTCTCTTTTTATGGAATGCTTAGTTAGGGATCGATTTTATCCAAGGAAAGAACGCCAAGTTAATGTTGTCTGATTTTGCAGATTTTTTATTCAATTTGAGAGATCCTGATTGTCTACTAAATTTAACGAACGCAGGTTTTATTTCTTCTAGACTAGATTCAACTACGTTTAATGAAATCTTAAATCGAATCTTTCTCAGACGACGGAAAAAGAGTATTTGTTCTATTTAACATCACATTTGCCTATTACATTCATTATAATACACCAACATATATTTGCAACATTGATGTCCAGAAAAATAACCCGAGAAAAAAGAAAAAATACCTGCTGATATTTCCCTTAATTTAGCTCAAGTACAATGTTCTAGCTTCTAACCTTTCTAACCTTCCTTTTGTTCTCAAACACATATTACTTCGCACGTCATTAATTTCAAAGCATTCTTATAAATAACGTGTAAGCCTACCATGATTTCGACACAAACGTCCATAAGAGTCACATCGTAAATTTTAATGCATTATTCGTGTGTGAGGCTTGCTATAATCATTTATCTTTGTTGAAGTATTGATAGGTTTTCGGTATATCCAACCTGGCGATGCGTGAGTTACCGACGATGAAAGTCGTTTAACAACGGGAACAACGCATAAGAGTATCACGTTCATATTTTAAGGATGTGCTCGGAAAATAATTTACGTTTCTATCAGAGTGCTGCATTACTAATGGCAGGTGCACTTTACTAACTACGTCCTAGTTACTTGTATCACAGTAAAAATCGATAATATACGTACGTATCGTTTAATAACCCGAAAAGGAAGCACGCTAATGTAATTGAAACTTGGACATAAATAATTAATGAAGATGCGAGGAACAGTACCATTACACGCATGTTACTTATATGCTGATAAATGGGCTAGGCTTTCGAGCAGCATTTATCATTTCCTTATGTTACCATTTTTCGATCGTCGCGCTGTGAGTATTTTGTTTGCGGTAAGCGTTTAAGGAAGCAATCGACAACATTACATTGTCTACCCTTACGGCAATCTCATCTTTTAGCACGTGAAACAATATATTTATTTGAAGGAGAGAAACATCGAATCTGCTTTTTAAGTGAACCTTCGCAGGAGATTTTTAAAAATCTCCTCCATCTCTCATACTCGCTTATCTGCGAGTATCCGTGAAGATATTCTTCTTTAATGCTTCAGTGAATTGGTGCAGTTTATTTGCAATCTGTCCAATCGGCAGAGTTACCGATCCAACGGCTTCCATATTTCTATGTGCTCGCCTCTGCTTACGTCGATTCCTTAAGTCAATGTGAGCTTTAATATGTAATTAGTTGAATCCAAATGTTGTGCACTTAATGTTATGTATTTGAGGAAGTATAATACTTATTAAGCTCAAAAGCGTATTGCCATTCGTAAATAATGTATTTTATGTTAAGTGTGTACGTCCTGTATTTAGTTAACGTTCCTGAAGTTTTTATATTATCGATTGGATAAACGAATAAAATTATAAACTCGCAACAAGTTAATGTAGCAGACTGGTTCGGGAAACTTTTCAAACTTGGCAAATTTTCCGATTATTTACTTTCTGCATCCCATAAATTTCTTAAGTTTATCTTCCTTACTGAAATTTATAAACATAAAATGCGATTCGGTCTTTCGCATCAAGTAAACGGCTATTTTGGTAAACCTGAAAGCTCGTTTCAATCCTGAAAATTCGTTTCCTTGTCGTGATATAAGCATTGCTTATATTTCGTTATAAAACAAACAATTTCACCCTTTCTCTTGGACATTTCACGATATTAGATTCAATTTCTTTCTGATATCATTGACTATCGAAGAAGCAACATTACCTACCATAAAACATTTTCCCCTTCGACAATGTAAAATTAGCACGAAACCGTTTACTTATTTACGGTTACCTGAATTGACGCTAACTTTCAATACACCGCCTTGTAGTACCAATTACCCTATTTCCTCTTTTTATTGTTGTACCTGCTCGGCAAACTCCATTTACGAGGCGTGACTGAGAAAATCTGAAGGGGATATTGAATGGAAACTTGTAATTACGTTACCTAACCAAATCATTATGCAAGCACGTTAATTAAAAACGAGAATTCAGTTGGTGCGGACCTTTTTTCATTCTGGGGGTGTTATGAAGTTAGATCATTAAAAACAAAGTTTTTATCATTTCAAGTCGCCGCCGGGTACTTATCAGTTGGTTTTATTCAACGTCGACGCGGAGAATAGGATTCATGCACACTGATGCTCTTATATTAAAGTCGCTTAAGCAGACCCTTTCTCTTAGAAAGTTGTATTACTACTGAAACGTTCCGTTGTAGATTAGATAAATTGTTTAAAAATACTCGAAATTGGGAAGAAGCTCGTGTAGCTAATATCGGGTTAATCGCATTCATTGTGAATATACCTGGTCTCAATTGGGTATTCGCAAACAACTGATGTTCCCTGCGTAAATAGTAATTGTTTCACAAAAGGTGAAATTATGTACTCCATCTACTAACTGAAACATCCCTGTAGTCCTTGTTACGACAAAGTATCCATGTTTCCCATGTTTAGTAATAAACTGCAGAAATACACCGATCCGGTCTCTAATGTTGATACTGAAAATACATAGATTCCCTGATACATAGAAGGTTGCACGAGTGGTGTTTATTCACAAAATCCGTTTCCGTATTGTCTACTTTTACATAAGTATTCGAACGATGTATACACTCGGAAATATACCAACTTGTTTCAAATATAATAACTCCTCTTCAACATGGATTTGTAGCGTACTGCTTACTGTCACGGATTTAGTTTTCTATGTCGTCATTTGACCGTTCAACAAGCCACAATGTTTTGGATTTAACCATGATTTAATACAAATATTTTTATCTGGTCGAATTCAGTATTTAACATTTTTATTAACAACACTGCCGATGTTATTTTATCCAAAAAGTTACTATTCGCAGATGATTTTAAAAAAATTGCAAGTATCTCCTCCATCAATAAATATGCTTCGCTATGAACAATTTATACAGTCTGTATAATTGGTGCGTTATCAATAGAGATTACAAAGATACACTTTTTTGCATCGACTAGACAGACTCGTGTTTTATCGACTCTCGAGGAAACCAGTAGGCCACAAGATCCCTTTCTTATGAGACGAATATACACGAGTCTGTTCAGTCGCTGCAAGAAAGTAATGATTCCACCAGCCTTGGTCATCTCTAGTTATCAACAACGTTTCTCTATACAGATAAGTACTTTTTACCCGCCGATTAAGTCTTCAATTATGCAATCAACAATAACTTCTTGTCATATTGTGAACTCATCAAAGATTTAAATCTTTTCTTTTAAAGAATTTGGGTTTCCGGGTTGAAACCGCGTCGTAATTGCATGAAAATCCCAACGTTTCGCTATCAATTGAATAGAGCTTCTTCTGGGCTGCTGCATGTTGCGTCGCTGTTATACGAAGAATCTTCCTCGTATGCGCCACCAACATTTGTCAAGACAACCTTGTCACATTCACTGACAACCTATTAACACTTGTTAAGCAACAACTGAGCGCCCAACATAGCTGCGGTTTTCAAAAGTATTTTTCAAAGAAAGTGCCAGAATCGTTTTGGCGCCATCTTCAGATTGAGATTTAACTTTTCATATGTTTTATTTGTGTGGAATTATATTGAATTTAATGGACTGTTGTCTTTGTTGAGATACTAACGCCCGGATTGCTTGATAAGAAATTATCAAGCAATTAATGAGAAATGTTAAATTAATTAACTACTTAATTTGGTGATATTCCGTAGCGTAGATACCTGAACGCCTGTAAACAACTTCGTAACTAGTAAGTCTAAGTAATATCAGATCGTAGCAGATAATTAACCAGTGTCAGAACCATTTCCCGACGCGCTAATTCCAATATCTACATTCCACAAACATATATTTCATGTTTGTTTGACCTATTGTGAATTAAACTAGCCCGGAATACAATCTAATGCAATTTAATTTTCTGTAATTCCTGACCCGAATAAACTAGACAACCTCTGGCAGATAAAAGAAAAGAACAGAATACCAAACGATAGCCAACATGGTCCATATTAGCATTTCCTCACATATATTACTTTAACGAAAATTTCTTTGCTGTACGTACGAAACTCAGGATTTTACGTTAAACCATACGATGGCTCATATCGTCTGTCGTATCCAGCGTCGGCTACTGTTCTGCAATACGTTTATTCGCCTCCTTTATGTAGGACTCGCAATATAGGATTGCTTTTATTACCAGTCCACGCCAGAAGCGTCCCTCGCTTTTGTTTTAAATCTTTATTGTTGTTTTGTAACAAGAAATGCAACTTGTAAAGTAAAATGCCATTTCCGAAAAAAGAAATAAATCCGCTTCAATAAAACGAAATATAAACGAATCGGGCATGACACAAGGTCGAAATAGATCGCTCAGAAATAAAAAGGTAGATAAATTTATTTCAAGAAGGAACGATGAAATGATACATCCTGCTTTACTGCCCCAAAACCTCGTAGCTTATCTCTATTACTGAATTCTTGTCCTTAGCTAAGGAAAAATTTTCAAACGATAACGTGTACTTCGTCTCCTCGAATCATACAGAGTGTTTCGGTGGAAAAGGAACAATTAAATTTAAAGGTTTAAATGGAGTCAGATCAGATACTCTTATTTCTAGAAATAACATATTCTGATTCCACGTTATTCTAACATGTGGCACCACCAACAACTATAAAGCACAAAGCAATTTAATGAAGAAAGATATTTAATTTACTATTAGAATACGAGATTATGCAGATTAAACCCACCATTACCGCCGTTGACTAAGCTTAATATTTACCCACTACCTAGATAGTAAGATAAAAAGAGTTGAAGCTACGAAAACGAGCTCATGGCCGCCAAGAATGTTTTTGCGCTGAACGAGTAGACATGTTGATTTTACTACGTACTGGCGTACTAATGAGAGATAAGCTCGATTTTGTAAATTATAACACTACTATACAGGCTACTATGTCGTTAATGGAAGTCAAAGATAATAGAGGTCCCAACACAGAGTCCTATAAAATATCGCTTCATCCAATTGTTTCGCCGATTTTTGTACATTGATATCTATTAGATAAGTATTTTTTACACCAACGAACTTTCTAATTAAGAGATGTTTATTGTTTCAAATACTCTTTTAAAGTCAATAAGTAGCATAACTATATTTCCATTATTGTTTTTTTCTGAATCTGAATCTATAGAGCGCCGAGAAGAGATTGTATTATCCGAAAACTAAAAAACTAAAAAAAAACTATATTTTGCGTAAGTGTTTACCACACCTTAGAGATACAACTTCTTCGATGTCCACGATAGCATGTAACTGAAATCTTACAAAATATACTCTTTTTAAACTTTTAGATATAAAATTCGGCTTTATCTCGTATACCTAAAACTAAAAGACGTGCTCCTGCCTCCTTACTTTATATAATTAGCTTTTATTTTATAATAAGAGCTGTTTCACTTGTCTGCTTATAAAACTACAATTTACTAAAATCGAGATACGGATGTGATGTGTGCAAAGAAAGAACAAAGTTTTTTAAAAACACATGTGCAGTTAGACGTACTGAGAAGTATCGTGGATGCGCAAAACAAACTTTAAACTTATTTCCATCGTACGAATCCACTCTATTTGCAAATCCGCTTTACGTAATACATTTCCGGATATCATCGGATGATTCAATTTCCGTTTCCTGTTAGTTATGAATATTTACAAAGCCGCTAGGTTCCTCTGAAAAGATACATCTCGAGGCTGAAGTAAAAATATTTTATTGATGCTAGGAATCGGGTGACATGCTTAGGGACTAGACGAACACAAAGTGTTGTACACAGCGAAACTCCGAAGACAATGGATCCATAATTTATAAGAATACATTTCTCCTTACTAAGTTTTAAACTGAAGTCAAACTTCTCCATTTTTTATGATCGTCGGCGAATATCGACTAAAAATCTATCAAAAATATCAGCTCATGTGCTCTGACCGAGAAAGCTATCCCATTTAGCATTTAATTTGCTCAAATATTAGTAGCAAAATTTGATATGGTGGGCTGTATTTATCTTGGGTAATAGTGCAAGTAAACAAATAGAAGGATGATTTCAATTCTTATACTTTTCAGCAGATAGCGGAATTTAATCGCCTTTATTATGACTTTTTTGGAACGCAATAATCAAAACAATTAGATTTAATGTGCGCCACTCTCGACCTATAACCGTTGGAATTAGAAGAAATTTCCACTTTCTTAATATTCAAAACGCCATAGCTTTCGAACTAAAGAAACTAGAGAATTCAACAAACAATTCCTTATGGTCCCAGTTAAAGGCTAGAAAATAAAAAAAAAGGAAACCAGAAAATAACTTATATACTAGCTTGTACTGTACCCGATAGGGTGTCTGCGTAGGTCATTTTCCATGTTTTTTTATTTTGGACTTCATCATTTAACGCCGGTTTCCAACATCGTTATGTGCAGGCAAAGTCCAAAGTAATCGGAGAAAATTCCTTTCAAATTACTTGAATGGGATTGAACTTTGAAGTTAAAAAGAGAAGAATGGCGCCAAATGGGGTCTTTTTACGGTGCTCCAATGTGATACTACTTGAGGGATGTCCTATAACTACGGTACCATTTACACTTACGACAACAATAAATACTGCAATAAAAGAGGAAAGTCGCCAGCCTTTCGTTTTACTAAAATGATAGCATGACGATCGAACGTAAAAGGACTTAAAGATGCTGATAATTGCAATACGACTGTAATTGCCGGATAAGAAAGTGGCAACTTTCTTATGAACAATGATTTTCTTCACATCAGATAAGGAGTCGAATAAATAGAAAAAAATTATCAATGACTTGAATGATAATCATGCAGTCAGGTGTGTATATTAATCCACACAGAAAAAAAAAATGGACGAGAATCCTTGTATTTTAAAGATAAGAACAATTTATACAAAGAATTACAACACGTTTAGCGGCAATACGTTATATTAAATCCAACTACAATTTTTCAAGCCAACTACATACTTCGTTACATTAAATAAACGTGTTACATTTCTTAGTGTTAACTGTGTTTATCTTAAGAAATATAAGGGTTGTGGTACCGATCATCCACTGTACAAGTAAAAACCTAGACTTTCTCTGAGAAATCTTACTTTCTACGTATAATTCGTTACGTTGATGTAATAACATATTAGAAAAATATCGAGGATGTAGCTGTACTGTACAAATTGCAGATTGAATTTATCGATCGCAAATAAAACGTAAACTTTGACTGTGCCTGACAATACAATTCGATATGATCGCCAACAAGTGAGATATCGAAATTTCAAATCATATTTAAAACAATAGAAAAGACCGAAAGCAGGAAAATTGAAATCGATTATAAAACAAGCGGCCGCCTTTCCAAAGACATGACAGAGATAAAAAATAAATAATAAATGTTGAGATGGAACGCGAGTAGATGTACGCGGTAGTAAAGAAAATACTGAAAAAAAAAAGAATCAACTATAGAACCTCCCAACCTCACCTCTTTTGTAAAAGACATGAATTTTGCTGATTGTTACGTTAATGTCTCCTTAATTGTAGATTTCGATGCAGAACTACTAACACTTTGAGATGCCGCTCGATATTGTTGAACTTTAAGTCAAACTCCGCGAAATTATCCCGCATATTTCAATATTATTCAGTGCTAACGATATTATAGCTTCATGAGACAGAAGCCCTTTGTACGTAGCCGAAACATGGTATTGACTACGGCAGTACTTTTTAACTCCGCCAAATAAAATTTGAATTTCTATAAGAAGACTTGTTGGCCAGTTAGGGAAGTTAATTGCGTTTTAAAAGCTATTAAACATTAATAGTTTAATCGCATTAAACATTAAGAATGAAATCTGTAATTGTTAGTATTGCGGAGCACTATTTGGCCCGTTTTTGTTTCATACCCATTACTTTATGGCGGAGGCGCCGGCATTTCCGATATTTTAAGGGCAAAAATCTAAAGGCGTACCCTTTCTGAACAAAAAGTCATGGCTGTGAGTTACAAAGGGTCCTCAGTAGGACATATTTGGCATTTTTACTGAACAAAAGATTCATGAAATGCGCGTAACTACTCCAATAAATACCAACGATACCATTATAATGGTTGGTTCAACTGACGTTGCTGGATTACCTTATTCTTGCTGTATTTTTCCATGTCCTTCGCCAAGAATCAGCTTACTGCAAAGTTTGACATTATAAGTTAAAAATATACCCTACCCATTTGCATTTAAAGGTGATAGTAATGCAAATATCAGCTTTCCTTGGGAATAACTGACACATGTGAATAGGGTTATATGTAGACTCGCTATAAAACGCTTTTTCTATACGCGGTCAGGAGGTAGACACGTAATTATTCACACGTAGCGTACGTCCATTTTATGCAAAAATATCTGCATAAAGAACTATATCTGCAATCACCTCCACAGTAGTACCATTTATAATTTCTATTATCACATTCTAACTATTCATGCAACAAATACACAATACGCCATAATAACAAATCTTCAACTTCTCCAAGGTTAAATGTTATGCTTAACTAATTATCAATTCTGGTGAATTATTTATAAATATGAACGTCCGCCTCTGTACTGCTTAATTATTTATGCCGCATTTGCATGCGTTCAACTAATTTTAAAGCACAGTGCTACTACTGTGCTGTCTCCTTATTTATAGTCAGTACGTCCTTTAACTCCAATAAATTTGATATTATCGCGACGTTACAAAACGGTTGGTCCTCCATTCTTTCGCTGCTTTGGGACGATATTTTTGAAAACATTTAAATAATCATTTATTATACAGTATGTTGATAAAGTAACACGTAATATTCATAATAGTTGGTCTTATTTTGCCTTTTTTTGTCCTTTTTTGTCCTTTCCATTAATTTTTCTACGCACAACCTTTTACTACATAATTACTACATATTGGCGTTCCGATGAGCAATTTTGCACATTCTGAGATAAGTTGTGGGAAGACGTAGAAATGAATTAGTCCAAGAATGCATTCTTGAACTAGTCTAGGTGTAGAACGGTTGATCTACAAGAAGAAATAGCGAATAGCTCGCATCTGAAATTAATGATACTTAGCAAAAACAAGATGAATGAATGCAAATAAAACAGAGAAATGTTTTTTTTTTCGCGGAGATCTACAAAGGAACGACAAGTAACACAAGTAAAAAGTTCAAAATTCTTGAGAATTACGCTATTTTCGTCATGATTTGAAATACATAATAGCAATTGTCACCTATGATAGGGACAGGTCAGTGCAAATTATTAAAAAAATACGGTAAATATGGAAAGCATCAATGCCAAAAATATACGTGCACAACCCTGTATGTAATTTTGAAACGACTATCCTTGATAGAATATTTAAGAAGAACATGGATGGTTCTAGCCTCTAGCGAGCATACCAGACTCTTTCATGCACGAGCTAGAAATGCGATTACTTCAATATGCATGGTTCAATCTACTTCATTCAATATTCCTAAACACAAAAAGAACTTGTTTGCTGCATATTTCCTACTTAAATTTCAGAATTAACTAGGTTACACAAACCCTTTGCATATTAGGAATGACATTATATAACGTATTAAGCACAGACATTTATATTTAATGGTTTGATGGATATTTCGTTTTCAATCTCACTTAGAGGAGATGCGTGTTATCAAGCTAGCATATCAGTGATCCTATTTCTTGGAATGAAATTGGTCATGTCACACATTGGATAATTATAACGAAGGTCACTAACGCCTTCGTTCTTCAATATTTTCACTGACTCGTTTAATTTTTAAAATATCAAAAATAATTCTTCGTCTCCTATTAATAGCACTTACCAATCTATATGCAATGGAAAGTGGTAGCATGAATGTACAAAGAGTTACGAACGCAATACATAACTTCTGTGAAATTGTCACTGGAATTGATCTCACATAAAAGCAGGAAACAAAGGACCGGTAAGGTTGAGTGAACCTCTCCGGAAAATCTCCGTCAAATACCCGCGTAGGCTTTGGAGAATAGCAAAGTCAACTTTTGTTAAAATCGCCTTTCACCCTAATTCTGATTTTGTCATATGCGATAAATCGTTTTCAATACGTCTACATTTTAACAAAGACTTCATGTTCTTTCTGTATTTGCACACATAAATGACTTAAATAATTGTCGTCATTGTACGTATTTTAAAAATTTCAGCAAAGACAGATTGTGTTCAAAACAATAAGTTAAGATAAGAGGAACTTCGCGTTAAATCCGTAATTTCATAACCGGTAGAAAAATCTAGCGTTACCGAGGCAGCAAAATTACCTATTAAGGTGTTCTAAAGTCTGTACGTGACCCGTCTTGTCGTCTGCTAAACTATATAAATAACCAGTCACTTGTTGAAAAATTTGGCAAGAATCTTTTAGATTTTTACTAACTCCAATATGTTTCTAATTTGCCAAGTTGTAACCCCTGACTAGTTTGTAGCTGTTGACGGAATAAAGTAAAATATCAAAAACAACTTAACATCGAAGCGTGCTGTTCAGCCGATGTCCAACCGATCGATCTATGACGGTGTTGAGACGTACTAACATTTTTTCTTTAAGTTTGCGGTCGCGTTTGTAGCCTCGGGAAAAAGTTTTGTCAAAATTGCTCTTTTTTCCAAACGAATCCAAGCGTTTACTATTTAAATTGTATTGCGAATAGAAAATAGATTGAAGTTTTAGTTATTCTAACGAACGCGGAGTTTTAAGTACATGACACGTTACGGTTGAGTGTTCGCGTAACATCGAAAATGTTAGTTTTTCTGGTATCAGTTTAATTTTCTTACTTGTAGTTCATTTATTAAAAGATTGCTGTTACAATTATATCTTTAACATCAAGATAACACGGAGATTAGCACGCTTAAATGTTTTTTTTTTCTTTTACTAACAGATATAAATAACTATAGTTGGTAATGGAGTTAATGGGTTAATCGTAAACAGTTGTTGAAAACTCATTAACTATCCAGCACGACCAAACTTAACAGATCATATCTGAAGTATACATTGGTTAAATTTTCTATTTACTTTGGAAGTTCATATCAAATTTTAAATTAATTCTACTGAAAATACTACATTAAGGCATTATAGCATCCGTGTCTGAGATGTATAATTTCCCCATAAACCACAATGTTTATCTTTCAGCTTTCCTTCTTTGAAAATAATTGCCCGGGGGAACAATATAAGTTATCTTACGTCTGTAAATACTTCCATTTATACGCATTTTCTTTGATTTTACATTAATCGCATGCAGATTACTAAAACAAATGGAGTTTTCGATTATTAATACATAGATACCCTTCTATTGCAAATAATAAAGTTTCTGCTTAAATAATAAATCTGAAATGTAATAAATAAGCATGTAATAATTAATCCAGGAGGTCCGTTCTGAGGACACGAATGGTCCTCATCATCAACACGTAACCGATTTATGTGAGAAACTTCTAAAACTAAACAGTAGCTCTACTCTAGTATCTCTACTTCCTAGAAAAAATATTCATTGCAAGTGCCTATTTCTACTCCCTGCACGCCTTGAAACTACGACATGCGAAAAAAATAACATATATGTACGATTCCTTCTTCAGAGAAAAAACATTACTTACAAGTGTCTATTCTACCCCTTACGTGCGTTATGTGAAAAACACGAACAGATAGACGGGAAGATCTCTTTTATGACCCAAAACATAAATAAGTGCCAGCTTATTGAAATTATAGGTCAAAAAGGACAGAGACAACGTTCCGTTAGCTCTGTTCGTCAGATTTTTATTACTTTTTACGTAAACCGTCTAGCACGCATCTAATCCTCGCGGCGGCGTTACTTTTTTGGTGTGATTTCGAATTTTCTAATTTCTAATTCTAATACTACGCCTGGTTTCATTTACATGTTGTGCCACGCTAA
The DNA here is from genome assembly GCA_020654165.1 of Oryctes rhinoceros. Lineage (NCBI taxonomy): Eukaryota > Metazoa > Arthropoda > Insecta > Coleoptera > Scarabaeidae > Oryctes > Oryctes rhinoceros. The sequence goes on along the minus strand of JAIOKQ010000294.1, from coordinate 1,354,964 downwards.
ACGCGTCCAATCTGCCGTAGCGATAATTTCTTATACGTTCTCTAAATCTGGTCCCTGTTACTCTTTTCGTTCGACCAATATAGGCTTTTACCTGCAGTTTTATAAATTCCCGACTTTTCTTGCATTTTCGGTTTATCTTCAGGATTAGCGAGAAGGTTTTTAAATGTATTACGCGGACCTAAGCGTACGTTCATATCTTGGCCCTTTAATATCTTAATTACGCGTGTGAAACGAGAGCTTCACGAATTGCTTCTGTTGATTTCTATCGAGGTTAAGGTATCGTGGAATTTCTCACGTAAAGCCTATGTTGGACTTTCTTAAGCATGCGATCGACTTCTACAGAAGAGTAATCAAACGGTTACTCTTCTTCTGGTCGAACATGCATATTACTTTTTCGCATGTCGTAGTTTCAAGGCAGCATGGGCTAGAAATAGGGACTTTTTCTAGGAAGTAGGGATAGTACATGCATATTTAGTCTCAGAAGTATCTCACATCATTCGGTTGCCTGTTGATGATGAAACCAATTCTTCAAGCGATCGTTCCGGTTTAATTAGTATATAATTAATTAAACATGTGTGGCGCGGAGGTTGTCGATGCTTATGTGTTGTTTACAGTACGAAAAAAGCTCGAGATTCAACTCACGTTCATTTTAATAAAAGAAACGGTAGCTGATGTACAATACCCACCGACATGTTTTTGTTGTTCAGTAAATAAATAGAGCTTCAATATATTTTCACTATTAGTTCTTTTTTCCCTGGACATCTTAAATTAGGTGATTCGTGGGTAGGATAAGGGACAAGAAGCTCATTAGAAAAAGCACAAATCCGTTTACTTTTACATACCTTATCAGTTAGCCGTGTTTGAAATTGCTGCTTGCTTAACATTTCAATACATGTCGTCAGGTTCATGCACATATCTAGTTTTATGTATTACGGTATTTGCAGAACTAAAATACATGAAATTATATGCTAATTGGCCAACCTCCAAAATCGTACCTTGAATACACCAGGCAACATATTATGCACGCTCGATGCTAGTGAAGTCTCGCTTAATTATGAGCAAGCTGGTACATGTATCGGTGTATCGAGGATTGAAGTTGAAGATAATTAAGATAACAATTGAGTTTCGCAAGGTTGTTACCCGTATGTATTTCTATCCTTGCTATAAACTTGAGCTTGAAGATGAATTTTAGATTCTACAGTTGTAAAGTGTCGTAGGTGTATATAAATTCATTAAGCGACTAGCGAATTACATTTTGTACGGCTCGAATCTAACTACAAACATATATTTCGTCATATCGAATGGTTGGGGTAGAATGTTTTTAGATAATTTTTCCTTATCTTCAAGCTGGAATGGTGTATTTCAATCAGGTGTTGTTGAAAAAGCGAATAACTACATTCCGCCAAAAAAGTGTCGCATAAACTAAAAAAGGGCATTTATAAACCAAGATATTTTTATACGTTCACAAAAAGTTTGCCTCGTGTATGCGAACTATAAAAACACTAACAAAATCATGGAACATAGCTTTTTTACTTTTTTTTTCTAAAAGAACACATTTAGAAAAATGCATATGTGTAAGGTTTGTTCAGTTGTTTATTCAAAGTCTTCCTATACGGACAAATTTTAAAGTGCGAAGTCAGAGTTCTGTACCGACGCTTTTAAAACTAAAATGAGCAATTTAACTTCAGAACAAGTGGCTGCTATAGTTGCTTTAATCGAAGATGGACGATCTCAAGCATACGTTGCTAATTTGATGAACATCAATCAGTCAAGTGTTTCTAGAGCCGTAGCCAGCTATACGGAAATAGGCAATTACAGTAGAAGACCTGTACCAGGTCGTCCAAGATGTTCTACTCGCCAAGATGACCGCTATTTACTACTACAAGCATTACGTCGAAGACATGTAACTGCGAGACAATTGCAGAACGACTTGGCTAGAGTCAGAAATACTCGTGTGAGTACTCAAACTATTCGGAATAGGTTACGACAGAGTGGATTAAGAGCTAGAGTAGCTGTAACAGCCCCTCGTCTCACTAGGAACCACCGAGTGGCTCGCTTAAGGTTTGCCAGAGAACATGTAAATTGGAACATTAATGACTGGGCCAATATACTCTTCACAGATGAGTCAAGATTTGGTCTTTACATCTCAGATAGGCGTATCTCAGTGTACAGACGAGACGGTGAGCGCTATTCGCAGTGCAATATCAGACCTAGACCTAATTTCGCTGGTGGCTCTATTATGGTTTGAGGAGGCATCTGTTTAACAGGTCGTACAGAGTTAGTACCAGTAGACAGAGGTACGCTGACTGCCCACATTTTAGAAGAACATGTAGTACCATATGCGCCAATTATAGGAAACGAATTCATGTTAATGCACGATAATGCACGACCGCATGTTGCAATAATCGTCCAGGAATACCTTAACGATGTTGGTATTCCAGTTTTAGATTGGCCTGCGGCAAGTCCGGACATGAACCCTATCGAGCACGTGTGGGACCTCCTTCGCAGACGGATACGAACCTAAAATGTTGCCCCAGCGGACCTGCATGGACTAGAAATGCTCTCCGTGACGAGTGGGAGAATTTGGATCAGGCTTATATACGGAGGTTAATCGAATCTCTGCCAAACCGTATGCGAGCGGTCATAAGAGCCAGAGGTGGCAATACTCAGTATTAAAAGCTACTGTTATGACATTTTTCTTTCCAAAATTATAATTTCTTGTTTTAATAAAAATCTCAAGTATGAGTTCTTGTGTTTATTTGGCCTGTATTTTATTTAAACAATCATAGGAATTATATCTTAGAGCGCATTAAAGTATATTTACAACTTTATGCTACAAACAAAGATTATACGATACTTTTATGATTTAAAACTAAATTATGCCATACTTTTTTGGCGGAGTGTACAAATAATAAGAGAAATACATTTGTAACGATGTATAGTTTCGATTTTACCCATTTACGTCTAAATTAGGTTGTCTATATTGTGCTAGACAATCAAACTGAGCAATTGTAGTAATTTCACAGTTCGCTGGTTAACTTTATAGGTAGGAGAAGTAGTAGTCATTAAAATAGTCATTAACAACTAAACAAGTAGTATAGTACAAATTTATCAAATTGATTTTTGATGTACTGGATTGTACCGTTCACCCTCAAGAACGTGTTGGCTAAACAGGGTTGTGTACGTAATTATGTCTGTGCCCTACATTTGCTTTAGAATTATATTAGAAAAGTGCATTTTCTACCCGCATGACTCACCATATCACGGTACATCGTTCGCAGCTTACTACGTTATTCTATCTCCACATATTCCTTGAATGCCGTTGATGAATAAAGGGCAATATCAAGCAACTATACGATTTTCTCGTTGCAGAGTTAGCTCCGCTGTCGGTAAATGTGGCATTTTTGTTGTATAACTAATAAAAGATATGCGACGAATTTATTTAGCTTTCCGAAATAAGTAAAGATTTGTATTTAAGTATAACGTTCACGTGTTTTCTCACTTTGTCACGTATAAAAGTTATTGTTGGGAAATGGGCCTTAATCCAGCGAGCCTTTATTTTAAAGAAAAAGGTTTTGTAACTTCCTTGAAAAATATTTTTACTATCATACCTAGAATCTAAAAAACAATTCCTTATATCCGACGTTTAGAAAAAGCCTGGCAATATTCTTGCATCGATATCAAAATACTAAACGCAACTTTGATTTCTATTTAGCGATTTCTGGAACAAAATGGATGAAGAGGAAGAAGAGATTACTCCTTCGGCCTCGAAAACAGCATCAACATTAACGTTAACTCAACATAGTGTTACACTTAGACAGACATCTTCCGCAACCTCCGTAGAAACCTTAGCGAATCAACAACACCAAGACGCCGAAATGACACCTCAATGTCAGATAGTGACGCACCAAGCAAGCGGCGACTCGTTGGAAAGTGAAGAATCAACGTCGACGCGCGGTCCTTCGCCACGCTATTCACTACTAAGCAAATCACCTCACTCCAGTTCTTCTCAAGAAGACTACGAACCACCGACGAAGGGCCAATTCTTATCAGCGGGTATCAGATCTCAGACCACGAAAAGTATGGAAAGTTTACGTACCACGAGAACGTTTTTGTCGACGAGCGAAAGAGATATGAGACGGATCGATCCAGAAGGTGTCGAGGCGAAGTCTCTGGAAAGTTTAGAAAGGGAAATGAAATTGAAACGACATGCCGTTAGCGGAGATGGTAGTAGTTTAGCGTTGGGTATGTCGGAGGAAACGATCAGTGCGGAAAAACGTAGAGGCTTATGGTCGGGCCGCGTTAGAGTGCCTCAACATTTAAGTTTGCCACCACCAGCTGGCTATCTCAATCTCAGCCCTGGCGATCGTAAACTGACAATGCATCTTTCCACTTCCTCGACGCTGAAGATTAAGAGGAAGAAAGGTCTAGTCTTGCCAAGGTTGGTTTTACCTCGAAGTGACTCTGATATTAGTGAAGTATTTTCGGAACAGGGTTTTGAGTAAGTCGAATTGAAACGATATGTGTTGTGACATAACATGATCTGTGTTTAGTTAGTTATAAGCGTTAGTAGCCTTATTCTTTCATAAATTATACTAACCAGTTTAATTTATTGCTGTTACCAAACATTACATTGTCGAAAATTTTAAAGCATCAAATTATAAATTCTTAGCTGAATATAAAATTCAGCTAAGAATTCTATCTAAATTAGATAATCAATCTAAATTAGATTGTTTAAGGAAAACGTAAAGGAATAACAAAATAAGATTCATAACGTACACTTTCAAAATTTCATTATTACACTACTTAAAAATATTCTTCGGTCGAACCTTTATATTATTACCCAGATACCCGAATATCAGTTTTAGATTTCGAGTTGAGAGGAACACGCCTATGAAATGAGGGCACCTCTCCGGCTCAGATTGGTGTTTATCTTTTTAAAACTTTTAAAAATTTAACCTTTCAACCGAGGCTAAGGCTTTTTTATTCGTTTGTTTTCCTTTACGCCGTCGATTATTTCTGCATGACAGACGAATTAGTACCGGCTTTGCTGAAAAACGCAACGCCGGATGAAAGCAACTGGATGTCAAAATGGTGAAGCGTTTTTGTTTTACCTTTATCTTTATGTGTGTATATCCTGTTGAATGTGAGGATCCCAAATGTGTCTGCACCATAAAAAAATTGCACTCCGGCTTTGTTTTTTTTTTTAATAATTTTAGAATTTACTTTTAAGACGTACAAAGAAAAATAAAAACGACAAAATCGAGTTAATATACACAGTAACTAGGATATAGCTTTATTCTAATGATCAGCTATCGACTTTGATATAATATCATCCTCAGGCCATGTGTAAGAAATCCAAGAGATATAAACAACAACACGATTCATTTGTCTTCGTTACTTTTAAAAAAATATTTTATAAGACCACAGAATCAATGTGATGGTGTATATAATATGAAGTAGCTAAATCACGAGAACTCTGGGGAAACCTACATGGTTATCGAAATATTCATGTAAGAAGTTCATTGCTTGTAGTCATTTAGAAACCATAACACTGTCTTGTTAGAAGTACCCATCTACGTCGGTCCCCGACGAATTTCACTGACCAACAAGGTTTTTACCCTAAGTTAGTAACTGATAAAATTAAACAGCATATATAAAGCAAAAATGATTCGAAAAGCGGCAACATTGGCTTAGCTCTGGTTACAGAGAAAATGCCTTTATAGTATGGCCGGTAATCTGGTTTACTGCAATAATGCTCATGAACTTTCTGAAACTTTTCGAATACATCATGATCCCAGTTCTTGGAGGTTATTCATAGACTCATAAAAGACCAGCCTAAAAGCAGTTTTGTTGCATAATGGAAACCATTATCCTTCTATTCCGATAAGGTACGGCTGTTTCTATAAAAGACACTTACGAAAATCTGAAAATTTTATTAAAAGAGATAAAGTACAAAGACTATTTCTAGAATACTTGTGCAGATTTTAAAGTAATTGCAATTATTTTGGGTGTGCGATCTGGTTACACCAAACACTGTTGCTGTTTATGTCTTTGGGACAGGCGTGACAGGGAAAAACGCTACCATAAGCAAGAGTGGCCACTACGACAACAGCTTATACCAGTAAAAGACATTGTACAACATCAGCCTCTAGTAGAAGAAGAAAAGATGATAATACCACCTCTCCACGTGAAACTTGGGCTCATGAAAAACTGTGTAAAGGCACTGGAGCTCGAAGGTGAAGGTTTTAAATACCTTCGTGAAAAGTTTCCACAATTAACACAAGGGAAACTGAAAGAAGGTATCTTTATTGGATCTCAGATACGAAAAATAGTAAATGATAAAATTTTTGAAACCAAATTAACGGCGACGGAAAAAACAGCTTGGCTCTCCATGGTACAAGTCTTCACGAATTTCATGGGAAACAAAAAAGCCGACAACTATAAAACTTTAGTAATGGCTATGTTACAAGCATTTCACGTCTACTACTACTGAGTTTGTGATGCACTGTTCCAATTTTAGCAACGCAGCGAACAGTTTGTTGATATAAATCTGTATATAATACTGCAAATTGAAAACTGATGATGAAGTTCGCCCGTAGATGCTTACATACATCCCATTCTGTTGCGTTTGTCCGTTCAATGGTCGCATGCAGTTGTAAGTGCTGTGGAGAAGTGGAATATGCTGAGCAGTGTAACCTCTGACGGTGACGTGAAGCGTGACATCGAGAGAACGAACTAATACGCTCAACTGCTGTCGATGCAATGACCTAATGACGCTATTAAAGAATAGAAGCGGATTCGTCTGCTGAATGCGACTAGTGATAAATATTTGCTAATCTTCACTTTAATAATATATTTAAAAACACGTTTCAGAAGACACTTTCTAAAACACGAATTTAATGAATTATGTAAAACTGATAAATTTAATAATGTAGGGAAATTTAATGCCAGTTAGTAACGTCGGAATTTGTTTGGAATAAAATTTACATTTTTGATTTAGTTGCCTATGGTTGACTAAATTAATTTAACATTTCATTGTTATTTCGAAATGAGTTCGGAAAATTTTTTAATGTATTCCACTGGAAATACAGCAAATTGCTGAAAATCAAATAGCTGAAAATACCGTTACTAATTTACTCCAAAAGAGATCACATACGCAGTATGAAAAGTAGTATAATTTCATATTTCATATTTCTGAAAATGTGTTAGTTGTGTACTTGGAAATACAACATTAAAATTATAAGTTCTATTTACTGTAGACTATTTGCAGTATATGAGGAATCGAGCTTTATTACTCAACGTTACGTTCCAAAAAAAATCAAAAATTTTAGATCAATGTTTAATGTTCATAAATTTAAGAGAAACAAGTGACGTATATTTAGCTATAAACGTCAATCTTAAAATTTGAAAATTATTCTATCGGCTTTCATTAGTAAGTAGTTTATATTATGGGTTATCTTGGCTTGTAGACAAGAATTAATATGTGTGTGGATAATCTTCAATACGGACCTTATTGTATGAACCTAGAACAGAAAAAAACAGAGACAAACAAGAATTAGAATATTTGCTATAACACATACAAACTGGACGGAATTACAATATTCTTCGTCCTAAAAAGTTACGCCTGAACGTGTTTGCTTAACTAATCGCAATGGCTATTGCATTAGTTGCCCTAATGGTATTAATTACCAGTTGTCTTCAATTACTAGATCCTGAACTTTATATGGGCCATTGCTTTAGAAGATCCAGTGCTACAAACAGTGGAGGTAATCTTTTAACCACAAAACGGTTATGTTGTTGTAAAAGTTTGGCAGTTGCCGGAGGTAGCTACTTCTTCCTTAAGAGATAAAATTGATGTTGCAAATATGTTTGTACAAGAAAGAGACAGGATCTTAATATCTATAATAATAATAATAACAATAAATAATATGTAATAAATAATAATAATAATAATCTATAATAATAATAATATTAATATTGGTCGTTATCGATGACGGTCTTCCATATGTCTGCAAGGGGCTAATCTATATCTCTATTGACATTCTTAGGATTGTTAAGGATTCTTATGAATTTTATAGTTTCCCGATTGTAATAATGGGAAGAATCATAAAATCTCACTGAATAATATCTGGTGGCCAATGTCCAGATGATATTCAGCAATAACCGAATCCGAGCGAAGGCGTAACGCAACGATCGGGTTATGTCAGACGAGTTTCGACGGTCTCTTGTTTCGCCGATACATACCAAACCACACCTACAAGAGATTCTATAAACACTATTACCCGCTAACGAAGGATATCTATCAAAAATTATTATTCAACTCTGAGTTCAAAAGTTTGCAAAGGTCCTCGTTTCGTTTGCGACAGCCTATTTATGCGAAGCTGGATTTTCATCTGTAGCTGTAACAAAAAGCAAATATCACTCAAGCAGCGATCAGCAAAGCTCTTGGATCACATTATCGTTGACGGTTTTCATAATGTATTTCATATATTTTTATATTACCATATAGTTGTTGCGATTCGATTTGAACAAACGTTAACTTTGTAAGTGTGCCGTGGACCGATTAAATTTGGGAACCCTTGCTATAAACCGTATGGCACTACAAACCATGATGCTTCGTAGTATTCTTACTAGTTGCCAAATATTCAGCGGAAAATCCTTCTCTTTCGGTAAATTTCAAATTTAATGGATGTAGATAAAGTGCAGCGTCATATTTGTGCGCATATAAATTCAACTTAATCTGTTACCCATCACTTGAAGCTCCAATGCAATTAAAACCTAATCTTGAACTTAATCATCGATTCAGTTTAATCAATAACTTAGCAGCGGTATAACGTCCTTGGAGTTGGTGTGTACGTACCTAGCTACATCTTGGAGGAACTTCCTTTCATGTTGGCACTAAGTATTCTAATACGGTTGCTTATCTACGATCCTGCAATGGCTTTTCATTTGCTGTCGTAAGGGACAGGTTGAACGTGATGCATGGATACCACTTAACGATGAATAGTTATCGTTAATCTTGAAACCAGAGACACGAAAATTCTAATCTTGATGCCTACGAACTATAAGTATTTTCAGATAGTCATTAACCTATAGAAACGAAAGTGCTTCGGGTTTTATCACAGTTCTTTCATTTTTGTTTTAATTGCCACGTATATTTATGATTTCAGAACTTTGAACGTAATTTTCTTTTCCATGAGGTGATTATTAATTAGTTTGGATATCTAGTTGAATTATAAATAAATATATTTAACTGAAAGAGAAACAATAGTGGTTCAAAAATCGATGATGTACGTGAAAAAATTATTGTCGTGTGCCCATTAATCAATCTGTTGCAAATAGGATTGGAAACAAAATCAATGTGTTCAGGAATTGACTTAGAAGTCGATCACACCTCAAAATGCTAAATTTTCATGAATTAGAAGCTATTTCGAATACTTTTCAACTACCAAAGTACCACCAATTGTCGCCTTTTCCAATCAGGAGGATGTTGATCAACCAAATAACCCAATTTGTTTCCAGCTCTTGCTCAGTGTAGAGGTGCATCACCTCTGGTGTACTTACACATTATGCGTTCAATGTTAAAAGTGCAATTTATCCAAACAGATGGAGCGGAAGGAAAAAGACTAACAAGTGGTTACGTAGGCCACTTGACATTATCCCATTAGACTCCTGCGGGCTTATCTAAATCAAAGGGCTGGTTAAATACTTAAGTAGTAAAATTTGAATGTGATAGGATTCATATAATTTCTCCAGGAATATTCGGAAATGTCTCAGAAGTAATCTTTTGTGGGCTGCGGAGATTATATAAGGTAGATGGAAGACAGTTTTGTGCATTTGCTTTAGTAAATATTAATTTACTTTTTTACTTAGTCAAGTTATAGTGTGTGTCCTTCTGTTTTGTTTAATTTATGCATTTATCATAATAGCTCAAGAGTTGCTCAAAATAAACCTGGATACCCACTCATTTACATCTGCATATCTTACAACAGTGCAATATTAAATCTATCGTTTTCTATTCAATAAATTTGAAGGGTGGAATGTATGACCTAAGGAACATATTGAAGATAAAAAGCTCTTCAAGCGTAGGAAGACATTTACACCAATTTAACCATAATATAGGGTATAAAACTCACAATACAAATCGAACCCTATTCTCCAGATCTAGATCTCAGCGACTTCTTCCTATTTCGTAAACCAAAGGTTTCGCTCGGATAATGGAGGTTTTCATCAAATGAACAGTCCATTATATTTGTAAACGTCTGTTTTGCAGAGAAATACCTGACATAAGAACTATTTAGACGGACGAAGAGAGATATAAACCTGAATTTGTAATAATGTTGGATAAGTATGATATCAATTTAGATCACTATCCCCAATTTAAAAATGTTATATCTGAATATATCGAAAAATAAAATTGAAAGTTGATCATATTAAGCTAAACTATCCTTGCATGTTTCTATCATTCCCCGCTTTTCAACACTTAAAAGTTTTTATCTATATTGAACATTATATTTACATTATTATTGCTATTTATATTTATATTAAGTAAGATTTACATTGAGTATTAAGTATTAGAAAAATTTATCGTATCGTTTGCGATGTCCTATTATCCCTCCTATCCTATTATAAAGCGGAATAAAAATATATTCAAGATTATTTCCTACCAAGCTAGTTTTCAGCAATGAATTAAAAGAAGTATAAAGATAATTTCATTAATGAAAATATCGTACTTGCGTAAAATTTCACCTAGTTATCATTTAATTTTAAGTGAAATATGTCTAAATTCCAATTAAGCGGATCAGCATCAACTATACAAATAATCACCTCGATCTTTACGTCGGCGGAAATTTAATCTTCGCTGAGGGGATATTGGATTTTGGTTAGATTTTCGGAGCATAATTCTTTCCCCGGTGATGTAAATTTAAATACTCTCGGTGCCTTCCCGTAAATATTTGAATGCTCCTCGAATTTTTCATTTTTAGAAACACCGAAGTGACTTTTAATCATTACCTTAATGCGTTTATCATTTCTTTAATTCTGCAATTTGGTCGTAATTTATTACAAAAATCGATTAGGATCGACGGAACACGCTCTGCATGAAATATTTAAGCGAGGTCGCCATGAATATTTGAAATGTGCGTATGAATGTATAGACATAGAGTTAATAAAAGCGAAAACGATTCATAATCGCATGCTTTGTATTATCTAATTGTGTTAGTACGTACAGCAACGCAAACCTCCTGCATAGTTACGTTAAGTGCGAATAAGAGGTGCATTAAAAATTATTTGATAGAATTCATTGATATTGTGGAAACAATGAAACAAAAAAATATCAATGGCTTCGCAAATAGAAATAAAAGCAATAAGTCCGGGCGCCTTTGATAAATGTAGAAGTGACCCTTCGTTTTTATTCTTACTGTAATCAAAGCTTACTATTAGATAAATAAAACGAAAAGTATGCTCCTCTTAAGAAACCTTATATTTCTTCCACAACATCTTCTTTAATACCTTGTTAAATTAGGCGTCAGTACATAGGTTAATCCGTAAAATGTATGTTCCTTAGGTGCTTACATTATCTTAAAAGTGGCCAACGTTATGGCCCACTCTTCTCGATGATTTGGGATATGTTTTATGCTTTCAACACGCAGGTAGAGTACCCTCGAGATGAATACTTACACCAACCCTTTTAATTAAAGATGCGTAGGTATGACAGGTATTTAAAAGCCTTGGTTTATCAAAGGAGCAATTAGCTTTGAAATATTAAAAGCCCACTACATTTAACTTTTCCCTAAAGGAATTATCTTACTAAGACAATTATGCTTTATGTTGCACGTTCAATTTACAATTAAAATATTCCGTTGGTTTTTATTCATATTACTGTTAACATAAACGCTACGCTGCTTAGTAAACGATTCATTCTCGACCAAGTTTATACGGATACATAGAAAAATAATGGCTGTTGCTGTTCTGAATAAATTAAAAAAGCGTAATTTTTTGTTACGGCATAACATCAAGAACCATTGGCAACGTGTTATACGCGATGACGCTGTTAAAGTCTAATGCCGCTTGTAGGAACACACGTATTCAACAACTTTTTGAAATAAGTACGCATTTTTCTTCTCTCCCTAAAAATTACCTTTGTTGATATTTACTACTTAACGTTAATTCTTGTAACTTTAACCGTTTTGAGTGTAAGATCAAGACTCTCTGTTAGTGTATTTGTTGTATTTCAACAATAGCTTTGTCTCCATCGTATCATGTCGTTTACACGGTAGATTTTTTCTTCGGTTCTTTTTATGTTACTCTTTCTCTTTTGCATTTTGGAGAATTATGTTAATGTATACGTGGCGGTGTATCATCCTGATTTTTTCCTTCGTTATCTCTTCGAGTTCCTTACCGTTGCCCAGATTTTTCCCTTGTGTTGTCTGGTTAAGTCTCTGTGACGTGCACCTCTGGAGTGAAGCGTGCGTTCCTTGTTTATTCCTACTTACACTACCAAGTTTTGCAAAAGTTATTTAATAATGCCAGCTTGCGTCTGTTGTAATAAAACCGATGAATCTCATAAAATTATTAACTGTTGTTCTTGCGTAGAGCCATATAAACTTGATTCCGTTAATGTTTTATCCTCTGAAGCACGCAAAATTCATTTGAAAACTGGATTTACGTGGACTTATAAAGATTGTATCGACTCAGGAAATAATTTGGATAGCCTGCGCTTAGTTATCGTTTCCCTTTAGAAAAAATAGACAACCTAAAGCAGTCCTTCTTAGAGATTAGAAATTTCGAAACGTGACAAGCGTAAAACATAATATTGTTATTTTTGGTTCATCTGAGGCGAAGTGTAACAACAATTCAGAGCAAATTAACCTTGACCGTAAGCTGATTGATGAAATTTGTTCTACTGTTCAAGTTACTGATGATGGTGTGAAAATATCACGCTTGGGTAAGCTTGCTCCTACTGTACTGATGATGATTCTGTACTGATCTTCAGCGTCCGACTAAAGCTTGTTTTTCTAACGAAACTAATGTAATAACCATATTGCGTAATATTTCGGAAATTAAGTCCAAGTTTCCTAATCTCTCCATCTCCTGTGACCATACTCAGATGCAACTACAAATGCATAAATGCGCGCCGAACTAAGCGTCCGCCAAAAAAAAAGGTGAGACTAACTTGAGAATCAAACCGTCTATTACTTCTACTTTAAACTAAATATTTCCAACGATTCTCCAACAACGTTGAAGCTCCATAAAATTGAGAGCGAAACGTCGGCATTCTCATGCAATTACAACTAGGAAACCCAAATTCCTTCAAAGAAAGATTCTTAGGATGTTATCGTTAGAAGAAGAAAGTTGATGCTGGCCAGAAAAAAACAAAACGTTATACAAAAATTTAGGCTGCACCATCAGATATAAGATCGTAGATAGCCTCGAGAACGTGATTCCAGTTTTCCTCTACGAGACCAAATAAGGAGCTCATTTTCAAAGTGCAACAAGTTCTATTTTGAAAAACTTCAGGTAAAAACGAGACAACACTCTAAAGGCAATTATTCATCCACTGTAGAAGTTTACCTTTTAAAACTGCGCCAACTCCTCCTTGTTATCTTGTCCTTTTAAGCCGCAATAAGTTCACGTTTTGTTTCAGAATGACACAAGTTCAAATTACGTTTCAAAGCGAAACGAGCCGTCCTACGCCTACGCCGGCATTGATTTGTAATCAGTTGGTGACTAAGTATTTATTTATTGGTTATCAGAAATCATTGGTTATCATTAAAGAAAGTTCCAAACCTAAAATCCTTCTAAAAAAACGAAAACTTATGGTAAATGCAGCTCAGTAGCCTGTTCGAGAGAAGCGTAAAATTTCATTTGATAAAGCCACGGGAGTAAAGAATCTTCCGATAACTAGTTTGGAGAAGAGTAACATCTTGACGAAAAACTTAAGTGGTATCTTATCGATTCACGACTTTCAAACGGACGAAAGCGTTGATAGGAATGGAGCTAAACAGGAATTGCGTCCAAGAAGAACCAACATTAATAATTCAACATTTTTATTTTGTATTTATAATTTTTTTATATTAAAATCAATGAAGTTATATTTTCAATATGTAACCAATCCCAATTGTAGTTTCAGAATGAAACAAATTCCAGCTGAAATTGCTCACAAAATTCATGGATTGTAGAAGCAAAAAAAGGCTTTTTTCGTTTCGGTCTCGAACTATATTTGTCGCAGAGTTATTTTCCCTTCGACTTCATAACGTAAAACACAAAACTTAGCACAGTCAGGGTCGAAGATGAATCAGCCCGTAAATGTTAACTGTAAGAAAGCTCTGTTGTGTAATCTACCGCATAGTCTTATTTCATACTTGGCACATTTCTCAGGGTTTCCAACAATTATACTAACTGCAATTTACAACCATTAGCTACCCGGCCAAATAAGTTTGCCAACATTATTATCTTAGTAAACACGAAAGCGCACATATTTAAACTCTTGTTACGATGATGGATAAATTAGTCCAACTTACGCCCAAATGCTTAATATTCGCTGCATGCATGCACACTTAATACATTAGAAATTAATTAGTTTTCTTTGTTGCAGGTAAGCATCCCAAACTCGGCTGAAATATACGGTAACATTAGCTTATAAGATCTTATTATAATCTAATCGACAAACTTCAATTTTTACCATTTCAATGTGCTATTTCAATTAGCGAGGGGAACGAATAATCAATACTTGATACAATAAATCGTTGTAGACATCGGTAATTATCACAACTTGATCGAGCCCATTTAACGGCGACCATTCAAGCATGCGTAATCCGCGGAGAATGTAATGGATCGTTTTCGCGTTCGGTTTACTTGTACTTGGTGGTAAATCGGAGAGCACTAAATTAATTTAGAGCTACTTTGATGGCATTTCCATTGACCCGTATTACATTTCTCGCGTACTAACGGGTCAGGTATTGCCACCCAATTAAAATAATTAATGTACATTTAAAAAATTAATATTATAATGCGCTACCTGCACGAAAATAAGATCATACATTGCGATTTGTTAAGGACAAAGGCTGGTCATATATGTTATTAAGGAGAAAGAAAAATAAACCTAAAAGAAACCGCTGATAATTACCTACACGTCTGGTTAAATGACACTTTGTGATTGCAGCTATTGTAAATTCGAAGAGGGAACGTTCTTTTTATCGTACAAGGGTCATTATAACCTTAGTCAATGCCAGAAGATTTTTAAAAACTGGATCTTATTACAAAATGAGCTATAGAGGATAAATAATAGTGATTGCTTTGTTGCTTTAAATAAACATTAGATGGTGTTTTGTGTTCGTCTTAGTTACACCATTTTTTTGGAAAATTAAAATGGAGTAAAATGCCAATGACTAGTCCAGAGAAATAGAAATACAATAACTGATACCTCAAATTGATATCTTTCATTATCTAAATATAATTCGATTTTTGTACATGTTCTTGTCAGTTTTGACTGTCCCTGTAAACTATAAGCACTTTCAGATTAGAATTCAAATAAACAAACGAATCAAGAAGTCATTTATTTGCAGAAATTGCTAAAGTTGAAAAACCTGACATTATCAAAATCATAATAAACAGATCCAGCATTCTAAATTTAGAATTTTATAATTTACAAAAAGGACGTGTCTAGGATTGCTCGTCAAACATTTATAAAAGAAGCCATAAAACCTGGAACAATATATGATAAGTCGTTTACAAAAATGGCAAACAATTATGGTCCCACTGTAGAGCCCTGCGGTACACCGGGTACAACAAGACCTCTTATCTTCACGTAATGCCACACCGCCATTGTTGCCTATTATTGCTTATTATCTATTTCGTAACCTACTTGATAGTCTTTTCACAGTGAGCCCGAATTTTTTGAAAATCGATTATAAGAAGTTTAGTATGATTAAAAGTATACTTCTTTCACCACTTTATTAGCTTCAAGCACAATTAGAAAGAGCCATTCACCAAACTTGTAAGTAATTACCAAATTCTTTTTGGCCCTACTTAATAACGGAAAGTAATTCAAGACAAATAATAACTACCTACTACAGCTATGTTGTTTAACTACCGATTGGCTGTATAAAATCAATGGGAAAATCTCCACTGTTGAACCCGATAGATCATGTTACTGTCAAATAAGTCGAATAAATGTAATATACAAATTTCGAAAATGATCGTCCCACATGCTAATTCAAACCACGGCTAGCACACAGTTACCGAACGTATTCAATCTTATAGCGCTTTCTTAAGTGCTGCATTGCGTCGAGTACAAGTAAGTCTGGCAAACACAACGTTTGTTTTACGTAAGAACATATTTAGTACTTACGTTAGTAAATATTAGCTCTTCTCCCTGCAGGCGTGCTAACGTGGCAGCGTATAAAGTTTAAACCTCTTCAAAAGCCAGAAGCTTGAAGTTAATTTTAGTGTTAATCTGTTACTGTTATGCCCCGTTAATAAACAAGATCACCTACAACGATGAGCTATCATACATTCTCCTAAAAGTAACTACAATATGTAAACTTTCAATATTGGTGGACGATATTATAACCTCCCGTATATATCTATAAATCATAAAATAACAAAATACAAAAAACAAGAATTGTTCTGCACACCATCGAAATACTTCAATAATAGATATCGTCAAATATCAATACAGGATTGTCTCAAACCTGAAATGTCGGGGAAATCAGCGAAATTGGCTGGGGGTAAGGGTAAGTCAGGGAATATTGGAGATTTGGGCCAACTCTCAGGGAAGACTGAAAAATGATTCAAGAAAGTCAGTAAAAAGTGATGTCAGAAACAATCGTACAATAATAATCGATAGTAGTAAAAAAAATAGCTTTGTTGCTGTTTCTGTTGTTAAAGTAAAGTTTTTCACAATAAATATTTTTTTTTAATACGCGGTGCTATACGATATATGCTATGCGATATCTGCTACGGACATATCTCCTCTTTTTCACTTATTGAGATTTTTCAAAAATGAACGTACATAGATACTCGTAAGTTCGTTAGTATTCTTGTATTCACGTTGATTTATTGCAGTTACATTGTTTTTTAATATCCATATGTTCAACTCTTATGGTTAGTTATATTATTCCACCATACTGAAAAACTACATTTATGAAAACGAATATTTTCCCAGTCTGCACATATAGTACTAATTTTAAAATAATATGGCATCCGGCACATGGTTAGTTGAAAAAAAAGAAACATTAAATTTTGCTCTTTAATTAGCACCTGGACTGAAAAAGTCATGGAAGTTCGGGGAAATTGAATCTAAAATTTCTGCGGCAACCCTGCAATAATAAAATTGCTCCCCACACATTTCAGTGAAATAGATTTTTTCCTCGGATATTTGTAGCAACGCAAAGCAGAAGTTTCATAATTGCAATATGTGCCGAAGCAAAAGGTTATTAATCAAATAAAGTCCTGCCGGAGCGGAACCTTTTCCATAATACACTTCCACAAGAAACAATATTAGTTTCACCATTTTTGGAAGGTATTTATATACAACACAGTGTTTTCTGAAGTTATGTAAGCCCGAGGCTGCGCGGCAGAAATAATGATTAACTTAATTACACGCTTGCTCTAGCATGTTTTATCGGAATAGCTTGGGTCCGCGATTTTACCTACGGTCTGCTACCATTACATCTGTTCCAATTAGATTTTCGCACGATAGATAATGTTAGCAGATTCTCCATTACAGAAATTACCTATACTTACATTTCATTATACATACCTATATTAGATATAAACCTAATATAAATGTGGCCTACATCTGGTACAGCTGAAACTTGCCTGATAGGTTGAGTAACGCAGCACCTTATAAGATCTCTTTTATATTGTAAGGACAGGCTTGACTTAGATAATGCTAATAATTTTGAAAGCTATATTGATAGGCATTGTATTAAAACTTCAATGATTAACCTGAGTCCCTTCGCTTCTCTCCCGCATACCAGAAGGCTTGATTTATGCGAGTCTCTTCGCCTTTCACTTGCCAAAGAGCTCGATTTATATTCGCCTCATCGTCCGATCACCCCGGAGGTACTAGTACGTCCACGTCGTTGCTTTCCAGTTACCGTAAAAAATTCGCCAGCGATTTATATTATTACAGCTGACAATTTTCCAGCTATTCGAAATTTGTAAAATGAATAAAAATTTATCTTAAGACTAGTTTTGATCAGTTACAATAAAAATAGGATGCGTAGGTACAATAATGTATTTCCTTCGTAAACTGATTAAATTTTCTGGGCATTTTTTCGTGAAGTGCTTATTTTTCAAGATATTTGAAGGTTTCAAGTAAAAAAAAGTCACCCGGTAAATGTACATGCATAACAAAGTAACTGTAATTTTACTGAGCACATTGATTTTCCTCAAACTAATCAAATTTTTCCAGGGAACGTTTCAGAAAAAGAGTCGTCTGAGGAATTTCTGTCGTAAACTGTATACGTACATATTTCTATTACCTAAACAAATACAGAGGTAAAGTCGATGATACGGTAAAGGGATTGACGGTTATTATTTGTTAGCACAATTGGTTGCTCAGTAACTGGGATCTTTATTATAACTAAAGAGGACAAAAACAAGTGAAATCATAACTGTTTTGCAGCGACTAGACAGACTCGTGTTTTATCGACTCTTGGGGCAACACGAACCCGTTCTTATGAGACGAATAGACACGAGTCTATTTGGTCGCTACAAAACAGGTTTGATTTCACTCGGTTTTGCCCTCTTTAATTATAACAAAGTGCCGTTGTATTTCTTGGAATAGTTGGACGCTTTGGGACTATTCAATGATCTTTCTTTCTTTCAGTTATGTAGGTATACGTTAAATGGTATTCATGGGCTGCATAATTTGAATTTTGCAAGTAATATAAGGTCCCCTTTGATAATAATAATAATAACAATAAATATCGATTGTAGAACCCAAGGAATACAACCATATAGAATAAATCTAGGTGTACATCAAAATGTACTTACCAAATGACCTCGTTGTGACGGTATATTATTCATCTTCCTTCAAGGTTACAAAGTTATCGATCTAGCTGCAATCTGCTGTTTGCATGCAGCGAAGTTGTCACGATTGCTGAATTAATGAGCTGCATGTCTTCTATGTATACAAAAAAGAAAAACATATCTGTGCTTAATGGAAAATTGTATACTCCGTTGAAGTCATAGTTATTCGTATCTTTTCAGCGCACCTATTTATTCATTATAATCTAGCATGGAAGTAGGCGCTGAAAGGTAATTGGAAATGTTTATTGTTTAATTTTTGAAGCAGATAAATTGATTGAAAGAGCGGGCGTTGATGAAAGTATTATAAATTGAAATCTGCCAAAGTTACCAGAAGAAATTACCTTTAACTTTAAACGTGAGTTAAGTGATGATCGTAGAAATGTAAATATTATTGTACTTAATATAGTTGTTGTTCCTGAGGCGCTCGTTCATTGAATAACCCGAAACTAGCGCAGTAAAAGTTCTGGAAGTGCTATGCAAGGTACACAATTTTTTGCACGGAATGTTATTTATTATAATTAAAATATGCAAATATGAAATGAAATATGAAAAATTAAACCAGAACCTTCATCGTATTCTGATAGTTTACATGTATTATTAACAAGTCTGCGAATTACCCTCAGAAATATCTCGACGCCGAAAACGTCTACTTCAACCGTAATACGTAAAATCCCCGATGTAGCCACTGCTAATGGTTGGCGCTAGAGCTGTAAGGATGCGTGCTGATAAAACGAGGAAACCACCCTCTGTAAGAGATAAGATACGTTCGCATTTCGTTTTGAATACGACCCGCCACCGACACTAAGAGCGAAGTTCTTTCATCTTAAGTTCCATTTTATTATGGGCGACCACCCTAGTGAAGAAAAACTTTTCCATGACACCAACAATTTTACTTTCGACATCTAGAATTATTTTTAAATTAAAAGAAACACTCAAGCATAAAGATTATTACCCTAAAGACGAAGAATATGCAAGAAGACTAACTACCCCTTGGAAATTCGATTAGAATCGTCAAGTAAGTGCTTCGAAACGAAAACTTTCCAGAAACAATTAAAAATAAATACGAGATATCTGGTAACTAGTTTTACGCAATTGGTGTGAATACAATGGAGCTACATCGAAATTCACAAACCAAGAATAATAGACGTAAATTACCACTTACGACTGTGAAGCTGCTTCGGATAAAATGCAATTTTGTTAGAAGAACTGTACAACGTGGCAGTTCTGTACATTCTAGTTTGTAAATTAACTATTTCGTAAAATATAAAAGTGATGCATCCCAGTACATTTCTGTAATTATCTTTTAATTATAAAACGGTGTCTTGAAATTTATATTATTTAATTTTCTATAAAAATTGGTATTACCTACGGCAAAATGTAAGCTTTGTTTGAATTTTCGAACTTGTCCAACTCTTATCGTCTTTCTTGTCTTGAAGTATTTGTATTTTGTGCTTTTTCTACAAAGAAAAGGGATCTAGAGGGACTAATGGGATAAAAATCAACAGATTCTGACTTTCCACTAACTTACATCACTACAACCGTATGTTAACTGTGATATGTTTCGTGCGGTCTTCCTTTTTTCTTTGTTATCTGAATTCTATTTTCCCAAATGTTTTCCTATCTTAACTATTGTATTTGTATTGTGCTTGTCTTCCCACTAAAATTTCCATTAAAAATAGATCCTGCTTGCTTCTCCCTCATTTCAAATCGCCTCCTTTTTTTCTGTAGCCTACATGCTAATTTCTCAGAATTACTCAAATTTAAGAGAGCATATTCAATATAACAAGAACTCTGCACAGTTTATGTACTTCAAATCCAATTGACCTGAAGCCCATAGTTATATCAATTTCTTGACCAATAAATTCTATTGTGGAACGAACCTTTCATATATCCTTCTTCCAGGGAGAGTTACCCTCCCTTTTAATTAAAAGCAAATCGTCTTCTTGGTTTAATAACGATGTCGTTGAACTGCGGAAGCAATGGCCTGTATAGTTGATTGTGGCGTCTAGATGAAAATACACAGCTACTCACATTGGATTTTTACCAATTATATTTAGGCCAACATTTTCCATTGTGATAAATAAAAAAGATTCTTTGATCTTACGTGTACATATTGCCGAATTAACATAATCCATTGTAGCTTAATAAAAAAGATACGACTGTTGTCTATTTGTGGAATTGTAACAATAGCACTGACCAACAAAATTTTTACCCTAAGTTAGTAACTTATGAAATTGAACAACATATATGAAGTAAAAAGGATTTGAAAAGCGGCAACATTGGTTCAGCTCTGGTTACAGAGAAAATGCCTTTATAGTATGGCCGGTAATCTGGTCTACTGCAATAATGTTTATAAACTTTCTGAAGCTTTTGGAATGCATCATGGCCCCGGTTCTTGGAGATTATTCATAGACTCATCAAAGACCAGCCTAAAAGCAGTTTTGTTGCATAATGGAAACCATTATCCTTCTATTCCGATAGGTCATGCTATTTCTATGAAAGAAACGAAAATCTTAAAATTTTATTAGAAAAGATAAAGTACAAAGACTATTCCTGGAATATTTGTGCAGATTTTAAAGTAATTACAATTATTTTGGGTATGCAATCTGGATACAGCAAATACTGTTGCTTTTTTTGTGTCTTTGGGACAGTCGTGACAGGGAAAAACATTACCATAAGCAAGAGTGGACACTACGACAACAGTTTATACCAGAAAAAGACAATGTGCAGCATCAGCCTCTAGTAGGAAAACAAAAGATCATAATACCACCTCTCCACGTGAAACTTGAGCTCATGAAAAACTTTGTAAAGGCACTGGATCTCGAAGGTGAAGGTACTTAAATACCTTCACCTTCGAGAAAAATTTCCAAAATTAACACAAGGGAAACTGAAAGAAGGTATTTTTGTTGGACCTCAGATACGACAAATAGTAAATGATAAAATCTTTGAAACCAAAATAACAGCGAAGGAAAAAACAGCTTGGCTCTCCATGATACAAGTTTTCATGAATTTCTTGGGAAACGAAAAAGCTGACAACTATAAAACTTTAGTAATGGATATGTTACGAGCATTTCACGCTGCTGTCTGTAATATGTCCCTTAATATGCACATTGTACATTCTCACTTGGATTTTTGTTCGGAAAATATGGACGACGTTAGCGATGAACACGGTGAACGCTTCCATCAAGACATCATGGGAATGGAAAAACGGTATCAGGAGAAATGAAATCCTGTTATGTTAGCAGATTACTGTTGAATGTTAAGAAGAGATGCTGTAGATATTGTTTATAAGAGACGGAGCAGTATTACTTCACATTTCTAATTATAATAATTTGAAATATACATTAAATTATGATCTAATCTAAAAAAACCTTTTCATTAATATATAAATTAATAAAATTTAATTTAATTAATAAATAAATTAATAAAAAACAGAAATATAAAAAAATCGAGCTAACTTGACCCTCTACCTTTTATTAAAATAAATGTTTATATGTTTTCTATTGAAATTAGTATAGATTATTTTATGGCAAAATCAAAAGTTGAAATTTGTTAGCCAGTGTTATTTATTATTTCACCAAAAGTATTTGCAATTCATACAAAAAATATTGCATAGTGAAACATTTGAGCGTAAAACATTTCTCGACTTCACAACCATACACTTTGTAGTACTATTCATTCCTGAAATGTGTTTTCAGGTGAAATAACTTCATTATTTCTTTAACAATGATGAGCTTTAACAATGAATTTAGTTTATATATATATCGGGTACCTTACGAATTACAACATCTACAGTTAAACATTACATTATCTCAACTAACTAGTCCCCTTTATTTTATAATTCTACAACTTTTTAGAAATTTAGAAGAAAAATAAACAGACATGGATCTCGGTTTACCTCAGTATTTTTAGAGATTTACCCGTGATAACTAGAGATTTGTAAACAGACGCGAGCTATCTATCGGGAATTTCAGGGCATACATTCTTTGCGTATTCTCAACGCAACAAAAAAAAAAAAAGAAAAACATTCAGAGTACATATTTTTAGCCTCATGTACAGGTGAGCGTGCCAAGATCTACACAGTCACGTTTTGTTGGCATCACATCTGTGTCGCGAGCGGGGTATGTGATGGTGCTTTGCGTTATAGCGTTTTCATGACTCATTTATGCGGCTAGCACATGTTATTTTACGACTATAAACGATGCGAAAATAAATTATAAATGAGGTTTCACGATTATGAATTACAAGCAGGCCAAGTAGACTTGATGGTCGGTATTAAAACATCGAAACTCCTTGTAGTAATAGGGAAGTATGCATATTTAAAACGGTTCAGTGGCCTGAAGGCGAGGGTCTGCTGCTGATAGATAGATAATATTACTATGGGTGATTAATAAAACAATGAGGACTGTACAGGAATGAAGTATTCAACAAATTTAACAATCTGGTGCAAAAAAATTAACTACTCTGTTCTTTAATTAAGCATTTGCTTGATGGTTTTATTCTACGAGTCGTTGAATTAAAAAAAAAAAAAAACTTTAAATATGACTGACGTGTATTAATACCTATTCGTAATAACAGTATAAATTGCAAATATCCGATAATTATCGAATTAAATTTGTTACTACTATGGTTACCACAAGTGAAGTTGTCTGCTCTAATTACGATAAGGATAAACTAAGTTCGAATATCCTTGGGTATATAGACAGATATATTTCGTTAATATGAAAAAATACTACCAAAATCGGCTTCATTAACCATTATTTGCACAGTCGATTGTAATAACAATAAAATTTCACGTATTCAATGCACTACATGTCGAAACATATGTCACACATGTCGAAAACATATTATTGCGTACAAAACTTGCAAATCAACACAGATGAGCCTATTGTTGACACATAAACTCCAGCCCTCGGTTGATTCGAAATAAGATTCATTACAATACAGACAAGCCGAATTATCATCAACCACTAAATGTTTTTCATCAAACTCGACCGCTTTTGATTTACTCTTTCTCCCATTTCTTTTACCTTTCCTTTTTATTTTTAGAGTAGCTTTTTTAACATGTTTTTATTTTCATTTTATTTTTATTTTTTATTTCATTGTGATTTTATATTCTAACATATATTTTTTGTATATTATAACATTTTTTTTTTAATAATAGGTGACGTACATATGTATCCAGATAACATCTACGAAGCTAGTTCGAAAAGTTTCCAACCTGACACAGAAATAAGTTCATTTTGTCAAATTCAGTTTTGTTTCTTCACTCTGTCTCCTTGTAAGTCAATGCACTTCCACATAGCCCAAATAGCGCAAAATCGATGCTTAAAAATATGATAGCTTCCTCATTTGTTGAAAATCTCTAGTCTCCGAACAAGTATTTGAGCCCAGGAAACAGAAAAAAAATCGCTAGGGTCGGTTCAATCTGTTGAATGAATTCGTAAACTTTTGCCATGGCGACTATTAAAGTGTGGGACAGTATCTTGGCAAACAAAACCTTTTCTTCTTCGAATGCGGCATTCTTTCGTAATTTCTGCATTTAGCTCGTCAAGCAATAATACGCGCTTATTATTTTTCTTTTTCAAGCAATTCAATTAATATAACTCCAATTAATATAACGCATCTGTCGGAGCCAATTCATAGGCCACTGTTTCGCTTCAAGAGCGTACTAGTGTACCCAGATTTCATCTGCAGTTATTACTCAAGGTACCAAAACTCGATATTCGATTTTTTTTAACTTACAGAAGAAATAGCATTAACTATTTCTTCCAACACATGCGCCAAAATGTTTTCGATGAATAGCGCCACCTTCATGTTAATGCTTGAAACTATTCGCATTACTTCATAATTAATGCAGCTACAGCTGTTTTTATGCTTTTTCAAAAAATATAGTTGTCAGAGTAGCACTTAGAATAGGAAATATTTAAATTATTACTGATGCTCTATGTCAATTCAGAAATTATAAATTTAAATTTAGTTGCTTCTGCATGACTAATTCTAAACTTCTTTATAAAAGAGAATGAATTTATTCGCTCTTTCTATGAAGTTCCAAAAATGCTGAAATACGTCCGTTTAAATTATAATTTTATGACTATGTTCCATCAGAAACCCGCAATATACACATATCAGCTTACACGTGTTTTAAGCTTCGACTAAAGCTGTAAATCCCCCTCTGCTGAAGTTTTAATCATAGTAATATTGTTATCATATTTCTACAATGTACCAAACAGAGAGAATATTCTATTGACGTACGCAATGTAATTAACAATATGGAAATGGTTTGAAATTCACTCGTAATTTTGCTAATTTTAACTAATTTAAAAATTACAAAAATGCTACTGCAAACCTTTGATAATTTTTTTGTCACTAATCGATTTCTACATGGCTATTAAGATAAGGAGAAATGGAAATATTGCCTAACGTTCTATAATAAAAAGAATAAAACGTTATAAAAGACTGTTAATGTGTTTTGAGTCCCTGACCAGTTAATTCCGCGATTTAATTGCAATCTGTGGGAGGGCGGGCGCTTAATTTGCGCATATATCGGTCTAGAATTTCAATTATCGATAAACTGATAAATAGTATATACTCATCAAAATTATAACTAGCTGTTTTCCTTCTTATTTCTCTTACCTTTCAAAGTTTATCATTAACGTCACCTTTGTGAATAATGTTTATGGATTCCAATTAAAACCAACGACATCTAATGTATCAGTGAAGAAAAACCTTAAAAATATCAATGTTAGACGTGTTATATTAGAATTGTAGATCGTGTGGCTCATCAAACTTTCCTTTTTTGTCGTACTACATTTTTAGTAGTTAGGAGTCATTTCCCAGAAAAATAATCTTCCTGAAAACCATGTTCGGATCTTCTTAGTGTTTCTGACTTTAGCATCTACATCATTGGCAATAACAATATTAATTAATTAATGGATAAAAATTAATAAAACAGCTAATTTTCAGTTTCGATCTAATTATTTCTTCAGTTCTACTGGCGATGTTTCGACAATAACTTTTGTTTTCATTGAATTTTGTATTATATTAAAAATTTGAAAAATTTACCTTTTTTAATAGTTTTCCTTATGAATAGAACAATAAAAAATAAGACTAAATTTAAATAATAAAAATACACATATTAGTATGAAATGCATATTAAAATTAATACGGTTCAATGGGTTAATTATCTAAATCGTTGTATTTTAAGTCGTGCAATGTAGAATGAGCTAAAATTTAAATATACTGACACGTTAAATTAGAAAAGATGCAAAAGCAACGTAAAGAATTGTTTATTTAAGAAGCAGTATTTATCAGATATTCATTAAAAATGTACATCCTCAGATCCGCAGAATATGTGGGTCACTACTTACAACTTATCGAGTTCTGTTCGTAAAATATTAAGTAACCTAAGACTTTCTTTCAAATATTTGGTTAAAACTCCACGGAACTCGTTTCAAAGATCAAATACGTAGCATTCCTTGAACATTTCGCTTGACGTTATTATTCGTAAATATCACAAAAGGAATTGCTTTCGAAAAATTCCAAAACAAGCGAAAGCAATCATATCAGGCTCGTCAAAGATCATTATCGTTCACCAAAGATGTTAGATTACTGACAGGATTTCTGACTGGTAAGATAGCCCTAAAATATCACTTATTTAAACCAGGAAAAGCTGAAAATCAAATCTGTTGTCTTTGCCAAAAAAATCTGTAGACAGCGGAACACATTCTATGAAAATGTGTTGCAATCAACCGGGCAACAACACCAACATTTCGCTAAACAATTTCTTGCATCCACCGAACTGAAGGAGGAAGGTCCCTGAGTTCTGCTAAAATTTATTAAAAGCCTCAATGTAATTGTTGCAATACACCCACATCTTGTTCGAATAGACCTATTAAGATTGCACTGACCAAAGGCATCTGTCCTAAGGCTCGACTCTAATAATAGTATTAAAAATATTCAATATCCAAAGTTGCTTTCTATTCGTAAAAATTAATTAAACAATTTCCAAATAAATTGCTCAAGTATCTATATGACATACGCTATATTTTACTTATTGTTAACTTAGAAATAAATTAGTTTCGTTGAATTTGTTTTTCTAGAGCGAGAACTTCTCTCAAAATTGTAATCTGACCAAGTTAAAAAAATATAAAGAACTATCAATCGAACGACGGCCGAATCTTCTCATTTGAAACATTTTCAGTTAAATGATCAAGAATTCCGGTGTTCCTCGTACAATCGAGACGTCTTTCTTTTAACAACAATTAACGTATAATTTAGTTATACAGCTCTACAGGCATATGTACGAATTTATACATAAAGAACATCACCGCTATATTATCCTTCCCTTTATGTGGATTATGCATTACTGTTATGGAATAAGGGAATCATCCATGAATAAACGTTACCTCATAAAACGTCTGAAAGTAAATCACGTTAATATTAAATAACGTGCTTGATATCACGCGTAAAGTCATCTACTTATACGGATGATCAATATTTCATCTTTTAATATGCATTCCATCTTGTGCATGTGACACGAGTAAAATGGCTTCTGCATTTTCATGGTTTCAAGATTTTCAGGATTCTAAATATTAATTTTTAATCAAAATGTGGCATTGATATATTGGTGTCTCAACTGAATATTACTTGAGTATCGAACTTTGCCAATTTCAAACACCAACAAACAATTTTTTTAAAGAGAAGGTATGTCCAACAGGATTTATATGCTTTTAAAGCTTGTCATAACCTCAGTAGAGCCTTCTAGTGTATAAATTGCGTGTGTAAAGTGTTCCATTGCCTTGTTTCTATCATCTTCTCGCTGTAAAGGGTGAAGGGCAGTCAATTATAGTGGTATCGGACCCTTTAACAACATTTATTCCTAGCACACAGCGTCTAACTCTGCCCAGTGAAGTTAATGTCTTCTTACTATTGGATAACCCAGCCGTTTACATTTACGTTTACAATGTTTGGAATTAAGGGCAAACTCTACAGTGGGGTATTGTATTTAAGCAGTTTCTGGTGTTAGTTTTGTTAGGCGACTATGACAACTGCAAACCAAAGGTACTGGAATAAACGTTTATAAACTGTTGATTCAAAATGTTGAGCCCAAATAACTAGTTGTAACTAACGGCAAGTCTGCGAACAGTAAACAAGACATCGACGATATTCAGTTGTTCATTTAAAATGTTCAGCTTAACTAAAAAATGGTTAGGTAATAGTTAGGTTTGTAACCAAAAGCATTTGTCAAATTAAAGCTACAGGTACGATGCAACTAGGAACGCTCGTTTTATTGATAAAATAGAAAGCTGTGATACATCTTTTAGCTAAAAAGCACGAGAGAAGAAACAATTTAAGCAAAATTTATGCTAAATAGAAATATGAACATAAATTTGAAATCACAACAGGAAATATTACAAAAACAACAACATATTGAAATACACTCCAAATAAACTTGCTAACCCTTATTGCAGTTGTTATTGGAATAATTAATAATTATCTACTTACTTATCTACATCCTTCCAACTTGATACATTTGCGTAATCTTTTGTAAAAACCGTTGTGCACCTTTATTAGTACATGTTATCCTTAATTTCAGACACAAATCTTATATGTTAACCCTTTTTACGTAACACATTTAATAAAGAATAATGCTACATGTTTTGTTTATCACGGGAGCAAGCCATCCAAGCAATATTAACACAAGAATTTATTTGGATCCAATATCTCAATAGGACTCACGTTTAACTGTAAATATCTGTTTTACATTCAATGTTGGGCATATATAGAATTCTAAAATGTTATAAGACATATACAACGAATAAAAAGAAATATACAGTGTTATTCTGGTGTTTGAGTTTAGTAAAGTTTGATGTTCAATACCCGACTGTATATTTCGAAAGCGATCTAATACACGGGGAATAGATATTTTATCGTGTTTATTACATTATCTGAAAATGTTACCTCCATTTATACAAAAGGCGCAATACTACAATTTCAAAAATTTGGGACTTTCTGCATATTTTGTAAATTATTAATCTAATGCCAATTATAAAGAACAATGTTGGAGCTACAAAAATAAATAGCTGTTTTAAATTTTTTATGTGCAATTGCCATAGAATTCAGAGAATAATGTCAGTTGCATTTAAAAATTTTAAAAAAATTAATATTGTTTACACTGCAAATGTACTTTAACCCTTTTTTTTGTCAAAACAGTTCCTAAATATCACATGTGAATAAGTATCAATATCCGGTCGAATGTTGTTAGAATTTGTATTTGTATTAACTTTCAGTCCTGAAACAACCTTAGTAAATGCATTGCATTGTTGCTTACTATGTTCTAACATTCTCCGTAGTCTAACAATTTATTAAAGCTTTGATTTTAAATATGTGATAAATTTTAGTTTACTTTTATAAGCAAAAATGCATTTTCTATTGTTTCTATTAATAACAAATTTGCTAAAACGAAAATAAATAATTATCTTTGTTAAGTATGAATCTATACTTTAGGGAATATTATAATGTGACGTGATGCTCCCTCTAGTTTCTAAGCTTCGTACCTACTCCGCAAAGTTTCAAGCTCGACGTAGTTTGGCTAAATCGCGCTAGAGGTCGCCGTGCTAGCACAGCACTAGCGCATCGTAGCAGACGCACTTCGATTTGAAAACTATTTGAACTACAACGGCTGCCATCTAATGAACATCTTCTCAAACTCGCATGGCCATTTTAATCGATATACGAGTCTTGTTCAGAAAAAGATCATTAAAATTTGGCAGTTGCTCTCTTGTACTTATATATCATGAAGTATCGTATGTTTTTATTATTTTAGTTGTCTAGTTGTCTAACTATCGGGAAATAAACGTAGAAATCTTTGAAAGAATTCAGAAAACGGAAGAGGAAAAAGCTGTAACTTTTTATTGAAATGATAAAATTGATATAAGGTTCTCTTTATTAAAGGTTCGTCACTCAGTATTATCGCAGCCAACGTTGAACAATATTCTTTGTATACATATTTTATTATTCACAATAAAGGACCATCCTACGAAAGAAGAGCTTATTCAAATGAAATGTGGCAACAAATAAATTAACTTGTCATTTCATTTAAAGCGCTAAAAAGTTTGGGTTACTAAAAGATCCTTTGGTTTCACTATTGCAAAAGTTGTCAAGAGTTGTATGAGATAGACTTGGTTGTGGTACTTAAAATTATTGTTATCTGAAATATTCTTTATTATATCGTTTCATCCACATAAAAAATCAATACTTTCTCTGCATTTCTCGGAGGCGCAATTCAATTGGACCCCATTTCCAATCCTCTACCACATCATTACTATTTTCATTCAGATTCAAACTAAAGTAGGGTTTGCCAGTTTTCAATTTAAAAATTCGAAAATCGGTTTTAAAATGTAGCAAACTGATGTTTACGCCACGTTCCTTTTATCCTTTTACACCTTGTTGAATTGGAAACCTATTCTTTATAACTATTGGAATTTGAAAACCAAGAACACTAAAAGATATTTCATAGGAATATATTGACATATCCAGAATAATCGTGCAAGTATAAGGGTTCTCCAGAAAATTTATCTGCAATTAATTTCCCTTTCGTACAGTGTAACCAAATATTATGAAATCCCTATAATGTCCACTTATTCCGTAAATTTTTCCAAATTATTTTAACACTGTTTCATCAGATAACAATTTTTAAGTTTTCCTTTCCATTATTTTTTATAATCAACCCACTCGAAACGTTATTTTACTATCAAACACGTTTTCTATCGATTAGTTAATTCGTTATAAATTTTGATAACTTTATTGTAATACAGGGGATGTGCTAAAAGTTGTTCTGTGTTTCCTTTAAACAAAAGTTGTTATTACAAATAAAATTCTTGTGACTTTTAATAATTCGTTTAAGTTGATTTTATCGGATTTCTTTTTTAGAATAAAAATGAATAGCCTAAATAAGTAAAACGCAAAGACACAAATAACACTTGGTTTTATTTCTTCTTGACCCTGGTATATTAATGTCTGGAATTAGTTGTTTTTGTTTTTTTTTTTATTTTACGACTTTGTTAGAAGAGAAGCAATCTTTTACTTTCTTCAAGCTTTATCTTATCATATTTTTATATTTTCTTTTAGATTAAAAGTGTTTTTATGAAAACACTTTTAATCTAAAATATCTAAAATATTTTTCATGAAAAATATTATTATCTAATTAAATAAATTGTATTTAACAAACGGGAAAAAAGCCCTGCCCTTTTATTTTCTTAATTTTTTTCACATCTTTTTCTCCGTTGGTTTATTCTTACAACAATTATATACAACAAACCAAAACGGGTAAAAAAGAAAAAATTGCTCTTGATTTTTTTGTTGTATCTTCTCACTCGATTCATCTCTTGGTTCATTTCAAGTTTAATTAGGTAATGCTTTTAAAAATAATGTACTAACATAATCCTTACAATATAACTGCATTGACGTTAAACTTCTTTTGAAGAAGTTTTGGATATTAGGAAAAAAGAGGATGGTACGAAGATGTTTAAAAAATTTCATAAAATCAACTAAACTTATTTAGGTTTTCTAAGTATAATATTAAGAATTCAATATAGACAATATTGAAAATGTAAATTGTAATTCCATAAAATAGTTATATGGATGCCCGTATTTCCCAGTGTGATATAGATTTTTCTATATCATTTTGGCAACAAATTAAAATTTTCTGACCTCTTTGCCAGACCATAACAATTGTCATAAGGAATATTGGGTTAATTCAATTCCACGCGGCCCATAATAATTAAATAAAGGATTCCCTTATATCGCCCAAAGAACTGCTGATGTTCAACTTCATTTTTCAAGATGAAAGATCTTTTATGTAGTTCATGAAATATGTATCACCTTCATGCTAGGTTATACCAGGTTTCATACATAAAACATGCTGCCTCTATGAACGCATAGCAAATTACAGAAACATGTTTTGCGATAAGTGGCTAATAGATTTTTTTGCATCAAATGAAAAGAACATGTAGAGTACGCTGCCGTAACTCTTTTATTTGGTATTAAACAAATGCCTAACGCTAAAATATCGACTTCTACCCGAGAGATAAAATACAATCCAATTCACACAGTAGTAGTAGTACATTCCCAACAGTTAGGTGGTTCATCCACAGGCTTGCGTGGGAGTCAAAGGGAGGCTGGATGCTTTTCAAAATGGCGGTCTCGTAGTAGTAAGGGTTTGCCCCCGCACAGAACCTACCCCCGTTCGCCGGCTTTCACCCCTATGTAACAGTACGTTGCAACTGGCATCTAAAAACGACCGGCGTTTCCTAGTGTGCCATGACTGCAGTAGAAAATATCTATAAATAAATTCTATTTACATGTACAACACATACGACATAACCTCTGAGATAAGTATCAGGTGTGTCCATTTCAGTGCGTGTCTGAATATTTTCAGCAGTAGTAATTATTCCCACCTAAGATTTCAGTGAATCTAACGTCGCGGTTGCTCCATTTTTTTTTCTCGGTTTAAATCTCCTAAGTGCGGCTACTGTATGCATGTGACAATCGGCGAGGCGGGGAAGTAAACAAATTGTGTAAACATGAGCAACTATTGCTATGTAACTAACTGAAAGGCAGGTAATTAAATATAATGGTTTGTCTATACAAACGAAAGCTTTTCTAACGGGTTGTTTGTTATTTGCTTGGCGTAGTTTGACGTCAGTACGCCTAAATATTATTCTGGATTTTTTTTAGGAAACTTTTTTTAAATGGTTACTTTTACGCTTGTCAACAATGATTTATTTTCAGGTGTTTTTTTCTGTGTTTTCGCTTTTACTGTTTTTAAAAGCTCATACTTTTTCTTATTTCTGTTGTCTCTTGATTTTACTTGTCATAGTTATTGGTTGCGTGTTATGCTATTCATGAGTTGTGTAGATGTAGTGCAATACCATTTTATTGCAAAACAATTGTTTAAGATTTCTTCCTCGATTTTTTTAAACAATCCGTTTTTACCCGTGGAAAACAATGTTAATCTCCAATAATTATTCCTAGATTCTAGCTTTTCCATTTATTTTTTCTTAATCAATTAAGCTAAATCGGATACGCATGAGCGATTACGTGACTTCCCAACCGGCAAGTTTTGACATTTTAGGGAATAAAGCTTCATTTTTTATTAAATGAGTCATCTAATAAAACAATTTTACTTCAATTAATTAAGCAAAGAGCGAAATCAACTTTGCGTCAATTACATTGTGTCTTTTATGGCAAAAAGAGCACTATTATGCACAGGTTTGCTTCACTTAAAACTATGCAGAATTAACTGAAGCTTAAAAGATAAATTAAAGGTATTAAAGCTGCCTAAGGTCTTTAAAATTGACAAATAACAGGTCAAACAAGATTTGTTCCTTTAATATCTTATTTGCTTTTATTTTTATCGACCTTTATATTGTAATTTTCGATGTTTTTCTTTGGGTTTTCAGGTTATTAAATAAGGAAAACAAAAAGTTTTCCTTTCTTCAATTTACATACAATTTGCATTGTTTTTTTTTTTTTTCTTCTGATTAACTAACAATGGAATACCTGCCAATCTCGTCATTGTACTATATTATTCGTAAATTTCCTTTTTCTTTCTTTTCTCTTTCTTCACTTCCTCTTAAAGTGATATAAATTTTGTTTTCGTTATCTTTACTAGAATACGTGAAAAACCAAAGAAAAAAGTAGTGTAAGTTTGGCGGTTAGTAATATAGCCTGATTACTTGTGTGTAAGTGATTTAGCATCATGCTTCAAGCAGAAATGAAATAGAAAATCCACACGTTGCCTGTATTGACTAATAAAATTTTCCAAATGATACGGACTTTATGCGCGACACTATATTTATTTTTTTGTAAAATTTTTTGTAAATTTATGTCGATTTGCTCTTGGTCACTTAATTTGTGACTTCATATCGCCCGAACATGAAACAAAAATAAAGATGTTTATTTTTAGACATAACTACATTTTTTAAAAGAGAGAAATAATAACAGGTTCAGAATTGCTATTCCGTAATTACAGTGACTATTACGAAACGCTAATTGATGGCTGGCTGATCGAGAATTTCAATACGTGCAGATAATCTATGTTGTATGAATAACTAGTAGCATCAAGTGTACATGCTGTGATGCTGAGTTTCTTGTTAAAGGAGATCCGTTATGTTTGTATTTACATATTTTCAAAATTTATACAGTAGATCTGTTGTACATACAGTCGTCATCAATACAGAATTTAGAATTTATAAATTTTAGTTTAATAATGGCAAACTTAATAACGTAGGCTTCTACGGCCGGAACCAGTTGAAACTAAACGTGTTCTCGTGTGTAACCGAGTTTAAACCGTGTCATGGGTAATCGAAAACTCGAAGTTTCGCCCACAATCGTATATGGCTTCTTCGGGAGAAGGAAAGTAGTAAACAATAGTTAATATCGCAACTTAACGTGTAAACAACTCCAGAGGCATAACAAATTAGCAGGTGTTTTAACGAGTAGGCTAACTAATATTATTGTACGATCTCAATCAACAATAAAATAATTTAGTTATAATCCAGTTATCACCATTTTTTTTAATGAGTGTGGCAACCATTTATGATACTACAAAAATTAAAGTACAAATTCCATGGAATGTATGTAACAATATCGACATCTTTTCTTGGCCAAGTTCTCATTACTACAAATAAGTTTGGTCTCCAAAATTCTGCTCCATCTGTTATCATTAGCGAGTCATATGCATAGTTGAAGTAAAACACCTCCAAACTTTAAAAATTATCTAATCTATAATTGCGTAATACATACCTACATCTGCTCTACATGTTCTCAAAGCTTCATAATTTATTAAACTTTCTAAAATTATTTACTAAACATTTTGTGTTGTCCTATTTTTTCACAAGGAACTGTATACGATCCGCCCTATACGTTTAATATTTAATATTTCAAACATTTTTAATATCTTCAGTAAGGGTATGTTCGTGGAATTTCCTCGCTGCTCTACCTTCCGCTTTAGAGCATTCCGTGCAGTATTTAAAACCGTTATACCAGGTGACTGGTATTTTATTTTAAATAAGGGCATTCTTTATTATAATAATAATAATTATTATTATTATTATTCGTTCGTAGACAGTCGGTATTAAATGGCAGAAAGGAATTATGAGGTGCTCCAAATAATTTCGCAAGGAATTGTATTTTTTATAAATAACTCTATTAAATAACAGGTAAATTGACCAATCATTGAGACAATTAAATCTAGTTTAACAATGTAATTAGAGAATGTATTACTAAATAATCTTTTTGATGCTGACGATAACCAAATGATACAGCTTAAAACCTTTATAGATTCGGGATATTGTAATAACTAAAATAAGTCAGTCGTATGATTCCTGATGATATCCCTGTAGCGCATTACATGTAGCGCATCATATTACTTATAATCTTTGGACTTTTATGGCATCTTCTTTTCAAAATTTTTTCCCAGGTACCCGTGTCCTTACTCATCAAAGGAACGAGAATATTTTCTGTAATTCCTGAATAATACGACTTCTCAGATAATACAGATTCAGAGATTATCTACTGGTTGTCTTGTAAAGTAACCGTAATAATAATGTATGTTGTATGTGGAGCTTAAATAATTTTATATTCAAAAATGGGATATTATGGATTTCTCCGGCGTAATTAAATGAGTTATTTCATTAGCTTCGGTAACGTTTGAATTTACGGCTTACGGATATGCATCCTGAACCTACTACATCACATAATCTGATCACTTTATTACCTAGACCTTCAATACCTGCACATGTATAAGACGATTTGTACATAGACATATTTTCTTATGGGTGCAGTAATAAAGCCCATTTGCAATCGAATAAACAATAATATGCATTATCTGCTTTCGAGGTCTTGTAATTTTTATGGTTTATTTGAAAATTCTCTCTTTATTGTAATCTATTGCGGCGAATGGAAATATATTATTATTATATATTATTATTAAGTATTCCGTTTTGTATTTTAGAAATTGTCTATAATAGGGAGAGGATACTAAAAGAAATAATAAAAATTACAATATCTTGAAAACTAGCGGCAAATATATATCATGCGAAGTATGCCTATACTTTCGTGTTGTTCCTCATTATCGGTCATACTTTGTTGTTAATTCGTTGCTAATTTGAAAATTGATTTTGTTACACTAGCCGTTTTGGAGAAAACGGTGGCTACACTAGTTGAATTAATTAATTAATAGTAAGCTAACCTTTATAACCGTTTCTGAGAAGTAATGGCTCCTCTGCCTTAATATTATAAGGTAACCACCTAATTTAACTTTCGACACTCTTCAGATATCAACACGGACTAAAAAACAGCATATTTTGTTGCTAATTTGTTGTGCATATCTGAAAAACTCGAAATATCAATCCTCAGATAAAAGATCGTTGTCACTACCCGAATTCATTCAATTCATTCAAAAAAGCACAATATTCTACAACTATCTTTCAGTGGTGCTACTTAATTGTTCGAAACTCTAGTTATTGTGTTGTACCGGTAGCTTAGTGGATAGAGTATTAGCTTTCGAACCGAAAGGCTGGTTGCGTACAGGTTTAACACTTTTGAGTGTTTCCTTTCACTTGAAATAAGCACGTCGAAATAATAACTGCAAATTTGCATTCACTAATATGTACGTTAATTACTTAACAAAGTAACTATATTAATGTAGGCTTCCAAGGCCGAAGTTAGTTAAAACTAGAGACGAAACGAGCAAACGCAATTCATAAAAGAAAAGAATGCTCCTGCAAAAGATACCTGATAAAATATAAACTTATCACTGATCTCGTGAGTGATCTCGTCACAAATGAATAACGCAAGTACGTAAAATGTGCATTCTTTTTATGTAATTTTACTAGCCATGCTTTCGCAGGATTAATTTAAACAACAAAATTGCTTCTTCTAAAACAAATCAATAATATATCAGCAAGATAATATTTACTACATACTTCAAACGTTAATCGTCTATTAAGAAGATTCTTGTGTAACGGTTGATCCGGATATCTATAGATAATCATACAATAGCAGCAAAGCGATTGGAGCACATAATCTAACAGTAACTGATTAGCAACAAAGAATGCCCTTTACTTTACTCGTACTTTAATGTTGATAAAAGCAGTGAGTCAAAAATTACAGGAAGTGACTACCCTGGTTTAATATGCTAGCCTAGTTGTCGTTTATGTGTTTTATTCGTACGCCAGACTCTATTTTGGCACGCTTCGCTGAAGAACGATAACCGCAGGAAGGAAAACCAACTTCTCGTTACTCACTGACGGAAACCAACATTTGAATTATTTTATATGTACCCGTAACTGATATATTTTATAAAAATGTAACGAAATGTGTAATAGTAATTGCTTTAAATAGGGTGTAATCATAAAGCTGGTTGAACCAGACAAAGATGGTCTTGTTGATTTCAAACAGAATGGAAAATAAATGGATGCCCGTTTGTTATGTAAACTTTAAATATGAACAGTAATGATTTATAGTTATAGATAAACAGAATCGCACGTAAAGTCCGCATCATCGGGTATATCTTAAGTTCGCCAATTATTTGTGTGTATATAAGTGCATGCCACATTGTAGTAGAAGCTTGCTTTGGAAAGCACCTACTGGGAATGTCCCTAGTCACCCCATCAAATAACTTGCAACCAACGTCAAAACGTTAAAAAAAATTAAAGAAAGGGGTAATTTAATTTGGCATAATGTGTCAGGTTATAGAACTTCTAATATAGTAAAGATCATTGTTGGCATGTATTAAAAGTTGATCTTTATGTAAATTAGAAGTTCATACGACAATATTAACCTTAACGTAAATACACCGCGTGCTTGGAAAATTCCTCCACAGGACGCCCAAATTAAGGATAAAAATCATGTAACAAGTTTGGAAGAAAGTGCTTTAAAATTAGCAAGTGCTTTGGAAAAAATCACTACATTCTTTGGCATTTCTCAAAATTTGTCATATTTTGTGATTATCTTAAAAGAACTGCAAAATTTGAGCATCTAAAAAGTCACCTAACCGTCCATATGAGTATCATTTGATATTCAATCAAATATCGAAACTTTCTTTTTAAAAGAAATATCTTATATCATGCGGTCTTTATTTAGGTGCCTATATGATACTGTATGAGAATATGAAACTTTCAGCTTCTTCATCTTAATTATTGCTTATATTTAATTACCAATACCTACAGCGATGTTTTAACCATTCAACAATATTAATCCAAAACGATTTTAATTTGCTAATTTTAGAAATGTTTGCAAAATCTAAAGAAGCTTCAAGTTGGTGTTATGGTTCTCAGCTATGAACAATTAAGTGTGTAATCAAATTGATTGGAATTTTTAGTGACGTAACGGGAGGGCGCGAACAACGATTCGACCTCCTCGTGTGTATGTCCTTAGTCCTTAGTCCTTACACAATATTCAAGGAAAATACGCGAGAGAATCAAATCGCTGTCCACCTCCTCACGTTAGTCATCATCCACCTCCGTTAGATTTTCTATAAATAAATTTGTCGATGCAATCGATTATAATGCAATAAACCATAATAACGCAACTTATGCGCTTTCTGTGCCAACGTTGCAACGAATTACCCCTTTATCAGGTACTTCAATAACACCAATTATTTGACTTGCCTGCAGTTAGTTCATGCTTACAACAGTAAACTGTACCGTCAACATTGTTTGTATTGAAGTGTAATAATGAAATCAAACGCTCAATACGAATTCTGGACAAAACGCTGCACATATTGCTACGTTATTGGGTAAAAAGAGAGACTAGTGAATGCGCCACCAGTGTAATAATGCGTACTTCAGAGTACAAGAATATGGTTATTATAGAAAAAAATGGCATTATATGACGACTGTGTTGTTCGGACGTGATTAACTTTGTGTTCATTGATGAATGAATGACTGCGCAAGTGAAGCGGTCACTGCGGTCGAGTCGACAATATGGGACAGGATTGGTGCATTAGAAAGAAGAGGAAGCGAACCGGAAACACTTGCTGCCCCTGCGGACCCGGACTAAGAGTACATCCGTCACGGTAATGATTTTTCGTAGAAAATTTAAAAGAACAGTGAATAAATAGATACTTTATGAAATATAATCTTGCTACTATTGTTTTACTAATTTTTCCTTTTTTTTTTGTAACTAAGCTGAAATATTTCCGTTTTTTTAATCAAAATAATGGTTGGTTATAATAATTAATTGGTTACAATAATTACCTATTTCAATCTTGGGAAATCGTTGCAATTTTATGTTTAAACTAAAGGCAGTTCATATAATCAGAAACTATATGTACCTGCTTTGTATTTTTGTTTGAAATTTTTGAAAAAGTTGAAAATTTTGTAAAAACGCTAAGCTTAAGTAGTTTTTTCAATAATTCTAGATGCTTTGCCATCTGGGGATAAAAAAACTCCAGAAATATTGCAAAACCTGGAGAAAATCTTTTTGCTAAATTAAAATACAAGAAATTTTAACATTTGTAACCCATCGTTTCTAATAGCGAGATAGGTCCATCTACAGCCCCAAAATTTGCGACTAAATCGTATTTCTATTTCAGCTTATCTATGGCTATTTAGACAATTGTGATTTAATTTAATTAAAAAATGGTATTAGATCTACTGTTATAATAAGCAAATTACTGCCTATCGGATTCCGTTGACTTTGGCAATTTATGCAACACCTTGTATAAGTTCCATCCAGCAAGTTTATTGCTAGACATCGTAATTTTAACGATTGTTATTATGTCCTGTATGTTTCACATTTTCGTTCTTTGTTCACGCTGATATTTTCATGTTTTAAGTATAAAAATGAAAGAAGAAGAACAAAGCGTTAAAGACCGAACTTTATTTCAATGAATTAATCGTTTTAGATTTATCACTTTTTGGAGGATTAATGAGATAAGCTATATAATAATAATTTTAATATTCCTTGAATTTTGAAACTGCCACGAATTGGTACTAAACCCTTTTACAACTGGAAATATTTGAACCTTTGAAGCTTATTTGCGCCAAATAAGTAGGATTAGTCGGATCAATTCAAATCAAACAGACACATCCAAAATAACACGGCAACTAATTAATTTTAATAAGGAAAAAAATGACGATTAAACGCTTCAAAAATAAAGAAAAGTAATATCGATAACAAAGCAAGAAAATATGCTAGATGTAATAATCAAAAATAATAATTTACTCTTTTAAAATTGAAATTTGATAGATTAGCAACTACTACGATTACGTTGTTTGGCCACGACCTCTTTGAGTGAGCCTAGCACTGCAGAAAGGAATTTTATACTTTATTCTAAAGCCAACTTTGAATGATAACAAAAATAGTTTATTGAAACTTTTATTCCGCCATAATGCGACGTTTGCTAGCCTGAAATATAATATGGTATTAACTATCCTTCCAAAAATGTAAAAATATACAGGATGCTTTATTTGAAATAAGTAGTTGAACTTTCGACAACGCCAAAGGTTGGTACTTAAAAAATGGAAATCGACCTATTTTTACTAAATCACTTAGCTTTTGTTGCATTAAAATTTGCATCAGGAGAATGGCTTAATACTTGGCTGTACATCTGTTGAATTAGGAGCACTAATTTTAAATCTACCAAAAACTCATTTTAATAATAGTACATCACTAGCACCTATGCTGGGTTCCCCAACCCGTGAACAATGTAACGCCAAGTTTATCGGGTTCTGTTCCTGGTTTTAAACTAACGGAAAACAGGTTAGTAATGCAGCACTTAAGCCTCTGTGATTAAGGTATCAAGGTTTTTCTAAGTTTTAATCGCAATTTTATTCCAAATTGTGGCTAACAAGATGCTATTAACAAACATTCCCGTAACTACACAGCACATCAAAAATGTTGCCATGTAATACGCAAATTTTATCTGGAGAAAACTTATCTTTGGTAAACCGTTAACTTCAGCGCAAGCATTTTATAAAGCGTACAATACATTATAGTCCTTAATACTGATTTGATGCATGCACTATTAAATTTATTATTTATATACGAACTAACAACCTGAATTATAAATCGCAGAAAAACTATATGGTTAAGATTAAAGAAGATAAAAGCGAGTGAAATCATACCTTTTTGCAGCGATTAGACAGACTCGTGTCTATTCGTCTCATAGGACGAATAGACGTTCATGTGGCCTGCCGGTTTCGCCCCGAGTCGACAAAACACGAGTCTGTCTAGTCGCTGCAAAATAGGTACGATTTCACGCGCTTTCGTCCTCTCTAGTTATAATTGCTATGAAGCTCATAACCTTACTTTTGTAATCAACCCATTCTTCTAGTATTTGTGAATGAAAATCCGTAATTAATCATCAATAAATAACCCTATACTTACTTTGAAGATCGAATCACAACATCCGCGGCGCATAGCTCAACGTGTGATAAAACGATTTCGATGTAGGTACTCGAATAAATATAAAGCTTCATTTGCAATTTAATTTTTCATAGTATTTAAGTAGAAAATTAAATGTGTTAGCTTTTGGAAGTCATATTCCGTAGTTATTAATTAAGATTATTTAACCAGCATAATATGCACTTGGAAACTAATTGAGGAATATTAAATTACACTTTATTTCCCTTACACCTATACGTGCGCCTGCGACGCAATCCATTAGGGAAGAACGTCTTCCCAATTTCAGTGAAGGTTCTTGCCCTTCCGTCTCCCAACAAGGAAAATCAATACACACGTCGTGCCTAAACAAACCTTTACGTTTTGCCTACCGTTTTAACTTCTGCGGTAAAGCCACAAGGCAAACCAAGGCATCATTTTAGTTTTATTTTCGTACGGCGGATATAGTGTGTATAGTACTTTCGCTATGTTGAGATAGGTCGGCTTATGTTGTGTGCGAAACGTAAGCCCGCGCTAAGAAGGAGCTTTTTGACGTCAGTTGCGCGTTTGACGTCATTGCGAAACTAGGTCACCGTAATATAAATCTGCGCTTATTTGCCTGAATTGTGCTAATTTCAATGTAGCGGGAATTACATCTGTACATCT
The DNA here is from genome assembly GCA_020654165.1 of Oryctes rhinoceros. Taxonomy (NCBI): domain Eukaryota; kingdom Metazoa; phylum Arthropoda; class Insecta; order Coleoptera; family Scarabaeidae; genus Oryctes; species Oryctes rhinoceros. Next base: position 1,312,859 of record JAIOKQ010000294.1, on the reverse strand, counting down.
ATACGCTATGAATATTTATGTTATGTAGTTGCTGTTTGCCGTGTGCTGTTTAATATGATCGTTAGAAGCGCATTCGGGAGGGCTATGCTTTTTTTAAATCATTTTTATGTCAGTTACAACTGTTGAATCTCAGAAGGAAATTTCAAATTACATTTGACATTTAGTAACAGGATTCGCGATTCAAATTATATCTGACGTTCGCAGAAAGTCGTTTTCATAATGAACAAAAGCAACAGCTTGGGGAATGGATGAATTTTGTCTTCAGTTTCCGCATTTTGCAGGATGATATATTGATTTATATCAACAAATTGTTCGCCGCGTTGCTGAATTTCACAATTAGTCGCAAACCCTGTAGTGGTAGACTCGGTAAGAGAACTACTGAAACTATTGCAAATGTGAGGAGGTATATAAATCATTCGCTTAAAAAATCAATTAAAGATGTTATTCTTATGTCATGATATAAATATCAAAGAATTCTGACAATGTTGGTGTGCGAACAGAATTCGTTCGTCCATTATTTTTTCATGAAACAGTAAACGTGGAAAGATACAGTAATAACTTATTGAAACCTTTTCTGAATCAGATACATGATGACTAGAAATGATAAAGGCGAAGGAAATTATTATTGAATTTTGCAGAGACTAGGCAGACTTGTGCTTTGTCGACTCTTGGGGACACCAGTAGGCAACACGAATCCCTTCTCATGAGGCGAATGCACGCGAGTCTCTCTAGTCGCTGCAAAAAGTGAATAATTCCATCTGCCTTTGTTCTCTCTAATGATGACGAACTAAGGGATGGAAAGTTCCAACAGCACAGCGCCACAGTTGGTGGAACACTAAAATAAATGAACTTTTTGCGTGATTATTTTGATAACGGTGTAGTAGATTTCTCTCCACGTTTTTCTGATCTAACCATTCTAGAATACTTTGTTTTTCCGCGCTGAAAAATACAGTTTTTTAAAAATAAAGCTAGAAACAAGAAGTTTATTACAATTATTTGCTAAAAATAGTTTTTTTTCTTCTTTTACCACGAAGTCACACTAGCCATTTTCGCCTTAAGTGTTTTATTTACAACATGAATCAATCGCAATCGGATTAATAGTCCTATTACCTCTGTACTTTTATCGACTTGGTGAAAAGCGTTCAATACCGTAACTCGTTCCATATTATCAACAAAATTGGTAAATTTGAATTTTGAGGATGAGCTGTTCACCTTAAAAAGCGTAAAAATTATAATGTGGATAGAGAATAGTGTATCCAAGTCCAAAAACAGTTGACTGCTGGGACTCCGCAGGGTACGGTATGAGTTTCCATGCTGTTTAATATGTATTTAAGCAAGACTATTACAAAAGTATATAAAAAGAATTTGTTATTGCTAAAATACGTTTTCTTAAGCAAGCTATATTTATAACATTTTTAAGATGTTCTCCACCTCTTTTGTAGAAGAAGTAAAGTTTGGTGAACGAGAAGACCACAAATAGCCGCTTATTAAACAGCTATAACAATATTCCCGAAGAAAGTATTGCATTAATACCGTAGTCCTGTCTTGCTGAAGGTATCCATTTTGCAATTCATCATCATGCAAATGGTTCGAAGATTTGTTGTCGATAGTTCTGGGCATTTATAGAAAATCGGACTCAATTCTTTTTCTGGACATGATCGGGTGCGATTGAGCTTCCTGAAACTTGAGTGGCTTCTCGGTGAACCATATACGATAGTTTTGTGAGTTAACAAATTCAATGAGATAGAACCACGCGTCGTAGTATCCAGTCCCTCCAATACCTTTGTTCATTAAACCAAGCACAGTTTCATAGTCAACTGAAGCCATCCCTAAAAAAACAAGGCATATTTTATTTACATATATGTAGCTTAAAGTGTTAACTGTTAAATGATGCAGGTAATTGCCGTTGGTTACAAATTTTAATGATGTTATTATAAATGGAACTCTTGGGCGTCTTGGAATAGGCAGTTGTAGCATTGGAACAATTAATTTTAAATATTTTCGGCTACGAAACACTTCCAGTTAGACCGGAAATAGTTGCTAACTTTGTTATTTGTTCTCGATATGTTTACGATCATATTGAACATTTTAGCTTTTGCAGCGTTCTGGTTAAAATGAAATATTTGGGAATGCAATGCAATTAAATTTATTTACTTTTGTGGAACGAATTTGTTCAATTGAAAAAAGGAGTATCTTCAGTTTGAAAATATCTATATTTTAAAAGATCTAATTTCACAAAGAACGGTACAAATGATGAAAATATAAATATCTCGAAAACAGTTGGTTTGCGAGGTAAACAGCCTTAATTAAAATCATTTACACGCGATGTGTATAAATAAATATATAAATAAGAAAGTTGGACTTTCGGTTCAACTGAAAATGTTTCGTGAGCGAAAATGTTTTAAATTAATAGGTCCGATGGTGCAACAACTTTTTCCAAAGTTTCCAGAGTTCGACTCATGGTAACTAACGAGTGTCGTGAAATGCACTATATAGAAGCATTAAAATCAACCAACTCCAAAATATCTTCCACTGCTTTTACTTCTTTAACACTTAATGCCGTTAGTATTGTTCAATTGTAAATAAAGGTAACAAACTTAACAAACTGTTAAGTATTTTATTGTTACTTTGTGTGTTTCATTTAGAGATTATATCTTAACTTTAATAACAATGTATTTAATTACATCCGTTACCAGCATCTTTCTAAGCTTTCAAAACGGTTTCTTAAGAACAATACAAATAACAAATAGTGTATTTTTTCCCTTAACCTCAAAATTTAAAATTGTTTTGTAGCTTTTTTATTCATATTCTTTTTTATTAAATTTTTCGCGTAGTAAATCCAGTTTAAAATCAACAAGCGAGTAATCAATTAATAAACAACGCTTTATATCAACGAAATAATTTGTTTTATTCATTTATTATTATTGCACACAGCTTCATGATTATCGCCCTGTTTCTATAGCAAATTCGAAATTATAATTAAAATCCCGGGATGGCTTTATTCCTATTATTAGATCGCCGTTACGTAGTATTGGAGGGTAGGATGGCATTTTTAATTAAATGTCAGGATAAAAGCGATATTTCACACAACATCGCTTCCCCTGGTATATTTTATTATTCCCTTATAGTGGCATCATATTAAAGCCGCCGGTACGTATATCGGCAACAGTTAACGTATTTCTTCTATCGAATTGCTTTTTCATTTCATAGATGGTGCGAATACGTACGCGATCCGCGACCTCTGTCGATTATTGCACATTCTGTTCGGATGTAATGTCTAGCTGCAGTGAATACTAGCGCTCTTGCGCAATAGGCGGCAGTCATGGCCGCTGCGATGAAATTGCATGCCGTAGTCAACATCAAGTGATTTTTACCGCAACGCGGGTTAATACTTCGATAATCGGTTCTGGTCTATAAATGACACGGTATGCACGTGCTCACGATGTAATTTTAGTGACGCTTCGTTATAGATGCGTTCAACGAAACGTGTTTTGCCAGTGACGTTCGCATGTTTACATTTTACGACCGTTTAAATCAAGTGCGCGCGTCTGCCGCATCGTACGAACATTTGTTTATTTCTTTCGTTCTGCGCTATAAATTAAATAGATGTGTCACGTAAACTATTTCTGCTTTTGTATTGGATGGTTTGTTCGTGACACATTTGGGACTAGAATATCTACAACTTAAAAAGAAACATGTGTAAGAGGTTAGATTTAAGATCCGCGCACCATCTAAGAAAACAAACGATTACAACTGACGAGGATTGTATGAAATTGTTTTAAATTATGCTTGATAGGACTAGTATGGAAGATATTATGTAACGGCCTATTACAAGTTCGAATTTTATGTTTTATCTGCATCGGAAATGACGCTTGCTTAAACAATAACGATAGGTGAACAATAACTATGAATTTGAATTCATGAGAGAAATGTCCCTACGCAGTTTTACTTTCTAGAAATATAAGACACCGGAGACCGCGTGAGACAGCTGACAGTAGTTAGACGCTACCACTCAGCCCCGCCGACTGCGATCAATAGCATAACCACTGTTGCTCGCTTGTGCCAGTAACACATTGAACTGGATCCATATACATACATTGCAGTTGTTACAACAATAGGCGCACACGCTAATAAATTTTTAAATTGTACAATATCCAATTACGTCAATAGTCAACCGGAAGGCATAGGATGATCCGATGAAATGCTGACTTTATTATTTTGGCTATGGTCCCTCATACGAGCATTCAGATATATTCCACATCCATCAGAAACACCAAGTCCAGAACCTCCCGCTTCCATTGCCACCCCCTCTCCGGACCCGTCCCCGGAACCCTCTCCGGAACCTCCTCTAACACGAAATCTGTCCCCTATACCATCGTCGGAACTCGGCACAACCCAAAGTCCATCCCCTATACCATCGCCGGATCTAGAGCATCCCAGTCCCATATCATCAATCACAAGGATTTCAAGTGAAAGTAGACCGTCGCTGACCGGATCCCGTTACTCCGGGATATCGCGCGATTCGTCGATCGACGTCGGCACCGACACCAGACCATCCATCACTAGCATATCGTCATTTTCGACGTCTTCGAGACGATACGAAATCATCGGTCAGAGGTCTATAGATTCCAGGGCTAGCATAACGAGCCTCTGGTCATCCGATATGTCGAGACGCGATTCGGAAATCATACTCGAGCATGAACCCGAGGAATCCAGCGATACGAGATCTTTCGCTTCCGCTGGCAGCGTCATCTCTTCGGATAGCTCGCGGAGATATTCGGAAAACCTGGCGCGGAGAAGAAGGTCCTCGGCCGCGCGTACGGCTCAAGTTAGAAGGCACACCAGGAGGGTTCCTTTAAACTACGATCGTAGAAGGACGACTGGGAGGTGTGTACAATGCAAATAGAGTAGAAGAATCGATGCAAAATTATGTTTGTTATGCGCTGGCATCGTAACAGATCTTTCTTAATATCATGGAAGCTATTTAATGAAGCGTTTCATAAAATAGCAGCACAAAGAAGTCAATCTATTCCTATTAATCATTCTGCACAAAATTGTACCTTTGTTGTACTTCCAAAGTAGGGAAACATTTTAAATTATTTACATGTATCTCTTTTGTTTCACTTGCGATTACACTTACGTTAATTGAAGACTTTAAACATTTCATGCTGTCATTATTTTATATAAAAATCACCTTTCCAAAATTTTACTGAAAATGATACATAAAATTGTTGACGGTTTTCTTGAATTATGTCAAAATTACAGAAATAAAAGAAATAATGAAGTATCAAATAGCATTATTGAAAATCATTCATGTTCATAATATATTGCTCATATGTACTCTTACACAACCCGCGACTCTCTTCAATGACTTACTTAAAAAGAGCAAATTTACTTTCACGCCATGAATCAATAGAAAATGTCGAGAGTTGTGTTTTTCTTTTAACTCCTGACTTGCATATTTCAGCCCACCCTGAGTTTTTAAGTGAATAGTTCACCGAGGCAAATTTACCAAGCGCTAAGTGCAAGAAGACTTCTAGTGTTGGATGCTTGGACTGCTTATTATTTCTTAGCATTGGTATTAGTAATATTAGGCAGAGGCACACAAAAGCCTTTGGTCACTGCGACCCTAATAGATCTATTGCAACAAAACGCCTTTGTGTATGTTAGAGAAGTTGGAGGCTCTTAATAAACTTTAATACTACTCTAGGACCTTTGTTCGTCAGTTCAGTAGATGTCAGGAAGAGTTTACTGAAATATTGTTGTCGAGTGCGACTGATGGTAACACAATTACGTGAAATGTGTTCTGCCGTCTTTCGATCTTCTGAACATTCAGCTCTTCCTAGATCGAAAGTGCGAAATGTTAGGAGTGCATGGCCTGTCAGAAATTACGCCAGTAATCTACGGTCCCTTTTGTTGAACGATAGTACTACTTTTGCTGTCTTAGATGGGAATGCTTTCGCCTGTTTTTGTCCTGAAACATTGTCTCAACATAAGATCTCTTGATCTTCTTCCCATGCCTTTATTACTTGCTCTTATTGCCCTTTAGTTTTAACGGTCTACTCTAAAGCTTCAGATTTATGTCATGTTGCCTTAAAATATTATTTTCTGCAAATTAGGGAAGATTAAAAATTAACTCTATCATTGTGTTAAGATCTGAAAACGAGGAAACGCATTTTATGACAACATTTCAATAGCCCGTTCCTAATAAACTCTCTTCACGCTAAGAAGACGTGCACATCATAGATGACATTTATACTATGTTGTCAGTTTTCAGTATTGGCAGCTGTCATAGTATTAAATAATGTAAATATAGGTTATATAACAGATTTATTTGTACCTAATCTTACTTGTCAGCTGTCATAACTAACGATAACTAGTAAGTAAACACCAAGAATATAAATAACAAATAAAACGATCATAAAACAACAGAGCACGCAAAATGACAACTGATAATTTGGTATTGTTGCTTTAGTGATTTTCAGCGCTGTGAACGGTACCGCAGGAAAAGTGTGAAAAAATACCTTAGAAAAATGGTAATTTTGGTGATGCGCTATTTGTCATGCTGAATGTTCTATCGATGACGTGCACGTCTTCTTAACATGAACCGCGTATACCTTTTGCATTGAAGGAAGAATATTCTAATTTACTATTTAGTTACATCAAAAATAATGCCACTGCTAAAACAAACCTATTCGTGTTGCAGCAAAAAAGACATCAACACTATAAGGCGACCAACCTTTCTAAAAGAAAAGAACTGCTTGATTCAATCCTAGGAAACCCAAAAGTTTCGAGCCATAAATCAGGTCTATAGTACAGTTATGCACTAAGCTACGTAGTTTACTCGCTTTTATTTTGAGGTAAAGTTACAATAATGAAAAAACGTTGGAATCTGCTCCAATCTGTCCCGGACAATATACTTAAAATGTTATCTTTGTATTATCATTAGAAAGATACGAAGAAATGCTTCTTTGGTAATATTTGATTTTGACAACCTGGACCTTCAAGTAATGTAGAAAGAACATTATCAATTCAGGCTTCAATTCAACAGATTAGGGTTGGAAAGAAGTTAAACCATTAACAAAATTTATCCGTGGAATATTCTTGCAATTTCTTGCAAAATGTTACTTGTTCTGAACATTCAATTTTCATTGGATTAAATTGAACATGTTGCTTCCAGTTCATATATAAAAGTATGGATTATTGCAAGTTAGTGCTAAATACAAAGGGTTCACGTGGAACGAATATAATGAAATAAAATACTTATCTCATTGTATTCCTCTTGCTGCGAGGATGTAGTTATGAAGATTATTAATTAAATACTCGATTAAGATTCGCTTCCTTATAAATTCCTCTTAATTGATATGACAATAACATGCAGGCTTAATATGTAAACGTGATTTTCAGCGTTTTACATTTGACGTTTTACTCGACGTGTATCCAATAGATTTAGCTTGATATCGAGAACAAAAGATTAATAAAAATAGCAGCAGCGAATACGTAATGAAATGAAATTTGTACTACCTCCCGCTTTACTTACAAAGCGCAATATACGGAAGCTCTTCCTGAAATACGGTGGCTGGTGAACAGTAAAATTACGCGGAGAGGAAATTGCTGGTGTTAATGACTGCGGGAAGGAAGGTAGCGCGCTGCAAGATATGCTATACCACCGGATAATTCTGATAAATATTTTCTTAAAGCACATTTTGCTTAGATATATTACAATTAAGTAAGAAAGTATCTTTTACTGAGGCTGTATAAGCGTACACAGCACATACACCGGCTTAGAATTTTCCAAATGCTGAGGATATTTTTACTTTATAAGAAAAACCAAAACTCTAGAAAGTCTGAAATTTAAAATTCAGCGCTTGGGTATTACTATCGCTAGAAAATTTTAGACTTCCAAATATGAGAACATTAATAACAAAAGCTATCAAACAAATTATTAACTTATTGAAACTGCTAAAATACGTCTGAAGTTCATTAAGAAACCGCTTCATCATTTATTTAATTCACGAAAGTGAGCACTATTGCAAGCCACTAAGAAGTAACCTGGGTTAAATGTATCGAAGGTATCTGTATACATTTATGTACATATTTTAAAAGAATATTTAATATTAGACGTAGCAATTTAATTCAAATAGCTTTTAGCTTAAATAGCATTGATATTGCGACGTAAAGATTATAAGTCTGTTAACCTAAATAATGAATACTAATATTATTGGTAAATGTAAACGAGATAAAATATATTTGGGAGATTGTTTTCAAACAGGTATTCAATCAAACTTGAAGGAGCAAACGCTTTCATTAGAACTAAACACTTATGCCAAACAACACTAAAATACTGAACAGCCGTTTAAACGTTGCGTGGATCCCCACCATCAACCGTATAACCAAATTATCTCTCAAGATTCTTCTTTTATTAACAAGCATCTACTTCTGCCGGCTGCGTACCTTAAGACACGCGGAAAACAGACATGTTAGAATTAAAGTTGTTTTCTCACGTGATGACGGTCGTAAGGTTGACAATCCTCGAAACAGCTGTTGACTAATCAATTAGACTCGTTTCTGCAAAAACTTCCTTGCCTTTCGAGAAAAGTGGTCTGACGCACAGTCATGCACATAGTATATTCTTTGAATAATGTTCGATGGAACGTCCCATTGATGAGAGCTTTCATTTCTCCAGATGTGTATGTTATGTAGATTCAAGACGTCATCGCGTCTAAAACCTGCTTTATCGGTGATCAAGATCAGTATCAGAAAACGTTTCGCTTGATTTTGCAACCGCTCGCAGTATTGTACAGGAAATACATAACTCTGTTTTAATAGGTGTTGAATTTGTTAAAAATGGAACAGATGAAGCTGTTGCTTCTTGACCGGGCTTTTGTAACTAATTCACGGTTAATATTCCGTATAGTTGCAATTTATTTTTCTGGTGTCCTTTTTTTTTAATTCCAAAATAATGTCCGTGTTTGCACTCCTAAGTGCTTTTGTGCCCCAAATATTAACAATAAATTTTCTGATATCAGGGCATGTCTTGAAGGATATTTTCTCCGATAAATACCTTGAGCTTTGAGTGAATCTCTGTATTCTTCAAAAGTATACAGAGTAACTGTTCCTAAAAGCAACTTTAAAAGACGACAAACAACAGAATCAAATAAAAAGAAATTAGGAACACGATAAACTTGAATAAACTGTTACAATATCACTTTGACATGCCATAATTTCATAGCCGCAGCTACAGGTGAGCAAATATTCTAATAATAAACAAATCTAAGACAAATAATTTTGGTTGGAAAAAATTTTAGTTTTCTAAAAACACCTTTAAGTGGACACCTTTAAAACAAAAGTCTCACGGACATTACTGCACAAGACGATTTTTTATTACTTCATATCGCATGGTACCATGCATTTTACGTTTACCCGTGTCACTCGGTCCGCTTCATCTATTCAGGAGGGAGGGATCAAATATAGCCGGCAACGTTGTTCGGTACAACAAGATTGATTTTAAGCGGCATGCCAGACAACGATTTTCTCAGCGTGTGTATCAACTTTTTCAACGGTATAGCTTCAATTTGTTTAACTTTTAAAAGCTGTGTTTACGTTGTACAATAAAGTTTCGGGATGTACATAAAATCTTTATTGTATTTACGTCGATCTGTTATCAGTAGAACGGCACATTAAAAAAAATTAATCGTGAAACATTTCGAGGATCTCTCCTCGCGTCTTATCAGCGAATTAGCACATGTCTTGACTATATTTAGAAATAGATTATTTGATACGATGTTGGATAAACATGTCAGTATCAGCGGATATCTCACTAGAGAAAAAAGCATTTCTAACATTCAGTAGCTTTAATAGTAAAATGCGCTCGATTTAATTATGCAAATAACCACCGTTCAATGATCGTATAGGTATCCGCGCGGATCAACGGCTAATACGTATCCGAACTACATCGCTGTACCGTTGAAATACCGATTGCCGTATTACTATTCTGTAACACAAAATGCATTTTATATACCCGCCTTATCGGAAGATAATTCTTAGTTTACTAAATGGATGTAATCGATAGTCTGATAAAATTATTTGGCGGTATATGTATCCTATCCGATACAGTAAACGCCAAAACTTACCTGTTACAACCGATCCAACGCTAAAAGTCGTATTAATGGCGAATTCGTCGTGAAAATCGATCTAATTATGCAGTGACGTACTTATAACTGCGATCAGTCATCCTACTTATTCAATATTATGCTGTCTCAAAATTTGCGAACTTGATAACGTATCTCCGAACAATATCTACGATTAATTTCAAATAAGTAAAAGATATATACACGCAAGTACAGATCGAACTTGCGGTGAATGTGTGCTGTATTTTCGTGGTGTTCCCGTCGCGCGTTTGATTTAACCTATTTTTACTTAAAAAGATGACCGGAAGTGTGTTCAGAAGGAATTATATTTACCTCAATAGTAGACGGAGGCGGTCAGACTTTATACCGAGGGATGCGATTTATGCAATGTAAGTCAACTCATTACAATTAGCATATAAATTCTAATCCAATACCATTCGAAAACAAAAATATCTGCATATATGTTTTAGTTGCGGGCATCATTATCATAACATAGCATCTATGAATATTATTATAAATAAACTTTTCTATATCTTCAAATGAGCCAAGATGAAAATGTTAGATTTACCTACTATAACTTCCCTCTTAGATATAGTTTTAAACGTAAATAAGTACAATAAAAGTTCGATAAGAGTGATAAAACTAAATCAATAATAATTGGATTAACTGATTCCTTTATATTCAAATATTCAGGGATTACCTGACGGATTAGGGACCAACTGTAAAGGTGCGAAGGAACACGTGTGGCACTGCGGGTGTATAAGCTACGATTTTTATATAGAGGAACGTAATTTAGATCGAGTTCAATAATTCATATCTGACTCGCTAAATTCGATCATTTTCGGATCTAAGCTATCTGTACTATTTTCTACAAAACATCAAATTTAGCATAAGTACAACAACAGTATTAAAAGCAAAAAACTATTGCTTCAAAGCAGACTTCAACTTTTAAAATAAGATCTATACGCGGTAACTATACCATAAATGTTTTAAATCTTTTATCACTACTGCTTTCCTTTGTTTTACTGCCGTATCCTTTATTGTTGCCCTATTTTTTGTTTGTTTTTGTGTTAGTTAACCCAAGAATTGTATATCCTTATTGAATTGAATCGGTGATTTACTGAATTTTTTAATAAAAAAAGTCTACGTCCTTTCAGACCATTTCTGAAAGTGTCAAAATTGTTGATTATTGTATTACCGTTGATTACAAGTGATTTTTACCAGAGCCATGCACATCGTAACTAGGCCGCAAAAAAGTTAAATCAATCTAAAAACCGATAAAGTCACCAAGAAAAGCAATGTTATCTATCTAGAAATCGAAATCCGAAAAACGAAGTTACTATAGTTGACAAAATGCGTAACAAAATAATCAGAATGAATAGCCACGCCTAAAACGTAAGATTCTATTACAGGAGACAATAATATTAGCAAATTTAGTCAATGTACAAATAAATTAGTTACAAGTAACAATTGACAAATTAACTGCTTCGAGAAAAGCATCCTTCATGTCTATCTTAACGCAAACCGAAACATCAGAAGTAATATTTACAGTAAGGTGGTTTACAGTAAGAAGATGCAAATTAAATTTGAAAAATATGTTACCTTTAAGCGACGGACACGGACGTAGTATGACCAATGTTCTTGAGAAAGAATTGCCGCAAAATACCAACAGCAATATGATTTACTTACGTATTTCCAAAGACTGTGTAGAATTTACTTATATTTTACTTTGAGAAACGAACGGGTAAATTTATTTAAAATTGCCTTTCCGGCACCTCCACCAATTTTCAGTTATCATAGTATTAGTAGTGGTCGGCGAATTAATTTTCAACTCATTTGGACCGCACATTTTCATTTTGCCGTGCTTGTTTTTTTTTTGTTTTAGTGAATTGTAGCGCATATCAAACGAATAGCTAACCTTTGCGATTAATATGACATCATTTTTATATGCTTGAATCAGTTCCTTCCGCCACTGATGTAGCCTGATAGGATTTATGGGACAGGGAGACTATCTCACATACAAATCAACGCTGCTATTTGGTGGATTCCTTTTAAATATCGCGGCATTAAATAATATTAAATTCCTAAGATTGAATTAATAAAGAAGCATATGCAGTGCGATCATAACTTTGTACTACTCTGAATTGATGATTCTAAAACTTGACAACAAATTTTCCTGTTGTGACCGATAAACGTTCCTATCACAGCGTTGTGATCAATCCCCAAATACCTTGTCACAAAAACCAGATATCGCAGATCGATTAAGGAACAGCAACATAAGTTTCTTAATTAAGAAGTATTGAGACATCCTCCATATCATGGCAACTATAATGTTATCGAATTGATCTAGGCCTTAGTTAAAGGATATTAATAGAGTTGGTTGTTTGGATGATCTGGAATTAAACATTTGAATATTGCACACCTAACAGCTGGTGAACTGTTCAAGGCACACAAACAATTTAATACAATTGATCTGAACGAAATGGAAACGGGCTACAATAATTACCAATCCTAACCAATCCTCAAGTTTTGAAGAAAAAATAGAGAGTCGATCTTATTGGTTCGTTTCTTGTAATGCAGACCTATAAGTAAACGTTTATTTAATGTTTACTTGTTACTTAAAATTTGTTATATAATATTATCAAGTAATGAAGACGATGTATGTTGTTTTATGAGGTATTTAAGTAAATATATTATTCAATATATGTCGGATATTAATAAGTTAAAGCAAAAATAACTTGTGTTAATTAAAATTTGTGTTGTAATATCTTAAAACTATTTTCACGTTAACTGTTTATAACTTTTTAATTTAACTCAAATGTGTAGATTTGTTGTATGATTTCATAGACAGACGAAAATTGATGACGTAAGTAAAAAATAAAAACAGACAAACTTTACGTACGTTGAATAAAACTTTTGACACTTCAAAGCTACGCACATCCATATCAAAGAATTAAGACTATCGGATCATAGCGCATAAGCTGATTTTCGAAACCATTAATCTTCATAACTCGAAGGCAGTTTCTTTCCCTCGCTAATATCTCCTCTTCTTTGACAGTTTTGACGTCGAAAATGGTGCGAGTCCGGGCAGGAGTCCCTTGGATGGAGCGGCTTCCCCATCTGCCGGTTTGGTCTTACAAAACCTACCTCAAAGAAGGGAAAGTTTTCTGTACAGATCGGATAGCGACTTCGAAATGTCGCCAAAATCGATGTCCCGAAATTCCTCCATAGCAAGCGAAAGGTAAGAGTCACTTTTTCATTATTTGATTATTTTAGAATTTATTGTCTTCTAATAGGAAATAGAAACAATATTTCTTTTGAATGTCATGTTTGCATGTTGGTAAGAATGAGAGTAGCGGGCGTGCTACCTACGTACTCTTCTGTATGCATTAAAGGTGTCCCAGCTCGGCAAAACAAGATAATTCCATATTTTTAGCGAGACTTATGCTATATACTTTTTAACACGACCTTTCAATGTTCACATTGTATGACTTGCGGTTAATGGTAAAGGAGTCTTAAAAAAAATACGAAATTCAAAAATCCTCGGGAATTCTAGAATTGTGCATGTTGCATGAATTGTAGGAATTCAGATATTTTGCATAACGCAAAAGACGTCATAAAGCATCTTTAAAGTATATTTATATATATCGGTCGTTGCACGGGTTATACATGTCAAATTAGTTCTTCGTAGCAAACTTGCTAAAAATTAGATGTTTATTCAATTTTTTGAAGAATGCAACAATTTGATGAAGATGGTACATCGTTTAAAGAACAGAAGATAATAATTATTTATGCGTTGCGTACGCGACTCACAGGCTAACATTTAGAATGAGGCTTCTACAAATTTGGTAAAAAAAGGTAACTTATTTATGTAATAGTAAAGAAAATTCCGAACACAAAGAAAAGAAATTTGCCTGAATTTACAGTGTTTTAGGAATATATTTGCCACTTTGAAGCTGTTACGTACACTGTTACATGTATTACGTATCGTACGGTACTTAGTTAAAACCGTTGCAGTTTTATTCGGTTATTGTTCACTGTCTATTACATACCGCAATCTTCATTTAAATCTAATCATCGACTAAAAATAGTACCTTCGACTGCTTAATAAAACATCAAATTTGAATTCGAATATTCAAAATATTCCGTACGGTAATGCATCATGCATTACCCACATGGTTGCATGTCAGACAAAAACATTAGTTGTTTAAAGAAGATTATGTTTAAATAGTTTGTTTCTTTTGTTGTTTCGAACTAAACACCCGACATAACATTTTTTCGGTAACAATTACGTCGATATTTGTATCCTCCATGAAAACCGTATTTAGCGCACAATTTTACAATGCGAAAAATTATTAGATCATACAGTTGGCAAAAATCTAACTTAGGGAAGCACCTACAACCTGTTTCAGCGAAACCGAACAAAACTGCATACGAAGTAAGCACTTTCCGAAAAGTTTCCGACATTATATTCTAGCAATTATAGAAACATATTTGGCCATATATCATCAGTTGCCATAAAATGTCAGAACACTACCAACTCAAAGGTAATGTTCTTTTTCATTTTGTACAATGTTGAAACTCGAATGATGAACGTGATTAAATTTTTACTAAAGAAGGACGTCTTACTTCCAATGAATTTAAATGACGATTGGACGATGACGATGTGGATTATGAAGGCAAAAATTCGCCTTCATAATCCACAAAAAAATAAGAGGCAAAACAATTTCATTCGGGACGAAAGTGTATTGAAAGCGAAACCATGTGCAGATGGGTCGCTTGAGAGGAAATGAGGTTCTGATGGATCCTGAAGTGAAAGCAAACTTTTCCACGTTAGCGCAACTGTCTATGTCCATAGTTGTCAAGCTCGCTGTGAAAGGCTGCGATTTCCAGAAGCTTCCTCATCCATCCTATAGCCCACAACCTAGCCTTCAATGACTATTATCTAAAACTATAGAGAGACCTTCAGGATAGAAAATTTAACAACGACTTATTCTTCCGGATATTGGAGTGTTAATTCCAAGATGGAGAAAATGTGTTGTAAATATATGGAGACTATATCGAAGAATGATCGTTTTATGTTATTTCTAACACGCCTGGGATAGAGTCTGGCGGTTATCCCTATGTCATATATAAAAATGAAAACACTTCAGACTCTTTTTAGGAACTCTCTCGAATGCGAACGAATCCAGCATAGAATATCGGAAATCATGTAGAGATTATTTCCGCTATTTACGGAATCCAACTGCTTCTGATTTATATGTTTTGTAGTGGCACGCTACGAGGGAAATTCGATAAATACCCGGCCTTGGCAAGAAAAAACATTTTTATGTATAAAATTAATTTTATTTTTCGTCGTAGTCTCCTTTAAGGTCAGTACACTAGGTGTACTGCGTGTTTCTGTCTTTTGTATCTAACGTAAAATATAAATATAAATACACTTTCTCCAACATTGTAAAATACGCATTTGTTTCTGCAATCACTTCATTGTTTCAGCCAAAGCTTTTCTTACGATACATTTTTTAAATTCAGAAATAAAAAAATATTCGTCCACATGTGAGCGAGTGCAGAAGCAATTTATTTCCTAACACACGAAATTTTATCTGTGCGACGACACAAGTGTTCACACGTACATTGCTTTGAAGAGGCAGAATTTTTTTTATCTTCTCGCCAATTGGGGACGTTCCGATAAGTTGACGTAATACACTCTATTAATCGTTTTACCTTTTTCAAAGTACATGTACATCCCAAAACACTATGGCCATGATCTTCTTGGCGAATAATACCTTCATCAGTGCCATGCTTGTTATCCGCGGGAAACTCGCTGCATTTTAAATTTTTAATTGTTTTATATTTTCAATTGTGATGATGGTAAACATTTTTTTTAAGTATCTCTATGTCAAATGGTTTCTAGTATCATAGTAACAGCAAACGGAATCTATTTATTTCAACATTTTTAGCTTCTATGAAGTCGATTTAGGTAGTAGATAGATACGATTTGTGAATTAGGAGAAGGTGAAACAAATTGTGAATCAATTATATTTTTCGTGAACGATGACATCCAGATCTGAAGATGTTGAATTAAAGCGAAGATTTGAACGAAAGAAAACCTGGTAAAAAACATTTTGATGAAAGTATGCGCAGATTAAAGCAAGTTATATAAATTAACTATGAACAAATTTAATATATTTTCACCTTTCCTTGGGGCGCTGTTGCTTTCCGAAATATTTACGTCACAAACCTTTTCTTTAGAAAATTAATTTTATAAGTAGTTACGTAGGCTTAGCCTTGACATTCTCGATCAACGGTTTAAGAAAAGGAACGTTAGTTGTCATGCAATATTAGAATACGAGGCTCACATTTCACTGTAAATACCTCTTGAAAGATGCTATAATAATGTTATTTGTAGTAATCTTAACATTTTGTAATAACATCATTTACAAAATGTTGATCGCCTAACATTTATCGAAAAAGTACAATTCTACAATTCCAGAAGATTAAAGTAGTCTATATACAAGAAATTATAGGGAAGAAGTCATCACGCAAGATCCAATATTTGCTTAGTAAACAGCTTGTATAGTAATGTGATATGACTGATTTACTGACTAGTATAATATAAGATACTTTTGGACATCAATTTTGTTATATTGATTTTATTAAAAATCATTACAGGAGTTCAAAGAGAAGGTCTTGCCTGTAAATTTATAGTATTTATTTATAGGGAAAATTGTATCATAAGCAAGAAATACGTTGGTAGACGGTAAATAAAGGTTGTAGTATTTTATAGTATTAATAAAATCGAATCGATAACCGTCGGCATTATTAAGCATCAAACCCGACAAATATTATATATCTTGACGGCAGAGATAGTGTTAATACCACTAGCGAAATACTTTTATGGCAAATTACCATGGATTATTATAGTACAATACAGCAGAAAACTAGACGTATTCTGTTGCCATTTTATCATTTTATACGGATGCGTTAAATTCTGTGAAAAAATATCTGCATTTTTGAAGTGGATAACTCCCGAATTCGTACCGATGAGATCACGTACTTAAATTATCAAAATTTGGAATTGTTTTGTCACTTCTTGTTTGATCCTGATTGATTTATTTTAAATTCATTTTGTAAAATACAAGTGAACGTAATTGATATATGTTACCATGTGTACACAACGCCTAAAGATTAAAATATCTCTGGGAATTAAATATCCTTTCCATACACCTTCAAATGTCAACTATATCAGCTACTCACGGTGGTATTATTAGTAATTACGTACATCGAATTTGATGCCAAACTTCTGGGAATAGAAGTAAGTATTTAAAAAGTAACACTCCATTTCTGCATTTGCTTCCTATTTACGTCAATATTTCTAAATGTCAAACGTATCGGAATGTAAATCATAGCCATCTATATTATTACGGAAGTCAGATTCGCGCCTATATTGTATATTTAAATGTAAACCAGCGTACGGCGCCCTCTACGTACGAATTGCGATTCTATCCAACACCGCGTTAGCAAAGAAGTGAATCTCTGACGCTTACGCCCTCATAGAATCAATAATGTATGTCGCAGTTCCCTCACTAGGTGATGCTGAGTGCTGCTTTATGAATATATTTGCGAGTGCTTGAATGGGAAGTTGCATTCATGAATCATTTAGCAAATACTCAACTTTAACGATGACTCCATTCATTTCCACTGCATCTTTCGTCCTTTGCCATCTTAAATCATGCCTATTAGTATTAAATAATAAATAAACCGTTTTTCTAAGATCTTTTTTTTTAATAATAATAGCAAGAACTGTGGCGTAGTATGATAAACAGAACATAAATATCAGCAACTTCAGAGCCACCAAAAAAAGAAACTCATTATATAATAATATAATAATTAATCCGGGACGGTCGTTCGGATGGACACGAATGGTCCTCATCATCAACCGGTAATCAGATCAGCAAAGATGGGTTTTTAATCATGATTTAGTTGTTATAAATGCAGAAAGAATGGTGTTACGCTTGTATATAAAGAACAGAAGCACACAAGACAGACTTAATGTTATTGATTTCCTGATATTAATAAGATACAAAGAACGGGAATCATGATGTTACTTTTTTTATTGCTAGTTTAGATACGTAAGACTTTTAAGACAATTACCTTGGCCTTCTATGATTTGTAGAGGGCCAGAATTTCATTCCATCTATACGAAGCGCTTTCTCATAAATTTCCAATCCTTGATTTGTTCCATGTTATTTTTATAATTTGTTATAACATTTTGAAGGTATAGGTTTTATTATCGAGTTCTAGATTTGCTTAAAAATATTGATCAAAGTCTACTTTACACTATCATAATTCTGTAAAATAGAATTCTTTATAGGAATTCAATAATAAACAGTTATCTCAAAGATTAAGTACATAGAAATAGGAAATGTCCTATTAATGTTGACAATGGGCTTAGTACAAGCTTCTGCATAGATTAGATATGATATATAAGTATAAATATAAGTAAGTTGCTCGAACATTGATTGAATAAAATTCAAAATTTTATTTTTATGACGTCATTTTGTTTTCAACAGGCTGCTGTTCTTTATTGCCACAAATACCAAATTGTTGTAAATATTTGGATACGAGGGTAACGTCTTAAGTTCTTACAAACCACCACCAGTCAGCGCTGTTGTTGATACTTTGTTATCTAAACGTTGATGTTGTTGCTCTTCCAAAAAACGACGGTTATGCGGCGCATTAATAGTAGAGCTCGCTGTAGTTTCTGATAATTTACATGTGTATGCTAATTACTTAACAAAACCATTATCATTATCATTGTTATTAGCCTAGCAATTTTTGAGCAACAAATTAAGAACATTTTTGCAACAAAATTTGCCGTTTTGTTTGGATAATTAGATGGCTGGGCTGGCTTAATATTAAACTACTATAGCGAATAATTTCTCAGAAAGGGCTGGGGCGACAAAATCTATTCTACGGCAACAAATTAACAACAAAATATGCCGTTAGTTTGTGTTGATGTCAGTCTATCACAATCGGTTGGTGTTCCAAGAAACCTGCGCAACACGATTGAAGAGGTATCCTTCTTAAACATATATAAAGCTGCCGCAATGGACGGTAAAATAATTTCACTTTTAGTCATTCATAATGAATTTCCAATTCTTTAAGTAAAGTAGATGGTTCCAAATTCCCCATCTTCGCTAATACTACTTTTGCTATGTTCGGTGTATAGTTTATCGTCAGTAGTAATTGTTTAATTTTCAACTTCAACAATTAAATTTGTAACTAAATTTATAGATCATCCATAAACAGCAAAACATTTCACATCTGTTCACCCATTTTTCTGACAAATTTTTAAAATTAATATTTTTCAGTGAGCCTGAACGAACAGATTGTCCAATAACCACCTTCTTCGACCACATTGGCATAATGTAAAATAATCAGTCTTCCTTTTTCGTTCTTTTATGCATTATTACACCATACACACTATTGCATATCATTTAGTAAACCGCAATAAAACAATCTCGTCTTATTAGTATTTTGAGTTTTTTTCTTTTTCACTTAAAAATTGTTTTGAGTTTTATATTATGACGAGTTCTGAAAGTTACCACCGACTAGTGGATGCTCTAAATTTTGCATAATTTAATTGTTGTGCAGTTGTTGTCTTTTTCCTTTCTTTCTTTTTTTTTCACTAGAGTTCCCGTCCTACTTCAATTACATCAATATTTTTCTTTTAAAGATTGTTTTTCGTTAGACATGTTGTAACCGCAACTAAAGAAGCACCTTTCTCAACCGATTTCTTTTCTATTAAGAACGTGTGGGTGAATGTCCGCACAAGAGGAATAAAATAGAAGTGCGTCCGATCATCCTTGCAAGAAAATATATTTTATTCAAAAAAAAAATAAATTTTGCCGTTCAAAGGTAAATGTCCGCTCGAGAGGAATGTCCGTGCAAAAAAAATTTTACTACACACAAAATTTTATTACAATCACTTATCACATTATGTGAATTTATAATGGTGTAACGTGGTCTTTAGATTAAAGTATCTTTCCAATGTTCATGTCAACACAACTTCTAATGGCGCTTTTTTAGAACCGAACCTTACACAACGATTTAAAATAAAAAAAAAATATGTTAGACCATCAAGTGTTTGTCTTGATAGCATATTATTAGAGCATTATCGGAGATTATGTATATGATATAGACCGTAATAAATTCCTGCTGACTCATAAATACCGGAGAAATCTAATTTATAGTGAAACATATTTTATGGATCTTTAATCTTCCGATTATATTTTACAATGGCAGTATTAATGTATTGGAGCATTGATTGTTGATATCTTACTTACCTTCAAAAATCTGGTAGAGGAAGAGTAGCTGTAATTAATTTACAATGCATCAATAAAGCAACGCCTAATATTCATAGCTTTGCTATTCATTGACGTATTGAATAATGTCGGTGCAATTTTTTTTTATTCCCTGTTTTATAGCTATTTCGTCATTATCCGTTTTCTTTTTTTTTATTATAATTCCATTTCTCTTCCAAGAAGGATATAAAGTGGATTAGGATTCTGTATTAGGATATTCTTCATTAAACAATTAGCGAGTTTCCTTGCTTCTCCGTATCCAATATCAACACCTAGATTCCCTCCGTTTCAGTTAATTGAGTCTTTTGCTAATTGCTGATTGTTTAATTAGTCTTCAAAAATTGTAACGGGTAAGCTTTGACAATTTCTCTAATCGAATAAAATGATAAACGGTGACCTATCAAGTGCGGAAGATTAGAAGCTTGAACAAAAGAGAATTTTTTGGGAGAGTGCCAACATTTTATAGCCATCTTAGAATTATATACATATACATACAACCGCACATCTGATGTGTCTTCTTCAGTTTTGCTGACATATTTTTGTTCTTTTGACAATATCTTTAAACATGATTTGCCGTAATTATAGCTAGATTTCAGCGACATAGAGTACAATATTTTTCTTTAGGGCTCGAATAGTCGTGGATTTGTTGATATAAACTTTTGACTAGAAAGAAACATCATGGAAAGGAATCCAAAAGCATTAAATAGAACGGTCTAGGCGGTCCATTCTAGTCACCCAAATAGACGTTCAACAATGTCGTTATTTCATATTATGTTTGGCAAATGGTCTCGTTTCTTTGGAACAACTTGTTTTTGAAACTCGTACCATCCATTTGAACCACAAAAAATTGAGTTATCTTAGGCCGATATCGTTCGTCATTCTTTTATATTCCCAGTAGCGTCTTCGAAGAAAAATGTTTCAGTGATTCTCAAGGTTCACTTCGGAGAAAGACAGAATTCACGAACTTCCTTCGTTATACATGATCTGTAGACTTACGTTACGCTGCTAAGCTTCTTGAATACGATACTCTCGAACTCTCGGCCACATTCTAGCGAACAACCGCGATGTTTTCTGCTGAGCGCCCAGAATGAACATCGATAATTAACATTGTTTCTTTTGAATTTTTCGATTATCCTCTTTAGTTTATGCAGTTAGAATGTATTTTTTTTGTGACGTAAATGATGCAAAATTTAATTTCTTGCTGTTACTGAGGTACATTTAGGTTTGTTCAAAAATCCATAGATTCATTGTTCGGTACGGTGGACGAGTAATTGACAGTTTTCTCAGAATGTTGAAACAAAGCAAATAATAATAACATTAGTTCATATTATTCTTGTTTTGTACTAAAGGCATCCTTCTTGTATTTTGAATAAAATCTGTTTCTGTTAAGAAAGTCAATGCTTTTTGTGAATTTTTTGAAAAGTCACATCGGACATTTAGTTTAAACTCTTTGCGCGTGTGTCAGCCAATCTGAAGTTGCTATGTTTTGTTAAAATCATTTTCTCTAGTAAGAAAATGAGCCACATAGCGGTACACCATTGTGCTGAAAATCTAATACTGAACACATTTTTATTTAAAAAAATACGTGGTTTAAAAAATACACATGACGTATAGCTATGAAACAGCGAATAAAAAGTATGTTTCGCATCACCTAGTGCCTTTTATGAAATAAAATTGAGGTATTTCACCCCTCCTAATGCGCTCATTTTATTTTGTATGTCCACCCCGTACGAAACATACTTTACCTCGAAATTCAGCACAACGACAGAAAATAAAAAATTCATTCGGGGATAGCCATTATGTACAGAGAATATTAATTCGAAAACGAAAATTAAAAGATTTCTCCGAGAAGTGGCAACCTTCCAGCCATATCAACGGTTATGCAGAAGCGAGACAGAAATAGCACCAGGCAGGACTGGCAGCCCGGACAGATCGATTCACCCTCATTTTCATTTTGCTTTCTATTAAACGGACGAGTGCCTTATTTTACTATACTTACTTGGAGGTACGAATCTGGATTATCGCTCGGTATTATAATCGGCGATGAGTTGGCTGGATTCCTCAAATCTTTATTTGCTAAAAGCTAGAAAGTAAAGCTTTTGAACACTTCACACATCATATTTACCTGCTGCGTTTTCCGAAATCCCTTAGCAAATATCTGATAATCACTAAATCCAGTACCACTTCGCCCTTATCACTATCCTAGGCATTCGCCATATTCCAAATAATCTCTTGCAAAGATAAATTTATTTATTTTTATCGAAGATATACAGTACACAACGTTTTGCGCGTATGAAGCCAATTACTTATACCAGAAATATCGTTGTACCGAATGCTTGAAATCGCACATAAAATGCTTACATCTTTTCATAAGATTAGATAAATTTAAAGTGGTAACGATAATATGGCATATTGTACATGCAAACATGCATACATATAGCGTGTTCCAATTGTACGGAACAATGTTTCTACAACCGCTATTGTATGTCATACAAAAGAGTGATTGTTTGTCAGTTCTTTTAATGACATCATGACTTTATCCTTTTTTAATAGGATGATGGTGTAGTTGTTCAGATTCTGGAATATTTTCGAATAACGTATTACAACCGCTGTAGAAGTACTATTTCTTACGTTATATACATAGTGTTATCACATCTGTGTTAAGCAGACATCTATATGCTTGTATTAATTGAGAAAGGGATTTTGCAATGATAAATTAAAGACATTAAAACCGCTAAGCTGGCAATTGTTGTTAGTACATTCGGAGTCATTGTTCAGGAATAATCCTTTTGAGTTCTTTCACTTTGCGAAAAAGACGAGGTGAAATATAGAGGCTTTGAACATTACCAAGTACCAGTATTCAAACCAGTATGATTTTTAAAAAACCATATAAATGCTTCCAAAAGCTGGAACGCAAAATTGTCCAAATACCATTACATTTATACTGAATATTTCAAATGTTTGAAACGTTTGCAGATACACAAATGCTGGTTATGCGCCCCACATTTGCACTATATACTTTCAGACCAAAAAGAATATCAACTTTTGCCATAAGCCTGATGACAATCTAATCTTATCATCATTCGCTGTCTGTTTTTAATTATAGTGGCCACCGGATAACTGGTATTAGAGTAGCGCATTTAAGGTCACGACTTTACGTTACCATTATTTATTAAACCCCGAATGACGACTTCCTCAATCGCATCATCAGAAAGGCGAAGGTTGAACAAATAACCGTACAAGTAATATTGACCCCTTAACTCATATGCCTTCTATAGCAAAATGATGCAACACACAGGTGCTGTATAATCAATAGAGTCAATCACGTCCGCTGTCTAGTTGTTATAACGTTAATTAACTGTAATGAATGCCTCTAACGGCGCCCTTGACAATGCTGTCAAATATATCTGTTCCTTCTAAACTAACGCTCAGAAATTTTGATAAAATCAAGCATGTTGAACATCATTAAACGAGATTCTAACGTTGTCGAATGTGTATCCCGTCAACTAAATCGTGCATATGTAGGAGCTTTATTTGGGTTGGTACTAGGCGGAATTATTACAATGAGCTCCTAGGAACGTTATTTACATATATAGATGTTAGTGAAGGCTCTTGCAAGCTATTCAAGAAGTAGGTATTTTACATAAATTACTTTAATGGAAAAGCTTGAGCGTGACAAGTACCTTAGCAAATGAATAGTAAATATAAAAGCTCAGACGGATTTAATAATGTTTCGTTGTTCCAGCGAAGAGACATGAAATAAGCTTTAATCAAAGGAGTTAACGAGTTAAGAAGTTGAACGATTCAAAAATAATTACAGCGAATAATATCATGGGTTATACCCAAATACTTATATTGCTTTTTTCTAACTCGCCCTATTTCAGCTCCAAAATGAACAATAGTCTCTCAACAATTATTCAATGAAATGATAATATCCGATGAATAAAGCTAACAGAAACGATGGACAAAATGGTATTCGACGGTTTCCGTGGGTATTTTTTAAAACTCCCACCAACGAACACGATTAAACGTTAATATAAGTACTACATATTTAATTGTACCATTCTATTCTAGTATTGATCGTGAAATCAATTGTGAAATATATTTTCCAGATTCAAGGAGACTGAAAGCGTTTTGGATCGATCGTATGTACAAGTTTTCTCTGATTGTTTGTTGCACCTATATATATTTTACCCCTTGTCTTTTACAAATCCCTGTCCTCCGTTTTATCTCAAATGCCCAATTAGATTTTGATGTGTTCAGTGCATGTAACATTTGATGAAGCTACTTAGCTTGCTTAGATTAGATAAATGTTTTATTTTCTTTTTATTTTTCAATAATAGAGTAAGACGCAGAAGCTAGAAAAACACGCGCAATGTCTGTTTAGAAGTGGTGTTTCTTCGGATACCTTATTGTTAGAGTAGTTCAGCTTGCTTCTGGTATAGTCATTTCGTAGAATAAGTCAAAAAATCGAAATAACGTAACCACCGACTTATGAAAGAAATGTAACTATCAAAGATCAAAATTGTATCCGGTTTTCATATATAGTAAGTCAATTCTCGAAATTACTCTTGTTTCGTTAGGTACTCAGATTCATCGGCAATAAGTACTTATAAGCTCGTGGTATACCGTTTTCACGCTTTACCGAGTGGCATTCCTTTGAATCGGCTTGTAGTAGTCCTTTATCGTCCGACATACCCGACTCATATATAGAATCTATATAAGATCACACAGAAAATATAATCTGCAGATGAGTGGCAAGCGAATGGAATGACGGAAATAGGACAAACAGCAGTATACAGGTCAAATTAGAAACAGTAAGAAGACTCCAAAAAAAGAAAACGAGAGCAGGAGGTACTCTACAACAGAGAAGGAAGGAACACGAAAGAGGTACCAAATAGAAGACGTTGGTCATAATAGCGCATTATTGTCGAAGATTATTCAAAGAAACCCTGGAGATAGAAGGATATGATAATCTCAATAGGAGTAGGATGCAAGTTAAATAAGGCCCGCATGGCCCGCATTATCATAAGGTTAACAAAGCCAATATTACGTTGGGATAATAAAAATAAAAAATACTGGGATAACTGAGAGCTTTCTCGTAAAATGAGAGAGATTTACGCTGTAGTTATCGTACACCAATGTAATCTAGAGGAATTATACCTTGATTTACCATTATGCAAGGGTACTCAAGTGACCTATTAAAACGGGTTGGAAGTTCATAAAAAATGATTGGAAGTGATGACCGATTCTCAACCCCAGAATCGATAATATTTCATTCGCTTTCGTTTTCAAAGAATCCTAAAAGTTTTGGACACACCGGTTTCATAGATGGACTGAAAACGAAAGCAGATACTGGAGGGAGATATCTCCGCTCATGGATATGCTAGGGCAGAGGTAATCGTTTTCGAAGCAGAAATCTCGGCAATGCCGATGCTCTTAAGATTAGGAGGAGAAACATCAACCAGTTTACCAACACCAAACGGGTAATATTAGCACGGAACCGGTCAATAACGTCACAATGGGAATCACCAACAAATGATCAGAACCTTCACCCATGACGAGATGAATTCTTGCCACACCATTAAGCGGATGGGATAAGTGGACAGCGTTAGAATAACCGCGGGTGTTGGGATTCAGACTGGACATTGTTGACTAAAGTAACACTTTTTCAGGATGGGATTAACCGAATGTCTGTTATGGAGAGTCTGTCAAGCTGAAGACGAAACAGTTGCACATTTCCTCTACGAATGTTTTATAATGGCGGTATTACGGCCTAAATACTGCCAGGTCGAATTTGCTCTTCCGTTGTCCATTAAATAACATAAATTAGGCTTGGAGGAGACAGTTTTTAGCAAACTTTGGACAAGATGGTACTATAAATAGCGCGATACTATAAACGTCGATTCGATGGAATGGCACTCGGTAAAACTCCTAGAAAAAATAAAGATTAATAAAGACTGTTTAGATTCATAATTTATTAGAATCTTAAACAGCTTGAAAGCTTTCTTTTTGCAAAGAATTCGTTTATTTACATCCGTTGTAAAGACTGCAACGGAAATTTAATTTAGCAGGGTATCCGCTGTAAAACACGTATTCATTAATTTATGACTGCACTTGGTATTCCATGATGCAATTTTTATAGTCAATAGAAAACCACAGCGCAACACCAATAAACTTACCTAACGAATAGGTTTTAAAGTGAATAGATTGCTAATATTAACTAAAACCGTTTACTTGCTATTATAATTAATCGCTGTTGATGAGTAATTACCCTTTTATATCAATCCTCCCTTTATTGTAAACCGAAAATGGTTGCATGAGAACAAATTCTGAAATCACTTCAATGCATACGTATACAAATAACACCTTCGTATAAAATTTAACTGTTTTTGAAAGAAACACCTTAAATAATCTATTTGTTTCCGGTTGATTCGAGAGTACGATAAAATTAAAAATATGTTCTTATTTTGAAAAATGGACCTTTATACATTTCTCACTACTACTTTGTAGATGCATACATAGATATATGTAGCAGACGATCATCGTAAATGATATATGCTGCTACAGCACGGGAAAGCTTTCAGTAATAGGAAAGGATCACAAGACGTGACCTTTCTATATATTGAAAGAGTACGGCTCTGTGTTGAATTAGTAAATGCAGCAAACTTCGTTCTTTGTACCATCGCCATCGGTATCTTTTGTTGTTGTTGTACACGAATAAAACGGATATTTTTAGAAAGACGAAAATATCACTTAAATATAAAGCAGATTAATCTATAAATATAATATAAGACTACTTTGCTCTTTGAATATTTAACTACGTATCACAGATGTAAATATATACGTCCTTTGTTTAAATGCCTTCAATCTAGAGATTTGGTATTGGTAACATAAATATTTACCTTTTGTCGAAAGGTACACAAATTTCGTGAGTGGTTGTGAAAGCAAGCGCTTTACTGATTGAATTACTTTGGTAATTAATTACATTTTAACTAAGAGCGGTATTGATTGGATACGCGAATGCATTTTGTACAAGATCGCTATTTATTGTTGGAGTTTACATTATTCGTTGAAAATTTGATGTAATTTCGATATTATGGCGGAATTTTTCCCGCCCTCCGTACTAAAATTAATTTATCAATAACACAATGAATGTAGTAACTAAAGGAAATAGTTCCATATATTACAGACAGCCATAATTAAATCTGGCCAAGCGATTACGTTTGTCATTATTCCATGTTTCAATAATTTTGCTTTTAATATAAGAAAAATGAAAATTTCAAACAGAATAAAATTAATGAATATAATTCTTCTTTTTTTTACCCTGTGATCCTTCAATGAGTTTCCACAACATTAACTTGTGTAAAGATAATTTGGAATACTTCTACGAAAAATACTCTTTAAATTACCGTAATGTACAAGGGCGGTCCATTAAGTTTTCACAAACGAGCGCTAGATGGTACTATTGAAATTTGACATTGCTACCTTGACAAAATTTTATTTTATTTAATTCATTATGGGCAACAATTTTTATCATTTCAAATAGTCGATGGAGGCTTCAAAATCATGTTTTGGAGGCACCACCTTCAGAGTGGCGAAAATCTTTCAAGAATTGGTTCGAAAGCATACCTTAACAACCGATATTCTAAAAAATATTAAAATGATTTGTTTCTTTCATTATTTTTGTAGAAAAATCGAAAAATGAAGGGTATGAAGGGTAGTGCCTAAACAATCAAAAAGATGCAAATCATTCTATTCTAATATTATCTTGATTTCCGACAAATCTTACGAATAACAATCGCGTGTTGATGATTAACGATCAAATAAAAATATTTTGGTTATAATGGTTACAATTAGCTATACCGGAATGCAACAGCTAATACCTTGTGATTATCGAATCCCTATCGAGAAGAGATTGTAGATTTTCGTTTTTGAACCAAGCGTAATCACCTTTAAATTCTCATCTGATCATTTATCTTAGCAAATTATTGCAACTAATGGATTTTTAATATATCGGAATCATTATCAAAAACAAATATCCACTTGTAACGATCTTCGATAACCATCTACATGTGTTTTATAATTGTTGTAATGTGTCAATTACTTTGTTTTTTTTTAAGAAATAATATTATATTGAGTGCATTTCGAGTAACATGATTGCAATTTCTGTTCAAGAAATTAAATCGAGAGATTTACACTTCATTCAAGAACATTTTTTGTTAGGAAGCAATGAACATCGCATATATAGACTTTGATATAATTAATACCATCAAATCCATTCTAAAATTTATATTTAATTATATCAAGAAATGTTAGTAAGTTAGATCTATTAATTCTGCTTGGGCGTGGGCATTGCTTTGGAAGATATAATAAAAATTGTTAAAATCCGGAAAATTATGGCGATATCAATAATATGTTACCCTGCAGCAAACTGATCAATTGAATCAAAATCAATTGAAATCTCAATGTGTGACCAGCAAATACGAACAATCTGAGGTAAGGATATAAACGCAAATATTGAAATTGAAGAACTTTACGCACTTATAACTTTAATATTTGCTATAGAAGAAGAAAGTTCGTGTATTTTACAATTGTTAAAATCGTCGTTATCTTTAACTATAAGGTTCGGTGAAAATAACGCATTAGCCTAATATCTCTGTAAGATTAACAAAATATAATATTCATTCTTAAATCTTCTTCATAACGATTTGAGGTTTCTCCCTGAAAACTTCTTTTTTTAAAGAAATTTGAAAAGAAAATAAAGAAACTTCGAAGTTCAATCTCACGACTGGACAAGATTGTACCAAAGTTCTATCGAAGGTGAATTGCGTAATATGGTGTAACCCCAGCTTGTTGAAATCATAGGCCACGGTTTTGTATATCTATGATTGATCACAACAAAGCAAGTCGACACATTAAGATTTTGCGGATGCGTTTCGTCATCCAACGTGAAGTTTCATTGGAACAATAACGGCAGTTATTTCCCTTATAATTGTTCGAACGGTGATCTCAAATATTCTGGATCTGAAGAGGACACGGCCAATCGTTATATTTTACTTCATGTAGTTGAGGAATTCGGATTTTATCAAATAACTAATGCAATTAAAATACAGGCTTCCATCGTCTTTTCGAAACCAGAATAAAGATTGAACCATTTGTATAAATTAAATTATGACTTTGAATCAACCAGGCTCTGATGTAATTGGGTAAATATTTCAAAAGATAAGTAGCTGTTCGATCCAGTCGTACCTTACCTTTCCCTCGAATTATACCGGGGATGACGTAAGAGATTTCAAAATCGAATTTAAACTTTTCCGTAATTCGGGGCAAACATTTTAATTTCGCCTACTTCGCAAGGTATAGCCTACCCATTGACTGTAATGCCCACGAGCGTCTCGAAGCGAAGTTAAATAGAACGCTTCGGAAGAACCCGATATTACATAATTCACCATCCGAGTCGCAATGGGCCGCTTGTCTTTGAGTGGATAAGTGTTTACTGAATTCGTTCTTTTTCAAATATTGGCGATACGCTAAGATTCCCAGCCTCCACTTATCGACGATATTTTCCTTTACGGCGTATTTTAGATAATCCGTCGCGATTGATTTAAAGCACTTCTGACGATTTCCAACGTGTATCCTACAAATCCAATTCACTTGATCCGCGAGAATACTCTGGATTGAAACAACGAGCGAAAAGTTCAAAATTTGTACCCTCATTAAAAGAAAGAGATTTCTTATTGAGGAGAATAATAATAACCTTATCTTCTGGAAAGATCCTTGACCCAAATATGAATTGGCGTTGTATTCGAACGAAGAGAAGAACTTGCTTTGGAAACTAAATGCTTTATGCGACGGAACCATGTATAATGTCCTTTGAAATCATTTCTCTCTCACTATGTTTCAAAATGTATGTTGAGTTGACCGTATAAGCATCCTGAGTGGAGCGGGAGGAACGCAAAGTAGTTTTTAATATTTATAAGTAAAAAGTAAATTAGTTGGACAGGGGTGCAATAACTGTTCCATATCCAAAAGCCACTGGTTCCAGTATCTCCCAGTAATACATACAATCAAGTTATACAAATTTATTTTTTTACCTGGAAATAGTCGTATATTTAAATACAAGTTGTTTCGTTTTTTCTTAAAACACATTATTAATAATGTAAATAAAGGCAAATATACAATCCTTCAGCAATCGTAGAATATCATCGTTTTGTACTAAATTCTAGATTTGCCTTGTTAAAGTACGTCGTCGTAAATAGTGCAAAGGAGAATTAACATGCGTATATTTGTGAAAATTACATTTCCAAGATGATTTCAACTGAAATTCTGCACTAGACCCTTGTAACAGAGGAAATCGACGCGATATTCTCTCTACGCTTGAGAGACGCAGCGGCACAACATATAAAACGGCACTGATGCCGTTTGCGAATTTGCAGATTTTAATTATATTGCCTTATACGAACGTACGTAAGCGTGACTTGAATTGCTAAGATTAAATTTCTCTTAAATAGTTTATAACGAGCATCGCTTGCAATAAATCGCGAGTTGGAAGGATTATCTGCTTTTAAAGGGAGCTATAAAAGCGTTTCAGTCAGAAATTTTAACGTGATAGGCTAACGATTGGAAATCTTCTCGTGAATAATTTAAAGAACCTTATTTTATTTTATTTATTTCCTTTAAATCAATTTTGTGGGCTTTATCTTGAAAGACTGAAATTTAAGAAAAATATCAGCTATGTGACTGACTTATAAAGAAAAAAAAACATAAAGAGGAAGTAATATCCTCTAAGAAATAAATAAGACAAGTTCCAGGCTGGTGAGTTTTGCCGAGGAGAAATGCAGCCATAACTTTCATTAACCTCTAGCTTTTATCCTTACGCGGAGGTGGAAGTTATGTAAAGAATTCCTTTAATCGAAACGGGAAATGCGAAAGACCTCCCTCTGAGACATTTTTATTCATTCTGGTTTGCAAGTACTAATTAAGGAGCGATAATGAACCGTTCTTCTTCTTTGAATTTTATATCAAAGGTAAAGAAGCATATACTGCTGTAAAACAAATCTGCCGTCAATCAAGATTCTTCATACAAGAAAGAAATTTTTAAAGTTTTTGCATGAAAAATTCTGAACGTTTTTACAAAGAAGACAACACTATATTTATACTGAATCTTTGAAATAATAAATAAATAAACTTTTGTTTTTTTATATGTTTTAGTCTAAAAATGTAAGAGATGTCACACCTGGGTATGATTTTGGAATAAAACGCATTGATCTTTCTAACATTAATGCTTTTTAATTTTTTATCATAAATTCTAGACTTTACAGCTACAAATGGAAGAAGATATCATTCATATGGCCGCCACGGTTCGTCTGGCATGACATCATTCGTTTAGCATAATTTTCCATAACTACGGCATATTAACCTGGCTCTACTTCTCGAATAACACGATGAATATTTTCTTTGAGGTTATTGATTGTTGTTGGCTTATTGGCGTACACTTTCTCTTTGACATAGAAAAAAATCCAATGGTTATTTGTGCCATTTATTTTAACAACATCGCCCATATGTTTCCATCCTCGAAAAAATGTGGTTCAATTACACCACCGGCCCAAAATACACACCAAACAGTGCATTTTTGAGGATGCGTTTCTCTCTCGTAAACATCATATGGATTTTCTTTAACTCAAATTCGACAATGTTATTTATTGATTCTTTCGTCGGGACAAAAACGTACTTTATCGCCCAAAAGAAGGTAGTTGCAATAATCCGAATCAATATGATTTTTACCTAGCGTCCAATTCATAAATGTACGACGTTGAAAATGGTCTGTAGCTTTTAATTGTTGAATTAACTGAGTTTTGTACACTGTCAGGTGCGGGTCATTCTTCAAAATACAATGCGCGGTCGCTACTGAAAGATTCAGCTGTTGTGAACGACGTCCAATTGATGTGTTTGCATGTTCAAGTACACTTTTTCTCACAACACTCTTATAGCGCAACATTGACGTTTGACCGAGCGGAAATGCGTAATGTTGATGTACAACCCGTACGTCAGCAGACGACATTTACTAAATATGGCCGTCTTCTATTTTGCAAAAATCAAATGGTGCGCAATTCAAATCCTATATCCGAATGAGACGCCCTTTATACAGGGTTAGTAAAAAGTCCCGGAACGGTCGAATAACTTTGTCATTTGAAAATTATGATTTCTGAAATTTGGTATGAAAAAATTGGTTAAAAAAATATTAACTGTATTGCATAAAATGCATTTATATTAACTTTCTACTAACGCTGTATAAATATGATCGGTATATTAACTTTTCATTTGTCGTGTTATCAAAAGTTGAATATGTATATTTTTCTAGATATTGGTTATCTTCTAGGACAAAATTTTGACACAGACAAGATACCTGCTATAGTTAAAAAACAAACAAATAGTAGAAACAAATAAAATCCCCATCAAATATTGCATTAAGTAAGCACACTCTGTCGAATATTATATTAACACTAAATTGGATATATTGTATTTTTTGATTTACGCGCGACTACGCATTTATGGCATAACCCTTGACTAAGCTTTCGCACCACATCAAGCTATAAGTATCTGGTCGAGACGCAATTGTTACATATTTTAAGTTTTCTTGAAAGCTTGTAATTATTTGAATTATGAACTATGGATAACGACATTCTCCACTTTCCACATTAAGATAGTTTCATCTAAAAGCTAGGAAAAGAAATTTCAATACGGTGAATGAATATAAAGAATACCAAGATCAAAATCCAATTAATTTGCGACTCATTATCGCCCTTGTTTCACCACGTACATCTGAGTTTTCCTTAGAAAAATTGTTACGCTCCTTCGTCGAAGTTATGAGATGGTAGAATTTTTAATTTAGAAATTCGCTACGTAGAGACTTTTGTATGGCAAGACGTAACTAATTCAAATGATGAATTGAATTTAATTTAGAAATTCGCCACGAAGAGATTTTTGTATGGTAAGATGTAACGAATTCAAATGAAGAATAGAATTAAAAAGTTTATTCGATGGGTAAACTAACTTTCAATCGGGGAACAGGCAAAAAGCTACGGATTCTAATGGAAATCTTCCGTTCACTTTTAGGATGTTCTTTTTCACTTCAGTACAGTACGATGGAGCAAAATTTTAAAACAATGTTTACCTAAACTCAACGAACTGTAGAGTAATAATTCAGCTATGTGAAAGCAAAGTTAGCACTTGTTAAATAATAGAAAATGTATTCAGTGGAGCAGATAGATGATCAAACAACAAATATCGAACGGTTTCTGCAATTTGTGAAGTATGCAGTTGTTCCGTTAGGCACTTGCAATCTGTCCACAATAACATTAAAATGATAATATTAGGATAAATTTTGTTTCGTATACCTAAAAAGCAGAGAAAATCTCCTCTTTCTCCCTACTAAATGTGTTTATTTATGAAGTAGACGTTTACGAATATGATAGCCTCCTCATTCGATAAAAAAATCTGCAAACGAAACTTAGCGGGAGGAAATTGTCTTGGTGGAACAAGACTTTTATTTTCTTCAATTGCAACAACTTTTCCCCAATTTCTGTCTTCATCTTGTCAAGCAATGCTACGTAGTACGCTCTCGCTATTGTTTCTCCTCTCCAACACTTGGTTAGTTTTTTCATGCAAAAATCAGTATATTTCAAACGTGTTCTTTTCAGCTGCCCAGAAGCTTTGCTATCACTCTAAGCTCAATTCGAAGGTCGTTCAGCACCATTTAGTTATGATTTCCATGCAATCGATTGCAGCTTTTGGCAGTGTGGAACGTATGCCGTCGGCCAAGCTGATAACTTAGGTGACATTCGATAATAATAGTAATAATTTCAAACTGCCCTCGTATGTTTAAAAAGTACTTATAAGTTGTCAGCCTGTGTTTCATAAATCAAGAACTATTGTAAAAATTTACCGAAAAGGAAGCCTATTTTTTTCTTTTAAGTAAATGTTTACAAACAATAGTAATTTTCGATTTCTATATTTAATTTGTTACTGCATCCCTACCAAGCTCGGAAGACCTCTCATAGCATACACTGCAGAACATAATTTAGTCGCCAGAGCAGGACAATGGATCTCATATCTCAAATGAGGATCTGCAATTAAGCTGAGAAACTTGTACGCTGTAGCTTCAGGTATAGATTTGCCACCGAATGCGACATATACGCTTCTACTGGATTGCTTAGAAACCTCCTTCCAATTTATTTCTTCCAATGAATAAATTACGCGACTTATAAGCTGCTACTGCAACGCATCAGGAGGTGATTAAACCTCGAAAAGCTTTCCCAAATGTGATAAGAAGAACACCTATTACGTCTTCTGCGTGTCTCATCTAATAAAATATTAATAGCTTTTCCGGGGTTGGAGCGCGTTCAATGAATGACGAGCGCAGCTTACACCCCTCCTACTTTCGGCGCGCAGACATCAAATTCATTCACTACGATAATTAAAACAGCCAGTTGCCAATTAGCATTAGCAATCCGTTTCTAGAGTTATATAATTGCCTTTTCACTACGGTTCATGTGCAAAATTATAGATAAAAATGGTAGAAATATCACGTCCATAATCTACCTACGCGGTGTATGTTTATATGTATATCCACCATAGTTAGCTGGAAGTCCTAAGGGCTCTCGTATATCTCCGTCTCTCTTTTCACGTAGGGTTGTTTAATGATGAAACGTTTCAGCTCACTCTCACCCCTCCCCAATAAACCTACAACACATCTCCTGGCCGCAGTTCTTATCGGTCTACCGTTCTGAAAACGTTGACATCGTCCAACAGTATATACATAACATGCAATACAATTAACGTAAGTGTAAACTGTCGTACTGTAATTGTTTAGTTTGTCGCTTGGGGGTTCGTCTTAGTGCATTTCCGGCTGTCGGTAGGGGGACTTGTTGATTTTAGCGCGATTAACAGCAAGAGTGAGAGGGATACGACGCTGTAAATAATCTATGGTTCGATTAACATCAAAATAATGTGATAAATAGTGGAAATAATGACTTAAAGGTTGCACCAATTTGTGAATTCTATTCAATGTAGCAATAAGCTAATTCGGGGTATAGAAATATTTTTTTATTATTATTTGATTTTAAATTTACGTAAATTACATCAGCCTAGTATACGGTGACATATCTAGAATTGCTTTTTGCATGAATCCCATTGTTTTGGTACTCTATTGGACAATTTCTTAATTAGAATTTAACAGCAAAAATTCTGCTCAGAAACTATTTTCAGACCTTTAAAAAAAAAAGAAAATAAGTTTTTTGCGTTTAACTGAGAAAAAAAATCATTGTTATTTCACAATACGTTATTTATTTAAGAGGCGAGGTTTCCAAGTAACTCAGTTATTATCAATTTACATATTTACATTTTTTGTAAATGACTATTTACGTAGTACATTCACGAAACGTCAATGTACCAGCATTTTGTTATCTTAATAACACGAAAAATATGCGGATATATGCGGGAGATATAGGTTTCAATTAAATTTCATTTTTTTTCTGCTAAAACTTTTGCCGCAAAATTTTAAATATTTCATTTCTTTTCCAATGAATATTTAGTAGAGGTGTTAACATAGGAATTAAATAATTTAGGAATACCTCTAGCTAACCTTCAAATAGAAAAGGAATGTACTGCGTCGTTTTACATTTAGCATGGAAAGAGCTCGATATATAGTTTACCACTACAATTAATATTTTAAATAATATAGAAATAAATAAATAACAATTTACATTTATGATTTTGCAGAACTTTATTGAAAAAAAAATATATAAATAAAGCAATATTTTGTCAATAGAATCGATCATCTAATATTTCCAACTCACAAAGGAACATCGGCAACTCTAAAACTCAGATTTCGATGAAACTATAGAGACTAAAGAAGTACTTCGATGCAATTTACCCAATTGTTTTGGAGCCTAAATCAGATATAATTTTTTTCACATAATTAGTATGGTGTAGTGTTAATCCTTGAGACTAGAATACGCAAATTATCTTCGAAAAAAGTTTTCCTTGGATAGATGCAAAATTCTTTTTTTTTTGTAAAATTAATTTCTCTTGCTCGCTTTGCTTGGTCATTAATTTCTAACATTTCTTGCAACAGGAATTGTTCGCTGTAAGAAGTAAGAAAGTTTATCATGAAACTAATGCAGGTACCTCGTTAAATTCAATAGTTGAACTTCCCACCATGTCGAAGCCTAAATACAAGTTTACAAAGACTTTACAAAGCAAAAAAGTATATCCATAGAAAGTCAATTTCTACCACATTTTGGAGGTATATAGGTGATGATGCAGTTCTGTTTGTCTTTTGTGGGGCTAGTTTTATATAATTTCATAAACTCATAATTTTTTCTGATAAATGCGTTTTTACTACAAACGGTATTCCATTATCGCTTACTGTCAATATTGAAACAGAAACAACCTCCATTACGCAATTAATGCAACAATGTAGTACTTTAGAAAAGTTAATGATTGGTGTGGCGCATTAATACGAACTGGAAATCATTGGATCTCACTTTATTGAAAGAAAATTAAATGAGCTTAACCTAATTTTGGAAAGTCTTGTTGACGAACTTTAAATATTCGACATTTTTCTAACGAGACCCCTGACTGGCTGAATAATCAATTCGGTGACAGACTGTTTCGGGCAATGAGCGTGACATCTTAGCCGGCTAAATACCCCGCTCTTGCAATAGTAGATACTTTTATTTGAGAAGGAAAACACAAAATGATTTACCAAGAAGATATTCCGAAAGATACCGAAATATTAAAAAAGACAGAACAACACATACAATTCTATCAATCCTGAGAGAGCATCTATAGCCAACTTTTAGAGAATCTCCAACCCGTATTGAAAAGTGCGCAAATTTCGGTGGCGGCTTATTGTTGGTAGAGCTTCAAGTTAAATCGTTAAGCTTTAAATTAGCATTATTCCGTTAATAAATGTTAGAGTTAAGCCAATAAATCGTGTTAATAATTAAGTGTGAAAATTAAAATTATTCCTGATAATGGCAAATATTCCCTTATGTATTTTCTCTATTAACTGCAAATTATATTCTAAAAGATTTATATCTGTTAAAATTTCTGCGATATTACAAAAATCCTACAAATTTTTTGAGATTTTGATATTTTGAAATCGATCTATTCAGTCGCTAACTAAATTGCATTTATTTATACCAACGTACTTTTTCAGTCTCTCGGGTTTCATCGAAATCTAAATTTTCGTGTTGCCGGTGTACCCTTGTCAGTCAAATGCCGACGTTTTAGAAATCAAAAAATAGAAAGAGAATTTTTACGTTTTCGTACCAGTCAAGTTCCCTTTATTGATTTTATTAGATTTTTATACAACAAAAGAAAGTGTTAGAGATATATTCGTCATGCTATCACTAAAATATTTGTATACCGTCTTAATTAATAATGATAGCAAGGACTGTGACGTAGCATGGTAAACAACACATAAGTATCCACATAAGTTTAATTCAGTATATAGTACTATATAATAATTAATCCGGGACGGCCGTTTCAAAGACACGAATGGTCACCGGTTGACGATGAGGACCGTTCGTGTCCTCGAAATGGCCGTCCTGGACTAATTATTATGACTAAATTAAACTTGTGTGGTGCGGAGTGTGCCGATACTTATGTGTTGTTTACCCTCTTAATTGATAACTATTTTCTTAGATTAAGTTCTCCCCCAAATTATATGAAGTTTTAAATTATATAATCAATTCCAAAGTCTCTTATTTAAGTTCGTTACATTAGTTACCTATTTCATTTTTCATTGAGGCATATTGCACAGTATGTTAACGATATATGAATATCATACACTAACGTAATTCTATCACATCGAATCCCTAGTACACGCTGGTAACAGATTCTCTGACAAAATAATTGCTTTATGAATATTAAGGGAGAGACCTTGAATTGATTTTAACAAAGTTCGTTCGGCGTTAACGGTTCCGTCAATAACACGAGTCAGGTCCTCTTTACCAAGTAAATAATCGTGTTTGATGCCGCGTATACCGGCGCTATATTTTCAAACTGGATAGGTTTCCGTTCGGAATGTGGTGACACAACACGAACATAATGTGTGCGGAGAAACAATCTGGCAAGTGCACCAGTGTCGTTCCAATAACAATAAATTCAAAAACATAAACGACGCCAACCTGGCAACGTTGGAGACCTGCTGTTCTACTCCCTCAACACCACCCTCATCCCCCGACACCCCAACTCCCAACACCCTCCTTTCACACAGAGGCTCCCTT
Organism: Oryctes rhinoceros; assembly: GCA_020654165.1. NCBI lineage: Eukaryota > Metazoa > Arthropoda > Insecta > Coleoptera > Scarabaeidae > Oryctes > Oryctes rhinoceros. Next base: position 1,274,063 of record JAIOKQ010000294.1, on the reverse strand, counting down.
TCCAGATCGGCCGTTGGTAATTGCTCCAGCCCATCCCTTTTAATGGCTTCCCCGCCGCCCCAAAATGAACATCCTCCGGCACTGCCGAGGACGCTCTCCACATCAGCGTTAAGAATCAAGAGCCGTACATCCTTTTGGGATAAATTTGGACAGGACAAGCAGAAGAGAGATTTGTAAGTCGTTATCTTTATTATGGATGATGTAGTGCTTTTTCAAAACGGGATGTTTTCTGCAAGCTTATTGAAAAATCGAAAGGCGAATGTACGAAATAAAATAGTAGTTTGTCTAGAAATAGAGTTTTAAAGATATTTAATGTACCGAATAAATTTGAAGCATCTTCCAAAGAATTCTGGTTTAATACTTATTATAATAAGTAATACTGCTTAAAATCTCGAAGTATCTTTGTTTATTAAGATGTTCATTGCCAGTGTTTCCTTGCAACTGGATAATCTCAAAAAACTCAATAAAACTTTTCAGTATCTGCCCTATCTTGAATGAATCTTATTGGAAATCTAACTTATCTTCAAAATTTATTGCGAATTTCTCCTCGATGAGGTTCGAATAATTTTTCTTCGACATATTGATATCCTTCTTCGGCCAATATTTGGAGCTTTTCTTTTGCCCCCTATAACAATATCTTGTATTGCGTTTAACTACCTTAGAAGGTCCTTAGTATGATACTGAAAGGAAATGCTCGTTCACGTTTACTCAGGTCTTGAACAACAAAAGTATCGGTACATCCATGCAAACAGGTCTGAATGTATGTATTACGGATTGCAGCCTCTAATCGCATACTTTCAAATTTTTCGAGTTATTTGAGAGCTGTAGTAATTCTGCTGCTATTGTACTTAGGTTTTAGGATTCTTTTAAAGTTGTGTGCCAACGTTCGATTAAGCTATTGAGTTTCGGACACCCCCACTTTTGATTCCTAGCGTATAACAAATTCATTGGTTACAAAAAAAAAAAAAAACGTTTTACTCGAATATCAGTTACCGAAAGAGCTTCCGGTCATTAAGTGAAACGTCCTTAGTATGTAGACATTACCCAAAAATTATTGAATCTGCTGCTTGACTTTTTATTAGTAAATCGTTTAATTGTACTACTGATGCTTGGATGGTTGAGGTTATGAGAGCCTTCGAAAATGTTGAAGGCACGTAATTTGCTTTATCCGTGTTAGGGATGGTTTTCAGCATTAACGAAGCATTGTTATTTATCAGTTTTTGTTGGAGTCCGTTGTCATTTCTCCGATTTTCACATGGTGCATTACAATCTACCGTAGGGAAATCCATTATTTCTTTTGGCTTGGGTTGTATTGTTCGATATTACAAAAAAATACATTTTTTCGCTATTGTAAATACTTTACTTTTGTATTGTTACATGTATGTAACAAACAACTCAAGGGACCAAAGATTACTTTTGAATAAGTAATTGGTGCTTACAGGAATGATTGGTTCTTCCAAGTTGATTATTTTTGACTGTTCAAGACAATCATGGTAGAAATGTTAACAAGAGATTTCTAGGAATCACGGTTATCATAATTCTACGTAAGATGACAAAGAATTAGTACGAGCTGACTTCATAATTCCATATTCAAGTTCGAACGTAGACTATGAACAATTTCAACTCCTTGATTTTATCAAACGAATCATCGCTGGTGAGTTCATCATTATGATCTCAAATTGAACGAAGAATTAATGCAATACAATTTTGAAGAATCCTGGTAAAATAACGGCAATCATTTTTGGAGGTGTAGAAGAATCCTGCCAGTTGATTCAGAAAGCAAGCTTTAACAAGATTTAAATGATTATAACATCAATTGCCTTTTCCAAGTATATAAACCACATAACCACAGAGCAGCATTAACTCATCTTATGTCTACATTACCTAATTATATATTTATATGAGTTCCCTACATAAATTAGTCTAGAAATTAGGGGAAAAATTATATATTACTGGTTAGTAACAGTAAAATATGTTCCCCGCATATCCTTGCAAAATGCTATTGTTATTTACACGCCAGCGTAATGATTTTGCAAAGGATTAAGTACGCTGATTACATTTATTTACTTTATATGGATCTACTTATCGCCATATCCAGGTCTTTGTATAAACAGCTAATCTCAAAAAATCGCGTAGACAAGATGATCTGATTTTGTGTTTGTATACAATCTGTATATCGAAAAATATATTTTCACTCACGAATGCTTGTTGAAACAGAAAATATATTATTGGCTGTACAATAGTAAACCAATTTTCAAACATGGTAAGGAAAAATTATAAATATTAATAATACTTATTTAATTAAATAAATGCTTGTAAAAAATATGCAAGAATATTAAAGGCGCGGCCACATTAAACGGCTTACGGTTCAAGTTTTTTTCATTGATATTGAATATCCCAGCCGGGTGAAAGAAAATAACACCATTCATTGATTTTGTTGGTTATTTTTAGGACACTTTATTTTTGTAATGAGTTCATACTCTGCGGCAAAGTTTAGGAAGGTATTGGTGATGCTTTGATGTCCTTTCCAGATTTCAATACGCTCTGAAGCGTTTAAATAACGTTAGTTAACGGACTACATATTCTGCTTGGAGCTGCGGGAAATACACGGAATTTACGCCATGGTTTTGTTTATTTCGAGAAACATTTTTCTAATTCATATTTTAATAATTAAGGTACCTGTGGTGGGCGTATCGATTAGTTTACGTTACCGCAGAGAATCTTAGCAGCGTACCTTGTAAATATGCAGTATGCAGATTTCTTCATCCACATTTAAATGTAAATAAAATTGTTATTGTTTCAAATTGGCTCTAATATTTTTCTTCTTGTTCGAGGGGTTAGCGTAATTTCCAAATTAGCTGGTTAGTTAAGCAATATAATTTAATGAATATTTGCGGTTTGTTTAACGAACTTGATTGAAGATAACAGCCGGTGAAGCGCTACATTAACAGCGTAATGAGGATTGAAGAAGGGCGAAATGGCTACTGTGGGCAACTTAATAAATTGCTCCGTCGTTGTTGTGTATCCGTATAACTCTAACAAGTTAAGTTTCCGGAACTTTTGTAATCATATTTTTTTTCTTTTATACGAGATTACAAAAAAAAATGGACACATAGAATTTAGTAACAATAAATAACAATTATAATTAAGATTTTAAATGCTCTTGCCAGCGTGAATATACTCAATTTAAGCAAAACATTTGATGTAATCGTTTCATATTATTTTTTTGTAGAAGCATACTGAAGCAGTGATTGGATTGTAAGTTTCAGTAAAGTTCCAAACTTTGTGGAAGTATCGTTACTTCTGTAAAATAATTTTTATTTCACTACTATGACGTTTACTCGTTTCGCAGATCTCTTTATGCAAATACTTTCAGCTAGTGCTGCAATTAGTTTGAAGATGATATGAACAAACCATGCGGATATTGCCATAATACTGAAAAGGCTGGTGTTTGGATAACAGTTTGGCGGAGAAGAATTATTGGTCGATTATTTTTCTATGAAACGGTGATAACTTATTGTAATCTTCTCCAAACCAGTTTCATTATGACGAATTAAGATGTGGATAATCCTAACACGGCGATGCCACCAGCTCATAAAATATTGCAAACAGTGTAGATTTTGCTCCATGTCCTCCTGATCTAACTAGATTATTTAGATTATTTTTGCACATCTAAAAAATACAATTTTGGAAGATATGTACATCGCACACAATACAAGAACTTATTAAAGCAATCTGAAATTTTTGTGACACGATAATGCCTCAATACAACAGGATTTGTATAACGGAAAGATTACTTCATAATTGCTTATTAAACTTTCCTTTTAGTTTTACTAGAAAATATTTTTTTATTCTGCTCTCTTTATTATCATTAAATGTGCCGATAAAAATAGAACGTGCCTCAATAAGTTTCCAATAAAATGTAAAGTTAGCACCCGCCTTCAGAAGAAAGTTTAAACCTTAATCAGGATGTAACGTATAGTTACTACATCAAAGCAAAACAAAATTAACAAGTGATAGGGGGTACTTTAGGAGCTCGCATATTTTACATTAATTGATAACCGCCATTTTTATATTCTTATGATTAAATATTTGAAATATTTAAAAAACATAGAAGGGAATAATTGTAGATTTTATCTGTCATTAGCAATTAATTTAAGCATCACTTGACATCAAACATAACCGATTAACGATCCCGCCCGATATAATTTGTAAAAGCAATATAATGTAATGTACAGATCTACTGATACAAACGATTTTAATCGAGTGAATCATGGCAATTTGGTGGAACTACGACTTGCGGTGAAAGTAAAACAATATATTTCGTAACGGACGATACACTCGGGAAAAGATGCAAGTAAGTGGTTAAGCACTAATTAGATTTGTAATTTTGAATTACGGCATTGATCGTAATCGATCGTTTGATAAATTTGGCGTTCCTATCTTTTCGATCAGATTTTTTCAGCAGTAATAGATGTCTAAAGCTTAAACGTATTGTTTTATTATTATTAACGTTTTTTTTTTTATCCTAAAAGAAGGTACTATTCAATAAAATATGCCAGTTAATTAATTTCGGCATTTTTCACCTTATTGTATGATAAATAAAGCCATAGCGGGAGATTTGTCATAAAGATTCTATTTTCTATTATAAGCACCAGCCGTCGTATGGAATTGGGTTTTTATACCATCTTCTTTTGAAACACGCTCACATAATAGTGTCTTGCCTGATATAGGCGAAATTGAAATATTTTTAATTAACCAATAATAAAATCAGAAAAATACCAGGTATGCCATTAGACATATTATTATCTTAGGGCTGCCAGATTTGTTAATAAGATGTTAAATAGAAAGCACGTAATAAATATGATGTAAGGTAACATAATAATATTCAACATATTAAGGAATATCAAACGTTATTTTTCTTTCATTCTTCTTCCTTGTTTCTGCTTCTACTACAAGAACAATGATGGTTCGCCTAACCTTGAAGCTTATTTACACCTTAAGTGGTAGTTCAGTAACGTCAATATTAAGCCCTTATCATAGTTCTAAAGACTTTATGCTAACAATAGGTAATACGTTAATGTGAATTACGAAAGGAAAGTGAAAACTCGGCTTGGCTGCGAAAGTCTTTATTTTCTAGTTCAAAAATAATATTTGCAAAATTACGTCATCTAGCCAAAAATTTGTTTGGATTAGGGAATAGGTAGGAGTCAGGGACAACCAAATTTGACTATTTCAACAATTCGTACTTCAAATCTTTCTATCTCCCCATTGTCAAAACGGTTTTGCTTGTCCCGAAGAAAAGAAACATTATCTTCTTGCGCTCTAGACGTTTCACGTCTTTTCGCCCAGTTGGTGCAGAGAGCTTGTTTAGTATTCTCCTGATATTGCCTTATGCCTTTCAAATAATTAATCAATCAAAGAATGCATTTGGCATTCCAGAAAGCACTTACTACTTAGTACCTTTTGGGTAGATATAATTTTTAGCATGTAGTGGTCGACTTACGTCTCTTTATTGTCCTTACTAAATGGCATTTTCTTATTTCTTTAAGAAGTGTGCCATCACTGTTTTCCTTCAAGATATGTGCCATCACTTAAGTTCAACAACCAGTTAATTAAGTGCCAATGAAAACAAACTTGTTGAATAAGAAGTCAGAATAAAGAGAGGCTGTAGATTGGATCTTTAGCATCTTCTGGACTGTTTTCACATAAGCAAGGCCGCTGCGGATTGACTAGTCCACATCTTATACAGACATTTTTCCTTTGATAGGTTGATCGATCCAAATTTTCATAGGCTGTGATACGAATAGATTAAAATTTGATTGGTTCATTAGTGACCATTTCCTTGGAGTGGGAAAGTAGGTTAATAAAATACCGTATCTTACCATGTAAGAAATGGTATTTTACACCAAAGGAAGAACTAACTGGGAGTTTCAAATAAAGCAATATGATCTATATGCTAGATGTAGAAACGTAAATAGATCCCAATTTCTTTTATTGCTTAATTAATTTGTCATGATTATTTTTTTAATTTTTAACCGTTTGCATTTCTACTATTGGTATTAAATCGAGCTTTTAATGTCCTGAATTTTCGTCCTTTTTCAACTTCTCAAATGTCACATATTCTCTAAACGCTTTTAATCCAAAACAGAAACGCAATTTTTTCCGCATATCGCCATAAGTGTATCCTTTGTGGATCTTTCGAACGCTGCTAAAATCTGCAGTTTTTTTACATTTTTACCTGTAAATGTATGTGGTTCTAGTCAAATGAAATGTGCGCTAACGTATACACGCAAGTATATGTACATGTCAATATTAACCCCAATCGATACACTGTTGAGTACATATGCATGGCTTTATAGCATTGAATGTGCAAAATCTGCGTACATACACAGTAGTACGCACTGGGAATATTAAACACTCCATATGGTTCAATTTAAACATTAATCAGACTGATATCTCTTGCAATTTTCGATTTGAATTTAGCAACTGAAGTTAATACACTAGCATCTGTGTATTGATATTTTAATAGGATAACAGACGATACGTATAAATGTTACTATTTCCGGTACTAGAGAGGTTATAAACATTTAAATGAGCACAAAGACAAAATGAGCCAAAATTATAATGGTCTAAATGAATTGGATTGGGAAAAAGCAGGCTTACTTTGCGTTAATGATTACGCAAAGAATACGAATTTTCTCCGTGTTTTCCACAGAACCAAGAACGATTTTACGTCAATCCGTGGAGTTTATATAAATGATATGTTTATATTCCAAATCCTGCACGTGACTTGTCGAGAAGAAACGGTTAGGAATATATTTAAACGCGTTAGAATTGTAAATTGTTGATACAATATCTATCGTTAGGTATTAGAACGTGTTTTAATCACAAAATAAGTTCGAGATTCTGGACGGTTTGTGCGAAAATAAATATTTGGAGGTAGGATATGCAATAACAGCATGTTCAAAATCATGGAATAGCGCCTTTGTTTGCAGTTCTGCATTATGCTCGGGTACCATAAACAAAAAAACTACATTGTAAGATTTGATCTACTCTGCAACTCGTCTTCTTCTTATGCGACAGTTTGATTTTATCTAAGTAACTTCTTATGTATATTGAGCTGATAATCGTGCTGGATGTAGGCAAAGAGATTTGGTTTATTGTCTTAGTTCTTTATCGAACAATTAGTACAAACTTACATCTAAGGAGGGCTCCTAAAAATCCGCAACATCAACGTCTTTTCCGCTGCAAGAGCTTCTTAAAAGCAAACATTCTTCTCAGTAAATTATTTTGTATCTGCAATACTCCTTAATCGAAACGCCAAAACGCTACAGCTAATTACCTTTGCAATTAGTAAATTATCCGCATATTGGTCAATATGGTTCAGTCATATTGACCCATATGTTGTCAAGTTAGGAAGGTATACAGTTATCATATAAATTACGTTATTGTGTCAAACGCCATCCTTGTCTTTTTGCGCTAACCAATACCATTCTGGGCTATTGATATGTTCTGCACATACTACGCTTGTGCAATCGCGCAGTGTCATCTTACGTCTGGAATAACCTAGGCCTTATTGCCTTTGTTAGGGCCAAAATGTTTATGTTCCTTTTGAGCATCCAGTGGCTTCTTTATTGCTTCAACAAATTCGATTTCTGTCTAGTAGTCTAGCTATAAATTTAGACACGTGATCATTTAGAGATTGCTTTACCTGCCTCTACCTTTCCATTACCTTGAACAATCAATTTTCTATCCATAGGTCAGTAACAAAAATCGATTAGCGTGTACACTGTGCTTATAGAGAACTTCGGGATTTTGTAAGCAATTAGCGAGTATGTGGGACTTAGTTTGTCTGCTTTGACGCTCCCTCGATGCCCAGATTTGCTGGTCCCCTGACCAAGATGGCCACCTACTCTATTTGATGCGCTCATACGGTCGCTGCACTACTACGATTATTGCAACTTGAAATGTTATGGCCTTTTCAGTTAGACTTACTGACCTAACTATTATTAGTTTAGCCCTGTTGATTCCGACTACAACACTGATCCCTGTTTTTTGAGAAATCGACTTCGTTAAGCTAAAAAAATGAATATAAATTTATTCATTCGTTAAAGTAATCATACTTTTACGACAAATAACTTTGCATTTATTGATATTACCGAGATAGAAACTCAATTTCAACTGCTTTTATTATTCCTCTAGACGAGACAATGTTTTCAATTGGGGGAGTTAACTAAGTCTTTATATAGCAACTAGTTCGCAACGTAGACGTGCGAGAAAAACAGTAATTGAGCGTTTTAAAATTCAAGCGAGTCTAATCACTCTTGCACACGCACAGAGTAAGTTTCGAAGGGCATGAATATTTATTATCCGAGTTGGCTGCCTATTACTGCGAGTACCGGTGTGATAATTCCAACCGCTTTCCACGTCACCGGAACTCGCATTATGTGGATTTTGCGTCAAATTTCACTCCACGTTAATAGTACATTGTGTGATATTCGCCGTGCTGTCCTATTTCCCAAATATGGTTGGTTACCTCGAAAAGTTTCTACGATAGCGAGTGAATTCGTTACATAATTGCTACATATTCTGGTGTAAGGGTTGTTATGGGAATTGTAGTTACGCCGTGGAATTCTCACGATACGCTTATTTAAAATATGTAAGTTATATGAAAATTTGAATTTAAGTAATGTATAATGTAGGTGTAATACTGAATAATGTTATACTAGCTAAAATGAACGGGATGCTAGATTTGTTAAGTAATGACAAAATCTCTTATAAACTTGCGAGATCTCTAAATCAAAAAAAAATGATTATCAAAAGGTGTAAGCACTATAACCGCAAAAAAGAAATGAAAATATTTTGAAAGCCGACAAAAGCGCATTTAGAAGAAAGAGAAACAATCACGTTTCGTTACCAGAAAATCAGCATAATCCGATGATCCTAGATGAATCATGAACATCTACGGAGAACTAATAAAATTGGTCTCGCTATTCGTCAAATATTTTTCCACATGCCCCGGATTCTGGTAATTATCCCCACGTCTGCCTAAACGAGTTTAATGGGACGTTACTATCTCTACTCTAGTTATACAACGAAGGCAGACTTAATCAAGACGTAATCTTTTCACCACTGATCTCTTGTTAAAAAGACGCAAGCTTCTGTTATAATGTCACTGACCAAATCAAGAGTTGGACGTTTTGTATCAAGTAACAGAGTGCAGATTATATCGGTTATTAGCTTTGTTCGCGCGGCACATCCCGAATGGTTAAGGTTAATAATTAGTACGCATGCGCGTCTCCGAATTTGTTCGGAATATGTTCGTGATTTTCATACACCACGAATGATTCAAGGAAGTATTTAACACAGATTGGTAGGGAGCACAGAGCATCTCTGCTGAGAGGTGTAATAAACTAGACCACCCACCCGTGATATAAAAAAAATATAAGAAAATACCACAATCGACAAAATGTCAGAAAAAGAAAGGGAACAAAATCATTTTTCTCTTCTGACGAATACTTAAAATTAACAAATAATATGAATTAAAACTGAAATATTTAAAAAAAAAACGAGCTTTAATTGTTTAGAAACAGACTCAAGAGCAAGAAATTCGATCGATTCAAATTTTCCTTGGTAAAGAAATCATTGTTTTGGGATATAGAGGTTAGTGATAAAATTAACGAGGAATAGATAAAATACAAACAAAAAATGCATTTCTATATTCGATCAAATTTTAGAATACTTATTGCAACTAATACTAAGTGTTTCCACCTCGGATCTTCCTGTCAGCTTCCTGCTTCCTGACAGGAGTTCATTAAATGTTGGACGCAGCTAATTTATCCAAGCTATTTTGGACGGGGCACACGTACTCGAATCTGTCTTCCTAGTCTGTCCGAAAGATGTTCGATTGGATTGAGATCGGGACTGCAAGCTGTCTTATTCGTACACACAATGCCGACCTTATAAATGTTCATTAACCATCAAAGAACGGTGCGGACGCGCTATTGTCTACTAGTATGAAACTAGGCCTTATAATGGCGGAAAAAGAACCACATGTTCTTCTGAAATACCTTGCAGCCACAATATTGCATTGAACAAATCGCTCTGCTTGTCTCTACCAAATTCTTTCCCGGGCATATAGTGATCTCAGGCAAAATTTAGATTCATCCGAGAATAATATTCTCCAGGAGGATACACAGAAAGCTTCTGCTAGTCGTCGTCGAACTATTAATTTGCTTACATGCACACTTTCACTAATTTCATTCAGTTGATTTGCCAAAGCTGAACAAACCACAAATTGATCGTTCCAATGTTCCTTTTCGACGGTGTGATCGTGGTATGCTAGTGCAGCAGTTGTTTTCATTAAAACGCAGAACAACTCACTGAACTACGATCATCTTGAATTAAAGCTACTACCCTTATTGCATCCGTTGAAGTGAGACATTTTTTTTAGAAAGAAAACTGAGGTAGTCTTCTTTCTACATTAAATTTACTAACTGTCAAAATGACACTCTTTAGCTACCAAAATAACATCTTTTAATTGTCCGGATATTTATTATATCGTATCTTCATATGCATATGTATATACGCTTATATTACCAAGAATTAGAAATTCTAGAATTAACAACTTGGTAAATCTTTCATATACAACATGTGCGACGAAGGTAGGTGTCTTGCAAAAACATAAATAAAATCTTAAAAATGTAGTTGTTGTTTTAGAATTAATTGAATTCATAGTTGTTCGAGAATGCTCACAATTACCAAGGCAAGAATTGGATTCCTACAAATAGAATAATAGGACAACTCTAATGTTTTTGGACTTGTACAAAGTATAGCAATCAAATTGGCTCTTTGAAAATTTAAAAAGAGTGTCCGAAGAAATTTCTAAAGAAATGCAGGTTAAAACGAAGCATAGAATTTCAGCCAGTAACTGTGAAAACCATTGGAAACGTTTAGAATGTACGTATAAAAAATATTTAGAAAACCAGATGAGGATGAAAGGATCTTGAATATGCGGAACAAATGAATGATATTTTGGGTCATAAACGAAACAATACTCCCGTCCTGTTATTATCATCCGAAACAGTGAACACAATCACAGGAACGGAAAATGTTAGACCAAAACAGCAAATGACATTCGGGAGGATACAGACAAGAATAATCAAGAACCAGCACATGATAAGTGTAAAAAGTTGTTTCAACAACAGTGGCTGTGAAACAGACAGGACAGGAAGAGAAAGGTGAGAGCTGATATCCTGCTTGAAATCAGGGAAGAATCATAAAGAATATTATAGAAAGCGATTCTGAAAGAAAGAATGAAAAAAAAAAAACTGTATTTTAGAGCAAATCCGTGTTTTATCACAACGATGTGTTGAGAAGAAATAAAAAGGGTATATCAGGGTTGTAGGAGTGCAATATTGTTGAATCTGCATTTATTTATATTTTCAAAAATTTATCTCTACGTTTCCTTCTTTTTTGATTTTACATTCTTTATAATTAATGTTCCTTTATTGCAATACTTTGCCCTTCAAAAAATAATGATTTTTAGAATTATTTTTTTGTTAAATCTGCACAAAGTTTTATTTTTTTTCTTTTCTGTGTTTGTAAATAGTTTTGTTAATAAAAAAATTATATTTGAATTTTTTTTCAATTCTCACCTGAACCCAAACCAATTTTTAAGTTGACATTTTACATAAAATAAAAGAAAGCTGTTCATAATTGTTTTTGTATATCTCTATTATTCTGTAAGCATCTGATTCTTGTAGGTAAAGTTGGTAAATAACTTTAGGATGCATGCTTCTGCAATATTTCTTTTCCGACAACTTTCAGATACTAACGTTTTGCATTTGCATTACTGAAACAAAAAAAACAATATTCCAACTAATAAAGGAAAGTGTTATAAAATATTTTATTTCAAAATAGAATATAGTTAGAACAAAAATTTTATACTTCATTATCCTTCTTATTACACCACCTTGATTATCCTGCTGATCTTCGTTATTGCCTGCTTCACCTACAGGAAACCCACACCTGCTGCTCATGAGGAGGTACATCATCTTCAATTTCGAAATTTTCACCAATTGATAGGTTATGCAAAACAGCACAAACTTAGAAAGTAGGTTATGTGCTCAACGTTCTTTAATTTAACATGGTACAGCTGTCGATATTTTTGCTTTAGCAAACCGAAGCAATGTTCAGTTGTATATCTATTTTTTCTAAGTAAATAATTATAATTAATTTGTCTCCTACTCAACTGTCCTCTCTCTTTAAATGGAGTTAGTAGGTGCCGTAAATATGGGTATGCACTATCTCCTATAATGAAAAAATTCCCACATTTGATTGGTAATGTACTGCATAAAATAGATACTTTAGACACCCTACTGTCGTGTACAGTACCAGGAAATCCAACAAATATATCGTGGATTACTTTTCTGTGATCACATACAATTAGTGCCTAGAAAATACAAAATGAAAATTGTGTTAAATATAATAAAATTGGCATATCCTTCATTTTTAATACAAGATATATGTATACCTACAACTTTTTCTTGTTGTCTGGGAAAATGGCTAAACAGTTTATGAAACGAAAAGTTAAAAAATAGAATTACCTTGAATCGAATAAAAATTCTTTTGGTTCAAGTACGAATCTGAATCTTCGGCTGGTGTATAATTCGGACATAATTCGCCAATAACTCCTGGGAAGTCCTTTTGTCTAAAAAATTCTATTGCTGTTTTCTCGTCATTTATCAGCCATTTAATAATTCCGGATGATAAATTGCTTAAAAAGTGTGTCAGCATCACTACAATCTTGTACAGAGTGCTCTTGCTTATATTAAAATGATCTGCCACATCTCTGTACGATGCTGCTTCTTCGTTTCTTGCAAACCATAAAAAGACAGTCACATATTTGAAGAGGGTAATTTTTTCTGCATCGCCTTTTTGATAATGGTAGTATTGAGACAGTGCAAACTGATCAACTAACTGCAATGTTACTTTTCTACTTATGCGAAAATGCTGCAGGTATTGATGATCCGATAACGAGGACAGTTTCTTCGAAATAGCATATAGCTTTAGAAACTTCTAATACTGCTACAATTTCCTCTAAATCATCATCGCTAGAACTGAAATGATCCGACATCTGGGAAAAATAAATGTACTAAATAAATGTACAGCCTTTACTGATTCCGCATATATTTTTATAATCACCTTGGTAACGTTGAAAACGAACGTTGGTAATAGTTTATCATAGGCACTTATTATAACGAAAAAAATGCTTTTTAAGTTTATGAAATATTCGGCGGTCAAACCAGCCACTATCAAGAAAACATAACCTCACACTTAAATCATAATCCATGATTTATGTCAAATGATCAAATGGCAACGCGAGTAAACACAACCTATTATTGCAGTACGCATGCGTAGGATATTAAATTCTTCCTTCTATCCTAAAGCCGCTGAAACACATTACGGATCATGTTTCGGATGAAATTTTTGTCTCCGCGAACGACAAACTTTGAGGAGCGCAGGCGTCGAATGCCCGAACGCGTTCAGAATTGTGCTCCGCGAACAAAGTTATTGCTAAACATTGTCCTAACGTATAGTTACTAACCGTGCGTGACAAAAAATCTCTACCAAACTTACAGAATTACGATACATCAAACTTCAAAATAAATCATGGCTTTATGCGTATTATTTCCAACATTTTTACAAACATCAAGCCGATTAACTTGGAAGTTACTTCGACGATCCATCATTGAAACATTTCAATTCTAGACTGATCTACAGAAATTGAGTTCCGGTTTACTCCAATCGAATTAGGATATCCTAAAGAAGAAAATCGGATAAAAATGCATTTTTCCTTTTTGATCCTTTTTGAGAAAATTGAGAAAAACTTGTGCAGTTAGAGATGATGAGGCACTGCAAGTAAAGTTGTTACGATAGCCAGCGGATAGCGCTAATTGAATCAATTATAAATCAGGTTTGAGTATTCTTACGTTGCTTTTGCCGTGAGTGAGCCAATCATTGAACTATATCATCATATCGTTACAAATAGACCTACGTTCATTTAATTGGGGTGAAAATTGACAGAGATTTTATTTTTTATCATCAACCTTCGCAATTTTGCCTTCAGAATTTGAAAGTGTTGAGATTCTTTTAGTGACTTAAGAATACAAGTTTCCAATAAGGTCTCCAAATAATTGCTGGTCGCCACCCTAATTGAAACGCACGACAGACAAAGGGATATTGATAAAATGGGAAGCTTTAATAAGAGCATTTTCAGATTATTAAAACCTTGCGATAGCAGTTAATAGAAATATCCTTCTATTAGTACTTAAAGGCTTTTAATTAATTTTTTGGCATCCAGATTGAGTCATCAAACAACTTCCATTTATTCTAATAACGCAAATTATCAAAAAGTAGGTATTACGGCAACGTAACGTTATAAAGCGTGAATATCAACTACCTGATATGACAAATAATATAAATAAGGGAATCGCTAATGATCTCGTTAAGAGGAAATAATGGTAAACTGAAGATAAACAACTCCACCCCAAAATGAACGTTGAATAAGTGTATTCTGTCTGTAAATTGATCTGGTATTAAAACGATGGCCGTCTAAAATTACTTATTGCGTTTTTAGGAGATTCAAATTACCTGGATTTCAGTTATAATGAGGGTTGTTTTTAAGCTCTCAATAAAATGAGTCCGAGACTGAAGAGTTGGTGGAAATTTTGTAAGCTTCAAAGGATATCCCGTTTATACGTTTTTTTTTTTAATGTATTTCGCGTTTCCTTAAAAAGAATCTAAGCTAAATTATAAAAAAAAATAACTGTTGAATACATCATACTATAACCTATAATAAAATGTATTTCGTGAGCACAGCCAGTAATCAAAGAGGTAAATAGAACAAGTTGAATGGAACGAAGTATTTGAGTTATATGCAAGGAAAATCACTATAGCAGGGTGTTTCAGGACGAAACGGAGGGTATTGCAATGGTAATTCAACTGATGCAGCAAATACTTTATTCACCTTAGACACGCAGCTACTCAGAAGTTAGTCAAATAAATTTGTTATGTATTCTTTTCATATAAAATTTTCACGAAAGTGATCGTTAGAGATGACAAAGGCAGGTAGAATTATTCCTTTTTTTGCAGCGACTAGAT
The DNA here is from genome assembly GCA_020654165.1 of Oryctes rhinoceros. Taxonomy (NCBI): domain Eukaryota; kingdom Metazoa; phylum Arthropoda; class Insecta; order Coleoptera; family Scarabaeidae; genus Oryctes; species Oryctes rhinoceros. Next base: position 1,258,895 of record JAIOKQ010000294.1, on the reverse strand, counting down.
AGACTCGCGTCTATTCGCCTCATGAGAGTGGATTCGTGTTGCCCACTGATGTCCCCGAGAGGCGACAAAACACGAGTCTGTCAAAAAAGTAATAATTTTATCCGCCTTTGTTATCTTTAATTATCATGCCGCAAAGATTCAATTTTCTTTTCTACAGGTCAAAATTGACGAAGGAGATTCATTCTATTTATTGAAGAAGATTAATTCACTCACGATGAATGAATAATGATCATAACGAACATCCAAAATCGTATCAACGCATGGTGTTATATGTTGGATAATTAATTGGCGTATTTAATTTGAATCCACATTTTAGTGTGGATGTTAGAAATTTGAACGATCGCTCTCCAAATGGTTGGATTCACAGTAGAAAATTCGCCACTGAAGTCATCAGATCTTAATACCCTAGTTTACTGTTTGGAGAGGTAGATAAAATCTTTAATTCAAGCGACAAAAGGGAATGCGAGAGAGGCTCTATACTACATTGCGGTACAACTGCAAAATGTGGTTGTGGCGTAAATGACAACAGATTAGAAGCAATAAATTAATACCAATGTCCGAGTATACTTTCTTCTCATTTATGGTGCAGTGTAAAACCAAAAATTAAAAATTCAATCCTCGTATACCTTCTCGTTTCATAGAGGCATAACGTTGCGTTGTCTAAATAAATTAGTTGCCAAAATGCCAAAAGGCCACATCGGTAATGTCGTTCAAGCTTAATGAAGTACATTAATTACAGAATCTTATCTTTAGCCCTATTAAATTTATATTTGGACTGGAATATCTCCTTTGGCATGATTAAGCTCCGCATATTGGCGCAGACTCTTGTGAGCCATAATTTTAACAGGAACGCATCAAGAGTACAAGTTGCTTTTTAACAAGAAAGTAATACGCAATAAGCGATGATGTTTAAAAGCTGTGAAAGCAATAAAGTTGAATTTTATTTAAAAGGCTTTTGCATCCTTCAATATTTAATTTGTGTCTTTTGACCTTGGTAAAGTTGATACTTTAAACTCAAATTTTGATGTATTGTTATGTCAAATTTTGATTTAACGAGGCTTCTTTAGAAGCATTCGATTTTTTCATCCATAAAGTAATTCATTTTCTATCTAGAAAGTAATCTTGACTGCATTCAAATCTCTTTGTTTCCTATGGCTTGTTTCACATCTGAACTTATGAAGTCCAATATTTCACCAGAATCCACATTTTACGCGCCATTTCATACCCGCCGATCGATACATGCAATGATTAATTGTTGACAAAACTAGAAAAGTAGCGACGTCTGCTAGGCTAAATAGGCTGAGCGACGACAATTTAAAATAGTTTTCTTCATACAAGTACATAAAAAACTTTGTAGAAATCAACATAAAAATAGAAGCAGTAGTGTTGTCATAATCTTTTATAGAGTACACATACAAAAGAAAACGCCGAAACAGACTATCGTTCCTCAACAACTAAACACGCAACTTTCTCCCATTGAAGCGCATGCCACGTAAAAGTTTATGGATTTACTCCTAAAGAGCTTGTCATCTTTCTGTGCCCACACCCTTCTCAAAAAGAATTGGTGATAGGGAAGAGAATATCAGGAGTGATTTATGTAGCATACGACAACCTTTCGAAATTGTTTCAGAGAATTTGCCAAAGCAAATATTCTCCAATGAAGAAGAAAGGTATATGAATATTAGGCTTTTTTGTCCAATATATGCATGAGGTTTTAGATAGATTTTTTTGAATTTTATTTCTTTTATCTGGTGTATATATACAGGGTGGCGCAGGGGGAACGGGAAATTTTGAAATAACGTCATTTCCACGAATAAATTCATAAAACTAGTAACATTTAGTTTATAAGTATTAACGAAAGTGCATGTATGCACTTTCACACGTGCACGTCACATTCGGCGTTCACACTCTAACAGCCTGTTATGAAAATTCTGGATTCCGCGGTGTAGCAAATCTTGGGGAATAGTAGTGATTTCTTGTTGAATGTTCTCCTTCAGTTCATGGATTTTTGCAGGTCGTACACACTAAGATCAGGAGATCTCGCAGGCCATTCAATGTCACCGTTACGTGAAATAATGCGTCTTCCAAACAATTGACGAACTGCTGCCATCGAATGTCGAGCTCACACCAGTGTGTGACGTGGCTCCGTCCTGCTGAAACCACATGTTTTCCATGTTAAGATTAAACTCGCACAGTCTCGGTGTAAAGAATGTTTGAAGCATTTCAACATATCGAGCGTATGTTACTGTCGCACTACCATCCTCACGTGCAAAAAAATAAGGGCCGATAACACCATGACATGATACAGCACACCATATTATAACCTTGTCGCTACCTGTCGAAATATTCTCTGCGCGGCAGTCGCACTATCACCATCTTTATAAAACGCTCCCACAGCTACTGCACGTTCCGCACCGATCCAACGATCCATGATTACTAAATAGCAATGCGTTCACAATTGTGCGACGTTACGAACAACTGCCGGCTCTACAGTGCTGACAACTGTAACGTTCAAAATTTCCCGTTCCCCTGCACCACCCTGTATTATAGTAAATACGTGGCACGTCTCCCGAATTTAAAAGCTGTGGAGCAACAAAGAGTAAATTCCACAAATTGTTGAGAAAGTTATTTTTTTTTTCCTTTTTTCGAAAGAACTCGAAATTAGATGGAAGCAATAGCATAAAACTGCATTTTTTGAAATTGAAAATAAGACACCGGTGACAAACGATAAAGAGTGCATTTTCAAAATAATGAAAATCGCATCTATGAAACGCTTCATTCTCTTCATTTCCAGAAAGTTGCCTGCAATAAAAGGCCACTATATAACACCAGAAAAGGAAACGTTAGGCATTTTCCATCGCATTATAAGATTTGTATCCTATACTCAGTAATACAACAGTACAGATACTTTAATAATGTTCTGAACGTCAAAAGCTGGACAAGGGATCATACACATTAATGTGACGTGTACTCTTAAGTGGATAAATGGACAGAAAATACAAGTTTTTCAAAATCAACACAATGTTACTCTTTGTTGTGGAAGTATGTTGGTATAACATGCCACAACATCCTTCCTAGTTACCAATCGGGTTTTCACGTTAAGCATAGTTGTAAGACCATGCTAATGGACATCTTTAACTTGCAGTAGATGATGGTTTACTTACAGATCCAACGCCATTTGATTTCAGTAAAATATTCAATACTATCAAGGATTATGGAAGGACGCGGTAAATGTCCGTAGTGGGAATGTGGTTTTTAAATAGTTTAATGTTGGCTATGAAGATTTTCAATTAGCTATTTTTTAATCTCATGCATGCCAGTAAAATTTTATATTATTACACAGTAAAGGTTGTATGTAGGCGACACTCAATTAATTTATTTGTTACCCCAACCTTATTTTGTTAAGGCAATTCAAATGATTCAGAAAGATTTACACATAATACCAAAAGTATTTATTAAAAATACCATCACGAGTTGCTGAATGCACTACTCATTTTGAAATATTTAATATCTCTACAGGTCTGTCAGTTGCTGACATATATGCAACCAACTAAATACGTGTCGTATCGCTTGGTTGTCTATACCAAACATACAAAATTAATCAAATGCTCCATCGCGTACCGTCGTTGTCATGTTTTTCTGTACAAAATCTGAATGTATGAACAGATATTTATGTCGAATGTACAATATTTGCAGTGTGGATGCGATAACGTACACTATAAAATATTAGCAGTGCTCTTATCAGAAATGTCATCGCAATTCGCAATGTTTACAAACATTTTATATAAATATTGAGAACTGGAAAATATATGAGAAGTGACAATCTTTTATTTATACGAGTTTTATCAACAAATTCTTTATTTAATTGAATAACTTTGATATATGTATATATAGAAACAGCAAAAAATGTAGCAATTTTAAAATAGCCGATAATATTTTTCGTTTTCATTAAAACGAAAACTGATGATTGGTTGAAATAGTACAAAGCACAAATAGAATTTGCTAATAGTTACATAATAACAAGTACTAGACGAAAGAAGAAAATTACAATTCACTACTATCGAAAAATTAATTCAAATGGTAGCAAGGTCTACTTAATAAATGTGTTTTTACGGTTACATACCAACTATCAAACGTATCAAAATGATTGGTAATATATAACAAATCTAACAAGCCTAGAATACAGCCCTTGGAAAAGAACGTTTTCAAATTAAAATAGTAGGTTGCAGAGTTGTAGCTTGCTAACGTGTTTGCAAGCTACACTACTTAATTTTGTTCAGTGGAGTTTTAGATTTTTAGCAACCAATTAATCTCCTAAACCAAGGTAGAGGTTACTGCAATTGGCAAATTTATCACACCAACACTTCTTAGGATAACCGCACTCACTACATTATTTATTCAAATAAGAAGAAATAACTAACAAGCAACGGCAAGCCATTACTAAACAGAATTCTGCGTACATCGCGGAACAAAAATGAAGTGGATCTCTATTTACATCTTAGTGTACTACCAAAAAAATGTTGCAGGTAAAGATAATTTATTAATCGTGTCGAAGCGTTGAAACTGAAGCAATTTGAACATATATACTTATTTCAAACAATTGAAACCTGCACAAATTGTAACGGTTGGTTATATAAAAACGAAAGTTCTTATAATTCTCTACTCGCATCACACTAAATATTTAGTAAAACAGAAAGGAAACGCAAAAAAACGAATAGTCGATTGTTTTATGGAGTGTAGAATTTGAGAATTTTTATCATGGTTGTGCTTACAGTTAACGAAACGCTCTGGAAAGCCACCAAGGTGTTTCTTATTGATGCTTGCAGAGAAAGTAGTTTCAATTTAGGAGCTCCTATAATACAGGTTTCCCTCAAAAAGTACTTCTTAAATAAACTTATTTACTATCCTGTCGCTACGTGTTGCATTGTCCATCCATTTACTTACTTTGGTCAAGTCAAAAAAGGAAAAAAGACATCAAAAAGATAAAAGGCAACGAATACCAAACAAGGTTTATTATTCTAAATTGAAATGTCAAATTTTACATATTTTTATTTTATTTTCTGTAGCAATCCTAGTAGGTAGTCGCCATCCCAAACCTTGCCAATGTTCAACTGTTTTTCAGTTACAAAAAGAACTCGTCGACGCATGGAGTAAATGTATTTATGTTCGATGGTAAAAAAGTGCGCGGTGTATTAAAATTATCGTTGTTGAATGTAATAAAACTTATTAAATTAAGGCATTCTAAAACTTCTCACTTGGCCTAAAACTTCCGATATATTAAATCTATAATAAATTCAATCCTGTGTTTTTCTTTTCTGAAGAGCTGTGTGTTATCAAGAATTTTTTGTGCGCTTACTTTGTTTTTTAAAGAAAATGTGAAGTTTCCGCAACGAACTTTGTTTTCGTTTTTATTTAGATGTTCTTACTTTACTATGCTTTAATAATGATCTTGATGTACCTAACTTTCTTTGCTTGTTAAAATAACCTATTGATGTAAATGACTTTGCACAGAACTCGTTTTACTTAGTATTACCTACGTGTTGTTATTAATTTGAAATTTTTCAAGAGAGTAAGTGTCACTGTTAATGATGGGAAGCAGAACAACCGCTTGGGGAACACGAATCGTTATAATTTGTAATATTGATTTAAACGTCCGTTTTCCGTTGTTTCTCTCGCCGATATTTGTAGAAATTGATGCTGCTTTGATATGTGTTAAGTAAGTCATTTAAGGTCTCTATGCGGATGATGAAGGTGTTTCGCATTTATGGTTGCCCTCGCATTCATAATTGTAGGTTTTAAGTCATTTAAGTCAACAAGAATTTTAGGTATTGCATGAAAAAGAAGTCCACAACGAAATTTTTAGATTACAGCCTTCTGTTTTCTAAATTTGAATTAAAACAATTGTTGCTAAAAATAGCAGGATATGGCACAATCTGTTGAGATATCAAACCAAAACTTCTGCCATAAGCACACGCAGAATAAAAATCTCTCACTCTATAATTCCAAGAGTTTTAACCAATCTTTGAACAGTCGACACGTCGAATACCGAAGAAGTTAAAAACCTTGTTTGAGTGAAATTTCAAACAAAACCATTTTACGACCTTCTGAATTCAGTGGTGTAGTTAGATTTTTCATAAAAATATCGATTTGTATTTTTAAACGCAAAGAGTAATCTTGTACCTTCAAAATGTAGATGAACTCCTCAAACTTTGTCTGGAAGTAGACCTTTTGATCCGCTGCATATTCAAAAACTTTTCACTTTATTATAAAATACAGATTCTACAATCGGAGAAAAACAACACGATATCTCAGGAACACGATATTTCACGATATTCACTTACTACATTCTGTAAAAGCCTCTTCCAAACATTAATTTTTGATAAATTAAGGATGTTTCCTCTTCAGCTACATATTTCCTTAAAATGTAGAATTAAGCGTATTTAATGCTCACACAGCAATTAGAGAATTTTCAGGACTGATTACTTCTAAACGCATTAACGTTCCTAGAAAATTAATTCGTAGGTAGCCATCTAGCGCAATTAAATAGACCATCACCGGCTGGGATCAAAATCAATAAAAGTAATTTGCTGGTAGGCGCCCTACTCAACTAGCGCAAAATTTAATAAACCCTCTCCCGTAGGGTGTTGAAGTTCGTCCTACCGGTTTCTCGGAATAATTCTAAAATAACGACCGGTCAGTAGATTCTCCTTTGGGGCGTAATGTTTATCTCTGAATTAACTTCAATTACTTAATAGTTCGTTCGAGCAAATCGCATTTTCTCTAGAGTTTCAATCTCAACGTATTTACAGTTACTCTGCTCTTTTACACTAATTGCATTTACTCTAAGGAGAAATTAAACAAGTCTGCGTTTTATTGAATGAAAAGGTTACATCTGGTAGTTCTGAAGGTCACTTGAGCGGCACATTTAAATTTCGAAACTAGCGCTGAAAAGCTAAAGTATATTGATGTTTTTGTTATTACTAGCTAGAGTTACTCTGAAATTAACTGAAATGACCTGTTGTTTGTCGTAAAAAGAATTCAACTATTGTTTTTTTCTTTGAAGATGTTAAACAATGGAATCTTACCATATAGTAAATACGATACACACAGCTACGAGTTTCATTTGTTCTCCACGTTGAAATAACGCCGTGCTGTAGTGTACTTTTTGTTCTTTCCGTCAAACATAGTAAACTTGAAAATAGAAAGTTTACTTTTATAGTAAAACATCTTATATTTCGCAAAGTAGCAGCTTGCACTTTTTCAGCTACTGTAATGAACTAAAGCATTAATATCGTCGATTTTCCAAAGAAGGTTAAGATCGAGAAGAGCACGCTTGAGATATCGTTCTTAGAAGTCATATTAGCCTGAAAATGTCCTTTAGCAACCTGTCACTCCAGCACTAGTATTTGGCACAAGAACTGCCAAACAGTGGCCTATATTGCTTGTGTTCGTTAGAGACTTCCTGAATTTTTCTAATTTCACAACATTTGGAAAAATGGAAGAAGAAGGGCAGTGATTAAATATTTATTTGAGAAGATAAACAGACAGAAGAACGAATTGTCCAAATGAGCGCACATCATTGAAAATTATTGAACGTATTCACGACATGGCGACGAATGATTAGAGATTGAAAATGAAATTGCTGGGCCTTTCAAATGACTAGGTACCTAACGTTTTAATAGCTCATTTAAAAGTAACGAAACTCTAACGATAACGAAAATTATCTTTAAAATAATGTTTTTAAAGCATAATTCGAATGATTTTTAGTATAGATTCATAACTGCCGACAAAACATGGATTCATCGCAGCACCAAAAGCCAAAGAACAGACCAAATAGTGGATTTTTTCGTGGCCAATCGGCGCCAAAGTTAGTCTATCGACCAACATTATAATGGCCACAGTATTTTGGGATGTACGCGACAAAATCCACATTGATTACCTGCTAAAGGACGACATCGCGCATCGTTTCAACAATGTTGTAAAAGATAAACGTCCGCACTTGACGAAGAAAAGAATTATTCTGATCAACTTGTGTCGTCGCCATGATAAACTTCATTAGCTGCGATATGAATTGCTTCCACGCCCACTATATTTGATAAAGCGATAGCAGAAACAATGCGTATTTTGTAGGATTAGGAAAATCTTTTTTAATAGGACAAAAGATAGATAATCATTGGATTAAGTGCATCGATCTTAAAGGAGACTATGTTGAAAAATAAAATGAATTTTACACATAAACATATTTTATGCTTACCGGCTGGATATTTATCGAACCCTCCTCGTATTATGCGCTTGTTTAGAATTCTTGGGAAATAACTTTGAAATTGCATTTTCAGTTTCTTTCACTATTTCAGCTGGAATTTCATAATCTTTCTGCATCTTGGCAATGTTAATTATGCTAAGTATACCATTCATATATAAACAAAATTAATGCGAAAGTAACTAAGTAAGCGGCCGAACAATTATTTTTTTGATTAGTTTGCACCTTTTGTTAAAAAATTCATTAAATACGTATATACTGGAAGCTGCCACAATTACGTGCATAAATTCCAATAGAAATTTTGGCAAACAATACTATGTCAACAATGGAAGATGTTGAAAATTTATCTCGCTTTTTTTTACAAAGAGAGCCAAGGACTATAAAATATATATAGATACATCAAAGAAAATTTGACGTATGCAGCTTTTAATGGACGTAAATTTAAAAGATTCTCAGGTAATTACCAAGTGATAAGTGGATTGCTAAACGAATAAAACTGAAGAATATGGCCTGTATTGTTTTGTTTCACGTTGCCATAATGACTCAAAGTGTTAATAACAATAACTAGTGCATACTCTGTCAACAATATAATGAGGAATATTTTGAACGCTTATTCAACTTTCATTTGTTCGCGCCTTAGGAGGATAATATAGGATCTTGGACTATTGTTCTCTTTCACTTTTATATTCACAGAATATATGTATAAACATATCCTTGTTATGCGCGCAATTATAGGATGTTTATCACCTAACTCACAGTGTTACTATATATGTACTAGGAACAAGTAACGGACATGGCAGTACTAACCTATATCGGGTTTTCGCCATAAATTATAAAATTAATAAACAACAGCTACTTTATCAGATAAATGTCGTATGAAGCTGTAAAAGCCTTCATGGCTTTTATTTTTTCAACACTCACTTCTTTCTAACTATCGTTTTTCCTTCCTAGTTCTGGATTCCTGCCGATCTTCTTTGACTGCTTCCAGCCATCATCGTCTTTTTTTGTGACCTTCTCCTTCGAAAAGTGCTTTTTCTGTCGGCCTTCGATTCGGTATTCGTTACACATTAAGCTAGTTACCTTGTATTCTTGTCATTCACATTAGTATGATATTTGCGTGTTCAATAACTTCTGTATTGGTTCGTCTTCTTCATTGCCCATTTGCATCTTTTTTACTTGCTAAAATCTCCCTTTCCCAAATTCCAATTTCCATTTCATTGTTTTTATTAAGGATCAGGCATAGTATGGTAAGCATCGGCAACCTTCGTACCATGCAGATTTAATTAATTATATATTTCGAATTCAAGTCGTCAACCGCTGACCGAAATCTTTATTCTATGACATCAGCTTGCGTTTGTTCTATCTAACTTGTATTTGCAGGCGACTCTTCTTAATATCTGCATCCCGATAACTTCAGTCATTGTTCCCAGCTCTTGCGTGTTTATTCCCCATCAATGTGATCAATTTGGTTCTTTGTATAAACTTTGGTGCAGTGGAGAAAAGCCAAGTATTGCGATTCTAACTCGGTTAGTTGTTTTACCACTGTCATTATTAATATGTAGACTCTTGCATCCCATAACTTTTGTAAATCTCTTTTTTTCCAATCTTCGTCTATAGATCTCTTAACATCGTGTAATGATTTCAGCTTGTTCGTAAACGAATTTTTAATTTCCATGTTATCGTCTTCCGCTATTTTCTGTATTTCTCCCGCAAGCTAGTTCAGCATATTCTTTTGGGAGACAGCATTAATTTCTGTTACGCCTTCTTCAAATTCCTTACTTACTTACTAGAAATCCTGAATCTGACATTCTATCTTTTCCTCCACTAATGCAATAGAAGTAGTAGCCATCCATGTCTGTCATATTTGGTTTCGAAGTTGTCTTAATTAAATTAAATTAAAAAAATTGTTTTTTATTTGAAAAATATAAATGCCGGTTTCGTGGAAAATTACATTATGGCGATGTACAAGTCTAACGCCAAAATTATTTCAATTGTGCTATGTAATTTAGGAAATTTTTCTTCTTATATTTAAACATTTAAATAAATCAAGTAAATTAAATAATCAAAGATGTTTACCATTACTGTTATGTATTGCCATTTCTGCTACAATATCAGAAAATAAAATCAAATAAAACCAAATATTAAACTTACAAGCGCCAGATTACATAAGACATAAGACTACATAAGACATACAGGACCTATGACAGCTTTTGCCACAAATACAGACAAATACCTACGCTAAAAACTATAACGTAATGCTAATAACATCTGAATACTTGTTGTTCTTTAAAATATGAACAAATACAGGTTTATTTTTAATATTTACGAAATATAATACAATACTAGGTTATTCTCGACATATGATAAACATTCAATAGAAAATATACATTTGTATTTTGCTTCAAGCTTATAAAAATACAGATTTTAGTACCGAATTTTATAAACCGCATTGACGCTTATACTTTCCCATCCTTACGAATTTTTATCTCGAATAAAATCTTCACAACTTACACAAATACGAATAATTTATAAATATTAGATGTTAAGGATATTTGAAGGCAACTAGAATAGAAACATATTTCTTCGCCTCGCATCATAAGAATCTATTTCCACAACCTATACAATTGATTATTCTTAGCACCATCATATCGTTTCGATTGTGTGCAGCTTTCGCAGTCTACCAGATTAAAATATGTAAACCGGGCATTTTTTGACAGACGGATTTCTTCACACCGTTAAAAGCTGGAAAATATCTGCTGTATTTTTAACGTGAGGTTGCCCAAGATGAATCCTATTTTCTCACACTTTATGTAATAGATAGATAAAAATACACTCACGGATTTAGTTCATTGATATCGTTTCGTCACTTAGCCTAAGAGTATAATCTGAGAAATGGCGTACGCTTTATTAATAGAATTGATCGGATCATGCCAATTGATCCAATTTAATAAGTGGCTATTTTTGTAGGTCTACACAGTGGGTTATTGAAATAGATATAGATCGTAATTAAATTGTTTGCAGTAATCTATGATGATAACGAGGAGGACGAAAATTGACTTGTTTCAACACGTACCGTCGATTTTTGAATTGAAGTTATTATTTATCTGTAAAGTCGGTAGAAACCCTAAGAGGGCATTCGTACCGAGTTAATTCAGTATTAAACGAACTTTTAATTGGCGAATAATCTAACCATCCTTGTAGTCCGAACTTTAGTCCCAAAGCTGTTTCGGAATTTATGTTGGACATTTTCTACCATAATTTGTGGTAATTTTGATAGCTTCATGTTTGAGTGTGAATGAATACAGATAGTTATGTATATAGACTTAAGAAAAAAAAAAAGAATACGCATATCCGTTTTATTCTTTTTTTATTTTTCAACTTAATTTCCGTACCACAAATTCACACAATTCAAGGTACTGCTTATCTTTGAAAACTTTTTAGAGATACATATTCTTTAAAAAAACATTTTTGTAAGTATCTCAGAAGTAAAATGTACGAGTTTCCACCGCTATTATTAATGCCTAGTTTAAACGATGTGACGGAAAAACGGCCAAAGCTTCAGAGAAAAGTATTATTGATATTAGAAAAAAACTACTTATGACTTTGCTAATTTAGCTGATTTTGTAAAAAAAATTACGAGAACCAAATATTAAAACACTGTATTTATGCAAGTGACATCTTTCCAACCAATTTACAGCGCGTTAAAGTAATATGTAACAGACAAGTAGACTTAGCTAAAAATACATTTTAATCCAGCTTGTATATGCATTACACCAATGCTTCTCCAACTGTTCTCCTTCGTAGCCTACTTTTTAGGATGCGATCCACTAGCTACTTTGTCAACCTTCAAAACTATATATGGCAGCAGAAATAATAAGAGATACAATACAATCATTGGAAAATATCGGGAAGTAATCAGGAGTCACAACGGCTAAAAGCTTTTAGGATCTAGTCAACGACGCAATATGATAATAGTGAACACATTCTACCGACATAAAGAAATACACAAGCACATAAAACAGGCACCAAACAAAGGAGGAAAATCAATTATTGATGATATATATATATATATATAAAGAAATAATATAAAAGCAATACTAGACGTAGGAGTTAAAAGGGGCTATGAAAATAATGGCGATCATTTCTTACATACATATAACAAGAATGAAAGATATTGAAAAATAAGATAAGCGTAATAAGATCAAAAGAAAAAGTAATCATGAAAGCACAAGATATTATAAATTGAAAAAAATAAATCGCAGAAAGGTATGAAGAAATGGTTAATGGAAAGTAAATTGTAAATTGAAAAAGATTAAATGGAAACGGTATTTGAGAGACAAAACAAAAATGAGTTTTAAACTATATAAAGAACAAAATAAGTTAAAACACTAGCAAAAGAAACAAAATAAAGGTCCTAGAATGAATTTAGAAAGGAGATTGAATAGTAGAAGAAGTCGAAAACTATTTTTTTATAACACTGAAGAATCGCAGAAACAATAAAGAAATAGAGCACTAATTGCTGAAGAATTACGATACTCTACGAACGTATATTGGAACAAAACCTTCGAAGAATAGTTAAAACAACAATATCGGATTCACAGAGTGGCTTCGTCCTCTCAAAAATTTACACAAATAAATGTGCGAAATTCGCTTCTTTCCGATTTGCTGGCAACGATAATGGCAAGTTAAGTAATTACAAATTTGTTTCAAAACAAGTCCAAGGACTATTTGTAGATACGTATGAAACATTCAAAACTTGTATTTGTGATTAATTTATGGAGGTGCCAGAACAATCTGAATATGATCATGTAGTGAATTTTATAATGATTCCCACACATAATTAATGTTAGATATAAAGAAAGATTAGCATTTTAGTTTAGCAAAACAACCAATACCCTATTTATAGCTGCCTAATACCAATTTATTTGATTATAACTCGACGATTTTCGCCGAAGATTGTAAACGCAACGTCCATTGTTTGAACCGTTAATAACAGCTCGCTACTTGTTTATTTAGATTGCCAGCTTAAAATACAGATTTTACAGATACCCGGGTAGCGCCCATTTACAAAGGCTAGATGTAAATAGCAATAAAAAGCTTAATATTAGTGGAAATGTATTTGCATGTATGGCGATTTCCAATAATCATTAAAATAAGCATGAATGTCATAAACATTAGATTAAAACGAATTTTATTTGTAAAGAATATAGCAAAACCTGCTCTCCTATTGGTTAACCAACAATAGATCGATCTACTTTCGTTCGTGATACGCCATTTTCTTTCTATATCCTTCAAATCTCTTCCATAAATATTAAGCGGTTCCCGCGGATGGCAGTTCTTCCAACGTATGTATCCTAGATCTCCCTGAGAACTATTTTCGATTGAAATATTGTAAAATTAGAATTTCCTAAAAGATTTTGCGATCTGCGAAAACATTTATTAAATGAAAACAACATCTTCGATCGTCGCTAGAAATCGGATTGGCTGGGTAACTTCAAACATACAATATCGTTGACGTCACGTCGTGTTCTGCGTGATTGCAAAGTTTTGCGGATGCTTTAAACAAGACTGAGAAATTGTTCTAATAACGTTTGGCGCGGCCTCAATCTGTCCCTTTACAAAATGCTTAATCGCATACCGTGTACTTTAACGCAAACTTCTACTAAAAATACAAAAAAACTCTTTGATGTGAGTACTTTGAATTTTCGAACACACCATAAATTCTTCTTCGTAATGAACTAACTGGAAATAATAGATGCGTACTTGTTATTAAAGCATCCATTGCAAATTCGAATGATTTTTGGAAATTAAGCTTTGACGTCAATACCGCATAGGCAAATCCTTGGTTTGTATAACCGCTACGCCAATGCAGAGGAAGTATAGTGTTACCTTTTGTCTATTTTAAAATTGGAAAGATGCGAAAGTAGAATAGCACTGCCATCCTGATTTTTTAGTACTCCAGTGTCTATTTCTATAATGGGAATTTCCTCGAAAATAGGAAGCAAGTTCCTACCTGCATCGTGAATGAGGCAGGGCATTGGTAGTTCAGCATTTATTTCTACTTTCGTTCACACATAATATACAAATATTTAACCTTTATTCATAAAAAGTGCAAGTATTCGTGTACAACAATCATAGATAAACCTGTTTCATCGTAGTTTCTTTGGGCTGTCGCACCCTTCACCCAACCGTTCTTCCGCTATCAGAAACAGCGTCGAATTGCTTCGTTTGAGATGATAAGCAGCTGGTTCGTCGCATTCGGACTGATATCTTTTCCGACTTGAAATCTAATTCCTTTCACGGGCACTTTCAATTTGGGGAAAATGCGGTATTCCGTCATTTCATCACTGCGCACAAGTTTTTCTAAGTTTGCTGTTTGTAGTTCGGGAAGAACGATCAAATTAACATTGAATTTGTAATAGTAATTAGATAACTTTAGACATCCTGTATGTACATACGTTCACTAGTACAAAGGCATGAGCTGGGAAAAGCTTTCCTTCATGTCCTCATACTTGAAGATAAATGGTCTGTAAATATTATTGTATTGCCGAACGTATTATGACATTCTTTAACAAATATTTTATTGTTACTTATCGATTTAATTATTATTACATTTAATTGCATAATTATACAGTAAACATGAGTTACGGCGTTGAAGGCGGACCTTCAATAACCTTACCTTTATAGCTGGATTTTATTATGCAGTGTACTACCTTGATCTGCATATTTTTACAACAATTTTTGTGGTAACTGTACGACTGCATTTTTTTCACATATTCGTGCTTTAAGGCATATTAACTGCTGCTTAATTCTTAAAGTCGTTCAAAACTATTTTTTTTACGAGAAAAAAAAAGTAGCGAAAATATAAGAAAGTATGTATTTTGGAAGGCTTTTAGAACGGCTTAATTAATCATTTAATTATAATAACAAATTGCTGAAACATAAGATTAAGTAATCGAGAATCAACAAAGGAAAGGTAATCATAAGTCTCCCATGTTAAATAATTTAGAGCCCACTGTCTCCTAGGTATCGGTGATTCGAGCCCTCAAACCAAGTTTGGTTAGCCTTCTTTCAGCCACCCCGGCAGCTGTACGACGATCGTTATTCAATGTAGTAGACGACTGAATGTCGTTTTATCTGACCTGCAGTTTATTTGCACGAAATCATAAAATTTTCGGCTGCGCTTTTTCAAACAATTAATATTGTTTCTGGCAACGTTATTTCTTTTGGTATCGCAGCTTGCCATTCCCGGTTCTTTTAAGGATTATGGCACATTGTACCATAGCAATAACTTCCTATTCGAATCAATTCCTATATTTATTTAACTAGAAACAACATAAACAAACGCGCAATTGACACTGCGTTAAGACTCAAGCCAAATAGCTGCTGTGAGTAGCAAACAAATAAAATTGATATAATTAGATCGTACAAAGTTTGCTAGCATAGTTTAATAATAAATCAGGGAATGTTAAAAATAGCTTGATTCCTTGCTTATGTAGCCATTGTTGTTAGCATAGAGATCGGGAAGCTGGTATATTGTATACAACTGTGATACTATTTGTAGTACAAACAATGTGCACTCAAAGTAGAACTACCGAAACTGGGTTGGGGTCAAAATAGTTTTAAATCTGCTTTGAACATTTAGAAAAAGTACTAGAAATGTAAAAAAAAAAAAAAACTACATAAACACTTAATATTTCCATCAAAAGCAAACTTGTAATCTCAAAACTTGTATACCAACGCAATAAATAATAATCTAGTCATTTTCTTCGGAGAAGAAAGAAGAGACATTAACCTAATTTAAATTTACGAACTTTGTCGACCTACTTTTTACTTTAACATTAAACTCTGTACCAATCAAACGAAGGGAAATATTACTTTATTTATCAGAAGAGTTCACAGAACTTGCGTTTAATCAACAACATCAAAAGTTGGGAAAACGTAATAACTTTGAATTCAGTTTACCCTTCAGCTGTAAAACGTGACATTGAAATATTAATTTCGCTAAATGGAAAGCGGTCAATATTAACAAATTTTACCCGTTGCCAAGTTCGAGTAACATCCCAGCATTTTCAATTAATTGATCTTTACGAAGGGATCGAAGGGTGTAACTGCGTTCATTCATTTATTTGTTCGCTTAGATATAGCAGACAAATGTTTACTTAGAATTGCGTTATGTGTAAATATCTTTGCAATTAATAAAATAAAGCGTTTACCGATCAATCGATCGCTCTTTATTAAAATTATAGAATACATAAGACCTGGCAATCAGCGATTTGATTTATGTTCAGTTAAAAGGTAGTAATAGTAAATATGACCGCTATGCGAGAACCGACATAAAGGGCTTCAATAATGCATTTTATTAATTCAAATAATTTTTTAAAAGTAGCATTTTTCGAATAGTAATCATTACAATTTAAACATCCTTAGCACCTTCCAACGAAATTTTCCTTTACTCTACCAAGTCAGGTCCGATAGTACCAATTTTAACTACAATCGCATTTTTATGCTCTCGCAGTGTACGAGGATGATGCTCTGTGTTTGAAGTAACTTGTCAACAATGTACATTTGTTGATTTAAAGTAAAGTAATCCATCATAACTTAAATAGCAGGCAACAAATACCGAAACAACGCAAATCTGGCAACCAGCTCTCGGTTTGTTTTCAGTCTATAACCAACTCAAAATCATCGGTACATCGATGATTGCCAGACCCTTTATTTGTTTTATGTACTAATTATGTCTTTCCTTTTATTCTAGTCATGGAGAGGATCTTATCGTCACACCATTCGCACAAGTTCTTGCTAGTCTACGGAGTGTTCGCAACAACTTTCTCCATCTCACCAATGTGCCCACAAACAAGTAAGTACTCTTGTAATATGTTAATGTACTCATAAAGCAGAATAAGCACTTATGACATAAGTCAACTGTATTTGAGACTTAATCAAGAGTTTAACAATCTCCATATGGATAAAATTGATGTGATGGAAATACTTAGGTATCTAAATTTGTATATATGTTCAGCTTTATTGATAACACACTTCATTGAAGTATTTTTATCTTTCTTTGTATTCTTTCAGTATTTTCGGCGTTACTCTTGTATGTTTATAACGGCAAAAATTCAGCTTTTTTGTATTTTACTTTATCTTCTCCATTTAATGTTAAAGCTCTTCGGCTAGTATCTACTTTTATTCGATTCTACAATGGCTAGCGCATTCATTTCAAACAGAATTTCAAACTGAACATTGAGATTGATCCTGCAGATAGTACAGATTCTAGCAGAAAATGGAACGTCAGTGATAATCAAGATGGAAATATGAATAGGTCAAACTTTAGGAGTTTAGAACGTTGCATTACACGACAGAAACGATAAAATTACGTTCGCAAGCTTGAATGGGACAAACGACCCCCTTGTGAATACGCTCCTGCTGTACGATATTTAGGATTTTCTTGTTCTCAGAGCGGTTGCGAACAGCTATGCAGTTATTTAGTTGCGATCATTGATTTTTCTATTAGGTCACTATAAATCTTATTATGTAACGTAGATGCTTAATGTTAATGTAAATCAGCTCTTTAAGGTATTATGCATAACCGTACACATAATTATGTAATATTCTCGATATAAATAACGTTTATTCAGAGAATATTACATAATGGTTGTAATGAAATTAAATGAGGGTACCATACTTCTGCGAGAGTAGTGTATAAAATTTCCCACCTAATACATAAAGAAGTATTTGTTTGCCCAAGCATAGTCTCCTTGTCAGTTTATAGACTTTTCTCAGTGATACTCCCATTTCTTGAATCCATCAAAATAGTAGGTGGCACATTGTTTTGAAAAATAAGCTTTTACCAAGGTAATGGCCTCCTCGTTCAGTGAAAATTTCTGTCCTCCTGGCGAAATTTTAAAATTAGGAAAGGAAAACTATTGCCGGGCGCTAGATCTGATGAATTGAGTGGGTAGTCTATCAATTCATCGCCCTATTCGGAAATGTTTGTAATGGCAACCACTGGACGGAGTCTGAATGGAAGAAAATATTCTTTTTATTCAAATGCGACTGTTTTGCCCCAATTTCTGCCTTCAGCTTGTCGAATAATGATGCCCTTTTTAGTGCTTTTCATTTTTCAAGAGAATTGATTAACACAAATGACTATCCCAAAAAATAGTTACGATAGCTTCTTCGGTCCATGGGCCGATTTGCCCTTCGCAGTCCATCATTTCAACTGTTCCTTTGACTGTATACGACTGTTTCGTATCCAAGCTTCGTCTACAATTGATCGACGCTATTTCCGTCGACCTATTTCCTTTAAACTGCTACAACAGGGTTTTGTTAGTGTTCGTACTTATGTTTTTTAGTATTGACTGAACAGGTGCAGCACCCAATGTGCGATGAACTTCTTCATGCCCAAATTTTCAATTAACACATGACAAACACTTTCTTTTGAGATACCCGCAGGCCCTGCTATATCTCTCAACTTTATTAGAAGATCGTCTGGCATCATTTTGCGAACTTCTTCCATGTTACTGGTAGTGGTTGCAATTCTTTGCCGTTCCGAACCTTAATGCTCAATCAAGTTGTATGACCACGTTCAAATTCAGTTGGTTAAGATTTCACCGTGTCCATTCTCGAAAAATTATTCGATCGTTTTTCAACGACTTCCAGTCTACTAATAGAGGTAATTAATCCTTCTGGATTTCGGTAGGTCTCTATATAGCCCATTATGGCCCTTTAATAACAATTATGAGATCATCTGGCTTTAGTCCATTCTTTGTGTGTCTCATGAAGTTATACTTGGAGAACAGGTTACATACTTGGTTCTATTTTGAGCCCTCTGTATACTAGTAACCTTACAAATGCGATAAAACAATTACATGAAGACCACGCGTAGTTATATTTATTGTTTAAACCTACGGAACTTCCTGAAACATGTACGCGTATAAATGAGGATCTAAGCAATTTATCAATGTGATCGCCATCAATTATTTCTAAATCTGGATGAAACGCAACTTATTGCTTTTAGCGCGCTCGAAGTAAAGTTCTCGCTATGTTGGATATTTACATAGGGACTAACGGTATTATGCCGGTGAATTGTGAAAAAATTTTTGCGTTGCAAATCTGTATAAATCAATAAAGGACATGCTATAAACCATGCCTATTTGCCGTAATAACTATTGCACGATTGACATAAATAAATTTCACCCTAGACCTTTTTCATGCCTTTGCTGGACACTACTGGCATTTGTTATCAACGGCGTTGTATTTTCCTTTATCTCGACAATGTATTTCATTTGAAAATGGGTTTCTTCACGATCGGAGTTTTTCAATTCGTCGCGCCTTTCTTCGGCACCTTTCTTTCTAAAACTGGAAAACTCTTTCATTCTCGAGGTAAAAGCGCTTATATCTTTTTCTGGTTTTCCACTATGCGAGGTATTTCCTTTTTGCAAATAAGATCCTGAAGTTCTGGAAATACGTGTGTATATTTCTATGTGCTATTGATACCCATCAAAGTTTGTTCTTAATACTTGGATATTAAATGTTCCACAAGTGTTGTAGATTTTGCATAGGCTTTTTTGTTAAATATACTCAAATCGCACCTCATTTTCCCAAGATGTACCGATCTAAATTAAACTGGACATACAAATTTAATAACATCTCAATTTTACTCGAAATTTCGTGTAATCGAAACTCCGAATTTAGTTTTGCATACGTTGAATTTAATCTCAACGAGATGTTCTATTTTAGTTACAAGTCAAAACACTGGTTCTGACGTCTACCTATCGATCAAACAAATTACCTTCTGGCGTTCTAAGACGTTCTTTTTTTGCGCTAACTTAAACGATATCCATTCGTTAACAGAATTGATTTATTTTCTGATATTTATAGAGCGCAAGTGTTAAAAGTTAATGGAAACTAAGACTTGTTGATATAAATTCAAAAAGTTAATCGCATATGTATGAGCAGACGTTATATAATCATGCAGATTTGTCCGCCGGTTTTAGACAATAAATCCAGTCATTATACTACGTATAAAGTCGATTAATGGGTTTGTATAGTATCTGATTATCATAAATTTTGTTAGATACGCTTCGCAGACATGCTCACCTCTCGCTATTTCTGTTAAATTTTAATACACCTGTAAATATTAGGATAAGGTAGAATCTGGCACTTTTTTGTTATGTTATTTACAAAGACTGCAAAAAACTTGTTAGGAAGTTAAACGGGTTTGTAAAGAGATATTAAGGTTACCTTAAGCACACACACCGAATTATGATTGGTTACGACAGCGTCAGACACAAGCAATGTTGGGAATGTAAAGACTCATCTTTTTATACGAAACTCATCGAATTTCGATGAGTTTCGTAAATTTAAAAAACACGCATAATTTGAGGTGTTTCTTAAAACGGCCTGTATTACACGCTGAAGATCTAATTCAAATTTTATTCGATTGAGTCTTTCCGACAACGCACCGTAAAAAAGTTCGTATCAACTAGCGCTGACAAGATCTGCACGATTATTCTTCAAATTATGTTTAAACTGTTGTCTTCCAAAATTCTTTTTTATAGATTGAAGAATGCACTGGGAATATACCTATCGCCCCTATGGGCAACAGTATCCCTACTTTCTAGTCATTGTGTGTATTTTCCTTCTTCCATTCTTTACTTAAAATTGCAATAATACACTTGCAATCCGAGTGTTCAAAAGGTTTTGATCGTTTCTGCCGTTATTCTGTCACTACCTACAATTTACTAATTTCCTCGAGTATATTTTCTACGATTCCCGTGATCGTTAGCTATATTCTATTTAATACTGTTGAGCAAGAGCAAGTTTCGTTGACTCTGGAGGAAACTAGTAAACAACACCAACCCCTTCTTTTAAAACGAATAAATATGATCGTATCTAATCGTTGCAAAAACTTAGTTGCATCCCCTACATTATCCGTTGATGTTTAACATCTCAACATAACGCATTACCTTCTGTTCCATCCCGCTCTAATTATTTTCGATATAATATGCCGTTTTTATCTTACAACCTGTTAGTAATTAACTTCTCAAAAAACTAGTCTAAAGAGATTCGCATATATAAAAAATGATATAACATATGCTGCATTGTTTTCTCTTTTCGGAATGCTGTATTGAGTAAATCCGCCGCTAACCGAAAAATTTGAAAAAAAATAATTTACCATTAAACAGCATGATATTTAATACATTAAATCCGATAATTTTGACGCGCCCTACGTACAATAAAAAACCATCAGGGAAACGATCATATTGAAAGTTTTAATCGCACATAAATTTAATCAATATTCATGCTGGACAAATTCGAAATACTCGCATTAATGCGATATGCATAGCTAGACGTACAATATTAACATCCATAAATGGTGGTAATTTACGTTTTAATTTGAAATGTACAGCAATTTAATGCAATAATAATTAATTTGATAAATAGGTGCTTTCTGTCAAAACCTGAAGCTTTTGATTCGGTTAAAATTGTTACAGGAGCTTAAATTAATTTCATTTCGCTCTGTATTCCGCTAAAAGCGTTTGCTTGTTTTACAGGTCTCGGCGTTCATCTGGGACAGCTGCCACAGCTACTCCGCAGCCTAGGAACGTGAATTATGGAGGTAAGCACCAACAATAGCACAATATAATAGGAGAGCAACCGTTAAAATAATTACTATCTATATATATGTAACTTTAGATCATATTTTCCAACAAAGGAGCGTCCTCAGTTCCTTATTATTTATTGTTATTACCGGTCACATTATTTACTACGAGATGCAATTAGATAGAATCTGTTAAGAAATAATGGTATGTTTCAAGGTTCACTATACAGCTTTCTGTTTCAACTTTTATAATTATGTGTACCTTTGTTTAATTTTTCTTTTTTTTTGCACGCAATGAGATCCGAAGCCATACTGTACCCTTCTTGTACTAACTTTTAAATTAATTGTAATGAAGTTAAACGAAGCAAACAAATAATAATTAACAAAACAATAGATACAACTACACCACTTTTCAGCCAAGTAAACTTAAAGAAGGATTTCAATCAGCGAAATCTTTCTCAAATTCTTACGTACCAAAAGATCCTTCCAGACAGAGGCAATCCGATTCCGCAGACGGTAAGCTATGTGCTCAACTGTTGCCTCCTCATCTATGCCTGGCCTTTCTCCTCTTATTGTTTATAGACCTTTGGCGGTCTCTCAAGTTTTATCGATTCTGTCTCGATTGAGCAACAAAGGTACCTTCCGAGATCTATAAAAGCACCTCAGGCTCGGAAGTTCTCTTGTTTGAGCTAGTGAATAACATGCATTTGGCAGTGTTAAGATATGTCAGCTAAGGATCCTGAGTATGCTTGTGGCAAAGGCATCAATCACCTCTTTGTCATCAATGCCAATGTATCCTGATGTCCAGATAAGGGCAACCGCCTTACTCCTATAGAGCATACTAAAAATATTTTGAAGTTTTAAAGAATTAACTCCAGTTGAAGTCTTTCTCGTGTTATGGCCCCACAATCCAGCCTGATTATCATATGTATCATATAATATGTGAAGAACTGTGGCATCCTATTCAGGCTATGTGTCTTCACAGGCTATATGTCCTCAGGAGTCACAGTTGCTACTACAACAAAATCCGTCGGGATTAACTGCCTCCAACTCTATCCTTTGCAACGAGTAAATTTAATTCTTGCTGCAACCTATTGCCCGTTCGTCCACTAGGCAATGTCGCTGAACGTACGCCACCACCACATACTCGTTAGGGGTTGCCTAATCTTATCACAAAGTCTACAACATGCACATGTAAAAAAAACGGTGTTTTTCCGAAAATGCTAACAATTATCGTTAAAAATTTAGCAGGGAACAGAGGACCTTCAAGACGTCTCTATATATACGATATATGTTACGCCGAAGTGAAATTCCTACATATATTAAATATAAATTCAAGTTACGTCTCCCATGGATTCCTTCTTTACCGCAGAAATTATAATAAACATCAAATAAATTGAATATTTGAGAATGGTTCATAATAATTACTTTCAAAGTCAAAACATATTTAACATTTACGACTGTTGAAAACACTATTAATCTTTCATATAAATATTTAAAACAACACACCCAGAACGTGAAGCTAATATTGGAAACTTCTTTGTTTTCAGTTTTCATGTTTCAGGAGAAGGTGAACTTTTAAATTGAACAAAAGCTCCTGTTACAGTTGGAAATTGAATTTCCTTCTTTTCTATTCAGCGAACTACCTCCTGAAATTTAAGAATATATCGTTTACAGTATAAGGTAATTTTAATTAAGGGAAGTGGTTCTTTCAATCTCCAAATCTTCGTTCAAAAAGGACCAGGCCTTTTTTCTTCTCATGTTTCTGACGATAACATAAAGATTCAGCTTCCATGCAAATTTCTTTTTTTTTTCTTCTCCTATATTTTATTTAACTTATCAATTTCATCAGCAGGTCATCAGCATCAATTATCTTCTTCACCTGGTTTCTTAAATATCAAAATCTAGGATAATAATCATTATTCCTGCCAATGCACACAGAAAGCAAAGAGCAAGATACAGATAAAGAGATTCTAAGTACATGAAAAAGAATGTTCAAAATTATTCTCTAAAAACTTTTAGACGGAGTGAAAATCGCCTTAGCGATTGGATACCTTCTTCATAATTCTTCTCGATGAAAGAATCATAAAATTTTTAGATGAGTTGGTAAAACGTTGTTGTTTCCACATCTAGAGATCTCGTTAACAATGGTTTCTTCATAAAACTTGTTCATCGATCACCAATATGACTTTCTTTTTGACAAGTTTGAATCTAAGGTAACACACAACCGACAACATTATCGAGCTCTTGTAGTGTCAAGACTGAAGCTTGCGTTTTGGGTTTCTTGTTGTATGATTTGTTAACTTGAAATCAGTTTTCTAGATTATTGTTAACGGTGCTAACGCTAAGTTCACCAATAAGTTAACATAATTTATCGCAGTTTTTTAAGCACTTTCTTACACCGATTAACATTAGCTTCCTTCTGTTTGGTCGGAGCTATCCGGAATAGACCTGCTTCACGCGTAAGTGTTCATGCAAAACCGATACTGTAGTTTTCGGTATACCTAAAGATGTGTTGACACGGGTTCCAATAAAATCTGCTGTTATTCTAGAATTGTTTAGGAAGTTTGTAAATATTTTTGCTATTCATTGTTTCATCTTTCTATTCACCTTTTCGCACGTAAAATTTCCCAGAATCTCGTCTATGCATAATAACTCTAAGAAATATATTGAAGGAACATGCATTTTAGGCTATTTCAAAAAACGCCAGGCTTTCAGTAGTGCGGTTGTAGTAACGCGTATTGTAGAACTGGTGATCGATAGAAAGGTAATCATTTTATATTTTCACATAAAGAAAATAATGTTATTATATGCGCACAATGCAATGCAATATTTTTTACCTCATTTATCTTCAAAATAAAATAGACTTACTGATTGTAATAAATTACTATTATTATTGTCTATTACCTCCGTTATAACGCTTTATTAATCATTTAATGAAAAATTATCTGACAATGTGTAGATTGTGATTCTATCAATTCTACTTCTAGACGAAGCGTATATGAAGATGGCTTTGGAGACAATGGAAGAACTGGATTGGTGCTTAGATCAACTGGAAACCATACAGACACATCGTTCGGTGTCCGACATGGCTTCGTTAAAGGTATGCGCTTTTTACTATTTATTTTGACGAAAATATACGACTTGCATATATGAAATCTAAATGGCGTTTTCCTCTTGGCAGGAAACATTTCTCTTTTGCAAATTTTAGACCAGCTGTGGTGGCGTCTAAAATATTACTGTTTACCTTTCCGTCAATTTTACGAGCACTTTCCTGGAAAATCTCGTCGAAAGTCTAACTTCTATGTAAAGTTTGCGGACGGTTCAAAACACGGTTGACAAGTTCTAACTTTTCTAGCACCGGTAATTATGCCAACGTGCTGTTTGCGGTGCTAATATGAGAATATAAACGTTATATATGTTCTTATTTCGCTAATGTTAATAAATAATATATAAATTAGTTGATAAATACATAAAGTTTTATTACGTACACAAACTTTGGATACGATCATTTATCTTAAAACTTTATCTTCTGTTATTGTACATGTGCAAGTTCCAAGTTAAATTTGCTGCGATTACAAACATACAACGTGAGTTTGTACATACATTGGAGGTAGTGGGAAGATGTTTTATTTTAATTATAGTTGGTGATATAAGCAATATACGAACTTTAACGTACAATGTATCCAACAATTCATGCGAGGTGGTTCACGAGATGGATATTATTGTTGCGATGAATGTGAGCGCTCTTCTACTTCGACTGTTCTAGGAAGTTAATGAACCATTTCATCTTAGTAGTAATTGGAATTTCTTTTACAAATGTTGTACTGTATGAAACTTGTTGAAGAAGAAAAGAACTAGAAGATGCCAAAATACTGATTTTAAACAGACTAACTTTATTGTATATTGCGAACTGGGCAATTCATTTGATGCGATCTTCTTTTTGCTTCAACAACATCTGCAATTCAAGAGAATATGCTTCATTATTGCTATACCAGCAACGGTTTAACCATTATCCAGCGTTGTGGAGTTTGTGGGACTCTGACAACAAATCTATTGCGTGTTAAAATCCCCGATCACGCCAGTTAGGAACTAAAAGATTTTATTACATTTACATTTACGCAATGGGCGCATGACTTTGAAAAATATCTCTGATGTACCTATCTGCAATTAACGCTCCATTACCACAATCACAATCACAAAATAATGATAATAGCGTCTTTTCCTACCGCCAATTGAATTTATACAGAAATAGCTCCCGTCCGTGAATAAAACTTGACCTAAATGGTCAACAAGTTTGATGTTCTCGGCAAAATTTTGATCGCGCTAAACGCAACAACTTCTTTGAGTATTCCACTTTTCCATTGCTGCTGAAGTCTGTTTCGCGATTAAAAATATCAAACTCAATGTTTTTGCACCGGAACTTCTTGAAGCAACAAATGCAAAATTAAGTTGGGGCGTTTTGATTTAGCATAACGCCTCACCTCGGCTGTGTATTACAAACTTAGATATCTATACAAGGTTATATGGGCTCAATAGTGAGTGCTTAACATTAAATTAATTCTAAAATTATTGAAATCATTAAGTCTATTTTTGACAAAGTTTACAACACCTACCGGTGATGTTACTTTGGATGTATTGTTGCTATGCACAACCTAGTTTATGCGCCGTAAATCTTTTTAGAATTTCGTAAATAAACTAATTTAGACACGGCTAAAAATTGTAAATAATATCCCCTATCTTTGTAGATGCACTTACGAAACTGAAATCTCTGGATAAATTTATGTCAACATGCACGGTATGTACACATAGCGCAATATGTACGTTGCGCTAGATTACAATATTCACGTTTACTGATGAATTAATCTAATACATTTGTTTGATAATCGGAAATGTTATGATGTTCGCACGTGATTGTACTTTTTAGACAAACAGACTGTCTGTTGTGAACAATAAGAAATATTTGCTTTTAAATACACGAACATTAAAACAACGACCAATGTTATTTATGCTCGCAGGAACTTTCCTTGTTAAGGAGATTAAGTATTGCTTTCAAGCTAATGTACAGCTAAAAGTGCTGTACATTAGCTTAAAAGTACAAAAGGCTTTTCCCTTTAACAGTCTTCATGCTGGATATTGCAACGCAATCGAATTAAAGCCATCTCGCGATTGTATTATTACCGATAAAACCTAAGAGCTAATTCCCATAACTATTACGACAACACCGATGCGATTGTGTAACTTCAAACTGTTCGTGATAATCTCTCTGTTCTTTCTGTTCGTATACATTTTATGAAGCAATTTTGGCATAAACATCGTATTATTTGCACCCTAAGAAGTACTTGTAATTGCAAAAATAACACGGAGGAACTTCCTAGCAATTTTGCTTAATGGTACTCAATTGCATACTGCTTTTAACAAATATTTTTGTGTAACCGATGTTAAAAATTATTGAATTGCTCAATATTATTCATGAAGCACAATTCAATAATTCTTAACATTGGACAAAAAGTCTTTTTTCAACTTTGAAACTTCTAGCCTCATGATGTGCTTGTATGCTCGAAACAGGTTACCATTTATTATGTATTATTTATATTAATGACTTACTTGTAAACATAAAACGCTCTTTTAAATTCACTGCTATTACTTACGTTGAACTTTCAAGTATGAAAAATGTTAATGAACTCTTTGCAGCTACATGCTCTGCTTAGGAATTATTTATAGCTGCATAGCTGATAATCGTGTTTTGATTAATAGCTGGTGTCTTATTTCAAGATATTAGATCTAATGTTATAAATGTTCTAAACCACAGTGTTTCCTTTCTATTGTTACTTTTGCTTCGCAGGTTGTCAGAATTAATTAAAACTTTTATATTCAACATTTCGTATTTTATTCCGAACTTCATCGCGAGTTAAAGTGAGAGTAGAAGGCATTAACAAAAAATGTTGAATACATTGAAAAAAAAACAAATAAATCATTAAAAATTTAAATTAGATGAATATTACATTTTTAAAGGTAGCCCTAATAAAATTGCCCAATACTCTATGTTATTGGATTCAACGCCCAGACGAGAGTATTAACATCCACGCGTCAATTAGTAAATAGACAACGAAGGAGTAAGTAGAGCACTGTCTATTTACGACAATTCACACTGCAGAATATTTGTTTCGTATATGTTTGAAATTATCACATCTATTCTAACGTGTTAGTCTCATCTGCTTATCTGTTGACCTCTTTTTATTCAATGTGAGTTACGGATGCTAATAACAATACTCTTCGAAAAAAGAACATTTTAAACCACTGTATTCTATGTACAGCAGTTTTACAACGCGGTCTTTAAAATCGGCGTTTTAATGAGATTAAAACTTACCGTCTTTTCCAAATATATGGTGAGTCCTTGCCGCATCTCCTTGACCCTCTACCTTCTTGACATTCACTGCTGTGCTACAACGGCGTAGCGTGTTCTACCGTAGTTATTACGGGTACGAAATTTACTATTCGCCTAAAGATCGATAGATGTAAAGCGGAGTAGATAATACGTAGAATGAAGATAATAGGAATCGTTCCATCCCCTTCGTTAAATTTTGAATTCAAAAGGGAAATATTAAGTAACTTCGATATTAACAAAAGATTTTTATTCATACAAGGCGTCGTTTTTATATTTCCGGATTAGACATGAAGATAAGAATTAGAACAGTAATAAAAATTTATTTTTCAATGTAAGCCTCTTGCTTCGAGATACAAGTTTTACATTGTTCCTATAACATCTCTAATCTATAATAAAAAAGTTCTTTGGCTTGTCTGCAAAATATCATTCAATGGCCACCTATAAGCTCACTATCGTGCTTGAATTTTGCTCCCTTGTTTTTTTGAGAAAACAAAAAATAGTCACAGTGGGCTACATCTGCAATGTAAGATAGATGATCAATTTGCACGGAGTCACATCCTTGCATTTTGAAAATTTTAGATTGTGAACTGGTGCATTGTCATTCAACAACAAAACACCTTACGTTAGTTTTACGTACCTTTTCACTTTAATAGAATCTCTGAAGGGATGCGATAAGCTATTACTATACTATTCTTATTTAAATTTTATTTAGATAATAGATCAGTAAAAATCCTTGGCAATCCCAACAAATTCATAGGTTACTACAAAAGTTTCGTAATACGAATTTATTGATAAAAGTCTTTCAGGATATCTTCCATCGCAATTAATATATTTCTGCATACGTAGGAAACAATCATCAAAAGTTTCTTGCCGCTTTTTGAGTTAGAAGCAAGAGGAAGTGACTGGTGGTGAGATCACCGCTGTGTGGTAGATTTTCTACCATACAGCATTATTGTTGTGAAAGTGCCACGTGTTCAACCGAGATCATAGGCGTATCTTTTTGAGGCTTCCATTACTTTTGGTTGAAAAATTTCCGTTCACCATGAAGCCGTGAGTGTTTTCTGTCTTTCTAAAACAATTCGTGCTACAATGTCCTTATAAATAAAAAATACAACAAATCATGTTTTTCTTCCGAGCTTGCACCGAAATATCCTCATGTTCAAAGGCGCAAACGTTGTTCTTCACCTTTGATATAATACAGCCAAGATTACTGTACTGTTTATAGCACGAGAAACTTTTTTCGAACGATTTTCAGCGCCAACTTATCCTGCGCATCCTTTGTTCTTCGGTAAGATCGTGCGAAACCTACAGCGTGCGAACATGTTCCCAAACATGCAAAATTTAGTGTGCTGCTGGTATATCAATATGTAACATCCCTTCTAGCTGCCTATTCAAGATTTGTCGGTCTTCTGCTAGCATGTTTTAAATTAAATCAAGGTTTTCCCCAGTAACCGCTTCGGAAGACCGCCCCAAACGTAGAGATCACCTTTGAGATAAAAATGTCCGTATACATGCGAAATACTATTGTACGATGTGAGCAATTATCACTTCGTATATTTTTCATTTCTCGGAGCGCCAAAATAGCCTTTACATTAATTTTGGCTAAAAAGCCCAAAATTAATGTAAATATATCTACGTAGCAGATCAAATCAGTAGATAATCAAAATTCTACAATAAGGAGTTACGATGTATAAGCAAAAGCCATATCATTCAAACTGATTATGCATAAATATTTGATTTAAAATTGAATTTCACGCTTTCCTTTGTACGAATTGGAAATATCAGCAACGTTCTTCTATAACGTCATTTTTTTCTTTAAAATTATCGAAACCAACTCCAGGATATCTATTTTTGATATGTTTACACGAAACTGCCTCAACGGCAATATTATTCAATATCGCGTATTTACGATCAAATGCATAACATTCTTAAAATACTGCTTCGTTTACGTCTTATTCTTTTCGGTTGTTTCTGATGTTAGATTTATTAAATGCCCAAGGAATGTTAGCGATTGTTATCAGCAAGTCAGACTAAGCAACATTTTATAGACGTACATAAGTACGTTTAATATCAGGCTCAAGCTAAGTTTTAGAAAATTTGCATGTGAACGCTATTTTGAAGGGTCAATGGTTGACTTAACAAAATTTTTATAACGTTTGCAAGTTGCTTCCAATAAAATGCAGTGGTTAGATTACTTATTTTTGTTGATCTAATGAATTCACTCCGAACAACGAGAACAAACCCAATGGAGAGAAGTAGTTTGGCTAAATGAAACTTTCTTTTTTGTTTAAGCACAAGTTTTATTCGATTTAAACAAAGAAAAAGGTTGAATTCGATTTGTTGGTATATCGCGCTGATTATTTGCTTTGGCTTTGTATATGGAAATTACCATTGTTAAATATTAAATGTACCGCATAGAAGTACAAAGAATGCACGCATAATTTTGTGATCGATTACTTTTTTCCAGTCGTTAATTTCACTATTTAAAAATGTCTTATCACTCGCAAAATGCCGCATGTCATATTACATTTTTCATAAAAATTAATACATAAAACTTACACGTACGAATGTCGTGTCTGTACGAATCGGTACCATCGCCTTTGTATGTGCACCTAGATGTCAATAGTTAATCTCAATCAATTGTGTAGGAGATGTTTACAATTACTGACAATCGTTTGACAAAACATGTTAAAGCATATAAATGTGTTCGTTTAACATCAAATTATTGAATATCGACAGCTACATTCTAATTAGACAACAAGACATCACTATATACCAAGAGAAGCTTCACAATGCCTCAAACCTAATTCACACCTATTTATATATTTATGTCAAGTTAAATCCATATTTTTTCAGTTTCATTTTTCGGGGAAAAAGACACATAAGTACGTTTAAAAAATTTATGTAACGCACTTTTTTAAAGCTTTAGCTATGACATGCTTTGCATCTTTACTTTTTGTAAAACTTTTTTGGTATATAGTTTTCAAATAAGAAGCCTATCCAACTATTTTCGACTACTTCCTATAAATTATCATCTTATACCTTGTAAACAATTTAATGTATGTAATTATACTATAAATGTTCTAAAACAGGTGAAAACGATATAGGTACACAATAAAATGGAAGTAAGTTATATGAAGTGACGTACATGTAAAATGTTGAAATTCATAGGTTTGTGACTCAATTATTACATAAATTAATTAGTAGCATTGCCACCTAATTTGCATACATTCATTGCTAACTTCTGAAATAAAGCAAAGCACACGTGTCGTATATACTTGTATGTTTAAAAAAAAGAAGTATTTATTAAGATGATTAAGATTTAAATATCAAAATACAAATCGATTCGTCAACTAAATGTTTCTATTCCGAATAGAATTATTTTTAATATTCATATCATGTCAAGAGTTAACTTATCGTGCTAGGGATCGAGGAACTTATTTACTTTTTTGTAAACTGCGTCAAATGATAGTCATACGACTTATTGTTAGTCACCTGACATGCCTTCATATACATTTGTGTATGAACTAACCTACGTAACAAACAGATAGTTA
The DNA here is from genome assembly GCA_020654165.1 of Oryctes rhinoceros. Lineage (NCBI taxonomy): Eukaryota > Metazoa > Arthropoda > Insecta > Coleoptera > Scarabaeidae > Oryctes > Oryctes rhinoceros. The sequence goes on along the minus strand of JAIOKQ010000294.1, from coordinate 1,227,087 downwards.
TGGCTCCACCGAATGCGTCAAGATCCACTATTTTATACATGCTGTACGTATATATTCGAATATGGTTCATGTTTTCCTTTTAAACACCTCATATGAGAGTTGACATCGATCGGACATATTTGGGAGAAAGCTAGCCATCGCCAAGAATGTTATATACGAGGGTAATTGAAAAAGTTCCCGGCCTAACATAGAAACAAGTTTTCTTTGTCAAATTATAAAAGTCGAGCCGTAGGACCATCCACCCCGGTCACGATGAAGATTAAAGGAATCTAAAACGCGATGTAATACAAGGGGCGGAAAACTACAGCTTGACGAGATTCGAGCGCTTTGAGTACAAGTGAAATACCTAAAACGGAAGAATAAATCTCAACCAACCAACATCCTTTTGCGAGAATGAGCTCGAAAGAAAATAAAGACCTACTAGGATACCATAGGGAGAGACTGGAAAACTAACCAACTTCGACTATTGTTTTTTTCCTTGTTCGTCCTGTATACGTAAAAATAATTTTAGATTGTAGTACTGCTGCATTTATATGATAAAGTATTTATTATCATCCATCGTAAAGGTACTATCAAAGAGTCTCGCACTATTGCTACTCTTCGCTTCAACATAGATATAAGTACTTTGTCACATGTTGAATTAATTTACAATCTGGAATCTGGACTAAGATGTATGCTACTGATTAAAATTGACAACGGAATTAACAGACACATGGGGAATGCGATGAGAAGGTGTTAAAATTTCCGTTTAGAGACGAATACGTAAACGTGTACCCTCAAAATAATTAGAATGCTTTTAGTGTTTCTAGGAATGTGTTTACTGCTTCCCTAAAGAGAAGGCACATGTTCGATACGTACGCGATACGTAACAGGAAAGAACTTTAATTTATCCTCAGCAAATGAAAAACATGTTATTAATTATACCTGTGTTAATTTGATTTGCATTCTTACTCCTCCGTATTTGAAAATTCGTGTCCGGGGTAACACCAAATATATCAAATGCTTCTAATTGCGGTGTATCTTATTTATTGTATCGAATTGAAAAGTTCTAGAAAATGCGGAAGGATTCGCAAAGATAGTATTAGAAACAGTTGGTAATAATTCAACACTTGAGTTATTTAAAGATCTTATATACGCATACAAGCTGATCAAACGAGATCTCCATAAATGTCAAAGAAACAGCGCAGCCATTAGGGTAGTGTAAATCAAAAAGGTTTTAAGACATTTTCATTTTTCCCCAAAAGAGCTTGAATCATTTTTCTTAAAAATGCTTCAAAATATATCTGTGTCATTAATGAGTCCTTTTACCACTAGCTGCTACTCTTTACTCTGCACGTTACAAATATTTAATCTTGTACATCTCCGAGGAAGTCGTGAAAATATTTATCATGCAAATACGTCTGTATATTTCTAGATTAAGATTTACATTAATTTCACATGAATTACGGTTAGAAAAAGCAAACAAGCTACCTGATGTTAACGAAACGCTCTTTAAAAGAGAAATTAATGAAAATGACATATTGATACAAATAAAACGAGGTACCAACGTGAAATTTGCTACACTTCAACTTCTATAGGCGTGATTCTTTAAAACTTACTTAGTGGTAAACGTGACCAACGTATACATACGGTTAACAATGGATTACATATGTTATTTAATGTTTATTTAGTCTAGTATTCCCGTATTATTTATTGCCTACAATAAAGCGTGTAGCTTTACATAAGGAACAGTATCAACATTGATACTACCGCAACCTGAATTTTTTGCTTCTCAGTAATATTTGCATATACTTGGCAACATATTCTCACGAATTTTTAGACTTCATAGTACTGAAAAATAACGACATTACTGAACGAAAATTTCCTATTTAGTTAGAAGAGCATATTTCATGTTTGTATATATTTATATGTAACAATTTATCTCACCCGCATTTTTGGATAATTAGTAACTTATAGCAAATGGACCTTTTATATTGAAATAACAATATAATAAGGAAGATATTAAACAAAACATAGTGGATCCCTGTTTTAAAGCAAATGTTCAATATTTTTATTGACATCAAATCTCAGATCTCTCGATCAGAAGTTCTTAGCGGTTTCCGTTCCAAAAATAGGCGTAACACTTCCACTGAACGTATCATAAGTAGATGTATCTTACAGATGTATACGATAGAAAAGAAGCTTTACACTTGGTTAACTCAAACCAATATTTTCACTCAATTTTACCTCGAAAACACCCACATCAAGCTAATTAAAATAAACTATCCTTTCACTTTTTCTTAATATTGAAGTTATATTAATGATCTAACACGTCTCTATTTAGGCTCGACATTTTCAATCAACACCCTAAGATCGTTAATATCTTTATGTTTTGTTTACTGTTGTCATAGTAACCAAACTATAATAGCACCAGAGATTACAAGTAATTACTCGAGCTCAAAAGTTTGAATCAGTCATTTAAAAACGCTAGTGCCAGTATTTTTTGTTTATTCATACCAAAATACCATACCAAATATCCAAATATTTTCCTATGCGGTGTATACAGAAATTATACGGTGCTTTAAACAAAATGATGTTTCTGGTATTTGAATTTGACACAGTTGGCTGTTTAATATCGAACATTCCATATATATTATTATATACGGAAGGTACTCAAATGCCGTGTCTGAATAGAGGCACGTGTGTAATTTTATCTCGTAAAAATTGAAGCTAAAGTGCCGACTTTTTGAAGAAAATAGATAAATCTAAATTTACCTGGCTGGGAACAAAATTGCAAATAAACAGATAAAACCCACTCTAATTATAAAGTGCTGCTTAAAATAATAAAGTATCATGTCCGTTATGTTGGAGCTTCCGCTTCTTTACAATTTTACAATTTTTACAATTTTTACAATTTTGCAATTTTTACAATTTTGCAATTTTTACAATTTTGCAATTTTTGCAATTTTGCAATTTTTGCAATTTTGCAATTTTGCAATTTTGCAATTTTACATTTTTACATTTTTACAATTTTACATTTTTACAATTTTACAATTTTACAATTTTACAATTTTACAATTTTACAATTTTACAATTTTACAATTTTACAATTTTACAATTTTACAATTTTTACAATTTTACAATTTTACAATTTTACAATTTTACAATTTTACAATTTTGACAATTTTTACAATTTTGCATTTTTACAATTTTGCAATTTTACAATTTTTACAATTTTTACAATTTTGCAATTTTTACAATTTTGTAATTTTTACAATTTTACAATTTTACAATTTTACAATTTTTACAATTTTACAATTTTTACAATTTTTACAATTTTTACAATTTTTACAATTTTACAATTATTACAATTTTTACAATTTTTACAATTTTGCAATTTTTCTATATTGCAATTTTTACGATTTTACAATTTTACAATTTTATAATTTTTACAATTTTTACAATTTTGCAATTTTTACAATTTTGCAATTTTACAATTTTACAATTTCTACAATTTTTACAATTTTTACAATTTTTACAATTATTACAATTTTTACAATTTTTCAATTTTTACAATTTTGTAATTTTACAATTTTACAATTTTACAATTTCTACAATTTTTACAATATTACAATTTTTACAATTTTACAATTTTACAATTTTTACAATTTTTACAATTTTGCAATTTTTACAATTTTGCAATTTTACAATTTTTACAATTTTTACAATTTTTCCATGAGGTTAGGATATTCTCTTACACACGTGATATGTAGGAGAATATTCGTCCAACTTGACACAATTTGTATTCTTCGCGCGGTTACAAGAGATAATTCCTGGTCTCAACTACTAACTGGTCCATGTCCGATTTCATGCGGTGATAAACAATGTTCCGCTCATAAAAGCGAACCAAATGAACAACACTGAACTATACTACACGTTGAATCTCACGTGATGATCATCTCCAATAGTAGCCTGGATATTTGTCGAAGGATTTAATATTAATCATTAGAGAGAACAAAAGCAGGTGGAACAATTACTTTTTTGCAGCGACTAGAAAACCGGTAGGCAACACGAACTCCTTCTTACGAGACGAATAGACACGATATGCACGATTTAGTCGCTGCAATTTGATCCGCTTTTGTCCGTTCTCTCTATTAACCATTTCTTTAATCATTCTATCGATATCTTATTGCATTCTGTCTTTGCAGTATTTCGATTCTTCTGTTATACAAACTACTTTATGTAATTTAATTTATAACCTGGAACTATACTTTCTGTCCTTAAAAGTGAAAAATGCGTAATTTTCCAAAAACCAAGTCAACAGATACTTTGCTTAAATTAAAACAAACTTACAAATAATTTTATCTGCGGAGAAGGAAGAAGGTTCAAGGTTATATGAATAATTTGGAAGATAGGAGTTCAGGAATCTAAATTGTTATATGTATAAATTTATTGGGAGGTTAAGAAAGATTCATCGGTGTCAATATAAAGCCACATATTTTTAATTTATCATTGACGTAATATATTTAGTCTTGTAATGCTTTTCGGTTACAATGTTACATGTGGTCAATGCATGCTTTACATAAAAATATCTATGTATGCGTGAATCCATCCATGTACATATTATATACAAACAAATTGTGTAACTCTAAGTACAATTGCTTTTAAGCAAAACGATATCAGCAGGATGCATTTTTTTAGCCTTTCTTATCAGAGTTGAAGATGACGTCCATTAAAGAACGAAGACTTCTAAAAATATATGTAAATATAATTAACTCAAATTTATATGGCATCTCTTTCCATGCCAAAGCGAATAATTATAGCAATTTTATAAAAAAAAAGAAATAGATTATTTAAAGTAAGTAATTAAGGTAATGTTCGTTATCTGTGTTAGTACTGGCTGCAAAATGCATTTCGTGTTTTTTTTTCTTTAATTTAGTGTACTCTCTGCTAAATTCATGTTTAGCATTAGGCACTTTTCTTCTACTTTATACGTAAAATTGCACGTACAGCGATGAAGAAATTTGTGGAATCTCTCAAAATTTTTAGTGATATCGAGACTAAATTTGATATTTTTATTATTATTGAACCTTTAATTTATTATTTGGGTATGCCCATTTACATTGACCTCTTTAAATAGTATTCTTTAATTCAATTATTAACTGTAACCAATGGCACTGTCTCTTGAAATTTTACTTCAAAATCTCTATGTACAACACTTGTTCTCATAAAGCGTATTTGTCACAAGTAAAATTTGAAGAAACGGTGAAATTGACTTGCAAGAATAAATTTATAAAATTTCGCAAAACAAATAGTAAGTTATATATACAGTTGTTAATTAAATTAATTATAAATGAATAATAACTTCCGTAGCTAGCTGTACGTATAACATCCTTCTACGACCCACGCTCCAAAGATAATAGGCTAGAAGATGGAATTTTCTTTTAGAAATCGCGTTTTCCACTAGCAGAGAATCCATTACTTTCGATAGATGAAACTAGATAAGATGCGTGGGGGACGCTGGTAGCAGATAATCTCTGGAGCGATAGTTGTAACACAACAGAAATGCACCATTAAATTTCAGCTCTCGTTCAAGAACTCTTACGCGGCTGTCAATTATATATTAATGTCAGCGAAACCGCAGCTTTTAGTTGAAACTCGAATCGTACAGTATCCGCAATTGTGGTATTCAGCGTGTGTGCTGTTTACATCGAATGACCTCTTACATGCTTGAAAGGAAATGCGCTAGGTGTCATACGATCCGTTCTTCCGATTACATAAACGGCATATAAACCACTGTATGCATGCTATAAAATACGGTACATTGAAACACCATAGGTACTGCTGTTTTGCAATATAATGGTCCCCATAAACATGAGCGTATTTACGTTAACTGATTGCGTCATCCCTTTGAACGACGATCCTGCATAAAATATTCATTATCTGAAAACATCGTACAGATTAATGCACATCTTTCAAATTAACCTGTCATCATCTCGTACGCACGTAACCTCAATTTTTCGGCAAACCTCATAGCTCTGGCTATAATAACAACAACATGTTTGTTGCTGCCGTTGTGCGAAAGTAGCGCTAAATATGCAATATTCTTTTAATACCTGCATCAAGTTTAATGCTCCTTTATCGGCCACACGATTTCGATCGAACATCACACGATCGAAGTATACAATGTCGTCACCCCAATCGTATCGATTCTCTTATTTTTTATTTTTATAAAAAGTCAGTTTTGATCAAATTATCTCTAGTTTATCAAGGTCTGTGCATTTAATTTATATCTGTTGAGTTTTATTTAACTTCTTAATTCAACTTCTCATTAGTTTAGGATCAAGTTTCTTTAATAACAATAAAAGATAACAAATGGGAAAATTTACGAAGACCCGTAGATATGTGTGTAAGTATACGCTTTTATATATGTAGGTGTCGGTATTTTAACTACCTGCAAAGATTCCGTGCAAAAGTATATAGGTTACAACAACAATAATACGGCGCACGTGCGAAATTCGATGCAAATTAAAAGATATATGCATAGTTATAGAAAAATAGCGTATGTGGAAAATTACTTGTAACAGGTCGTTTATTCAGGCGTTTAGCCTACTCCGACATCTTCTAGAAATCAGCGATACCTTGGCTTCTACAGCAATAATGTATTAGCATTCGAGCCTAGTATACTCATGGCTTGGACAACTAATATCCTCTAGTTTTTTTTTCCTCGTTTTCTCCGATTTGTTTCTGTTCTATATGCGACCTCTAGTTTCTTTTATTCCCACAATATGTCCCATCCATCTTAAACTCTCCGGACTCTCGCAACACCTACTCTATTGTATCCTAAACATTTCTAACTATTGACTTGTTCGCGTTAGCCTAGTCTCACTTATTTTTTTTTTTTTTCGCTTAGAATATATTTCCTAGAACTTCTCTCTTCCATACTTTCACTATCCTTTCTTCCATCGATCCTACAGTATGCAAATGTCAAGTAAACAAAATAACCGTGTCATGAAGTACTACCTTTGATTTTCTTGAGACTGGTCTATTGTTTGTTAACTCCTCCATATCTAAATATGTCTGCATTTATCTTATTTCGTCAGAGACCTTTCTTCTTTCTAAAATTCTCAATTATATCTCCAACTGCCTTTAAGTATTCTCTAATTTTTTTCAATTACGTCAATATATTTTCTTTTCGTTTTCTTCAGTTTTTTTCTCAATTTTTTTTTTCTTTTGCCCTCATATTCCTTTCTCTCGTCTTTTACTAGCTTTCGTTGCACATTCTTCAACGAACCATCTTTGCCTGTTCTTTGTGTTCTTATCGTCCACACAATTTTCTAATCTTCCTATTCTCTCATTTACCTTTTTCTATTATATCTTCATGTCGTCAGTTTCGTTAAGAGTATTTAGATTAATTTTCTTGTTATTTTTCTGCTTCCCCATTAAATCTTAGCTTCATTGCACCAGTATTCTAGATTTTAAAGAATGTTTATTTATTTACCGAAGATATGACTTTGCCCCCTGAGCTTAAATTTAAAATGGGTAGCTAAAAGCTCTAAGTATGTAAATAATTACAACATTCACTTTTTCTAAAGTCAAGGCTAATTTCCTCTCAGTTACTCACAACTTACATAAGGTATTCTTTAATAAGATATGAAGGTTAAGAATAATTAAAAAAAAAACGTATGTATTTAACATGTTGTATGGAAGATTACATAAATACGAACATAAACACGCCAGCGTATTGCATAATCAACTTATCCGTTAATGCCAAGCCTTCGACACTAATACAGTTTCATATAAATAATTTATTTGTGACAATTATGTTATTTAAGAGGAAAAGGTACCTAGGAAGAGTTGGCAGCATATGAAGTAAGCAGAACATTACTTTTAATATGGTTATATAACATATGAACATATTTATTAAAACGATAGACTCGTTACATTATTCTATTCCTTTAACAATCAAGTTATGTAATATGAAGGCTATTCTCTTTCCGTTGAGTCTAGTGAAGTAATACACAATTTATTGACAAAGTACATTTATTTATCGTTTTTCAAGGCACTTTGCATTCGTGAAAACCAATCTTTAAAACATTTTCTCCAATCTTCCCGCCTCAGGTTGTTTAATCTTTAATCTTTAAATGCGTCAACCGCTTCTTCAGCCGATCTAAAACGTATTTTTTAACCAACCATTCTTTATATGCGGAAATAAAAGGAAATCCTTAGGTAATACCTCCGGACTATTTGGCAAATTACCCATGTTTCAATGTTACGGGCATTCAAATACTTAGTCATTTGAGCAGTAATTTATGTCGTAGCTTTACCTTGGGGTAAAATGCTGCAGTAACAATATGCTCCACCATTATGCATAAAGATGTCCTGTAATTACATTTTTTCTTTCTCTTTTCTTCACGAAAAATTTGTTTAGTGCAAATGAGACGATCCCTTATCAATGCGATCCGATGTAAATCTACACTGCGCTAAACGATTTTTTTGAAGCGGTGTCAAATTATCAGAAATCCACCAATCGCACCGATCTTTAAAGTTGCTAGGATGCTCTGGCAATAACATGCCGGGCGTTTTGAATTATATTTTGTAAAAGACGTTGAAATTCATTGTACCACCGCTTTACGGTAGTTAAGGACCATGTCTGATTATCAAACACTCGATCGATTCCTTCCAAACGGTTTACGGTGTAAGCTATGCTTCGAAGTCTAAGAAACCTTTAACTCGATGACGCTCTTTATTAAATTCCGTGATTTCTTGGGGAAAGGATTACTTTAAAATTAAATGCGTATATTGCAAATCTTCAAGTAACTATGTTAAAATGTCAAACAAAATTAGTTTTAAAATATCACAGATAGGTTCGACGGAAAAGGAATTACCCTGTTATAAGTTCACCGCTATATTAGGGACCTCAAAATTTTTCAGCTTAAAATTTATAGAGCTCTTTATCTCATTGTTGCAGTTCACAAAGAATACAGATACAAAAATATCAGCTTTAGTTCCATTAAATGAATCAAAAAATTCTTTTTCCGTTTTTTTAACTTTTTGTATGAAGCTCAAATGTCTGGCGTTTAGTAGAAGTTTGTTTTACTTTCATCTACATGGAAAACAAAACGTACAACTTAGTATAAATATTATCGTGGAAGTCGACTTTTCTCGGTTGAAAATGTTGAATTTAATTTCCCATTTTCGTTAGTCCCCGTCAAAGCCATTATTTTCGACGAAGAAAATTGATCGCCTGAAAACATCCACACGGTACCCACTACGTTCTAAATTGTATGTTTATTATTCCAGCTTTAGCCCTTCATTCATGTTGAATTGGTTCATGCGTACACGAGTCTCAAGATATTTTTCGCAAAACACCGAAAACCTCTATATATATATATATATATATTTACAGCTGCTCATTTACGTCACATATATTCTGATTCCAGATATTAAACGTATTGTGGTTTTTGCCTTAAATAATTGATTTATTTAAATTAATCATGGAGAAATGTATGTATTCAAATACTGCAAGACATTGACATTTATATTTAAAAGGTGCTTATACTTACTTTGGATAAAAATAAAATTTTTATTAGGACCTAAACGAATTTTTACAAAAATATATTCTATTTGAATACGAAGGATATTTTATTAAAATAATAATAGTTAATCATCATGATTGTACAAATATGTTGATATTGCTTTTTGTATTGACAATATGTAAGTGTAACACTTGTAACCGTGTAACAACAACAACAAAAAATAGATAAATACTAAATTTCTCAAAGACTTCCTAAGATTCCAAAGATTTTTCGTTGTACCTGAAAATATCTTTTTCTGAGGCTATTATCCCAATTTTCTGTCTAATGTCAACATGTTGTATCCATTAAGTGTTTTAAGTTATCAAGCTAAACACCTCACAATTACAAGCGATGAGTCAATGTCGTTATACTAAGTCGTAATAATAAATACGTTTGTTTTGAAAACTGTAGGAGACTCACGTGTGTTTTAGTAAGCGTATTTCGAAGAAAATAATTCAGAAATGTCTAATTACTCTCCATGAAACGTGTTTGTAAAGTAGCAGAATATGCACATGGATTCGTGCACGTGTGCCCGAATATGCTAAAGATTATTATACCAAGCAAATAAGTATCGTATTGATTTATGTAAAACGTTAGTTGTTCAGGAATTTATTAAGTTGCTGGCAGTAATACGTAGATAATTTATAACACACCTCAACTTTCACCCTGAAATATCCTCTATTAAAAATAAGAATTTATTACTATTGGAAGCCCTCTTAGAAAGGATATTATAAATAGATAACATGTGTTATACGCTTACTACACATATAACATGGATTTTATTACAATAATGCTATTATTCGCCTGAAACGATGTACAAACTTTCTTAACGTTGCCGAAAATCGAAAGATTTATGATTATCTACCTGACAGTAAGGTATGTGTACATTGTGCACTGTTAAATTTGTTAGTGTTAGGTAGAAGATTACAAGACATGGTTATAAAAATACATACATATCTTTACTAACATCTTTTTAGCTTAGATGTATGTATGTAGGTATATTACGAGTATACAGGTTATTTACAACAATTGCCTATTGGCCTAGTATCTTTTGAAGCAATCAAATTATCAACAAAGTCATTAGTTGCATTTACTGTATATGTATATGTAAATTGGTCCTTTAATTTATTTTATATCGTATATCTCACGTATATATTGTTTATTATTTAAAATATTGTTTGTAATAATGATAGGACTGTGCGATAGAATAGTAAACAACACAAAAGTATCGGCACACTCCGAACCGCACAAACTGAATTGGTTTATCCAGACGGTTGCTTCGAGGATGCGTCGCTCTGCGGTCGATCGCCGCATCCTTAAGAGAGCTGTTCCGAGTTAATAAATTAAACTTATGTGGTCCGGAGTGTGTCGATAACATTGTATATGTACTATATATAAATAATGTTGTTTATACATACGTACTGTTCTTTATTCTGTTAGGTACCAAACGATCGAGTAAATAAGCAACTATTTCATATATTTAAACAAAAGCAATTGTTTACCGAAACAGACAACTAGCGGCATTGTTCTTCAAATAAGAAGAACATTTGACAAGGAGGAAAAGAACGATCAAAGCACCATTAAAACAAACGAATTTGATGGAGAATTAATTGTAATATGGGATTGCTATTCAACGGGTGTTGAAGGGAAAGAAAATTGTTACTTGTTTCAAATAGACAGAAACCCTAAACATATCACTAAGCCTTCTAGAAAATGACACTGAACAGCTTGAAGGACCATTTCAATCGTCGGATCTAAATCCGATTGAAGAAAAATTTAGTTAGCGGATACAACAAACGAAGCAGAACATGTCTAGAAGGATATCTGTCAGGTGCTCTTACAAAGCTTAGTAGATAAAAGTCCACAAAAGATATTAAGTTAATTTATTCTTTGTTTGTTTTCCTTGATATACATGTTTTAAGTTGTTGTTTTTTAATAATACTTACCATATTATATTTTTCCTAATAAAGCTTAATTTTGTAAATTTTGTAATTCTTTAATGCGTTTAAAACTTGCTACCTTCAATCTTTCAATATTTCCTTTCATGCACTCAATTTTGTTGGTAACTACTTGTCGATAATTACAGAAATAGATCTCGCTGGAAAATGTAATGATACACAGGGTGCCCCGTTAGAAACAAGATGAATACTTACGCAAACTACTCAAGTCGTTTAAAAAAAATTGACATGTTCACGCGATTTTTATTTGAAACTTATTTTTCTATCGATAACAATAATAAAATGAAAACATAGAGCCGTCATAATAACACCAATAATCTTGTATAAATTTTAAATCTTGGGTAAATTTTACCGCCAGACAAGCGTTTCTTGAGCAATAAATTGTTTACTAGGTACGCGTAACTTTACAACATCCGCAATGTTTTCCATAGCGGTAATAACTCTTAAAATACGTGCTTGATTTTGCTAACGGTCTTACATTAATCTATCCGCGATACACTCACAGAAAGTATTTTTGCGATTGACATTAATAGATACTAGAAAACTAATTCTCTACAGGCATTAATCCAATTCAATAGTATTCTACATCGTAGTACGTTCCCTCTCTGTGCTACTCTAAGGAAGAAGGGGGACACAACAACGGTTATTATGTCGATTCATAAATACGCAGATAGAGGAAGTCAAGCACATTACCAGATGTGTAAACTTGAGTCCGGTCACGTAGCGCCGTACTTCGCTACCAGACCAGGCTCATATACATAAATATGTATGCATGAATTCCAGTTTCCAGTTGTAAAAATTCATTGCCAGCCTCTTAATAATCAGCCATTCATCTTTGCGACGTGCTGCTTCAACAGATACGACACAAGCATTTCTTGGCGAAACAGTAATATACTTTATAATGAACCATAAACTTAATTTTTTATTGTTAGTGGAAGATTTTTTCACGTAACACGATTTTGTTAAGCAAATACGATACATATAAACAATATTTACATATCTACGTTTGCTGACGGAGTTAATTTGGTAATTATTTGCTTTAATGTGGCGTTATCTGCGTTTAAACTTCAAATTGATAAAATTATTGTCCTAATTGAGTATTTATAAAGATTTGAAATTATAAGAAAACAGTATTGCTGTAGAATGTTCATTCCGTTTACAAATGTGTAGAAAATTGTGATAAGAAACAAGTGTGTTGGTATGTCTGTGATTTTTAAATGTTTACTGCAGATTAATAAAAAGATATGACAAAAATCTGAATCTACGAATAGGTTGCAAGACAAGCAAAAAAACAATGAAATTGCGTTTGACCAGCCTTACAATTAAGGCTAGATCTTCTTCACATTTTTGGGAATTAGATTGCCAATGCTACTACGCTTAGGGACAAGCTAAAGCTTGGAAAAATTAAACCTAGAACTGAAATAATTAACGTACGCCTGTGAAGACTGAATAAGAGTTTCAGTGTGTTGATGTTGCAATACGCTGAAGTGAAGTAATGACTGGTTCATCTTCACTTTCAAGTTCAATGAGAAATACTTTAAACTGACATTTTTCCTCAACTTATTTAATTAATGGGAAAATTGTTTTTTGCACTTACCCAATGACGTTATAAAAAAAATTATATTCATTGACTAGTTCTTCAAACGAACCACGCATTATTTCTACCAACTTCTCACTAAAATTAATAAGTCCAGTTTCCCGTATAATTTACAATTACTTCTTACTAGACTTCTTTTCTTTTCTAGACATTATTCTTACTTACTAGACATTAATCAAAAAATTTCAAAATTAAGGAGTAAGCACCGGGAGTTCTTTCCTTATATGGGTTTTCTTATAAAGCCTTTATTTAATTAACCTCAGTAGATTGGAAACGTGGTGCCTCTTTGATCCCACTTAGAATGTAAAGTAAATGTTATTTCTAGACTGTTTGCTTAGTGTTTGTTGCTTCATCTACTTAGATACATAGATAGAAACGTACGAACGTGTTCATTATCAATGTTTACGCAGCTTTATTGGCAAGATTTGTGTTTAAGAGTTAATTGAGGCCGGTTGCGAGTCAAAATACTAATAGCACAATTATATTTAAATGACTTGCACATAAAATGAGGAGATGGACATTATATAAATACATTAATAGAATGTATCTTAATTGACAAACTAATAGAAAACTTTCCGTCTAGGCGATTTTATCGTTCAATCCTTAAAATTTTAAATTTCCACTACTTCTATTATACGCCAATATGTACAGGAACATTTCTACATGTTATCTCCTTAAGATCCTTTAATGCGATGTAATCAAGATCTTTTTGAATTAATGATATGAACAAACAGATGATGGTCAAAAGACTGTGACATTATAACATACACAACAATACTTTGTGTTTTTAACGCGAGTAGAGGTGGAATTGCCTTATTGCACGTATCAGTTCGAAGAATTATCTACACCCGAAAAAATTTACTAAAAACTTAGGAATATAAAGATACGTAATGTGTCTTCTGCGTCTGCGTCTGAAGACAAATAAAAATTATTTAATTGGGGTAATTATATGCATATGATATTTGTCACTCGGCAACCCATTACAAACAAACAGTTGTAAAAGACATTTTTGGTTTCCTTTAAAGGAATGTATATCTACTTAATTGGTTTGAAGAATGTCATAAATATGAATTCAGATAGCGGAAAAAGCTTAACAACGTTATCTATAGTAATACACACGGCGCCTTCAAATCCTGGTTTTACCAGAAATAACCTACATTTGATTTCCTTCAAAGAAGTGCCTTCATTTTTATAAAACATTTAAATTCAACTGGTAATTCAAAGTAAAATCGATCTGCTTCGATAGATCTTCGGATTTGGTGAAGTGATCCTGTAAAATTCTATCCGACTTGACACAATTTTACACCGACAGCTGTCGCACAGGGCAACTAGCCGGTAGCGAATTGCTGCTGGCAGCGGCAGCATGAAACTACTCGTGTGCTTTAGTATTTAGATTCAAATTATATGTGCGGTCATCCTGTATACAATTCTCTCAGAAAGATTTGGAAGAGTCTGACCTACAATAATTCTTTAATAGAAGCAAGCAGCATGCAACTACGGTTGGGCATCCCTACTACTACAAAGAATATAATTCTCCCGAAACGACATACTCCATGTTTAAGCCTCAAGCAAACTTTTGATATTCTTCGTTCAAAATCTCTTGATGTCAAGTGGGGACCCTAAACAAAATCACGGTAGTTGAAAATAGACAACATTAAGGAGTCGCGCAACAAATGTAAACAAATCTACGCGACCCGAATGTTGTCGTTCTACTAAGAGAATTTTCGAATTTTGATCTTCCTCACAATTGGAAGCACAAAACAATTAAAATTGTAAAATACAACGGAGCAGAATCTCAAAAACATACGTAAAACATGTATTCCACTTTTTAAAAGATCTTTTCGTTTTTCCAGATGTTAAGTACAAATTATTATCTCTATAGTCCGTTCGCACCTTAAAAATCAGTGTTGGGTCTTGGAGTATTACCCTCTCTTTCCATTGTTAGGGAACTTGTGTATGTACATCTCTTTCCAACTCGACCAAAGTTGCGCGATCTTTATACTAGTGACTTTTTTGACAGCTGTATTACCCATGATTACCCATCTCCGATGTTTACATTATTGGCGTATTTTGGTTAAATTCACTTAATTTCGTGCTTCCGTTGTAACTTGTGTCTGTTTTGTGCGTCTTACTTGAAACTTTATTAACCTAACAAAGATGAAAAATAAATGGTTATGTTCCATGTGTCATTTCTTCATAAACTGTATAGTTTACAACTTCCTATGACTATAATTTTAATAAGAACTGACAAACCGTGTTCACAGATTCCCATAAGAGCTGTACTGATTTCTAAGGTGCGAACGGACTATAGACATCTTTCTTTTTAATAATATGGATCAAACTGTTTTTATTTTTTTCTTAAGCATAAACTCACAGATGATTTATTCATAATTATTTGGAGACTATATTTCCCCTGAACCCAATTCTAAAAAGTTGGCTCCAATAATTGTTTTCCCACACCTCGACCACATTTGATTATTTAAAATACGTATTTTTTGCAGAGAAAAATGTAAACGTATCCTACTAACGTACAAAATAAAGTAATTTTGTTTCAAGTTTACAGGTAGCCAATAGATATAATAAATATTTACACGTGAAACGAACAGTTCGAAACTTTTTTACAATAGAGCTTTACTGTTATTGAAATTTTAATCTGGCGAACCGAATTAAACCCATATATTTTTAAAGTATCGATTTTATGTAATTCGTTTAATGCCGTATTTTTGTTTTGCGCCGAGAGATAAAATATAGCACAAGGCTAAGCGAAATCGGGCAAATCGCACGTAGGCACTGTTTCCCCGGTGTAATTACGCTTTAATTGTTCTTACTGAAAATATCCGATCTTTACCCGGCAAAGACACTCGTATTACATTAAAAAGTAATCTAAACTCGCAAGACTCGATTACATAAAAGTGATTAAAATAAAATTGCATTCGGTATTAGATTACGGATTTTAATTAAAAGTCTTTGCTTCTAGGAAAGGTCTGTTTCGACTTATAACGCGCTTTTTTTATACTTCCCTTACGTTGCCAGGAATATTAGCTCGAAATTCGCAAACAGTATGTTGTGATTCGTTTAACAGGAAGAATCCAATCGACTTGTTATCATTAGAGATGACAACGGCAGGTGGAATTATTCCTTTTTTGCAGCGACTAGATAGACTCTTGTCTATTCGCCTCATGAGAATGGTCTACTGGTGTGCCCGAGAGTCGACAAAACACGCGTCTGTCTAGTCTCTGCAAAAAGTAATAATTTCATCCATATCTGTCCTCTCTAGTTACTATCATGAGCTTTCGTTCAGCAACTACAACGCCGTTTGAGTCAATTAGTTCGGTAATTGGCTTGAGACAAATGTTCGTGCTACTCATTGTTAGTACAATCAGATCTAATTCGAAACCCCACATAAGACAAGATGCGTTCAAGTATCTATTTATATAAGATAAGCTTATTATGCAGGCATCTTGGAGTTTCTTCCAACTAATCAATACACTTCTCTGTATTTAATCCCAAGTTCTTTCTTTTCTGTTTTTATGTGTTACGTTTCTAATCAATTTCAGGCTTTTTACTTTATTGAAACACACACATACTGCAAACACTAATGCGCTCATCGCATCTGGAGCCTATCGTTCACCACGTTTAACCAGCTTTATCACCATTACTATCTGCAATCTCATAAATTGAATAATGAAAAATTCATACAAACCATAATAACTGCAAAAGTAGACGAGATAGACATAGGTTGAATATGCCCAACAAAAATCAAAACGCCTATTAATAAGAATTCAAAGATGTAAACATATGCAGGGTGGGTAGTATATGCAGAGGAAAAGTTGAAAAATGCCCAAGTGAACTTGTCTGAGTTCGTGCTTTAGTGACGAACACCCACAATATTAAATCTAAGAGTTATTCTAACCGGCAAATAAATTACAACGACCTTTCTTATAATTTTTAGAAAATTAAGGATATCTTGAAAATTAAGGAGTTTAGACCAAAAGTAAGTCTACTGGTACTCTTAAGAAAACAAACTGTACAGAACTGTACAGAAATTATGAAACACCCTATACAAACGCTGATAATTTTACGTTATAGACCGTTCATGATCCTGCAACAATCGATACAATCCTTTTTTCCTATCTGTCACTATTTACGAATTATAAAGCAATTCCCTACCAATGAACCACCCAGTATACCAAGGCATCGAAATAATTTATTCACCTGCTCGACACATCTCTCCATTATTTCCTAATACCCTACATATAAGTACATATTTATGGCAAGTTCTACAAAACAATTACGCCCATCATCCGTCTGCGCTTAAGTTTACTCTTGCAACGGAACACATGCGCCTATGATTAAGTCTCTTACGTTGCGTATGAGCTTATGATTTGCAAAACAGTTGATTAATACTGTTTTCGAAACAATATGAAAAACATTTCACAGAACTAAGCCGTCCAAATACACAGAATTGTGAGCACGCGCGCCCTATAACGCTATCTACATATTTGCAAAATTTTTGACGTCAATAATTCCGAAGGCAATCGTAGGTCAAGGTGTTAATTTTTTTTATTATCTTTATTTAACCTAAATATACAGACAATAGGTGTAACTTGTTAATTATTTATTCATATCGTTTAATTGCATCTAGGACCTTGCGAGACTTTTCCATGATGCAAGTACCAAAACTTTGCTAGTAAACACGTGGGCTTTTCGCTATGCTGTTATGACATAACATGATGATAAAACGTGCGATTTTCACATTTTATTTCGTATTTCACTGTTGCATTAGAAAACGGCATTGTTGTGGAGGTTGATGGATTGTTTTGGTATGGAAAATTAATTCTGGTCGAGTAAATTATCTCTATACATACGTTTAACATATTTGCGTAACGATAGTAATGACATTAGTACGTCTAAAGTAAATGTGAGGTTAAGGTCATAATATAATTTGCCAATCGATTGGTCTGAATTTGAAAGTAAATCGTCAAAATTAGTTAATGACATTACTTTAAGATCTTTAGACAATCGTATGGCATTATTGTTTCAATTATATTACGATGATGGGAATAAAAACAATTGTGTTATTTTTGTTTTTCTTAAAGTCACTATTTAATTGAAACTCGTGTACCAACAACTACATAACTATATCATAAACTGCTCACGGAGAACTTTTGAAACTTTGAGAAAGTTTCAAAAAAGTTTAGAGTTACTACTTTACTATCTAGACTTCTCTCTTGTCGAAATGCAAGCAAAATATCGATTTCGTCTCTTCGTTTGTCATTAGGGCCAAAATCGTAGTTTCCTAAATTCTTTCGATGGCGATTGTCAAAATGTGGGATCGTGTGTTGTCTTGATGGAACAAGACTTTCTTTTTCTTCGTTCAGGAACTTTCACCTTCAGCCTATCTGACTTGAGGAGGGTGTACTGATGTATCCAAGATTCATCTACAACTCCAACATATTTCGCCTAGACTGCTTCAACAGGGCTTTGGAAATATTTATTCGAATGTATTTTAGTTCCTGGGTAACCAAGCGTCGTTAATGTTTTCATGCATACGTCTTCAATCAACACATGCTAGGCATGTACTTTACAAATCTTAATTCGTTTAGCTCCGTTTGGTAAACTTTTCCGATGTAATTGGTAGTTGTTATAGTTTTTGGCCGTTCCGGACGTTCGTCTAACCACTTGACCTACCTAAAATGTCATTGTAACAAACGATGGTGCAGATATTTCCCTATATTTACAAACATTACATTGATGTTAGTACCTTGCACCTATATAGCACGTAAAGTTACTGGTTCTATGTATCTTTAAAAATTAAGGAATTGTTATCTTAAATTATCTTAAAAAATGTAGGAATTTGTGATCTACAATGAGGAAAAGCTTAACGATTTTGTCACTCGCACTTGGAACTTTGAACTAAATGTGAGGAGCATTTTTGAGTATCATTATCATATAATCGATCTTAGTAACTACATAAACTTGTTATAAAACCTTTTTCTAAATGTAGTAATTTGTTTTAAATGTTTTTTTAACTACCTGTCGCCATGTCCAAAAGTCTTGATCGTATTTCAGATATACAACAAACACATTCCAATTGCTGCTATTAATAAGCGAAACATGCAGCAGTTGCACAAATTAAATAAAAAACTAATGAAATTAGTGCTTTGAAGTTCATATTTTTAGTGAATAATTCAGACTTTTTTAATAAATTAACTCTTCGGTTGCTTATGTCGTGTGATTCTCAAGTAAATAAAATAAAAGAATTAATTTAAAAATAACAATGTTTTATTACAAAAAGATGGTAAGTATGAATGATATTACAGTTAGTGGTTGCCTGGCCCGACTTTATGCACTGTCTAATTCACTTTAACGGGTATTGACTTGGGGTACCTAGCGTACCTTCTTACGATAGAACAGTGAGAATCTTGATTAACGGCTCTTCTGGTCTCGATCAAACGTTAAATATAATTTCCTCTACCAAGTAAAGGGGACATATTGCCCTGTGCTCTACTTCTTGAGCAGTTGGGATTTGATACAGCCAAGAGCCTATATGATCACACGTCTTATCCCTTTGCTCGTTTGCTCACTGAGAAAATTGTAATCTCATAACACTTAGTTGGGTGGTTATCTTCGTTGGTCTAATTTTGTACCAATCACAATGCGCACAGAATGTTATATTATATGTCAACGTCCCGTTACAAAATGTTATTAATCGCATCTTAAAGTAAATAAAGGCAGCAAAATGTTAATGCAACATATTTTTAAATTTTCTTCAAATATTAGTCTGGTTATCAAAACGATAAACGTTTGCTTAACAACGAACGTTTTAGATTAATCTCGCACATCACAGTAGACAATTTGGCGCTTTTTTCAAGCCAACTTAAACAACAACGAAAATAGGTATTACCGCATTTCGCAATATTTCTTAAGCTAAGGTTCAACGTATCCTCTGATTATTATTTCGAAAACTTCAAGATGTATGTATGATATTCCATTTAAGATAAGAAAATTGGGTGACATCAAAAAGTAGCAGAAAATTAAAGGTGACATTCTAAAAATGCTAGTTGCTGTCGTAATATGGAGAAGATACTTTAAGACCTCACAATATATGCAACAAAAATACATTGACTTAATCATATATTTCTAAGATTTCTTCTGCTAGATGATAGTTTGCTGCAGCAGAATTAGTTTCTGAAACATCTGAACGGAAAGCACAAGCTTCCGAGAAATCTGGGAAGCTGGATACAATTTTCTTTGATTAGGATTCATGGAAAGCTGCATTAACATCAGGATTTTAGAAAACTGCCATCATTTCTGAATCTGAAAATAGTACACAAATATCACCCATTTCCAATAATTATGCCTGAATGAATTCTTACATATACCTCCGTAGTAGTGGCTCTGCTTCCACGTTTCTATTGTCTTTCCTATGTTTGGTTGCGTATTTATCAACCAAGCATAGAACCACCCACTTGACTAATTCAAAGATATAAAGTACCTTATATCAAGGCGTGAGGATTTTTGTAACGTTTGTAAGTAGTATTTATATTTCTGATAGGAACGGTTGCTACATTTTACCAATACGCTTGCTTTATTCATGAAAAAGTTTAAAATTTCGCGTAATGGATTTTTAAAAACAGTTTGGAATTCGGTGACGCGATTCAAAACCTACAACGTTTCATTTAAGGAACATAAACGCAGTTAAAATTTTAGTATTTTTTCCGTATATCTCGCAAGTAATGACCTAAAAAAATTGATAGACATGGACTCATTTTCATTATAAATTTTCAACGACAAGACGTGATGTTTAGGTAAATTGATTGTCGGATCTTGAAGCTTCCTAAACGATATGTTTGCTGTCGAAAAAATAAAAGGCACGTGGGAACCTTTTACGTATGCAAACATTTTTTTATTACCTTCGAATGCCGTAGTTGCTGCACAGCCAGATTTATCTCTAAGATCGGCGGTTCCAACCTACCATCACGCCCTCATATTTCGATTGGCGATACTTTATAGTATCCTTTCGATATTTTTTTAATGAATTTCAAGTTTCAAGTAAACTAGGACATTACATTAAAGAGATCAAAGTGCTGGCAGCACTTTTTCTTAACCTATTAGCTTCATAAATTTGATGTATACTCTGACCGAAATAATTAAAAATACAGCTTACGTTGTATTTCCATAAAATTTCATGTACTGGAATCGAGAAATTTAAAGTAATCAAGGATATTTATAAAACATCAGTAATGGTAGTGCGTATTCAAGTAAGAATGATAACCTGATATTTTAGCAGTCTGGATCAGCGTCATTCAAATTAAACAACAAGAACCATAAGCGAATCGCAAGTTAGGAAGGACAATCGATAACAAGGTATCTTCGCAATACAATTTTAGTTTCTTGGTGGTATTTTTAAAGGAATATGACGGCTAGTTGAACCTGGCCAATTTCCAGCGCAAGACAGCGAAGTGCGTCTATTCCTCATATTGTTGGCAAGGTTGCATAAAATAAATCTAATGCACTAGCTGTGTAGGTATTATTGTATTGTCGTATAGTAGGCTCAATAAATAGAATGCCTTCATAATTAAAATAGGGCAAGGCAAGAGATTCACATAGAAGGGACTTGTTCATGCAATTAGTTTTGAGAAATAGAGAAACTTCTTTAAGCAGGAGAAATGCGTTCCTTTCAAAACAATAGTTTTCATCCACGCGCATCACCAGATTCTTTACAACACCAGATGATGAGAAGCTTTTCGAGCTAAAAATGGATGTCTAAGAGCCGAGCAAATTTAATGTGAGTATCTTCGTGTACAAAGATGTGTGTGTACAAAGAGAACCGGCAGGAGCTTGAAAGGGTTAATTTAAAAACAGTGCATTGTTGAGAATTGCTATAGCTTTTGCAGACCTGTGTTTATTTGCAAAATAAACCAGCTTTTGCTGTAAAGTATTGTGTTACTCTTTTATAGATTTAGGTCATAAGAATTAGGAAAAAGAACTGCAACGAAAACATACGTATTACATTACATCATTTTATTGAATAATTAAATAAGTGTATGGCATCGAAATTTTCTTTGATTACTCTCCGTCACAAGATTAAGCTTTCCTATTAGCTTCAAATACTTGCATGCACTACTTTTATTAAATATTGCAGTTCCTCGTTAAGAGCACGTTATTGAAGATCTCCGCAACTATTAGTACAGTACTTGTTCATTGAGAGAGATGTGCTAACAGTTTCGAATATTCTGCACTTAGGTAACGTACTTTGGGATCAACGACGAATATCGACACCTCTTTGGAAGCTAGGTATCGATACCTTAGAATCGATACTGAATATCGATACCTTCCAGTCCTGATATTGAGCATCAATACCAAACTTAGAAATAGAAGATAAGTATCGAAATCATAGGTATCGGCCAGCCTTAGCGTTTATGATTACCTCCTGTTATTCTTTGGTAGATTTTCTTTATCAATGGTTACTTTTACGAAAAATAGAATTATTTCAATTCTAGTAACGCCGTCGCTTGCCGAAACCGCGTAATTATCGAATTCTTTTCGGATATATTCATAATTTGTTAATACATGAAGCTAGTTTTAGTTATTACATTTACTTATATTAATGAAACATATTAATACATTTCTCTAAATTAACCTCGAACGAAAGTTATGATAGATCTTTATACACAATATGGACAAAGATCGATATTAATTCATATTTTATTTTAAGCGGTTTTCACTGATTGTTGTAACAATTTGTAGCGGTGCATAGAAAACAAAATGCAATCCCTCACTTTCGCTAAAGTAATACGTAATACCTTATAAGATATTGTTTTTTTCAATGATCAATGAAACAGCGCTATATCTGAGGCCGTGACGTATTCTTACGTGTAATGGCTCTCTCTTTCGACATAATTTGTACTAACGTACCAAAGGTGAATGTAGGAGCTATATAAATAAGAAACTACGACGTACTTTTCACATCATACTTAGAAAATTGAAATGTACAATAGAACTGCACTGTCACACGTAAATCAGGTACTGTTTAGCATGTTTGGTCTAACGAGAATTAATCAATAAGCACCGTAAAGTACATATATATGCAGTAGATACCATCACATTTCATCCTGGAAAATGAGCAAAATTTTACTTAACGTTTTAGTATTTACAAGCAAATGAGAAGTATTCCGAAGAAATATATTTTAAATATCTAAAGTACTTAAGGCTAATTTTAATTAAGAGGCTATTCAAGTGTTACACCTAGCAATAATATTACCAATGCGCGTACATCGATTATAAGCCATACAAGCTTATAATCTTGTATGGCTTGATAAAGCTGATATCATTTCTATGCAAACAGCCAGTACACGTATTTATGTTTATTATTTATCCGGCTACTTTCCTATCTATATATGCAGCAGCGTATAATAATTTATGTGCGTCATTTTAGGTCAATATTTTGATGAACTCAACAGAGAGGTTCAAATTTGTCGGCAGATACGTATAGGTAATTGGTGCGTGAACCGATAATAAGCTTCAGATACGTGCGCTATCTGCGAGAAGCAACCAGATATTGATCTATTATGTTGTATGTATATGTATATAAGTGTATCTATGAACAGTAAATATGAATGTACGAAATGCATATATTTTGGAGAGACATGATACAAAATAGCAACGTGAATGTGGAGAGAGTTTTAAAAATAATGTAAACGTATAACAACAAACTAGCTAGTTTTCACTAAGGAAACTGTTGATAGTAGCAGCTTAGTTATTTACATAAGTATAACTTCTTTTTACATAAACTTCGAATAAAGCATTTTTTAATGAAACTGAAATTTTAAACTTAAAATAGCAAAGAAATAACATTAACATATTATGTACTATATAGAACAAGTAATGTGGGTAATGTGCGAACACTCCGACTCCTAGCGGTGCCTCACGATAGGTTTTTTTTTTTATTTTGCTTGAATAAAAGAGGGTGTGGAAGTTTTTATTTATTATGAATTATGTAAGCTATACAGAAATGTTGAAAGGAAATGGAACATTAGAAAAAGGAAATATTAATGAGTTTGTTTTTGTTTTGCAGTCTTGTCCATAAAGTTGGTGTTTGTAAACTTGAAGTTATTATAATTTCGATGCTTAACGCGAATGTGATGGCGAAGGTGTTAAAATGTTACTTATCAAAAGTTTTCTGAGAGATGTGGGGCATAAGAAGTTTTAAAGAAATCTAAGATTGATTTTTACGATATTTTTCTTTAAATCTTTAGAAGAATTGTAAAATGATAAACTTCTGTCTTGATAATTTCTTGTAAAAAAATAAAGGGTCACTTCTGGTCTACTATCAGGATGGATAAAACGAGCAACAAAATTAACCCACTCTGATTCTAGGCAAGAAGTTTCCAAATTGGAGCTTTAAATTCTCTAATTCTCATTTAACATCCAAGCTATAAACCCATTCAAAGATGTGGAACACGGACATTCTTCTAAACATCCACCTGCTCAATACTATTTTAAGAATAGTCAAAAAGTTTTATAATTGGGGGGCGATTGTGCGGCGTGCCTGACCTCCGTTATTGTTGTTTAAGACTTGGGTCTTATTAAGTTTAGACCACTTAAAAGAATTTCACCAACAAACCTGCGGCTCTTTCTATAAACATACAAGATGAGATCGATATTTTATTATTGTTTA
Organism: Oryctes rhinoceros; assembly: GCA_020654165.1. NCBI lineage: Eukaryota > Metazoa > Arthropoda > Insecta > Coleoptera > Scarabaeidae > Oryctes > Oryctes rhinoceros. The sequence continues at coordinate 1,202,292 of JAIOKQ010000294.1, read as the reverse complement.
TTATTTTATTATATTTTTTATTGTTATTTGCTAGTACGCTTAAAAAGAAGAAACTTTTGAATTACCTAAGAAAACCATATTGCAAAATGAAAGTCGTTATTTATTCTGTAAATCTTTCGTTTTTTTTCTTTTCTGTTTGATAGTTTACTGTCTCTTTAAGTCTCAATTAGCTGTAATTCGTCTTGAAACGAATGATAGAAAGCTTCTTTCAAAGTATGAGGAAAATTGTGGCCATAAGAACACATAATAAAGAATTGCCTAAAAGATAGATGATTATCTTTGAACTCATATTACAGAATCAAAAAAAAAGAAACGCCCTTAATAATATTTTGCAGTGTTTTATTTATTTACTTTTCGCTCTATGGCAACTCTTTGAAAAAACATTTCTTATGCAGACGATATTTAGAAAACCCCTTTGCTTTCTATCAAATATCATAAAAACTTTCCATTGAGGAAAAATCTAATGTAGGTGGACGGTATCTCCAAGAATTCGTTCGTTCTTATTATTCATAGCAGATAATGGTTTTTATGCTGTGGTTTTGTACAATTCGCGTCCTTCCGGAAATGTTTCCCACACAAAGCGGCCTCTTTTGTGTCAGAACGCAACGTCCGGAACTTTAATATGTATAATGGCATGCTTTTCCTAAGTGTGAGCCTCCCGCAAATACCAACAGATTATCTGTTATCTAATTTCTTGCTATCTACCATTGTTAGTGTAAAAAACCGAAGTGGGAACCGTTGGGTGTTACATAGACAAACTTCTTGATCGTTTTCTTTGAATATACCGCTTTAAATTTCTTCTTTGAAAGTATAAAGTTGCCCCGCTGAATTAGCCTGTATGTCAATTTCTTAACTACCTTATTACAGAATTGTTCAAAATAAATATTTATTATCTCTACACTGCAATTATTCATCATAAACAATACCATAAATTAGCGCCATTACAAGCGAGTAAGGCACGTCCTCTGTGGGCTACTCAAACATTATACATTTCTACCGTAAATTCATTATAATGTAATAATAACATGTCCGGTATGGCTCCCCAGAGTAGAATTATTACAATCAAGTTAGACATGTGCTGCATGTAATCATCTTTATAATTAATTGATAAAAGGGGGTCAAATCAAATGTAAACAATAACTTTCTAAATTTCTCCAGAATTTCATTGTATGAAAATAGTAACTAGCAAGAGATAAATAAAATAAGACAAAAGCATTATTTTTACGTAAATTTAAAAAACATATCTATCATTCTACGAAATTATTAAGGGAAATGTCTACTGATTAAAATTCCCAAATCGTCCGAAGAGCTCACTTAAACACCGTGTTTCCGTGTAATCGGAACCGAATATTCAAATACTCAGCCCTAAACATCGGCAACTTCCGCTCAACACAAGTTTAAGTACTTATATAATAATTAATCTAACATGGCCGTTTCGGTAACACGAACGGTATTCGCCACCGAATGCGTTGCCTAACAGTTAATGCCATAACTTTTAAAACAGCCATTGAAAGTCGAAATAAAAAAATACTCTCGAAACCACGCTGATGACACCGGATAGCCAGAAACCCGTCCCTGTTTTGCCGCGAATTATTTCTTCAATAACCATGAGGAAGCTAAGCTGTCTTAGCACAGTAACAGCGAATTTCATTGAAAACCCACCCAGTACGTTGTGAAATCTATCTTCCAAATTTAATTTCGAAATCTCAAAAAACTTCGGGGATATTTAGTTGGTTTAAAATATTTAACTGTCGCTGTACAACGCGAAAAGATGAAATTTGATGAACATTTCAGAATATTATAAAGGTGTTGCTTTTATTATAATTTAGCGCCATACTATTTAACCATTTACAAAGGCTTTCTAGGAAATATATGAACGTATATTTAATTTGCCTTGATTCAAAGTGCATATAAATTGATTACAAGTACGTTAATGAACGAGTCATATAAAGCATTTATAACATAAAATCTGATTTCTTTCCAAAAAAAAAAAATACTACTACGTACTTCTACAAAACGTAAATAATCAATGCAACGAATGTTTTAAACAAGGCGTTTATTTATAAATCGTATGCTTTTATAAGACTCTCGTGTTTACGACAACCCAAAAGGTAGGGACATAATTTCGATTTCAACTAGCTTGCCTTGATATTATCGAACATAGTAAAAACTATGTTTTATTGTTGTTTACAATAATCCTGCAATAAGATTGCACTACATTTTCAATTTATTATTCGATATAATTAAATTTGTTTTTCAAAGTACGCTGGAAGGCAGCGTGCTCGTGGCCAAGTTTATTTTAATTAGTTTCACTACTAGTGAAAATATTATGTTTAATGCGCATTCGTCACAATTCGAATATTTTATAAGCATACTTTAATTCGCCGCTAACTCGTGAATGAATATAAACGCTTAAAATCCTGATACTTAACGGTATGTGAAAGTGATGTTTAATTAAGTTAATATTATTGCACATTTCCACTGATTTCCAATGACTGAAAGTAATGCGTACCTCCATCATTTGAATTACCCTTTCAATATGAAAATCAGGTTGAAGAGACGAAGAATTGACACGATTGAAAAGATTGAAGCTGAATGGCGGGTACCGCCGAAGCAAGTTTTCTAGAATACATGTATTTTGTAGTAAAGCGCTAAAATCAAAAATTGCTCTCCAAAGAGAACTACTTTGAAAGCTTTGGGTAGTATTCTACAATTTCATTTATCGCTACCTTTCAGGAACTCTTCGATACCGTCTAGTATTTCATTACAAAAACAGTAGTTGTCTTCAAATAAAATCTAGATGCTATCCGTTACAACTAAAATCGTCACTACGAAACCTTGAGCATTTTGAAATTTTGCTTCAGCATCAAACGCGGCGCTGAAAAATATTGACCAGGGCGAGGCGTTCCACAAACTTCACAGTTAAGCCAATGCACGTGAAATAACATTGCCGCGATGAGCGATTAAATTCGTAAGCCAGATATCTCAGAATATGTGTCAGGGTCCAAATATTTTGAATGATGCGAGAGGTTTGCCCTATGATTAGATTAGAATATAAAGCTTAGCATACGTGAATTTATAACTATGTGCCTTTGATAACATAATATGTTTGGATACCAAAAAATACACTTACTTTGTAAATGAAACAAATGCTCGTGGTTTTAATAGTAAAGATAGTAATAGGTAAAACAAGAATCATTTGCGCATTTTTCATGTCAATATACAGGGTGGCAGCGATCGCACTGCTCTTTTAGCCGGCTTATCTGCCTTTTCGTTTCCTTCGATCCGTTGGGACACCGCAAAATGACTTGATAAACACTACCAAACGCTTTCGAGAGGTCAAATATAATGGCTATTATGTACTTTTCATCTGTACATATAGGAAAAGAAATCGCGCCGTGCAGTTTTGGTGGAGCGCCCACGGCGAAATCCATGTTACAACCGGTTCCCCAAGCAATAAACAATCGACTTTATAATTTTAGTAAAATATGTTAAGTAAACTAATGGGACGATAATTGTCCATTAGATTAAGATTGTCTTTCTTAAAAAGTAGACGTTTTGGTACCTACCTTTAAGACATCTGAGTAATTTTGAAATGTGACGACTCGCAGCTCGAATTCTTTTACAAATAAAATCAATAGTACACCATGTTGCAATTGTATTTACAAACAACCAACCTTTACAGTTGAAATAACAATATCAATATTCTACGTTTTACATGGATTGGTAGCTATATATTTCATGAATAATTAAAAGCGAATTTGAATGTTTTTAAATGTAATTAGTAATCGTTTCACGTGATATAGCAAAACTTAACATTGACATTGCAATAAACATAAACAGGAAAATAAATTTTAACGTATTGTTTCCTCATTACTTGCGGATTATACACAAACAATAACAAGGAAGAATGATTCTATCGTGAAAACGTTAACCTTTTGCAAACAGTAGAAGATACAACGCTCATATATGTATTACATAACGTTTTAACTACTGTCGATCACAAGTTATACATAAAAAAGATACGATTTTGTTTTCGAAAGTTCTCCTGCACTCCGTTTACCCATAAAGCTGGAACGTATCCGCATGATTGGCGTAAATATTGTTATTGCTCGTCGATTATTCAAAACGTGGATATGAATTTTCGTGCGTAGTGAGGAACTTCTACGACTTTAAGAATTATTTTCTGTAATTACGGAGGTCACCGTACAGTTACCTTATCGTGTTCTTATTTTGGAGAGTAACCGCACCTCAAAATGAAGGCCCTTCTTTCAGCATACAAATGCATTTAACGTTATCCTGCAAATTGAGAAAATTAACAGCAAACAGTCTGTTGTCGCGAGTGTGTATAACGTGTTCGGTACGTCATTATTCCGTCTTCTAAAAATAGCAGTATGCTGAATGTATTTCTGTAATAAATTTATTAAATATAAGTCGAGCTTTATATAATTTTTACATATATACTGCATCCAAAGTAGCTTGTTCAAGGTTGCTAACTATTATTATTAACTTACTAGAAATGCAAGGTCGTTTCAATCAGCAAAATAGTGAGATTTTTTTATATCTATTAATATATTACTTATAATTATTTTTAAAAAAGATCTTCGACGTAGAAGAAGTCGACATGGTACCAAAAATAAAGGCACGAAAAAGTAATTTTTGCCAAATTTAATTTTACTCGTCGACGTTCTATACACTTTTCCCAGCGATGCTTCCATCTCTTCGATCCGCTCAAATACTAGTTGGCATCATGTTCTCTAAAATCGACCTTTATTAATGTGATACCCTCAATCGACGCAATTTCTAGCGCCTGAGCGAAACTTTGAGCATATGAAACGGAAAGAGCTCACCGTGGACTAGATATGCTGAATGGGTAGGGTGGTCCATCAATTCGAATTACAATTCCTCGACTTCAAGATTAACCGCTGCGTTGGTATATTCGAGTTTAAACTACAGTTCGCTGACGCCAAATCTCCGACTTATTTCGTTGAAGGTGCTCCAACTGGAATTTGAAGATGTTCATTCGAATGCGCTAGTGAACCTGAGCGAGTAAACACGACACTAAATTCTCGTTTATTGAAAATCATTGATGCCTTGCTCAATACATCTCTGACCTTTACAGATACCTTTTTGTTTAGCAGTTGTTCATGTTTCTTTTTTAACTGCAAATTTGCTAAATAACATATTTACAAGGTAAGTCAACTTAACACTATTAAAGATCTACGTACAACAACATTGAAATCTAATAGATCCTAAATATAAGAATAGATTTGTCTTTAAATTTTGCTGGATTGCAGTATCACTTAAGAATAGCGGTTGAACGAGAGGTTAAGACAATGTTTGTGGATCCTATTAACGGCCTGTTTAAATTTCACTTCAACTTGTCTGCCGCTACATTTAAATATCTATCTTCTCTATTACGTTGAATGTTTTTTCTTTGTTCTTTAAATTTTCTTACAAATCATCAAATTATAATTAAGTGTTCAGGCTGAAAATGGTTGTCACACAATTAAGATGTTCGTTTGTCTCTTTCCACCGCTCTAACCCAGAAACTTTTCGCCAATTCATTAATTTAATTGACAACCAGCAAAGTGGCCCATGTGTGATCCAAAAATTATTCATTCGTTGATTCTCACAAGACATATTATCAAAATTTTACTCTTTAGGCAACGTACATCATATCTTATTTGAAAATGTAACATGCCTCTTGCCCCTCTTGCCCATAAAAGAAGAGTATTCATTACGCTGATGTATTTGACATTTCATTAAAGTGTTAACTCCTTGAAAAATTTTCAACACGCCGATATAGTGTTTTTGACCACTGTATTGCTTGAACTAGGATGTTACCAACTCTCTTTGATAAGTTATTATCATCAGTGGAAGGATATATTTTCAAGAAATATATAGGAGAGCCATGCTGTATTACAAAATTATAGTTTACTCAGGTCCTGCTTAGCATTATGTCTACTATTGGAAGCAACACTTTTTAAAATGCATCACAATACCTCTGGCTGAATGTAGTCTTAGAAGATAAACGACTGACTTTAGTCAATTTTATTTACATGCATATACATATATCTCAGGAGATTACAACGCATGCTATTAAGTTAAGAACTGCATGCTGCTGTATATGCATTGAATCTGCAATGCGGTATAAATTTCGAATTGTATGCGGCTAAACGAACTACCAATTCGCCCTATTTTCATTAGATCCAATCGCGATGTAAGAATACTGGATTTTATTGCATCTGGGAAACGCAAAAATAAAATAAATTAAGTACTTGTTACTAAAAAAAAATGAATAGCAAACGATTGCGTACTTTTTACTCTGTTCCCTGAAGCTCGCACATGAAAACATTGCATAAAGCAATTAGCTCTTTCTTATAGGTTTTATTTCAGCAGTATAGTTGTCCGTTGTTTCCGATTTTTATGGCGCCCAGAAACCAACGTCTACTCGAAGGTGAAATTACTCTGAAAAAAATCAAAAATAACTGTTTTTACAAAACAATGAATTAATCAATTAAAATTGTTTCCGCCATCGACTGCTTTAATTAAAAAAGAAAATGTTTTATATGCGGCGAATAATTGAGAAAAAAATCTAATAGCTGTAATTTTCTGTGAGATATTTAATTAATCTACTCAATATTCAACTACGTATCTGCATTACTCACCGACACGATGGTGTTCTATGTTGTTGCGTTGCATTTAAAAAAATTCTATAGACGGATTTACATAATTTGTATTGTTGCTAGATTAACATTCGCTGCTCATAAAGACTTTATATTATGTTTTCCTTCTATTGTTACAGACGATGTTTACTGAAATTTTTAGATATAATAAGTCAAGTATAAAGTGCGAGTTTGGTTGTATAAATTTGTGCCAAAATACGTCACAAACATATATATCTTGATAGAAAGAGCGTTTAACACTAATCTTATAGTTCCGGTTAGAATAAAACCCTAGGAATTTGGGTTAGGAATCCGCAAACTTTAAAACCTTTCACTCGATCTTACTTCTGGCTAGAATAAATGGCTTTAACGGATGAATTTTATTCTTTTATTATTATTCTTTTATTATTTTATCTTTTATTATTTCAACGGATTCTTCATATTTTTAAGCTTCAAGATGTTTTTAGAAGAAAAAGTAATACTAAATTCAGCGAGAAGAATAAACGTTGCTATCCACATACTGTAAGTGTAACTTCTAAGATGTTCGAACATTTGCTTCTCAAGAACACATCTTGCATAAATTCTTCCATATCTCAATATCAGCACGGCCAGATTAACCGTCGATTAACTGTGGATACGTCAGCCAATATCTCAAGCAAGCACTTGATAACCGTAAACATGTTATCTAGCTTTACCACGTTACCATAAGAAAAATAGATAAACGTATATCTCACGTCCTTACTGGAAAGAAATATTGCTTGCTACAATGGTTATTCCCTCAGCGACATTGATCTTTCTCAAATCTCGAACCACTGTTCACATCATTGACTTAGCACTAAGTAGTAAAAATGTTCCAGATTTAATTGTGATGAAGCATTTCTATAAAATTTCTCTGAAATTTCTATAAATTTTATATATTTATATTTTATATCAAGAAAATGTTGCATTAACTATTTGGATTCATAATCTTTATTGTAAGATCTATCGGATTATAATGTTTTGGAACAGTATCAGAAAATGTTGTAGTTACAATATTTTTAATTTATGTCACTGAAAGCATCTTGTTAAAGTAATTTTGTTAATAATCAAATCTACAGCAGGATTTCTAATTTACGGAAACATGTATTTATGTATTCATGTAACCACAGAAGTAGCCACAATGGGTTATTCAGCGAATAATTGCGAAATTAATTGGTCTTTGTTAATTGGAACTCTGTCAGTTGCTGCAGAAAAGCACTATAGAAAAAAAAAACATAGATTGGTATCCGCATTCTAAGGAAGACGTTGGAATTATTAAGAATTTTTCACCATTTATTAGGATGTGATAATGTGTAACAAATGAAATTGCCAATAAATACAAGAAAGCAAATCTTGAATTGTTTTTGCTAACATCCTAATGATACTAATGGAGTGAAGTATGGTAAAACACTGAAAGTAATAGAAATATAGAAAATTTCCATATCAAAAGAAATTTGGATTAGTTCCAAAAAAAATGCGTACGAACTCGTTTAAATAACAATGTAACCGTCAGAATTTAATAAATAATGATAAACTTACAGTTTACTTAATGCTTGCCATATAGTCAAAGTCCAAATCATATTTTTCAAATAAAACAGTTTCGGTAATTATAACAGAGGCACAAAAATCCTGTTACATAAACTTTTCAAAACGTTGCCAGCCAACCTTATACGTTGTTTATCTCCATTTATATGATTTGCCATCCTGCGTATTTTCAGCAACAGTGGTGTTTATAACGATTATTAGTAAAGGAAAACTTACTAGCTCATTCACCTTCGTGAGAGTTTGTCGAATGCCACAGAGCGGCAGTGTAGATGTTTTTCTCAAGATTATTTAAAGAATAAATTAAACAGACGTTCGCGGAGAAAGCTTCCGTTTTAAGCTTCACTTTAGTATTCAATTCATGAAAATACTTTCGTTGCGATGAAACTTCCCGTTGAATGTCTTCCCAATTGCATTAAAAATTCATCTTAGCAATACGGTGTCGCGTTTGTGAATTGAAAACAAATACCATAGATGTAAATGGAACGCTTATATTGAATTTTACACGAGGGGGTAAACAAATGTTCCCGAAATGCGGCATTACATAACATTGAAGGATATAAAAATATCTAAAAAAAAAAACAAAGTTAACAAAACGCCTCATACTGTAACAAACGAAGGAGCCTTTGCCTTTGCCTCCTAATAATAGAAAACCATCCATGAATAATAATTTCAACTGTACGGAATGTTAACCACGAATTAAACAAGTGGTCGGAGAATAGCTTCTTTACCCGTTTCATTTCCAAAAAAATTCATCACCTATTAGAGCAGGATTATTTACTCCGTACAATATCGCGAGTGGTTGCAAACTCATTGGCAAAATTTTCTCTCAATAATCATGTTCACTGATGAACCATGATGAATTTTAACAATTGGTGCTTTAAACCTACATAATTACGCCTACCCCAAACTCCCCCGAAACCTACCCCCCAAATCTACTATTGGGAAGAGGAAAAGTCTCATCGCACCATGATATGGAATCACCAGTATGGATGTTCTATTAATGTGTGAAGAGGTGTAATCAGCAATTATCTAGTTGATCTATTTCGATTGCTTAATCTATTGACAGGCGAACGCCATCGACATTTTCTTAAAAATGAAGCAAAGTCCTCTAAAAAATGTCCCAAGGGATGTACCACACGCATAACGGCGGGCTCGAAGAGCGAAAGAATTTTTGCAGACTATTTGGAAATAGGCGGATTAGTCGTGGGGGACCTATGCTATGGTCAACTCATAGTCCCCCTCGATTTTTCATTTTCGGCGTTTATGTAAAAGAAAGTGTATATCATAGAACTAAATAATAAGGAGCAAATTATGGAATCTGCTAATAGATTCCATAATTCCTTAATAATCCAAGCATGCATAAAACAAGTCGTCAAAGGACATTAATCCATAAGACCATTTTTTATTATCTTATGGTCTTCTATCTCGTTGCACTTATGCATTGTAGCCTTTTCTTTGTCGCCATGTGGATGGTCCTTGTAAGCCATCGTTACTATCCAATTTATCGAATATTATACTTCTTGAGATTACTCCATTATTAGTATTATTGCAAATTTTATCAAAAGTAAAATATATGTGTATAATAATCTTTTTTCTTTTGTTTCAGGTGAGTTTGCAATTGTGTTCTTCAAGAAAATAATCAAATGGACTAAAACTATAGGTAGGAGCTTGGTAACTGCCAGCATCATGTGACTTTATTCGATCTAATTTTGATGCTCAACCCACTAAAAATGTGTCGATATTAAAATTTCCGTAGTTCTTATAAGTTATACCGAATGTCCAAAACTATCGTGGAAAAGTGTTTTTAAGGCTTTAAGGCATAGGTATTCGAATACATTTGTACTCATATTTACATAAGCAGAAAACAACAAGAACGAAACATGGATACGGTATAACACAAACAAGAAATCAATGGCATGACGTATAAAGAAGAAAACTCAAAATTTAATATTTTTTCCTAGAATACGCGAATTTTAAACGACGATTTAATTTGTAATACAAAAGTTCTAATAAGGTCATCCCTGCCAACTTATATTGTGAGCAACTTCAGCGGGTACAAGTATTACTCGTCCAAGAACAGTTATTACACGTTCGTGTTCGGTCGACAATTTTCGGACATTGTCGAGAAGCGGGAGAAGGGAATAGGTTTTTTGTTTTTTGTTTTTTGACAGATGAAGAATGTAGGTAGAGACAGATACAATTGCGTGTATTCATTTCTTCAAAATAAAACAAATACAATATATAGTCCACCATTTTTATTTGGGAGATACGCGAAACAACAGTCTTCTTTGATCAAACGAAAAAAAAAGTGCTATTCTTACAGAACAATGCCAGACCTGATAGCGTAGCAATAACTAGGGAAAATTTTCTGAACTCAGCTGGGAAACATTATTACACCTTCTCTATTCTCCTGGGATATTATCACCTCTTTTTCACAAAAATTTATTATTGGTTAGAAAGATGAATGATGATGGATGATGATGAAGATGATGAAATAGAAACGATGTCTATTTGAAAAGCCTTAGAAATTAAAATCTCATTTTATATGAATAAATGATTGTCGCAGCTCTTCACGTATAAGGTAAGAAACGTTTTATTTTGAATTTATAAATAAAAGTTTAATTATACAACTGCACACCCATATATTCTAGAAAAATCCTAAATTTTACGTTGAAATAATAGAACAGTTTATAATATTACAAGCAATGACCTAGCACTGCAATTATAAAGCCATACCAAATGGAAACCAGCCAAGAATGCTTAAGAGTGTTGAATAGATCTTATTCATATTATTCTTAACAACCATCAAAGAATGCGAAGGATATCCATTACATTATTTTATTTTTACTAGGTACATCAACTGTTTTGTAGCAGAAAAAATATGTATGTTTTCGATTCAACGGTAAAGAAATGGTTTCAACATTTTCAACATTCGAAATAATTAGAGGACATCCCGGTAACTTACTGAGATCATTTTTTAGGAAAACAAGGAATTCAAATGTAAATTAAAAATACAGTTTTGCAAAGAAATAGCTATAATTGTGGACTGTTCATCATAAAGTGTCAAGTTATATAGAAATTAAGTATTTAAATGAGTTAGATCTTGTGTTGTAATGGCCATCGAGAATGGCAATTACAACACTTCTGCTATCTATTATTGCGTTTAATCGTTACCCAGAAACTAAGTTGAATATTGGAGATTAGAGACATTAAAGGAATACTCTTTAGAGATGAATCATCCATTTAACTCGTGATGGTTAGATACATATGTATATACTGACGCTTACTTAAATGCCATGCTGCAGCTACCGTGAAGGAATTAAAAAATTTCGCGATGGATTTGTGCTTGTTTGGGGTGGAATTAGTTTTAATGAAGGAACAGATTTCGTAGTAATTCTAGAGAAACTAATCACTCGACGATACGTTGCTCTCATTCTAGAGGACTACGTTGTACTAACCACTTATAACATAGGACCGAGTATTATGCTAATGCAAGACAACTAGGCCCAATATTGCAGCAATCACCATAAACTGAATATCACGGAATTCACACAATGGATTGATTTCCATCAAGTTTCGATATGAACCAATTGAAGATTTTTAGGATTCGTTAGACAGACCTATTCGGAGATGCCACTCTTTCCTCCCCTTACATCGCCTAAAAAACGTCCTTATCGAAGAATGAGAAAATATGCTCGAAGAAGACAGTCTTAATCTCGTGGTAGTGTTATCTCTTCTTTCTGGTAATTTCTACAACTGTTCCTTTCATCTTTCCATCTTTTTTATTTTTATCTCAAAAATTTGTTTTACTTTTTCAAATGTATTCAAACAAATGTTGGTTTTTGAAAATAAGCTTGATAAGATGTGCTTTCCTTATTACAACCAAACATTTTATTGAGATGAAAATAAGTGTTCCTCAAACAATTTTACAATGTATTTCAATTCTTAGTTTGAAACGTAGTTGCATTATAACACACGCAATGCAATATTTAATTAAACATCACACTTCCTACTAAGGATAACAAATGAAATAAATTTATTCAAGAAATCGCTTCGAAGAATACGAAATATGTAACTTCGCAATACAATGATGAATGGTTAAAAGCTTTCGTCCGTGCGTGTACGTTAAGATAAATTTCAACACAGACTTCTAACAAATTCCTTAAATACCAAACAATCTCTAGCCTTACAACAATTGTTTTCAAGTGCAATAGTCTCGCAATGGCAAATACCACTTATATTACTAATCACCCATTCTATGTTGCATACAGAAAAGGAGAGAAGAATTAAAACAAAGGAGAAAGAATTTGCATTGCAAACTTTGAGATTAGCGTTCACTTCCTAGAAATTTAGAACGTACGAAACGGTTTGTTTTAAAGGAATGATCATTGTACGTAAATTTGTAAACTGTAAAGTGAAAAGTAACACGCGCTGGTGTCTATTTATACCGCAAATATCTTTATTTAAAGCCCGACTGAAAATAAATTTTCCTCTGTTTACTAGTTTTTGAAGAATGAGGTTTTCCGTAAAATATCGGAAAATAATGAATGAATTTCCTTTTTGGAATGCCAGAATAGTTTCGTTGGAATCTAATGGAGTAAAAATTTTTTTCCAAAATCTTCTTTACCATGGAAAAATACCAACAAAAACAAACTCGATGAAAAGATTTCTTTAAATATAGCATATTATTCCTCTTCTTTATCTCGTAGAGAATCTCCTTATATGTTTCTCTCCAAACGTACGAAATTGATATAGTTAGGAAACAGTTATTGTTAGCCTACAAAGAATTGGGATGGTGATAGAAATTATCTTTCAATATGTCATGCAAAAGTAATCAACGTGCAAGCATCCCAGGAAAGGAAATGGCGGAGTTGGCGGAGTTGGCGGTCCTCGTAGTTTACATTGAACCGAAACGAAAACCGTGAATGGCCTTATCAATTTCTTTCCTTAAGCGAAAGTCTCATACTTTGCAAATGTTTTTTAAACCCGTAACATACTCAAAAGCCACATATATCTAAATCAGAAAATTACGGTAAATATTCCATTACTTTCATATTTCTTGCAGCCAAATAATAGATCGTGATAGAACGATGCGCTATCGTGATACAACATCTTTCGCAGGAACTCTATTGAACCCGTCAGGCAAACATTTCTAGGTAACTGATCTTAATTTTTTTGAAAATTTTCTCTCTCAGTGTACTCCACCGAAATAAATTCCTTTCACTTTTGATCTTTTTTTGCAGCACCAAATCCACCTTTTATTAATTTTCCTGAAATTATCAATGCTTACTAAACATGAAGCTGATCTTTGGATCGTTCACTACGTAAACAATCTACTTTCGCCAATCAAAAGTATTTTCTAATTAAATTCGTTTACTATTAGATCTTGTGGTGTATGAATTTAAATATAGAAGCCTTCGGCGCCTTAAATTCGCGTGCTTTTGAACATTTCCAGAGCCGTATCGATTTCAAGTTCATCTGTTTATTTACATTTTCTGTTTTATTTTCCGCGTTATACAACATCTGTTTTGAACGAAAGTCCTTGAACGTATGTTCACAACGCTTATCCGTGTATGTGTACTGTTACTCTGCACGGCAACTTTTCACTCTTTTGATCTACAAGTGTAATGCGGATTATAAGCTATACATTGGAATTTGTGATTTTTAATTTGATGTACTGAGGTGTATTGAAATGGTAGCCGTAAATATTTTGATGATTGTTTCACGCTTGCGAGGCGATTTTAAGTTGTTATTCTTCCATATGTTTAAATGATCTCTTTTACTATGTTTTGCACGATCTATGTACGGAAGTTTATCTTACGAGTCGGAAGCGGTTAGATATTATTGCGGATGAGATTGTTTTAAGAATATCTTTCGCGGCCAGAGATACGGGTAATAAAAATCTCAACCAAGACCAACATTAAATTATAAGATAAATATATTAAAACAACAACCCACAGTCGCTGATTCGATAAAGGAGAATGTTGAAACTCCTGAGCTAATTATAAAACAACTTAATCGTTATCAAGAATTGGTTTTAAAGAAGCCATTATTACAATTCGAAAGTCTGAAATATTCAAATAAGTTGTACTTTTTTAACGTGAAAGATATTGTGGGACGTCCATTTTAAAGCATTATTTTAATTAAAGTTTATTAAATTTTACATAACGGGATTGGTTTATTATTTTTCTTTTCACCCCTGTATATTAGTAAGTGCCCCTTCTCTTTATATTTTTGTATATGAAAATTAGGTAAGTGCTTGACAAAGAAAAGTATTGATTTTGCAAGATGATTTTTATTTAGGAGTAAAATTATGTCACTCATCCGAACGGTATAAAATTATTAGGAAAAAAATATTTTTCCAACGTCAAGGCAAAAGGACGTTTGACCAACGTCTAGGTATACGCGGCTGGCTGTATCACCTCAATTGGTTAAGAGAGTTGACGTTTCATCGTGTTAAGAAGAGTCACGGGTGAAGATTATAGCAAATTACGAGGTATTATTACGAGGTGCACGACAAAATAAATACAATAACCACAGCATAAATAGCGGTTTCAAAGTCAAACTAGTCATCCTGGCTAAATGAGCCGCATGCCAGGGCCACCATCACTGTCAACGAATGTCAACAACCCGCAAATGAACAACATCCATCGTCACCCTCCCGTCGTCCATTTTCTTTTTATTTCTGTTACTCTGAGTAATTAAAATTATATGTTCTCTTGTCCTATATTTCAGTAATACAATTAATTAATATTGATTTTAGCCCTTTCTTGAGCCCACACTTTTAATAATAACACTTTTTTAACTAACAAAACTATATCTGTTGTTAAATGTAACATCATTCACGCGTGTTCTTCTTTTGTAATAAAAATCAATTGAAATCAACTCTTTTATTTATTGGAACATAACACGACTTGAGAAAGCTACGTGTTACGATTTATTAAAAAGAGCCTCAATAATAACTAGAAGTAAGCGATATAAAAGTAGTAGTCATTTCATTACAAATTTATTTAGTTTGCAATCAACCCCGGGGCAATTTGGTGCTAAACCTTGAGTCAGCACTATTGCAATATCAACATGTAAATGTCAAAAAATAATTTGGTAAAGAAACAAGCCACCAACATCCAATATATATGTAGGCGAGCATTTCACTGTATGCGTATAGTAGCTGTAATTGAAATTATCGTGTATCTACAAAGAATAGAACTTGCACGTATGGATGAGATTATCTAATCAAAGATACTGCAATCACTGAAAATGTCAAAATTAATTGCTATATCGACCTCTACAGAACTGAGCAGTTAATAGTGACCACATTCTGCGAGAGTAACAAACTTCTGCTGCAACTAGTCGAAACCCGCGACCTCCACAGATTGTGAGGTTCGTTCTGCGTGGTAAATATGATTCAATTAATAAACGTAACCCGGGAGGAACAACAAAGGAATCTGGTTTATGTAAAAAAGGAGATACATATGTACAAATAAATGCATATAACATCCGCTATTTCTTCATTACCCAAGATTTCACTAAAATTCTGGATAAAGCAGCCTAAATTTGTCATATAAATTATTCAAGAACCTTAAAGAAATTATTCAAGGTAGAGATCGGCCGGTAGCTAGTAACTAAAGCCTTGTTGCCTTTCTTGAATACAGGTACAATCATGTCCGTTTCCATGTTTTTGGGGGGATAGACATCCTAAATACTAAATTAATAATTTTGTCAATAGGTTTGTTTAATACAAAGTGAGTATGTTTAATTAAGAAACTTGGTACAAGGCCTTCACCCGCAGTTAATTTGTTCTGAAATTAAGCTATAATATCAGCTACATCATCTTCAAGCCTCCGGTATTGTTCTTTCTCTCAGCATAATCGAGTAACACAACATAAAACAACACAGCAGCCGCCAGTCAAGCTTCGCCTTCCTCGGTGCCGATTCACCCTTCGCAGTCTGGTTACTGGTTTATCCATATTTCGTCGGTTAATCGACGCCAGAACTCCCCTTTTACCTCTCAACGTACATCTACAGAATTTAGAAGATGTTCCTTCGAATCTGTTTCTGGTCCTGAGTGAGCAAGCTCGCTTTGGTATGCTCAAATCTTCGGTCAATATACGAACGTTCTTTCAGAATGCCCACAGTCGACGGTCGTTTAATCTCAGTTGACAAAAATTTCTGATGTCATTCAAATTGAGCTGCTCAAGATGTTAACGTGACAAATAATGGTGTGAATAATGCAGTGACCTCGTAAACGGCTTTCATATCAGCCCTAATTGTTTTACCTTTCAAATGCAAGCATTTAACGACGGCTTCAATTCTTCCCATTTTTATAGAATCTCTTACATAGACTGACACAAATGACTATTCTACAACAAGTGAATGTCCAACATGACTGAAATTTTCAACGGTATCTTTCAACACATGTTGATACGCATATTGAGACTTAACACTTTTTCCGCTGTCCACGTATATTGCCACGAAGTTCTTATAACTTGACATTGTACGTCTGAACGCTTAATTTTATTGAATAATTTTATTTATTTCGATCAGATAAATTGCTCAAATATTACACTGGGCTGTGAGGAGCTACAACGTATGAGTGGGCGTTTTAAATGGAGGACACTACATATTTTTAACCCGGTTACGTGCCCATTCAATTTCCTTCACTTTAACATGTTAAATGATAAAGTTCAAATGAAATGAACACGCCAAACTTTACGCATATTGACAGGGTTAAGGACAATTACTTGGCTAGAACTCAATAATTTATTGTTTATGTAACAGCGATGTAACAATTGTATATAATAAGCAATTCAAAGGAACCTTTATAACATACATTTTATATGTGACTTGTAAACTATAATTTTAATCATTAACTTATTAAGATGATTTCTACAAATACGCTGAAAATGCCTTTTCGAGATCTCATTTCCAAACTTATTTTTGGATTTTATCTAAAAAAAAATAATAGCTATGGGAATAAACTAATTAATAACTTGTGTATAATTAAATAACAATTAGATGCATATATGTGTGGGTTTTGTGTGAGTATCAATAGTAATTACTGCAGATTCCACAAACATTACAGATAATTATATTGACTAGACTATAATCGGAAGTTCGAAAATAACTTGACCCGTGCCCTAATGAGCAACTACCAATGAAATCTTGTCCGAAGGTCGCCCATTAATTGACATAATATTTGTAATCAACGCAAATTAATGCATCCGCGCTCAGAATTCCCTGTTGTTTAAATACTGAAAATTTAATCCTTGATAAACCTGCTGATATCGTTAAAGCTTTACAGGCGCATCTTCCAAAGTATTCGTAGCGGACCTACTATTCATAACCAACTTGATTCCCTGTTTTCTTTTTTTTTTAACAACAACATTACCTATCTATTCACCAACATAGATTTATTTATTTGTTTAATTAAACTGAGTCATTACATTAGCGACAACCTTGATAAATGCATTTAGATAAACGTTATTTATATAGATTTCAGCAAGGACTTCAACGTTATCGATCACAAAGAGTAAACATCCAAATTCTCTTCAATTAGTTTCTGTCCTAATGTGGTTGCGCTAATGCAATAATCGTTGATTCCTATCGTTCGTTAGATCAAATGGAGTGCCTGAAGGTTCAAATATAGGTCCGCTTCTTTTTAATATATACGTAAATGATCTTTTGGTATACTTAGATTCTAACTTCTTTGCTTTAAGCAGACGATTTCAACGTTGATAGCAAAATTACTTCAACTGCTAATTATGGTGGCCTACTTCAGAGGCACACCTTTGAGTTGCTATCTCACCTCTAGAATATAGCTAGTGAGAGAGTTGATCCGATTCACCCTCATTACTTCCTTAAGTAAATTTATCGGTGCCTCGATATAATCGCAGATCTGTTTGTACATTTTAAGTTTCACGAGCAAGTACTTAGTGTTCCACTTAAAATATCAATCATACGAGCAGGAAAGCCAGTTGTGCATACCCAGTCCCCTTTCATACTTTGTAATCCAAATCTTTTTTTTTTGCACTGACATATTGTAGCAATTAGAATTTCGCTTATTATCTTTCCAATTGGATTTACTTGTAAGGCTGGGTTTCGCGCTCAACTTTCTTCGAGATGCGTTTAGCCGTTTAAATTTTCGAAATTGCGGTCAAAACAAAAACATTTTGCCACAACACACGGAGATTAAGCTAGCTCGGCAAAACAAATACATAAAGCAAATATCGTTATGTAAGTTCAGATCGTTTAAGCTTTATTGCCTATTGTTCTCTGGTTTTGAAATAAGCGCTATGAAATGATACAAACAATTCTTAGATGTGCTGCTAATTGACGCTAGTTAATTTATTCTACCACACACCTCACACCTCCGTATTTATTATCGCGTAGGTATTATTTCGCGAAGCTAACTGTTTTTTTTTGCGAAATCCTCGCTAATATGTGTCGTAACTATATGACCTAAAATTGTTAAGCCTTAATTTTTGTTTTATTAGGTTTGGGTATTAGTAGATTTGTTGCCATGGTAATACAATGCCGTTCAAATAACTGCTATCAATCCAAGTTTTCTTAAAATAACATTGATTACTCTTCATTATGTAACTGTACATGGATTACGCGTAATTTTGGAGCGAGATTTAGAACAGCTGTGCAGTATTCCAAATTCATTGCTAGGTTACTCAAATTCACCTGCTCAAGATTTTAGCTTAGCGAATAATGATGCAATGACCATTCAAATGCAAGAATTTAATGACGACTTCAATTCTTTCCATTTTTATAGAATCTTTTACATGGACTGGCATAAACGACTATTAAACAATAACTGAGCATCCGACATGACTGAAATTTTCAAAAGTATCTTTCAACGCATGTGCAATTATATCAAGGCTTGATACTTTTCGAATATTACCACGAAGCTTTTATAATTTGACATTGTACATACGTCTGAATGCTTAATTTTATTGAATTTCGATCGCTCACACTCAGCCAGATTTAGAACTGTCATGCGGTACTCCAAATTCAATGTCAAGTCATCTGGTTGGAAGCGTTGGATCAATTGAATTTTGTACGAGTATAAGCGCAAATGTTTTTTCAGAACCTATCGAATTGTGCCATACAATACAGAACTGTGTTGAACGTACTGCTATCGCTACTATTAGCTTATGCTCAATGCGACTCTATTTAAAATTTCCCCGTCGAATTTCTTATTTTTCTACATAATTAATTTTATGAAAAAAATGTCCTGGTAAAGAATCCAACCTAACTTCTTCTTATGAAACGTAGGCTTCTGTGGTCGCCAATAATATAACAACGCGATTGTTGCGGCTCCACGCTGGCTGACCATAGACCGGAAACCAGCCACCAAATCAAATTTTCCTCTACTCCCATCGTGTCTCGCAATCCTCACTGTTATAACATAAAAATCCATGAATCTATCGAAATCTTCAACCATCCCGACAATTTAAACAGCGACGTTGGTTATCCCTTATATAATATCTGGAACCCAATTGATTGAACCCTTCTAGCAACCATCACGACGTAACAATTCCGTTTTATTGACCCGTAACAAGTCTCATAAAAACCTCCCCGGAACTTATTCAGTATGCAGTATCAGGCCTGAAGAGTATCATAAAAGCGAGCACGAAACGTTGGTAGAAGCTACGACAAGCTCCCATGCGCGATAACCACTATATCACGTTATATCTACTAACTCTGTGTCTAGGAAAAATTGTCCATATTTCTTGGGACATTCCGTATATAATTGGCTTCCATAAAATTAAATACTTTACTGCAAATAAAAATAAATAAGTGAAATCTGCGCAAATCTCAAGTACATATATGCGAATACTTAGGAATTTTTCAAAATAAAAATAACCAACAGCTACGTGCTTTTCGTTGTCGAGCGTCTAAAAGTAAGCATACCAAAAATAAATTAATTTAAATACGACGACGGAAGATAAAGGTCGGCATAAGAAGGTACGGCCAACGCCGAACAAAAGAACTGAATGGAAGTGCAAAGTTAGAAATGATAAACAAACAATAAATATCACACACAAACATTGAATTTAAATGGAAATTTAAATATTTTATAAAGAGTTAAAAAGGCGCGTGCGGAGAAATTTACACAAAGACTTTCAGGGATAGGCAAACACAATTTCACTTTTTCAACCGGCTTGTGATCCAGTTATAAACAAAAAGCGACAATTGGTCGCCTCTTTTTCTTATTCTTCTTATTGTTAATTGCGGCTGACAAAATGCGGCAAATTGTCTGTAGTACCTACGGGTTCATTCAAAAAGCTAAGACAACGTACGACAATCGTTGAACCTCAATTCTAAGCATAAATTATTTTCCTTTGCACGTTCTATTAATTATTATTTCTTCAGTTTTGCGAACTTGTTGGAACTAATTAATTATGGCGTATTCCTTTGGATTTTTCAGGGTTTGGTAGACAATACCGCTGGTTTTCAAGTTTTTCATGTTGTTGTTTTTAGGATGACCTTTTCACGAACCTTGCGCAGTAAAGCTGATTCAAATTTAATTTTCCGTGAATCTGGCTGCAGTTGCAGATGCAGATATCAAGTTATTGATTTAGTACAAAATTCTCTCGAAACTTTGCAAATTGGCAATGGTAGTGCTTATTAAGTTCAATGCCGCATATTTACCTTTTTTATTCAATATTACACTTATGGAAAACAATTCAACAAAAACTTCCTCGCAGCTTTTAATTATTTTCTGTGATAACATATAATATAATAATGAATAGAAATCTGCATAATAGTGTTAATAACTATTAAATATTCATAACTTTAAGTGAGTTTTTCCGTGCTGTTTCAACCTATGAAATCGATCTGCGACAATACCAGATGCTTCTACTTATTGTTAATGTTTAGTCACGCAATAATCCATTTTTCCAATCAGCTAGGAAGATCCTTTAATTTCCGCAATATCGTTGGAAACGATATGATAATAGAAGTCCATAACTTGGGAACTGATTTCAATTGCTTTCAAACATTTCCCATGCATGATTCATTGACAAACAATGACAAATCCATCTCCAACATCAAACGATTTAGATATCCTTATTAAACCGAACATGGAGTGGCTTTGGAAAACGGAGAGAGTATTAGAGAATATTTACAAATTCTCATAATCATTTCCATTATCATTCGCATTCGCTGATTACACAATTTAGTGCTTGTAACATGTAAACACATAACATATGTAATGTATCTGTAAATATGAATAATCACGTAGGTCAAGATTAATAAATATAAATATACCAGTAATAAAAATTTATTGGTTAGTAGTGCATCTAATAAAATCGATTTTGTTTATCTCTATAGCCGCATATGTGGATGCCCATTTAGAACCTACAAAGGTGACCTCGCTCTACATGGTATTTATTTGCAACGTTTGCTTCAATCTCTAAGTTACCATCGTATCCACGAACCTTTTACATACAAATCTGTAAAATAAATTGACTGCCCGATAGCTTGTAGCCTTCGATCTTGTTTATCAAGAATACGCTTAAAAATAAAAAACTTTACATGGATATGTTAAACGTTCGTGCGTTTACAAAAGTTGTATTTATATCGTACCCAATAATTTTCATGTAACTAATGTAGCTATGTACCTATATTCTATTTTTATACGCCGTTGCGTGCTTTTCAATCCTGATAACTTCAACAAATTACATATTATGCCATTATTAATTATCATAAAACGAAAACCGCTGGTTAAGATCTTTACTTGACCAACTTCGTTTGACCAACATAGGCTTTATCACAGCCACTAAATGCAACTTTCCAAAATGCCGATCTTTCCTCCACGTCCGGTTTATCTTTCGGACTGCCAAGAAGATTTTTAGGTTTATTTTACGAACTGGATGATACATTCATATCTTGGCCACTAAAAACATTACTAATACATTGGAATATGCTGTAGAAAGGAAATTTCTTATCACAGGTTTTTGCCAGGATTAAGCTCGTGGAACTTACTTAATGCCTATGTTAAACTTACTACGCCGATACTAAAATTTCCCCTATCTTATAATTCTATATCTACAAAATCTAGGAAATTTTCTGCTTGTAAGCTATCTACTTTGATGCGCTTACTAACCAGCTAAGACTATTGATCTCATAGATTTTCCCGATTGATGGACTTATGGGCCGTACATTTTTGGAACTGTGGGGTTCGAGATTAAAGGTTTTAACGTATTGTTGGCGTTAATAAATTTTGGTCCATTGTTTAGAGCCTCTTTCGTTAGAGCTCATTCGATTGATGAGGAGGCTTGTGTGATGCGGACTGTGCTTTTAGATTTTTATTTATGATAAGTTTATGTTATAACTTCAGCGTGAGAGATGTAACAAAATTCTTTATTAACCGATGTTACAAAGACTACAATTTCCCATAACATCCCCTTTAACATTTTTTTCTTTCGCATAAACAAATTTAGCAAAATAGTAGAAAATCGATTTTTTTTAGTATATCTAGTTAGCAATGATGGCTTAAAAAGATTTTAATACTTTTGTTCTTCCTTCCAATGATAATTGTACAGATTACTGTTAGATCATTCCGAATGCTAAAGTGACACCTTCAATTATCGGCAGACGTTAATTTTGTGATGTCTACCTAAATGCGAGATTTTTTAAATGGCGAAATTACTAAGCGGAAGATACTATGCTAATTTATGTGTATGTGATACCGACTAGGTGGTCACGTTTCACACTTCTGGTTGATCTTTATTGGTTTCTAAAATAGATTTAGTTTACGTAGAAAAAAATCTGCTAATAAACATTTTTGTAAGAGCACTTTGAAGTAGAAGAAAAGGCAGAAGAAAAAAGCTCTACTTTCAATCTTTTGTCCAGTGGTGTAGTTATGACGTTTCGGTTCTACTTGTCCATTATCAACTTCCTTATTTCTTATCTGCGCCGTAGTAACACTCACACAACCTTTTCTTCTGAATTCCGAATAAAGGGTTTAGAGATAAAGTACAGGAGTCACAAAACTTGGTACGTGACTTACTACGGGATAGGGTATCCTTATCCGGCCTCTCTGGCCCAACTAAAGAAGTTACTGTCTTCTAGTGCGGAACGACTAATGATTGCACAAAAAAGACGTTTTTTGAAGAAAAGAAAACTAGCGTTTCCCGGAATATATATTAATATGCATCTAGAGGACGAAATAAACTTCGAATACCATTCAACACTTACGCTCGCCAGAAGAGGCATGCATATTCGTGCATCTCTATCTATCGTCAATTGCTGGATCCTTTTAACTAGTTCAAAAATAGTTGAACAACTTAAAAAATATGTTTCAAGCAATATGCCAAGGAGTATTTGGGTCATCCTAAATGATGATTGTCTTATCTTTG
This sequence comes from Oryctes rhinoceros, assembly GCA_020654165.1. Taxonomy (NCBI): domain Eukaryota; kingdom Metazoa; phylum Arthropoda; class Insecta; order Coleoptera; family Scarabaeidae; genus Oryctes; species Oryctes rhinoceros. Next base: position 1,178,690 of record JAIOKQ010000294.1, on the reverse strand, counting down.
TTTTTTTCTTAAATTTTAATTTGTTTATCTCAGTACACATACATACGACGTAATCTATACACTTATTGTGATCAATTGATTAAATGAACTATTACTATTATTATTACGTCAAAAGTTGTGTTTGTACCTCGTCATTTCTGTATTGATCCCAAATCTGACAGCCAGTTGTGGACACCTTAGCAACAAGTTCGAAAACGTCAAGATAAAAACTTATTTTCCACCAACCGAGATGGATAGCAGCAGACGCATCGAATATTAAATCTAATCATTTCGATGCTCTGTTTTGGGAACTCTTTGGTAATTATTGTGTGATACGCATTATTAGTATAAACATAGAAATAAATGTGACTCAACGGGATTAAACAGGATTTTTTGGTCGGGTGATACATGGCTCTGGTTGTACTACGATAAGATTAGTCGAATTGAATTAGATATATGCATGCGTCGTGTTATAATATAACATTCATGCATATACATTTTTCTTGACTTCCGCATTTGTCATTTGAAAAGCGAACATTGGAAAATTCCATTCCAACTTTACTCGTTGTACGTTTCTAAGCTATTCTACATTTTACATACTTAATTACTTACTATTAATAACACAAAGTCCCAATTAAGAGGCACTAATGAAGTATCCGTATCCATTTATAGCATATACAGGATTAAAGATAGAAATAGTGATAGAATTCAAGGCATTTCTTCTTATATGTAAAGGCGTCATCGACAATACTTGCACAATAAGATCGAATCAGCTTCAAATAACCTTTCTAGTACAGCATGCCATATATGTGTACAAAATGCAGTAAAGATTCTTTGCGAAAGTGAAAGAAGGATGTGCTGCTGCTTGGAGAATTACCGCATTCGTTCGCTATTGCTTAAAAGATAGTTCGTAATCTAAATTGATGTTGGCATAACACCTACATGCATACAACGATAAGGACGTATATTTGGCATTGATTTTTTCGATTTGTAGATTATTTTATTGAAGGAGTAGTGATGTAACAAACAACTTGAATCAACGTAAAGTATTTACCAACACCTTTGATACTTTCTCTGTAATGTTATTGGCGCTGAGACTTTAAACTTTCAGATTAGCACCTTCAATGATTTGCAGCGATTTATACTTTGTACCATGACAACTGAATAAAATCGTATTATAATCCTACGATATTAAAACGTCTGCCTTCGAAATGAATTTATATGATTGCATCAACTAATGTACCTAAGTTCCTTTCAATTGCCCCTAATACAAACAAGTTGTTTGTGTTGTGGCGATCCTAGATTAGCACTGATTATATGTTATATAATAGCAGAGTATTATATTTTATTATGTGCCTGCAGATGATCGTATTTTAAAACCCAATGATAGTATGAGTGATGCAATTATATTATGCCTATAATTCATTTGATCAATTTCATATATATTAGTGCCATTATTCCTATCATTGATTATAACGAAGATTCGTGCAATATGTGTTTTCTTATTCGAAATTATCAATATATCGTGCTTGTCTTGTATATTATTAAGTAATGGTAGATGTTTGCAAAAAAAAAACTAATAATAACATAAAGCATTTATGTTTACCTTTATTAACCTTACCTTTATTAAACTTACCTTTATTAACCTTGCCTTTATTAACCTTTATTAACAAATATTTTTAAAAAAGTAAATTTAATAAATTTGCTTTTTTACGGTTCCGGTTTTTGTTAATAATTTAAAATTTTCACTTGCAAATGAAAAATATGCCAAAATTATGAAGTCATTGATTTTCTTGACATTATCGAGGCTGATTCATTTTTTCAAATACGATCGGACAAAAAAAACGGTCCACTACTTGCTGCATCTTCATTTGTACTTCTAAAACTTTGGACTTGTGAAAGCCACCAGTCTGCAGAATGTAATAGGAAACCAGAGCCAGGGCGTAAAAAGCAACATCCGAACAAGACAATCAGTTTGTAGTTCCTTCAATTTTGAAGAATAAATATATGACTTCGGTCGAGTCAAATCGACTGAGCAAGTATTACGAGACCAGTTCTAGGATACTAGATTGCCGAGAAAGAATTTGAAGAAGATGGGAAGAACAATTTGCTCAATGCAATATTGTGGGAAGAATGAGCTACCAGGGAGGCTCACTATGATCAGTAGAGAAGTCCGTAATTAGCGGTGATTGATGGATGTTTTATAACGACTGCAAGGTACATGAACACCATCTTAGAAGGGCATGCAGCTCCTTTTACTCCATTTATAAAGCCTGGTTTCAGGCATTTTCTTGGAAATATATATATTTTTTGTTTTATCTATTGCTCTTAATGCCAACTTTGCATAAAAAACAAGAACAGATTGCTCTAACCTTTATTGTAATACACCCTTTACAATTTTCAATTTGAAACATATCGTTAAAGTCGCCTTACCGTTACCTTTCCAGAAACAAAGAAATATGCGAGTGTTCTATTTATGAAAATTGGCATCGATCCCGGTCACACCGAAAATTAAATTCAATCGTTGGCTAACCTGCGCGTTCAAAAGTCATTCAACCTCGCTGTATGTGTTTTTCACCTTTTAGCAACCTTTCCTTTAGCTGTATATTAGTTTTTTACGCAAAGGTCTAAAAGTACCAAAAACATTTAAACTAAACAAATAGATATGCATTCGCACATTTAACGGGTTTTAATGATTACAAACGGAATGTAAACATCGCATAGTTTTTTAAATTCGTCCTTTTCGCTAGCATCTTGTAAATAGTTCATGAATAAGATTTATATGTTATTTTCCACGCTCACTAACTTCTAAGTAGCGGCAACCTTACAAAATAGAAGCCATATTTTTTTAGCAAATATATCTTACACTTAACGATTTACACTATAAGCTGATTCGCAGAATTTAATACTGAATATTGCTTTGTGTACCTAACGTGAATAATTAACACAATTAAAATAAGGACGCAAGCTGCATTACCAGAATTTAAGTTTCCGTGAACATCTTACCATCGTTGAAGTCTTAATTATAAAATAAAAGCGCCAATTTTGTAACTGTTCTCGTTATTATATTCAAACATGTTTCACCCATTTGAATTTTTATTAATCGGTAAATAGAACTGCCCGCACCATACGGATTACTTGATTAATTTAAAATGATTGATTTGGAAGAAGATTTTAATTTTAAAGTGTCTTGCTGTGTCCGTACTCTAAAAAATATTTATACTCTAAAATATACGAAACGAAGAGAAAAAGTTCTTACTTATACGTAAACATGTTTTCGTTTTACGTCAACAAAAAGTGCGTGAACAGCGCTTTTTAACACATTAAGAAATTGTTGAAACCTTCAAATACCATATTTTCAGCAGAAAAAAAGTTTCGAAGATTGGTTCGAACACATGCGGAAGTGTTTAAATGTAAATGGGGAATGTATTGGAAAGCAATAAAACAGTTAGTATCAAACATTTTCTTCCTTTCTTGTTTTTGTGAAAACTTAACGACTCCTCGCAATAATTTAAAAATGTATAGCCTTACGTGGTTAGGAACTTATGAGTAAAGAGGACAAAGGCGGATCAAATTATTACATTTTTACAGAAATTAGACAGACTCGTGTTTCGTCGATTCTCGTGGACACCAATAGGCAACAAGAGTCCATTCTCATGAGGCGAGGTGTTTTGTTATCTCTATTTATGAGACAGCCTATAATCAAACAAATTATTAAAATATCGACACACACATCAATTAATTAATCCAGGAAGCATCGAACATCATTTTTAGCTGTATGTCGGAATGACCGTATATGTTTGAATGAATATAATTTTAATTTTTCAAATTCTCATATAATATCATATTTTCAAGGAAAAATCATTTCGAAAAATCTCCTTTTACAAAGATACAATATAGTGTCACTAAGAAGTAAATTTCTTAATAATAATAATAATAATAAGCTGCGCATAATACGAAAAACAACCAATATTTTGAACTATTTTTCACGATACTATATCTGGGCAACGTACGCACGTGGATACAAGTAGCAACAAAACAACATTGCGCATTTGGTCTGCAGCTAACTTTCTTGGAATCCATGCGCAATACCCAAAATTGGTAATCTACTTGAAACCAAAACAGTAATTAACCCCACACGTTTAGGTTTTCAATAAGCATAGATAGGCATGGATAGCGTACAATACAATATTTGTACATACATTAAGTGTTCGCAATGATTCATTTTGTGCGTGGGTTGTTTATTCCTGCATATCGTTGACAAAATCAGATATTTGATTTTAAGATTCGCTTATTGTGGCTTAGTATTAGTAAATCCAATCAGTACACTTTGCCAATCTCAAATTTATCTACAATTTGATCACAATTGTACAGCTAAGATTGCAGCGTATATTTTCTTAGAATAAAGCAAATTTAAAACGCATTAGTGAAAGAAAGCTCGACAACATGTATTAGCATTGATACACATCGCATTTCTTGAAAGCCAGATATAACAAACGCGTCGCTTTGGTCCAAATGTTTCCCGGTCAACAAATGTAGCGTAATGCGTAGGTAAAAGGTTCTGCGAAAGTGAATCAAGTCAACTGGTATAATTCTACGTTACCATGTTCATGTACACAGGTTGAATTATATTTTTGATTAAATTAATATAAATAATATTTGTCATACATATCGACATGGTTATTATTTATTTGGATTCGATATTTTAAAGTATAATGACAAAGAAAACGTCATTGTTACGATTACAATGGGTTAACCTTGAACAGCTGAAAATATTTTTGTTTACAACTAAGGTTATAATGTAAATAATTTGCAAAGAAATACTTTCTTCATTTGATATTAGGTCAGTAAAGTTAAGTGTCATATAAATCATTGAAAATAGAAAATGGTTTATATAAACCTCTGCTGTTGGTTACAATTTTAAATTAAATATTTAAGTTGCTTACACAAAATTAGCTTAAAGCTATGCTGAAGAGTTCTTCAGCACTATACAAATTAAATCGATGCAACATGTTTTGTAATTCAAGGTTATGACAACTTAAGCTTAAGTTAATCATATAATTGGGTAACTTATTATATAAGCTAACTCACTAAAAAGGATTGTTTCCAAGAAAACTCACACTATCTTTTTGACATAACAGTGGTGGTGTTCTTCACTGGATAATTAAATAATAAATAATAAAGAGCGAGTAGTCAAATCCATTTTGTTGCTATCTATATAAACGTTTGTCTTATTTGTCTTATTCTAATATTGCTTGGAGCCTCGATGCATTCGATTTAAACGAGGAACGTGAGGAAGACTATTCTTGCCAAACGTTATAACTGAGTTGGTCACACGACTTGTTCTTCTCTTTCTACTCATCCACTAGGAAAATTGCTATTGAGATGGTTACGAATGAATCCAATGCGATGAGTGAAGCTCCGTCGTATAAATACCACAATTTTCGAAAAATATTTAAAGAAATATCTTCGATCAATAACCGTAACTAAGTTTCTAAACAATCCAAATAAATTCCTGCGTTTCTTCGTCGTTCAAAAAAAAAATGTGGTACACCCCAAAATATTCAAAGACCGCCTAGTATGACCTTTAATCTCCGTGATGTAAAGGTTGTTTGTAGAATAGTAATGGAAATAGTGTTAGAAACAAAATCGAAGATACGTCTTTGACCAGGCGCTTCTTGTTAGCACATTCACACGAAACGATTCTACAAAGACGGCCAGGTTGGAGTAGCTCCCGATGCAAATAAATATTGTAAAGACGTAATTTATATATGTCACTTTTTCTCGTACACTACTGAGCCTGTACGAATAAAATGCTCCGCTAATCTTTCAAGCAATTTTCTATCAGGTTGTTTTCAAGTATTTTCAGAACCCAAATCATATTCATCAGCAGAATAGTTAATTTTAGAAAATAGTTGTTTTAAAGATTAATACGATCCGATGATTGACCTGTATCTAACAATTCGCTGTTTAGAAAGTTAATTGCAGCAATTATTTCACAGATAACAAGATATATTGAAATAACGAGTGTATGTCATGTACCCTTTCTACTTTTAGTATAATTTTTTTGATATTTCTTTTAATAGCAAATATATCGAGCTTCACCGCATAATTATGGCAACCTGTATATCTGCCCATGTTTCCTTTTATAGACAATAAGCAGAATTGTTGTATTACACTATAGAAATTCAAGACTTTTTAAGTGACAAACATCGACTACAATTGATGAAACTGGCGCATTTAAAAATACATCGCTTGTGCTTTTACGGAGCAGTAAAGGAGTGGTTTTCCGCGATATTTCTTATTACTTATTAGTGGCAATCGCACCAAAAAGAATTAGCAGAAATGCGGTTGACTTTGAATAACGAGATTGTATAAAATACACAACAAAAGATAATACTCAAGTTAGTTGGTTATGACCGTTCACTAACAACATAAATACATTCTCCTATTATAAAATAGATAAGACAATAGAGCAACCCACGCATTTGTACGTAAGCTCTTTGTTCGTTTTGTACCCCTGAACCTGTTCCCTATATTTTAATGAGCCTGACGCAAAACGTTTCGAAGGTTAAACGTGAGGTAAAATGTAATTATTTCAGCGTTTATTGCACATAGATTTTTGTCCTACACGGTAATGGTTGTTTTAAATTTATGATTGTTCTCATTGACTATTTTACTGTAAATGTTTAGCCGTCAATAACCACTAACTTACGAGAATATAGATTTTTTTGTAATTCTAAATGGTATTGGGAAAATATATATTTACAGATACACGAATGTGTTCACAAAACGCAAAATTTTAAACATTACAATAAACATTACACATTGGAAATTTTACAGCTTTCAAGTTTATTGGTCTGACAATTGAAACAAACTAGGTTAAAGTTCTGCAACCTAATTTTGTATTCTACGTAAACGTTTGGCACCCGATTCACTTGTATGAAACGGCAAACTCGCTCATAAAATACACGTTTGTTTTAACGGATATAAACATAATAAGATGCTGCAAAATTATATTCACAGAAAAGTAATGGACACCAACGGAATATCTTCATATATTCTTTGTGTGTTGTAATCTTGGAGGTTTCTTTGAATTTTGGTTAATTTTTGGACGATCTTTCGCTCTCATTCACGGAAAATCATTTGTGACGAATTCTGGTTAATTGTTTCTTTTTAAAAGCTTGTGATATTTTCAGATCAAATAGAAATAACCGGAAAGTTTTAATCTCAAACCGAGTACGACCGCAAACAACACACTTCCAAACCCGAAAAATGATTTCGGCTTTCATCATGCAAACAGATTTGACGATTCTTTCAGTATTTAAACACAAAACTTTTGCAAAGAATTTATTGCACCGATTTAACAAAATAGTTCATTGACTTGCGAATGCTAATAGTCTCACCTTCTCTCCGAAAATGGCTGCTGCAATCGAACATGAGACATGATCATTCTGTCGTAAGAGTGCAAATATACCTCTTCGTTGCGTTGTGTTCTTCAAGTTCTTATTCCTGAAAATTTTGTAAACCCTATTAACATATTACAAGCAACAATATAGTATTGTTAATACTGAAAAGAAATGTATTTGATCATAAGCAATGATTGATATTTAGTTATCGGTAAGAAACGACCTAAGAGATACCAAAATAACCGTCGTAGAGAATACATATTTCGCGAATTATTTTAATGTTAGTTTCTTTTATTTTACAAAAGATAAAATTCTATTTTTTGCGACTTACTCTTCTAAACCACAAAAGGTCTTGAATCTACGACCGAAAATTATTTTTTAATCAAAATTTTTAATATACTCACTTCCAGTCGTTTAAAAATATATTTTTAGGATAAAATCGTTTTAAATGAAAAGCACCCAACGTAACTTTGAATTGAGTATTTGAAGTTGGAGTATTTGAAATAGGCGATAATAATCACTATTTTGGAAGAGATTTAAATCTGTATTATCTACACAAAATGTATGTGATGATGTCATTATAAATCGCTTACACTTACTTCATTAAGGTCTTCCGACTATAAGATTATTATATTATAATCATTAAGTATTTAATCTGCTATGAATAAAATATTATCACTGACGTATCACCAACAATACCAGGATTACTCATTCAAATGTTATATCTCAAATCTAAAATTTAGAGCACCCAGCCGGTCTTACTACACTTGAAATTTTGTAAGATTTATAAATCGTAAACGATCTAAATTAAGAAAGAAAAAAGCATTCATAGAAGTTAGTTAGCAACACTTTTCATTGGAAATCTGGGCTAGATTATAAAAGAATAATCTTCTAAGAATTTGCTGCTGATAGCTTTTTTGACTGAGCAAAGTTCCTAGAATAAGCTGCGATTGTTTGTATTTGCTTTTCAGATTATATAAATCTGTTTGTACGTATTACTTTTTTGTAAAATAAATCACACGCTTGAAGTTTAAGCTCTAGAGAGAGGAAAGCTATGTATAAATCGAAAATGATTGGAAAGATAAAATTATTGTACTGAATGCTTTGTTTTGTGGCTTTCAAAGAAAATGCAAAAAAAAAAGCAAAAAAAAGTTGCTTCGCGTAATCATACAGATAAAATTATGAATTCGCTTGATTATCATTTGCCAAATTGCAATGTCAATCAATCATAACTGTGCCTGATTTAAAGCTACCTAACGCGACTTTTACCAAAAAAATGATTGCAAAACACATTAATGAATAGAGATATTCAGTATTTTAAAAGAAAATCTAATTTCCAATCTTCAAGTTTCTTATTGTCTATTTCTAAGAATGCTGTTAGATCAGCTTGCGAAAATCTAGTAACATATCGCTTTTGCTTAGCGCGAAGTTGATGCCAGAATCGGTTTGGCTGCCGAATGTAAGAACAACAACAGTGAAATTATATATAAAACGGCAAAATGACTTTGTGCCTGTTTAGCCTGACTAATATAAGATTACCGGTTTTACCGATTACATAATTTCCACATACATTGAAGGGAATGCGGTGGGCCAGTAGTACACCCAGCATGAAGAAAGCAACAAACTACGGTGAATCATTTCGTTCTAAATTTACTGTTTGCTTTTATAGCTTAATGTATTCCCTGAATATTTTTTTGAAGGTTCTGTATAACTTCTAAACAGAAAGAAAAATTTAACATTAAATTATAAATCCTATTTAGCCATGTGAATTTCACAGGATTAAGCATCTTGGAACTAAGCGTACGCATGATTTTTTTTACAAAATATAATGTCTCAATATTCCTGAGTGAAATTAATCCTTTCTATAGAAGTCGAAAATTATGGTTTCAATACGGTTCAATGATATCATTGAAGATAAAGATTTGGTTTAAAATTGCCATTGAACAAAAATTCTAGATGCCGATTTTTGAGTTATTCCTACTACCCTCCTTAAGTTAAATGGATGCCCTCCTTAAGTTAAATGAATACTTACATGGATGCAAACAAAAAACAACATTTATAAAACATATAGTCACTAAAACGTTCAAAATGCTGGCCATTAGGAATCAAACGTATTAGACACTGTTCGACGACGCTTCGGGTCTGTACAAACATAGCTTCTCAACATAATTTTTCTTACTTGCATAAACTTTATCCTGAACGTACCCCACAAAAAAGGTCAAGAAGCGTTAGATCCGCTGATCTAGCCGATCACCAAACACTAATATTGTATTGTTGGCAAGAACGTTATTGTCAAATCGGTCAGTTAGTAAGTGTACCACGCCCTGTGAGTTATGGATCAAACAATCGTGTCTGCCAAAGGTAGATCATGTTTGGAGAATCTAAATAAAGTTGAATTATTAAAGTTCCGTTGAATATAGCAGATCCAAATGATGCCGTAGAATACATTAAATCCGAATAGAACTTCATTTCAAACTACAACATGTGGTTTCTCCTACGACTAACAGCGTTGTATTGCCGATATTTTGCTTTTTCCTTCCTCCGTCAAATAGAATTATCGGTGCGGAGAATCATTTGATTAATATAACAACATTGTTTTATGGTTTTCGACCTTTTATTTCCATCCACCGTTGAGCCTGCACACAAAACCAGGTTGTCTGCGTACACCAAAAGCGAAAGAGATCTCCTGCTATTTATCTTTATTCGATAAAAATGCTTCTCCGTCAGCTATTGAACAATATCTGACACTTGTGTTGAAAACAACAGAGGTGAGAAACGATCTTCCTGCATTAGTCCTTGAGTCATCGGAATTTCAAGCGAAATGTCGTTATTGATTTTTCCGGGCGATACAGACGTTATCGTACAGCATTTTCAATATTCTCACGTATTTACCAATAATTCCGATATTGAGCAGCTTGTTCCAGTCTTTCGTGGTTGATCGTATCAAAAGCACGTTTGAGATCGACGAATATATTCTATATATATATATATATATATATCCTCTGCCAGATCCTCTGCCACTCTAAAAACCTGATCGTTGCTCCGATAATACATCATTTTGTTCCCACCATTTATGTAACCTGTTATATAGGATGGATGTAAATATTTTTACATCCATCCGTTCGTGTTTCGTTCGTACGTCTGGTACTTACGAAGATATGTAGCGTGCAGGTTTTAGTTTGTTTGAAACGAAAAAAGGCCAAACATTGCTCATTTAACTAGATCTCCATCTTCAATGATAAGAAAGTTACCCAACCCAATCATTCTGGGATACCGGTTACAATATATGCGTAAGCATTAATAGAATTTTATAGGTAAACTGCTGTACCTTTATTTAAATTTGAAACCTTTCTAATAAATAAAAAATATTACAGATTAATCCATAAGCGAAATAACCAGTAATTAGAAATTTAATATTCAATTCAAACATTTTAGAAATGACCCTTTTATGGCTCGGTACCCTATTCGTATGTAGACATTGTACACAAAGTACCCAATTCATGTTCGCCCTGATTTCCAAGTGTTTCCCCTATTCCTATTCCTTGAAGGATTACTAAAATCCCTCCGATGCAGGCGCGGCACTGGTTGAATGGTAAATAATTCAGACCGGATTTAATTCAGTATTTACCGATGGAGTGTCTAAATACAGTTAGCTTTCGGGAAATGTAAATTTAGTTTAGTAATCCGGTAAGCTCAAAGAGACGATTTAATTCTAATCCCCATCACCTGATGCTGATGAATTCTTATTCGTAATCGTGTAATTGTAACACGTGAACCTGACCATGCTCGGTCTAGGTAATGCGACTTGACTATTTACAAATAAATTATATTAGTTTTCGGCCAAATACGATCACTGACGGATGGGACATTTATTCATTTGCGATAGACTGCTTGGCTTCGATAGTTGAAGCTGTAAGGCTAGCCTAGTTTTGCTTGAATTGAAGTCGTTATATTTAGAAAATCTTGTAATTAGGTCATAGCTACTGTCTGAAGATAAGCGTAATAGCAAGATATAAATAGAAAAGGTGGATTATTTTAGGATGTAATTTGGTATTAATAAGCTGATTTTCGCAAGCGATATCATTTGAGAATTACTTCTGCTAATTATTATTGGCACTCGTGTTATCAAAGATAAATTCTAAACGTCGTATTCCATTTAAAGAACATCATATGACTTGTGTTCACAATTAATCCAAGTATTATTTTGCCACGGGATAGTCCTCACAAATATATAGGCTAATATTAATACTTAACAAATACGTTTGTGTCGCATGTAGTTATCATCAATGCAAAAATGTAGAGGCACAACATTGCCCATATTTTAAAAACGAGTTGTTGACTACTTATACGATTGTACTGCTATACATAGATATCAAATAAATAACTAGTACTTGATATTATGTGTGGTACATTAATGAAATAACACACAATTGCCTTCCTATTGTAAAAGTAATTCCTTGAAATTGAATTGAATTAGTTTTAGCCGTTTTTCTATTGAATTGGGTCAAATGAAAGTATATTTTACGTTTCGAAAAGTTAATTTGTTATAATACTCTTTAAAGGAACTAGTATAACGTTATCAAATTTTCGGAAGCAGAGGAAAGCTGATGTTTTTGTACAGAGCTGTTTTGTCGACTCTCGAAGAAACTAGTAAACAACACGAACCGTTTCTTATGAGACGAATAGATTAGTCGCTGCAAAAAAGGTATGATTTCACTCGCTTTTGTCCTCTCTAATCATCGCTAGCGGGCATTTCAAATAACGATGACTATTTTTAACATATTTAGCGAAAATAGCGTAGACTGCTACAATGCCATAAGTTAAAAAAATAAATTTAAGATAATTGTTGCAATTAATTGAACCTTTTGTCTGATGATTTTATCTAATTAAGTGCATATTTCCATCAAAACAGAACAACAACGAAATTTGATAATTTCACAGTACTTAGTAAGTGTTTTGATTTTCAATCCTAAATTAAATCTCCAAGTCGGTGCTTTTCTTGTTCTGCTACAGTTGCAACTCGAAGGGACGCTGAACATTATAATGTATAAAAAGAAGTCGCTAATGTATAAAAAGTTAAGGCGACTTCTTTCCTTAACTCTCGAAAAGAATAGCCAAATGTTAATCTTAAAACTCACAGTAACTGTAAAAACAGGGACAGTAAAACCTGTTGATAGTTTAAAGCCTGACGCCAAACTAAGGTACCTATTATAAACTTAAAACAAATTGGTTTAATCCATCTTATTCGACTGTTTAAATATTTCGATTTTTTATTTATTTAATTTATATATGCACACCGTCAGATTTTATAAATAATATGAGTGTGTTTATTTATCGTTATTTTGTCTTTCAATTTGAAGAATGCAAGTTTTACATTGTTATAATTTTCATATATGGACTAGATGCTAAAAAGTATAATAACTAAATAAAATTTGATTACCGAACGCCAACGCATCTTGTTTTTGGATTTGTATTGTTGTCTTAAGGCACGTGGCGAAGTATAAAATCTATAAAATATCATCATTATTTCTACTAGATTAAAAGGATAAGTGATTTTGTTAAGAAGGATCCCAATTTTAGTAATAATATCTTGCCTAAATTCTGGAATGATTTTGTTGATCAAAATAAAAATGATCGTGATACGAAAAACATTTGGCGTAATGTAAACCAAGATAGCGGCCAAAGAACGTAGGTTTATAGTATATTTTTGTTAATATTTTAGTTTTTCTTATGTAGATTGTAGATGGATTTTAGATTTTTCAAACACGGGCATATGATAATAACGCCAAATCTATAGGTCACGAGGAAACTATGAGGCAATGCATGTTTGCTTTCGCCAAATTCAGTCAAACAATAAAAATAGTCTTTCACAACTCTATTACACCAAATATTGTAACTGTGCTCAATACCTCTCAGCTATTTCTTCAAAAACTTTGGAATCATTTTTTTTGTGGACCCAGCCTAAAAATACATTGTTAGATTATGAGGACTCTAAAAACAGTTTAAGCTTGTCTAAGATATCACAGTACGAGCGTATGTTATAATGTTATAAAGCATAATGACGCCAGCTTTATTGTCAAACAAGCTAATGGCAAAGTAATAGACCTGGTGACTTATACACTGATATAGGTTGTACCTATATCAGTGTTTACTACTTTACTACCATTGTTATTAGTAATGTGATTTAAATATTTATCGACAAGTTTACCTTAGAGCTTTAAATTTAACATGTACTTTGGCAGCATTTCGGCTTTGTTAATCTCGTTGTTTGTATATTTGAATGTAGCAAATTTAATTTGAAATTTGTTTACTTTCTTAGTTGTTATATCGCTGATAAACTCATGGCTTATTGTTAGAGAATTGATTTTATGAGGATACATTATATCCAACCATCATTGTGCAAATATTTTTAAATGTAATCACTTCTGATGGATATACAATGTTAATTTTATTAAATTATCATCTTAAATCAATTAAATGAATAAAAATAGTTCTTTTACTACTATTATTGTTAATCCAAATATATTTTATACACACACTTATAATATATCGCCTATTAACTATTAAACTACGTGGAGATAGTCCTGCGTTGATAACAGTGAATTCAATATACCAGGAGTCCTAAAGCATAAATCCGTTTTAATTGCCATCTAAAGAATCGTTGTCGTAAACAAACCTTATCCAGACGTAAAAGGCGGATTACTAAGAGCAGCGTATTTATGTTAAACGTAGAATACCGATTTAGGTTATTAAGATCCTGAGCTTACCATTTATAGAGGCTCAATTTGCATAATTTTGTGAGCATACATGAAACGCAGGTTGTGGTTTATGTGGGATGAAGTTTGTTGAATACATTTTAGAGAACTCCATTTGCGGATTGAAATCGTTGTTGACTTCCAGAAACAAAGACTATCTTCGCAAGGAAAATCGCTTTCTTAATGTTCTAAAATTAGAAAACGGACGTCTTAAAATAAGTGCGTGGGAGAGGCGCATCCTTCCCGTTCAAAATATAGGCAGAGAAATTTTTGTAATATTAGAGTGTGTTTAAATTATATAACCTAAGCCATACTAACGATTCGTATTTTGACGTAGTCATTAACGGGTAATTGGAAAATGTATGGATACATCTGCATGTTAATTTTAAATTAGAGTCTTTATTTAGAAGGAGCTGTTTACAATGTAGAAAAGCTTGTATGACGTTTAATGACTAATTGTAAAACACCAAAGATAATATAGGTAACAAATTAAAAAGTAAATTCTTTTAGGTACCTTTCATAGAAAATAACGGCATTACATGCATTCATTACATGCTGTTAGCAGAGGTTATTTTTTCTATGCAGGTGTCTTTATCCAATTTGAGAAAGTGTTACCCGATTTATAATAGCCGCCAAATTAATTATGAGCGTCGCTGCAATGCATGGAAACATAAAGGCGGGCTAATATCCCACCGAACGCCTCTAAGCCATCGCGAAAGCTTACAGCTAATAAAGGATAAATGTAAATTATTTGAATTTCTCGTTCAATCTGACAAAGCATTTCCATCGAAATGCTGCGTTTTCTTGTTTTATTTAAAATAAATTGCATTCCATAAGGATGACATTACTTTAAAACTTTACGTCATGAATTACATCTACAAACCTTCTCTCATCTTTTTTTCATTGTTATTCATTTGGTCAAAGTAATCCCACTTGACGATATTATAAAAGAAATGAATGCAAACTAGGTTGTCGTTTTCGAACGGTTGGTACTCAACGTAAGCATATTTTACACAATGGAATCACTAGGGCACCATCTAGCCATGAAATAATAACTTTGGAACCGCCAGTTGCTAAGACCGAATATTCGATTTGAGCTTGAAGCAGGCTACACATCTTGCAGCTCCATTTCATACAGTGTAGTTTTTAGACAGACCGTATATTTGTTCATCTTCCAAGTAGTTTCATTAAAACTATTCTACATATTTATAGACAGGCATCAGACGTATGACACTGATTCATAGTAATATTTTGGTCTATCGTCACGATTCTCAGAAATTCGCAGCAGTTTCACTACGTGTATTACATTGGACTTGGTTGCGGTTGTCTTATTACGTCATTGTCTTACGGCAAAACGTTTTGCTCCGGATGCGCTATTACTCCGTGATCTATTAAAAGATCCTTGTTAAATTTGTGGAAATGTCCACAATTATTCCGGCTTGTCTCGCTTCCGGTATGTGATTAATAACCTACATTTTTTTTAGCACATATCTCTAAGTAAACTTGAAAATAGATTATGTAGATGCATTATAAAGATATAAAGATGTATAGAGCGAGAAGTAGCCTTAAAAAGATTATCTTATTCTTTGAAACCTGCAGAATTTATACGTGCACATTCGAAAAATTCTGGGTGTTTGTGTAGAGGAACGCCTTTCTTTACACTTTCTGATTATCTGAAGGACCACTATAGCTACTGTTAGTTTGAATATACGTAAAGTGGAAATAAACGCAATCAAGATTTTTAGTGGAAGTAAGTGCAATGTATACACTAACAATTAACAACAAAAGGCATGTCTTAGAAACCTTTCAACCAATTTTTATTTCTATAAAAAACCAGCATCAATTGAAGACACGTTTTGAAGATAGGCTCTACTCCTTAATCAACTAAGAACGTCAGGAATTTTTGAACCGTTCAGCTATCTTCAATCTAAGAATTTCTGTGTTATTGTTACTTAGAAAAGCATTTAGCAACATTTCTCTTCCTTCAATACGTTAAATGGAATTCAAAGCTTTAAGGTCGATTATGTATTTCACCTTTTCCGCTGAACCTTTGCGAAATTTCAACGAAATCCCGGGGTTCTGCGTAACAAGCTTGGATAATCGCCGGTTTAGAGAATGTTGGAATTCGTTTTAATATGTCTTAAAACTACGTTGTGGAAAGTTTGTGGTTTTCAATTTTATGTACTTCAAGAATTCCTCGTATATCTTTTAGCAAATGTATGAAGGTTCGTACAATAAGTGACTTTTAAGAGAACTCTCTTTCGATTTCTTGCACATATTTAGAAGATTTATAATTAGAGAGGACAAAGGCGGATGAAATTACTACTTTTTATTATTACTATAATCTCTCTATAAGTCTCTGCAAAAAGGAATAATTACTAATTATTCCTTTTTTGCAAGACTCGTGTTTTGTTGACTTTCTGGGACACTAGGCAACACCAATCCATTCTCATGAGGCGAATAGACACGAGTCTGTCTAGTCGCTGCAAAAAAGGAATAATTCCACCTGCCTTAGTCATCTTCATTTATAATCCATCTGCAATCTATAGTTCGCTTTCGTAGGATTTTTAGGCAGGTAATGTTAAATTTAAATACTATCAACGTTGACAATCCGTAAGACATAGTCGAACATCATTTATATGTAAATGAGCGTCAAAATACTCTCCTCGAGGACTCCTTTTTCCAGGAGAGTGTCGCATACATCCTTTCCTTTGGCCGTAAATTTCCTACAATTCAAACAATTCCGAAGTCAATCTAACACTTTCCTTTCTTCCAGCTCTTGCTTTCATCATGACCATGGAGATGATTGATTATAATTGACTTCTTTCTAATTTTGCAGCACTTACGGGACAGATAGAAAGCTAAACTTACAAACTAATTTTACCATATTACATACATTCTATAAATACATCTACTCCATAAAGTTGGAAATTGCGCGTCATATAAGAAATTAATTTTTCAAGTATGGCTTCTAAATCTTATATACCATCTGATTACGGTAAAAAATCGCCTAAAATCATTTCAACGCACGTCTGCATATTTATGATATATTATTGTATATACAATAGCTCTGACGTGTAATGTATAACATTTATTAAATATTGGTTTAAAGAATGACGCAAAAATCGTCAGATTCACATTGTTGTCCGCGATCGATGTTTATTTGACTTTATAAAAAAAAAATGGGAAGGGGGAAATTTACATGTTCTATACCGATTTTCGCAAATTGCAAAGTTTCGTTGAATTACATAAGTTGTTAGCGATGTCTAATATATGACGATCAACCCGGTTATTAATCCGACGTTTTAGCTAAACATCGTGGTAATTCGTAGTTTAATTTTTCCAATCAAATTATTCACATTGTGGGTCAAGGATTATTTAGCTAGGAAAAGCGCCGTTAACTGCGTGCGTGAAAGATAAAAAAAAATGTAACACACCTACTCTGTAAGTAATTCCGTAAAGATCATTGAAAATAAATAGAAATGCGGTTTGATTACCATTTAATTCGATTGTTCATTTATATTGGCGTTTAGAACATGTCAACGTATAATTGGGGTGCTTTTCGGGAAAATGGCGCAACGATAATGCACGAAAAAGATTGAGAGACACTGATTTAAGCACTCAAACAATCTATCAAAATAAGAAACCAATCCTGAGATTACATTTTTTTTTAAGTTGTCGCAAACATTTATTTTTTAGAATAAAATTTTCCTTTCAGAGCATTACTTCCAAATCTAAGGAGTTTATGCCTTAATTTTGCCACGCACAGTAATGTCAGTGGCGCAGTATGCCTAACTTCCACCACATTGGCCATTGCTGATAAGTTAGTTAAACAGTCAGAGATTGGTTTGGCTTTGGAAAAATTGAATGAAAAAAATAATTCCGAGAATGCATAAGCTGCAGAACTGTGTTAATTGTATCGAACTGTGAACCGTCCGTTAAAAACCTCACCGGTGACTCATTAAACTAAATAAAAGATCGTAAAGCAATTTTATTAGCAAACTGTTAACGAGTCTTATCAAACGTTCTCATGTAATGTGATGTAATTCTCGTATAAAACAAGTCTAATATCACGTTTACGTGTGATCAATATTACGTAGCTTTTTTTATTGTAGAATTGCATAGCATGTACGCGCACGTAGGAATATAGAAATATGTAACAATGTGCTCACCGTCAATGCCAGCTGAATGTACTTTTACTTATGTACATATGTACGTACACCGGCGTACGTGGACTTTTGTGTAACGTAGCATTTTACGTTTTCTGTTGACTTAAGTCTTGTAATATTGCAAATATCGCAGTCGAACTAAACGATTTGTAATGGAATCTTTCTTTCCGGGTGTCTCCTATAGAAATAATTCAGGGAAGTAGGAAAAGTACCAAAAGAAAACAAATCCTCTTTATATCCAAATCGAAAAATCTTGTTTACGGAATATATATTTATTTATTTAAAATCTTTACATGGTAATTTAATAAATTCCTTATTTTTCCATGTTACCGGCTAGGTCTTTGGAGTTTCTAAAAAATTTTCTGTGCATGCCTATTTTCAATTTCCTTATTCCTATTCCTCTTCATGAACAAATTTATTCGAAGAACATTTTGAATGTTGTTAAAAAATCTGCTGTTGGGTATCATTATAGATCGATCAAAGAATCGAAACATGAGGAAATATACCAAAGTATCCACATTTCAATTCAGACGTTTACCATGTACATAAGCATTCCTGGACCTGAGTCTAGTTTCTGATAAAATAAGGAAGATAGAATGGGAAAGTCTAAAAAGAAGAGGTGTTGATGATAAATTACAGAAGAGAATTGAAGATATGTACCAGAGCAACATAAATTACGTAAAAATAAGCAACTTCCATTCGGAACACTTTTGGCAACGTCCTAAAGGAATTTAAAGGAAGAAATAACAGAAGGAGTGAACATCGCAACAAAAGTATACCATACTCTCAACAAGATATTCATTAGCAATAATGAAATTTTGATATTGAATAATAGTTTAAAAAGTAGAATTCAGGCAGTGGAGACGGAATATTTAAGAATAATGGAACGGGTAGCAAAAAAGAAAAGTAAGGGAAAGAAAATAGAAAAAAGTTAAATACATATAGAACATCTAACAAAGATGTTCCAGAAGTAGTGGCTTAAATAGTTTGGTCATTTGATAAGAATGGAAGAAGAAAAACATGTAAAAGCTATATGAGAAGCGAGACTGATGACCCAAGGGAAGGCGGAATAATATAACAAAGGACCGGAACAAATCGGTCGAGGTACTACGAAACAACAACTGAGACCGGAAATCCGTATCCTACCAGATCCGGAATCTATGCTCGTAGGTATCCAAACTTATCAGACAATGGAACTCACTACTTTTCCGAGATTTGCACCTCCTGCATACGCAATCCGTTTCAGTTAATACTGAGTTTGATACCATCAATCTATATCTAATAGTAATCTAATAGCAGCTTTAAACTTTAACATGGTCGTTTTTGGTTTCTCTCATCGCTTTCGATGAAGAGTTCTTGATCAATTTTTAATGAAAACTTTCTGTTGGTGTAAACTCCATTGAAGTAATCATCATTTTCTAACAATCAGGTGACCACGGTATTTTGTATTTTCTTATGAGTTTCCTATATTTTATTCTAATTGCGAGAATACTATTGCAACATATTCAAGAAATCTTACTACTATAAAAAGCATAAGAGATAAGAAAGCGTAATTCTGATTATTGCAATTTATTTCGAAAGCTAAGTAAACCTAACCACAATCCCCGCAATGCACAAATTAGAAATAAACGAAGGTATTTCCTATAATCTTCTCTATTTACGTCGAATAACAAATTAGACTCTACGCAAATGTACTTCACCTTTTCTAATTTAATAGAGCTCAATCAACGAGTATAATACAAAGTGTTGAACTATTGTTTCTCGCGAAACTGATGTTAACGTTAAGGTAAAATTCAGAAGAAAATCTAGTTGTTACATAGAATTTGGCTCTCGGCGTTTTATTTTAACAGCTTATTCATTTGAACTTTGTAGTTGATAGTGAGCGTTCTAAAATTAATCAAGCAGCACATTCACGTTTTCTATAACGTTTATCTAATTACTGACTTATGTAAATGTACTTCCCAACTTACTATCTGGCTACAGGTTAGTTTAAACATTTTTATTTGATTTCCTCGAAAACCTTATTGCGGATGTGCCGCTATGAGAATTCAAGGAATAACAGCTAGATTGAGTGTTAGGAAATACGTGAATACAATTGAATTTTCCCGCTGTCCTACGGCATTTATTGTCTCAACGCGGGATATTTAGACAGCACGCATACTTCCCTTTATTAATCCTGTTTTCGAGAAGTTCACTGACTGTCTACGACAATGGAAAATACCAATAATATCCTTCCTGTAAGAACACCTTTATTTCCTGGTTACATGCTGTTATTTCTGTTACAATAAAAATTTCTTTGCCAAAATAGCATCCTCGTCCTAATTAAAAAAAAAAGCGTCCCGTCACTGTTACACATTTGAATAAGATTTTGGGCATCGATTTTTTTTTGGTCAGTAAAGATTTGTAAAGGCTTGGTTATTTGTTTGTTATGATATCTATTGCAGCGGTCCCCAAATTATCTCTGGATAATCGCGATCAACATCTATCTACCTAATAAGAGTACTACGCATTTGTCTGTTTTAACAATTACTAAAAAAATTCATTGCGTGGGAAAATTGAAAAAATTATAAAATTTCAGGAACATGCAGATATGTTTTAAGCAATTTAATTTTTTTGCTGATATTTACTCGAAATGGATGGGTGAAATTAATTTCTGATATTTGGAAAGGCTACACTGTATCCGTGCATATAACTCGCTAATGGTAAAAGATAAAGCAAAGGTTTTCAGACAAAAATTGTTGGTTGGAATAAGTTTTATTGAGCAGTAGGAAATTCAGACAAAGAAAGATGCTTATAAATGTTTATATACTTTTTATCTGAAGTAATGGAAATGGAAAAATTGAATTTTCTTATGCTACCTGTTTTGTAGTACTGCTCGAAGTATTTTTCACTTAAAAGCTTTTCCTTAGGCGAAAAGGAGCTATACTTACATATAATAAAAACAGATATAAAATTTGGTTTTTATTACATATATATTTAACCGTATCTTGAACATTCCATGGAATTAATGCTAGATATTCTTTGATATTTTAGCAAACCTGTAAGATTACAAATGGTCGCTACAAGCATTTTTAAATAAAAAAAAAAAAACGATAGCTACATAATAAATTACTTTATTATTACATCAAATTCTACAATAATTCGCATCAAGTTTATTGAATATCTGAATAATAGTATGATTAATAATAACATAAACTTTACAGATTGATTCCAATGCATTGTTGATAGATTCATCCAGATATCAGCTGCGTTTAGAATGTACTTCCTCCTGGATATGTACCTATTTAATTAAGAGACCACATCCTGCATTCCCAAAATATTAACGAATCGCCATTGATATAAGTGCTCGCACTTGCTACCTGCGATAACGTTCTACTCAATATTTCTATCTGTGTGTGTGTGTGTGTGTATGTGTACATTCTACAAATTGATACAAAAGGAATCACTTTTTTTCTGAAAAAGTCCAGGTTATATTTTACGGTTTTGCGGACACTATTAAGAGAAACTTTTATATTATTTCCTTTTACGTGTTTCCTTATCACTCGTGCACAACTTTGTAATAATAAATTTAGAAAAAAATGTGTCGGAAGTCAATTAGCGTTCATAGAAATTTTTTATTTTAAATAAAACATTACAAGATGCCTGATAATTAAAATTTAAGAACACATTTATCAAAGTAAATTTTATCTAGAATTTGACTTAGGTATGTAGACGGAAAAGTACTATTCCGGATTTCCTGACGACCCAACTCAGATGTTGACGACTCAACAACAAAAATTCCAAACTATTAAATTTACAGACGGAAATAGACATCTATGGAAAGGAAACAAACTCTAACAGATGAATAATGACCTATTATAACCATTGTGTGTCGTAGACATTACATAAGAAATTCCATGGCTTTAATCCCTGCAGAAACCCGAGATAAAAAATGTGTAAAACTTCCATTCCACAGCATATCGAAAACCGTTAGTAAAGATGTGAATGTACGTTTCGTCTCGCGAAATGCACTCAAAAACCTTCTGGGCAATCCAAAAGATAGACCGGATATAAAGGTAAGGTCAGGAATTTATAAAGTTGCATGTAGTGATAGTAATAAAGCTTATATTGGTCAAACGAAAAGAACGATAGGCACCAGATTCAATGAGCACATTAGGTATTACGGATCTGGATGGATAGAATCGTAAAGTATAGCGTAACAAACTTAAATTAAACCAAGTACAATAAATTTGGACGTTTGGGAGATTATTTACATACTGAGCTTGAAATAATTTGTTTTAAATATCGATTTAACGTTGCACTAAAACCAAACACTTTACAATTTATTGGACCATCGTGTTAGATGTTAGAATGTTAGAAGTTAAATATACAGCAAGTGGAGAAAACACTTAAATAGACAGCTTGGTATTATCCAAGAATTATGCCATTTATAATATATGCCGTCTCCTTTCATGAAATATTTATTTTGAGTTGAAAATACAAAAAATTATTTCGCCAATTTCATGGTGGCTAGCTTTTAAACATCCCATTAAAAATATACTTTGAATGTGTTTTCAACGTAAGATAACATTATTTTAATTATACTGCTTTGTGCTTGCCCATCAGCGAGAGCTGAGCTCTTTGGGCTTAAAATGTGCGAAAATAGGTTCAAGTGATTATAAGTTGACAATAAACTAATAAATATAATGACAATAAACACGTTTTTGTTTTTGCAGTATTTTTACCACCGGCAACAGATGTTTCGCTTTTATTCTTTTACTATGAACATATTCTTCGTGTTCAATTCAACAATGACTTCAGTGAACATTGAGAACTGTATCGTATCATTTCAAAGCTTTTTTAAGAATTCTACGCTAGAGGTTGGGCAAAAATAAATACCTTCTAACTAGAAAATAATATTCAACCGTTAAATCTTCCGCTATCAATAGAGATTGACAGAATCTTGTGATTGAAAATTGTTTGTCTTGTCTGTGGCAATTATCTTCAATTAAAAATGAATACCTGTACCTCTTTCTGCACTAAATAATCTAACATGATTAAAATTGACATTTAATATGTTTAACTAAAAACTGATAAAATACAACTTAGGCCCAAAAATAAACCATTTTCTATTCAAGATTCAATCAACGTTATATATTGTTCAATGTGTGAATTATGCTGGCATACTTGTTTGCTTCTATTTTGGGATCTTGTTGTCATTGTGTCGAGAAATTATCGGTTAATTGCAAATTTTCAGAAACGTTTGAACTAATATTCAAACATTGAAGTAAATGTTACGACAAACTTTGTGGCGAAAATGCATAGTCATAATTTATGGCTACGTCATAAATTATCTTCCGATAGACTCGTGAAACTGTAAAGATTATCTGTTATATTTCTTCAATTTTTCGTTAAAGCTGTTATAAAACTTATAAGCTATTGGAAATTAAAATGCTACTAGAATTCAACTAAATTTCTTAACAATTCTTCCACTGCAGATTCATAAAAATAAAAAAATAAAATAAAATAAACAAAATTTAAGAAAATAAAATTAGTCGCTAAAGTATTATTTATATTAGCTACTTACATATTTATTAGCATCGATAACACTGTTAACGTGAAAGTGTGTAGTATCGTTGAAGTTACTTAAATTCAAGCTAGATGAACATAACACGTTACAACCAAATAGAATCTTGTTACCTATTTCTGTTAACTCAAATAATTTACGCATAGTAAAAACAAAAACAAGAGCCTTGTTCCTTGTCGTTTGTTTATCGTGAATAATCATCTTCCGGAGGGTCTCCAACAATATTCGCCAAACATTTTGATACGGCTTTTACCTTGGTACACCGTTCTTCCACGATGAGAGAATTTGTTGTTGTGTTGTTGTGAAATTTTCCCTAGATTTTCTGGCAAGAATTTTAGAATAATATTGCTCTCATAGGTATTATCGTGCATCAAATTGAAATTTGTATATGTCTCGAGTATTATTAATTATATTAAAATTCCCATG
Organism: Oryctes rhinoceros; assembly: GCA_020654165.1. Lineage (NCBI taxonomy): Eukaryota > Metazoa > Arthropoda > Insecta > Coleoptera > Scarabaeidae > Oryctes > Oryctes rhinoceros. The sequence continues at coordinate 1,154,386 of JAIOKQ010000294.1, read as the reverse complement.
AACACTAGAACTATGCAATTCAGCAAATTTTATATTTTTTCCTCTTATAACTTATAGTAATGTCAACTTTGCTACTAATTTGCAAGAATTGATGTTTGGACGACCTAGTTGTTCGTCAGAAGCTGTTGATTTTCCGTCAATAAGCGCCAAATTGAATCTAAATTAATCATTGCCGCCATCTTGTTGTTAAGCAGTCACAGAACTGCTCGGGGGATGTTTTGGGGAACAGCATCCGGTTTATGTCGTTGTTTCCTGAACGGCAGGAAGGCGTTTCTTTGGAACTAGAGGGCGCCAAGAAATGTCGAGATTGTCGTTTTGACAGTTGTAGAATTAACGGTGAGGCAACAGCGATAGAAGGTAGAGATAAAAAGTATTCTCGAAACCACGAGAAATATTTTTTCACTTCTTTTGTTGCGTTTGCCATGAATTTGCCATGAATCAATACTATGAGGAAGCTAAGCTATCTTTACCATTATATTTTTTGGTTATTATTTCTAGGCATCTTCTTATGTGTTTGATTTAGTATTTTGTTATTAAAGTAACAGAACCATTATTACAAAACGCTGATAAATCAAAAAAAAAAGTGAATTTGTTACAATCTGACAAATACATATGTTGAATCATCTATTAGTAACTTCCCACAATGAAATGTAGGTGTAATACTTTCACTAGAATCTTGCCAAGTTTAAGTAACTTATGATAGATTTTATTTTTGAAAACCGTCCCCCTACACCTACTAAAAGCATTCCTTAGATTGCAACAAAGCTAAGATTTAAAGAGAAGCTTTTTTTGTTATACTGCGTAATTTTTAATTTGAAATCATATCCAAACTTATCTTCCTCAAATTAAAAACTGTAACATAGTTTCTAAAATAGGTTAAAAAATAAATCCGTTTGTTCCTGTCGGATTTAGCATTTTTTAATGTTCTGTACATGTACATCCTTCTTTTTATTTCATTTTCTAATTTTATGTCAAAACAAAAGCCGTGCCAAAAGATACTGTTTTAGATTGCACGTTTTAGAGAAAATTGCGCTGTAAAACAGCGGAAAACGTATTTAAAGACGAGAATTTCGTCTGAATTCGTTATACGCGTGCTAACGGAAAGAAGAATGAACACGCGCTTTAATTAAAGACTCGCTCCAAGAACGACCGCCGTCTTCTGAGAAAAAAATCCAATTCTTCGCCAAAATTCAATTTGTTTAATTCGTTCCATAATAAATCAAATTCAATTTAATTACTGCTTCGCACAAAATTCTGTAATATTTTTCCGTTAACAGGTGAAAAATTACGGTTGTTGTAATACGGACAAAGATATAAAGAATAAGCTTCGATTTTTAGTATCCGGTTCTGTTCAAAATCAATCCGCTTTTATTACCTTACTTTTTACGTGGATGTGATTCCGGCTAGCGCCGTAATATACCAGTATGATAATTGCATAAACATTTTTAGGTTGTACTTCGAAACCAAAGGAATCCCGGAACTCCTTATACCCTTTTGTTTATCTTTTTATGCTTCGCTTTAAACACAACAGTTTAGACCGTTCATTAATTTGAAATTTTGGATATATACCATGTTCAAGTTATAAAATATGTTGGGTTATTTTGAATATAGATAGGTAGGTACCGTACGTTTCGGTATATATGATAATAGCCTTCAAATGCCATCCAATTCTGTTATTTTTAATTTGACCCTAGAGCTAGAAATCATATCAATAAATTTCGTGCTTGATGTTCTCCTCTTAGGAAAAGATACGAAGCCGTAACTGGCTAGTCTCAATACAACGTTCTGTATGGACAATATCGCACCAAGTTCATTTCTACGCCACTTCTACTGCCAGGTTTTTGACTAATGCGACATGATTTATAGGAACATTAAACATAGCGTATTAAGAATCCTTAGTGTATGAAGCAATCAATATTCAGATTTAGATATATGGAATTCCTTCAGGATCGGTGTTCGGACCCAAATTGTTCGTGGCCTTTATAAAGGACTTAAATAGCCTCTTGTAATATGTGTCATGGACGTGTTTGTCCATAACCGTAGGAAATAAGCCCAAATATTCTTAAGGTCAGTTTAAAATTTGCCTTAGTAAACTGATACTTATTGCCGTTTCTCAAGTTTGCTGATATAAAGTATTATAGATCTGTCGGTGCCAAAATGCTAAACCTGCCAAATTATTCTAATCAGATCGTGGTTATGCGCTAAAAAAATCGTTAAGCAGTATACGGCACAAACAAGAGAAATTTAGTATTTTTTATTGGGGCATCGCCGGAGGGCTTATAAAATACAAAAGAGGACAATATCGACTCCTTTATTGATCTTCTGATATTAACGTAGCTATATTTCTACGCTTGCGAGATTTATTGCTTTATTTACAAAGATCACGAGATTTATTTATTGATCATCACCAAAAAAATAGTTTAGAGAATTAGGTAAAGCCAACCACTCATAGCCTGGGACTTTCTCAAAACGGTTAAAGGTGTAACGCCTGTAAAAAAGAGACTTTGACCGTTATTGGTAGATAAAATCTATTGTAGCTATTACGACAGATTTTAAAACTTCAAATTTGTAAATTATTATTACTTAACTTTTAATCGTTTAATCTCCTGCTATAAACTCAATGGCATCTATTGAAAATAAACAAACAAATCATTATTCAAGATTAACAAATACGTGTAAGTGGAGGTTATATTAATGGAACCGTTAAACTATGAAAGGTAATAACATTTATCCGTATTATAAATTGCAGTATTCTGATGGGAAATACAGATAAGAGTTTACAAATATTTATTAATGTACACTCCAATGCCGATATCGGTTCCGCCAACCATCATTTAATTTGTATTCAGACCACGTTGTAAATACCGAAAGCCTTAGGTATTTTCTGAATGAAGTTTGCAGGAGAATGTGGAATGCAGACTGAATAAGTGACCTGAATAATAACACGTATGTTCATACCTACATAGTTCTGGAACAAGTGAGAATTTCTTCTGTAGATAAACATATTTCCGATTGCCAAAGATTCTTACGGTACATTCACTGCGCGTAAATAATATTTTCTCTAAAACTAACGCTTTGATGTATGTTTACCTAAATATTCTTTGGTGAATCTAAAACGCAAGTACCAGATACATACTTTCATTGTTTGTTTCTTTTTTTTTTTTGGTGCTGTCCGTAATTTTGGTATCAATAGCACTCAAATCTCTATTCTAGGCGCGTAAATCGTTATTATTATTTATTATTATCGTGTCATGCGTGTTTCATATTTCAATTGTTTTACTTGTAATTGTTTATTTATTCTATTGTATCATCATCATCATTGGTAAGCTTCACTATGCAAAAATGGTACTGTATATCGTTAAGGCGTTCATCACAACATCTACTGCCTTCTCGCTAGAATTTATAGAATGAACTACGTTTATTTCAAAGGATGCAAGTCTCGCTATTTTCTTTCTACATCTGGTATACCTCAAGAGTCGAACTCAGGTCGACTCTTATTTAATATCCCTATGGACGACTTTATTAAATCAATCGCTTCATCCGTACTAACCTAATGGTTTGGGTCATTTCTAAAAAGGACAATACATAAGAACAAAGATCACTATTCTCTGCGTGGAATAGACTATGATAAATTGATGGAAAGGTACGACTTCATTTTGCCAACCGATCACATCCTTGCAAACAGACTGGATTTGACCGACTTTCTCTCCAAACCTTCTCCTCATTTCCACTATTACTACAATCAACTTCTTCATATTCCAACGACTCCAAGAAATAAAACCGTACGGAAAGCACTCATTGTCAGCACAGAAGTTTAATTTTCCAATTTTTCATTTTTTTTTTATTATAAAGTAGCTGTTGTAGACTTGTAGCCGTCTTTGGATTTTTAGTTAATAATAATATTATTATTTGGTTAATGTGTTATTATTATTTCATTATTACTATTATTGTATGAATAATATAAAAAACGATTTTTATTCATTGTAATACAAGAAGTGGAATACAAAAATCAATAAGACGAGTGATTCCTTAACACCCAGAAGCAATATAATTGCACAAATAAAAAAATTACGATTTTTTAACAATGATATATGTACGTGTTTGGCCAAGCAAAATTACGAACCCTATTTCAGATATTAACAGCGTTCACTGGAATAAAAGAAACAGAACCTAAATAAAGCTTTTGACCTACTTCGAGACTATAAAAAATAAAATATCCGAATAGTTCTTAACTTTTGACGATTCACAGGAACCCATCGAATCGCTTGCTTTTTCTAGAACAGCATTTGCAACTACACGGACCATTTCATTTTCAATTTAGCGAAAACAACTAAAAATTGCAAGCTGTAGTAAATAGAAAAGACATAAAAACTATTGAAATAAACGTACTGCTTGTGTACACGGCCAGCGAGTTGGTATATGTTTTAGTTAGTTGTGTGTATAAACCAGAGTTTCACGGAAAAATACCTATGTTTTAAAGAGAGGAACCTTGATCACCTCAAATTGGGACAAGGTTCAAAACCTGCATGTATCACACCTTTTCGCGTTCTATTTCTAAGAAATAGACGTGTGGATTTTTTGAAATTTTGTTAGAAATTTATTATTTGAACGAGGTTTTTGTTTGAAGGATAATGGATTTGGGCTTTTTTTATATACCAAGTAATAGCACAAATTTCCAAAAATTTTAATCACACGCATGATGCAGCAATGGAGCTAATGGAGCTACGTACACATTTTGCGAATGACTGTAAGTAGAATAGTTCTTTGTTGGTGAACTATTCACATTGTCGTATCGATTTGGGTTTGCAATTTTCCAACTGGTGGTTTGAAGAAGCAGCGTGCCTACTAGGTTCTATGTTAAACTGGTTAATACTACCACAGAAACACATCATAATACTGAAGGAAGCAGATTTATGATAACCATTCCGGATAACCATTAACCAAACCATTGCCGTTGCTTAGACATCTTGTAACATTGGAAAATAGGTCTTTTTTCTTGATTTTGCCAACATATTTTTTAGTATCCCTTGATGGGAGGCAATGAATTATTCTGTATTATAGTTCGTCTAGAAAATATCCGGAAGACACAAATCATAGCTATAATTTTACGATATATATTTTTATTAATAATAATAATCGAATAATAAATAATAATATTTGAATAATAAAATCACAACAAATAATTCATCTAATTTACTAATAAATTCAGGTAATCCCGAAACGAGGTCAACGCTATACCTTTCGGTGACAATGGTCCAGGACTTGTAAAACTGACCGAATCGAAAATTCTTTATTTCGTGATGCTGATCGTTCTACTTTAAATTTCATTGGTCTCCACATGTTTTCGATGTCTACTAATGTCCACTTTGTACAAAATATCAAATTAAACTAATGAAATATGGTTTAAACTAATAAATATGAAGTAAGAACAGTAGAGGACGGAATTATGTCTATACAAGCTACTGTAGTCCATGTAAATAACTGTGTTATCTATACATCAATCACTCGTGATGACAATGGTTGATGGAAAAGCATGTAACGCTCTAGCAAAGAATTCGCTCGCAAAAATAATACATATGTGATGTATTGTTAGTCTGAAAGAAATGAACTTCAAAGAAGTTGCAGAAACACCTTTACCCCTTTGGTATCTCTTTTTAATGTAGAATATTTTAAAAGGAGATATTCGAAAAAGTAAAAAGGAAAATAGAGCGAGAATTACGAAACAAAATGGATTTAATCGTTGAGCCACAATTTGCGTTTTTTCGTAATCGAATAAAAAGTGCTCATGGCTGTATTCGTCTGAGTTGATTCCCTATGATTTTCCATAAAATGAAAATCTAGTTGAAGGGACGACGACTTAACACGACAGAAGAGAAGGTTCAAGCTGAATCGTGAAATGTGCTGAAGATCTTAACAGAACAAAATCTCTCCGGGTTGTACTCCTTCCATGGCAGACGTAGCGAGATCCGTGGTTACGCCCCCCAAAAGGAAATTACGTTGAAGGTGACGAGGACAAATAGAATCTTGGTTTGTTTTCATTTAATTAAAAGTTTGTGCTTATCTCAACTTTTTTGATATAATTATCTCGATTAAAATTTGTGATATTTGATTAATATCGCACTTTCTCTGACGTAATCTAAAAATTAAGTTAGAATTTGTTACGCATATTAGAGCACTTACTACAAATGTGTTAAATGTACCTAACTCATATTAAAACGGCAGAATCAAATGGAAGATAAATATTTTTTTACATATTTGTGTAGACGTCTCAAAGGCAAGTTATATGCATATAAAATTACATATCGCATCTTTGCTGTTCGTAACAAATATTAAAATTTGAATTTTCTAATTTGTCCCCGTCGTCGAGACTTACCTTAAATGGCAGCATTTTATAACTTTATCACTGATTCTAAAGATGTGTCAAAAATTTAAGTTAATTGTGATTAATCTCCTCTAAAATAGAAAAACTATGTATGAATAAATTTTATCAAGGATACGAAAGTAATTATTCCAAATTAATTTGTTTTTGCACATGCTTATTCCGATTGACGTTTATTCAAATGCGGGATTAAGATTAATACACATATTTTGCTGAGAGAATTTTATTAGCCTCCGCTAAAAAGCGCATAGCATTAATCAGAATAGTAATTACAAATTAATCAATCAATATGGATTGCGATAAAGTTAATTTTAGAATCGAATTTTATTTTTCCAAATGTAAACATTACATCAAATTTACAAAGCACTTAACTTGACATGTTACATAAATGGAAGGGAAAATCCTGAAGCATTGCGAATTTCCAACGATATAATTTCAAATAATGATACCCAATCATAACAATTATTCCTTTAATTTTTAGCATCAATGTCGAGTCGCGGCCGCTATAGCACGATTTCTAATAGACTAGCATTGGCATTTACGTAGTTTTTAGTACCTACTCGTTTTAATGACTAATTCGACACGTGTATGTTTATTTTATTAGTACGCAAAACCAAACTTTGTTAAAAAAAATTATTTAAGTTCGTGCGCTTTTAAATGTTTCAATTGTAACGGTTTGCGCTACTACCGGGTGTTAAGGATGATAGTTAGCTACGTAACGTGTATTACTCATATAATTTTTAAGATGATGGTGGTTTACACTCACTAAATGCAATTCACACGAATGTCGCAGCAATTTTGTAAATTTAATCGTCTATCGATTATTATTGTGCTCACCTCTAACTAACTCTTCGCTTTTTTATAGAAAATACAAATTTTCAAAATTCAAACTGGTTGAATTATAAATATTCTCCAGTTTTGAACAACATAGGTTGATGTTTTAAAATACGAAATTTTAAAAAATATATAAATTGGGAAGATCAAGGATTGGTTAACTCCAAGTTGTAAGAAGTTTACTAAGATTATACACAAACAAACAAAAGGAAAGTGAAATAACTTTCTATCATCGGTCTTATGCGATTACGGCGTCGGCGGACTCTGGCTTAATAAACTATGGGGTAAACAAATAATGTAATAAAAGACTTAATTATGCATTTGAATAAAAAACAAGTTGCGTACTATAATTAGTTTTATCACAATCCATGATGATTGATTATAAAAAAACAAGTTTGACAAATTTTTAAAGTCTATTTTTAAAGCAGCTTTTATTCTGTAATTATAAACCCGCTCATTATCTTAATGCGGCCGTACAACATGAACGTACATCAAAAGATAAATTACTGTCTATCTGCTAGCTGGATACATCTGCGATCCAAATATCAATTCCATATCCGAGCCCCAGTGCAGGTTCTATATTTACATGTTGGTAATGTACATTTCAGTGTCTATGATAAGTTTTGGAAATCCACAGGAACTATAACTTTGGTATTTACATTAATTAAGCAAAGTTTTTGATAACCACTACGAAATTAAGTAGATATTATACGACATTACATGCGTCAGCGTTTACAATCAGTCCAATAGAAGCGATAAAAATAAAATACATATAGTACGTGAACCCGAGATTAAACGATTTTGTTTTAATTGCAATTTTACTACTTCCATTGACCTACAAATAAAAAAAAGCTGCGCAAATGTAAACAATGTAGCACGATTATCTTAAAAATTAAATATTGAATACACTTATTCATTTATTCAGCGCTTAAGTTCTATTTATTTGAGGATTATATAATTACGCAAATATCTATCCTTTAAGAATTTGAAGGTTATCTTTACAAGCACCTTTTTATACGTAAATGTATTTGGTCATGCATTATTTCGGAGGATTTAGCAGCATGTACCTTAAATATTGTATTTTACTTAGAGTTTTGCGGACAATAACAAGGATGTCATAACGAAATTGCAATCTTATCAAACAATTTGATTAAATATCGTTTTCGCTATTGACTTTTATTCCAGTCAATAGGTGGTTGTTGTGTGTACAACTATAAAGTTGCTAAAAAGAAAAGTATTATCGCAACACGTGTCCTATTAGGTTTATGTGCAAAATTATGTTGATACAACTTATACAACATTCGGTAAGTAACAACCTAAAATACAACGAGTGAACTAACAAGTGATTTTGATAATCAAAATCCAAAAGAAAAAAAACAAATAATCATTTTAAAGAATAATTTGTATGTTGCGGATGTTAATTTTGGGTTTCTATATAATAAAAGAGTATTCTATCCGTTATGTTTAAAAAGGAGAAAGGGTAGCAAAAATTCATTTCTATTGAAGTTACGCCTTTTCAACAAAAAGAAGCTGTGTCCTTCTTGCAGCAAGGTCCTCCAAATTCCAAATTGAAACAGATGTCAATATAACAAAGAGTATGTTAGGAGCTCTAATTGAAAAGTCATGTTATTCTCGTGTGTGAAACTGTACAGAATAAATTAAAGCAAAACGTAATAAATTGTAAATATGGCCAAAGTGGTTAAACAAGAATTTTTAATAACCTAACATAGAAACAAATGTATTTTTGTCAACTTCATGCGAATGTGATGAAATTTTATAAAAATCTCTGTCCTGTCTGAGTCCTGTCGAGTGAAACTTTGAGCCTAGAAAACAGAAAAAATGAGTAAAATGGGTCAGATCTAGTGGTCTATTAATTTGAATCCCAATTCTTGAATTTGTGCCAGGGTAACCACTAAATTGCGGATCTTGTCCTTATAAATCAAAATTTTATTTTTCTTCAAATACGAGCGTTTTTATTTATTTATAATGATTAATGAGCCCTCGGTATTGTTTTTCCTTTTTCAAATTAATTGAACTAACACAATTTTATGATATATACAACCAAAAGCATCACTTTCCCAGCTAGTTTCATAAATAACGCGTTTTTTCGAGATGACCACAACCTTTACTATTTTTCTAACATTAATTCGACGGTCGTTAAGTACCATTTAATGTACTTTTCCGACGCTGCTAGTAGTGGTTGTAGTTTTCGGTGGTCTCGAACGTTGATCGTCAACCAACCTGGTATTATCCGTGCTTTAATTTATACACCCTCCAAACGATGGAATTTAATGACAAACTTAAAATTCAACTGAATACTTGCTGATTTTCAGTAAACAAAAACAATATGATTTTGCATTGAAAATTCAGCAAATTATAACACCATTTGTTACTTTTCTGTTTCTGTGTACAACATTTTTTTGTCTTTACTTTAATGCACTAATATTAATTTGTACAAAAGAAACGTTTAAAAATGTATTAATGTCGAATTTTTAATTAATTTAATATTATACCGAGACGTTCGAAACAATTTCGAGAGGCTTTGAACGAGAACAGATTTTCTTTTGACAATTTTCCACGTAACCTTCCTCTAAGTTTCACACATCAGAAAAACGAAGGAAGGAAATGTCTTCGTAAAGGAATCGGAAATAAACGCGGTAATCTTCTTTAATTAAAAATGTACTTTCTAATTTCTGCATGCCCATGGAACATGTATATGCTATACAGGAATACCGAAGAACGATTCCAGAAAAATGATTATTCCCAAGAAAAAGTAGTTATCTCCATACGTCAAAACTTAGCATCCTATTGTAAATACGTTAAAAGGTAAATACCTACTGTAACTTATGACAATGGTGACTAATCATATCTGGTTAGAGCACTCGACGTCAGGAATTAAGACTTTCAGTGTTAATACTTATACATATTATTATATTTAGACGATTGTTCAAATCAATATAAAATTATTCGGTTGTTAACCCCGTTTACATATCAATTCGCATACGTACATGATACTACCGTTTACTGTACAGCCTGAATGAATTTAGCAACATTCCTTATATGTATTTCTTTAATGAGAAAATTATCGTACAAAATACGTTTACTTCACGAAAGCGATATGTATAGGAAACTATAAAACTGCAGAATAACTGCATTAAATAAAATAATAACCTTTCAATCAAGGACGATTTGGTGCTAAACGGTGCAGTTGTACGCTTCGCGGTGTACTCGAGTACGCTAATCAAATAAAATGCGTAGATTTTATAAATTAAAAACGTTTTTACATAAATTAATAAATAAGTAAATAGGCTTATTAAGCATTTGATACGTAAACGTATATAAGACAAATCAAACAAGAGCGGACATAAAAATTAAAATGGTAACCTAAACAATTACGGCGTCATAAATATACAATCACCTCGCCAACTGAGCTGGGCACGATCGGCTGTGTAATCCTTCGGTTTTATTTTAAAAATCGACAAACTACTAGAAATTCGTATTTCCTCGGTAAGTTCGTTATAAATGTATAAATCTACATAATTCGTAGATGTCACGCTATGCGCTGTGGCATAAATAATTTATCTCATCTTTATTTAAATTAACTGGTTGATAGAAAAGTCAGCAAACGTCAAGATACGAAATTATCTAAATTATTTCTGACAATGAAGAAATCCTGATACTTCAACAATTAATGATTCAGCAAAATCTGATCAGCCTCACTAGACAAATCTTAAAATATTCTCTATTCATGAATCTAGAACCATATGCTACACCACAAGAATATAATTTGCGCAATTCGCAAAAAAATCAAATCTAATATGAAGAAGCAACATGGTCAAAGATCCAATGAACAATTAACTAAATTAACCAACTTTATCATGAAAGAAGGTCTTGGAATTAACCTTTGCGTGATAGGTTCCAGATTTGATACTGTGTTACAGTATCAAATCTGGAAATATTTTGAAGATAAACGTCTATTTGTTCCATCGTATCATTGTGAACTGCTTTTAAAACTGTGAGAACTTGCTTGGATGGCTTACGTGATTTTAGCAATGCTTTCGATGAAATGCATCGTGTTTATTGACTACAAAATTGATAAAATACAATTTCCATAATGAAAACATAAATCTTAAAAATCGCTTATGAGTAACGGAAGATAACCAGTAAGGTGTAATTTTATCAAAGAAGAAAATGTGTATCAGTTGATGTTCGCCAGGAATCTATGGGTCTTATATCTCCTTCAAATTCAGAGGAATGATGTACCTACCTCTCCTGAAGTTTTTTGCTATATTTCGATCATTCAACGTTGGCAAACAAATCTTATAAGTTCAAAACATTTTGGCAGATGGTCGTGTTGCGCAGTAAAATGACGTGCTTGGGTTTACCTGTTTACGTTTACTAAATTGGGTCTAAACAATAGTAAAACAACAATGATCCAAAGAATATAAGGATGACTTTTAAAATCACGGATATGTTAAATTTCTTGATGTCTATTTTGATCTTACGATTAAATGCTTTTGTTCTAAACGGATCAAGTACTGATCAAAATCTATTATTCTCTCATTTTTGCACCGACTATGTTTACTTAACTAGGTTTTGCTAAATCCAGTCATCGAAAAAACGCAGAGTAGTAAGAATAATATAATAAAAAGTATATAGATGATTGCAGGAAGTCATTTTGTTCCTTTTAAAAAGCATTACGTATATATGTGCTAGCTTTCAAAATTTTATGGAAGAATTAAAAGTTAGAAGAACTTTAAATCTATTGTGATTAGATCGTTACATAAAACACTGTCAAATAATAATATTAATATTGATATTGTTTTGAGGGGCGTCATTATGTCACCTGCTTGTGATTTGTGCATTTTGTGTAATTTAAGGATAAGGAAAACAAGTTGGTCCACTGTCTCACAATATTCTCTGTCAAACATATTAATAGCGACCGGCCTCGTGTAAAAAAAAACATTTTCAAGCCGTAATATTCAACCATACTACACGGCCTGAAGATATGTTTTTCACACGAAAGCATTCGCTTTTAATATGATTATTAGGGAATATTATGAGACAGTGGACCAACTTGTCTTATTTATCCTTAACCATGAATTCACACAGTCTTCGATGATTTTGTATAATTGTTATTGCTTTACGGCTACTCATTATGCTTATCATTACAAATTAAAATGAGAATAAGGCCCAATACTCAACCTTACAGCATACCTTACCAAACAAAAAAATAAGGTAATTATCACGTCACTCATTCAATTTTACAAGGTTTTACGAAAGATAGAAAACTGAATTCGAAAATTTGCACATGAAATTCAATCTTTTTCTAGTTACATTATTGCAGTATTGTTAAACATAGAACAATTCTAATTTATTGAACATTCAATAAAGTGTACCGCTTAAAAACTATTTTTGAAACCACCATCTTTTTGAAAGATAAAAATAGTTTTTCTTTTTAATGTTGTTCATTAAAATCTCTTTTTAATGAACAACATTTTTATTGAATTTTGTGGTAATGTGGTTTTATTAAAAGGGAGTGTTCTAACACGAGAAACTTTGTTGTTAAATTTTTAAGATTGGAAAAGTTTTGAATAACGTGAGCGATAACAAAATTCTTCAAACTATTGCCCTTTTGGAGAACGTAACTATTACGCAATAAAATAATTTCTTCAATTTCAGGATGATGCCAAAAGTAACACGTATTAATACTTTATACAACGCGTTTGAAAATACATCATCACACGTCGTCACAATCGTAAAAAGCTGTTCCGATCAATATGCTTCCTGTACAGTTAAATAAAATAACAAAAAGGGAATCGTGAAAAAATAAATTTTCGCCTCTAGGAAGAACAAATACGTTGGCGCTTAAAGTAAGCAATAACTTTGGAAAATACTTATCGTGACGCAGGATAGAAAATAATAAAATATATCGCGGTTTTCCTCAAAAACGGTATTGAAATACGACAAACAACAAAGAGAAAAATAATAATAAAGTGGCGATAAACAGGCAATAAGGTACATTATCTACCTTTTACCGGAAAAAATATACATAGTGGCACATACGCATAACGGGTAACGATAATATACAACGTATTTAACGGAATTCGTATATCCTCTACGATGTGATGTCAAATGCAAATACACGATAAGTGAGCTCCGAAATTCAGTTGAAGCAAGCCGTGTAGGTGGTTTTCCCCCCCACCACAAAGCGCTTATTTAAAGGTTGCTTACTGACTCGCACAATTCAGTGTACGCTTGAATCTCAGTGTGATAGGATTTAGACCGATCAAGGCGCTAAGTCAGTTTCCACTGGTGTTTCGCTAGTATTACGCTTTTTCTCGTACAACGTTATCCCAAAAAGTATCAACCAAAGAGTGTTTTCTTTTTTTTTGTAAAAACAGTTTTTGTTAGTACTGTGTGGTAGTTAAATTATTGTTGTTTTGTTAAGTTTGTTCTCGCCAGTTTAAAAACTATCATCTGTTGGATAAAATAATGTACTGTGACGAAAAGCCCACTCCTCGCAAGAGGGGATTGAGTCGTGGTGTTTCTGAAGAGGAAATCATTGACCGGGTACCGCCAGTGTCAGAAAAATTGTTTGAAAATATTCCCTGGCTTCATATTATTACGGATATTGCTTTAACTGCGGCTGTAGCCGAAATGAAGGTAAAGATCGCCTCTATTTGCAACACCTTTCAAAATCTTAGCATATCCTCATATTCAACACAATCCATTTTGCAAGGATGTAAAGTACTTACTTATAACTAAGTCTTTTAAGAAAACTAGTTAATTTTTATTTTAAATCTAATTATTTGTAATTCGTATTTCTTTCATTTAACATATTTTTCACGCTAGGTTTAGGGCAAAATCGAAATTTCTGAATAACATGGCCCAACATATCGATGGATATCGATAGATGTAAATGAACCATAACAAAATCGTTTAATAAGCAAAACAAGCGAACACGCTCTAAAGATGTCTTTCCTTAATTGAAGATATTTACATCAACACTAACCAAAATTGGTATGTGGCAATTATATTCATTGCTTGTTATGGTTACACTAAAGTACACACCCACTTAGAAATCGTGTAACAATGTTTATTATTGAGAAAAACGTAGTATTTTAGACGCCTTTTAATGACGCTTGAAGCATTTTCAACGACTTATTAATGTTAATTACGATCGCAGCATAATTGATCTTCATTGTATTCCAAGGCTGCTTTGCTAATGGGGAATTCTTTTTGTTTCAGTTCAAACGCATGCTGAACAAGGAGTTGTCCCACTTCTCCGAGTCCAGTAAGTCGGGAAATCAAATTTCGGAGTATATCTGCTCTACTTTCTTAGGTAAGTTTTTCGCTGAATTAAATTTAAAAATGTAGCCACATAAATTCACGTACTCAACTATTAGAACGCGTTATCAAGCTTATTGTCGTTTGCGAAATTTTTGATAGGGAAATGTACTCTTGAAATCCCAAATTTATCAATTTATCAAACGGAAGCTGTTGATAGCAACAAAATATATTGAGTAGTAGCATACATACTTATTTCAATGTTATTTCCTTATTTGCAGACAAACAGCAAGAATTGGATATACCTTCGCTGCGTATCGATGAAGGTAGCGAAAATGTTTCGAAGGCAGCGCCTCCGAAGGGAAGAGCAAGAGGTGCACATACGACGATGTCTCAAATCTCAGGAGTAAACAGAAAACCGCTTCACCATACCAATTCATTCACCGGAGAACGTCTGCCGGTGCATGGGGTGGAAACACCTCACGAAGCAGAGCTAGGAAAGAGTTTAGAAACGATTGATCGATGGGGAGTGGATATTTTCAAGATAGGAGAGTTGAGCAACGGAAGACCGTTGACCTGCGTCGCATACACCACGTTCACATCCCGAGATCTACTGAAACATCTCCTCATCCCACCGAAAACTTTCATAACATTCATGATGACGCTGGAAGATCATTACGTTAAAGATAATCCTTTCCATAATTCTCTCCATGCAGCTGACGTGACTCAAAGCACACACGTCTTGCTTAACACTCCAGCATTGGAATCGGTTTTCACGCCGCTAGAGATTACAGCGGCATTATTCGCCGCATGCATCCATGACGTAGATCATCCCGGTCTCACCAACCAATTCCTCATTAATTCTAGTTCTGAACTTGCCTTAATGTATAACGACGAAAGCGTACTGGAAAACCACCATTTAGCGGTGGCGTTTAAACTTCTTCAAAATGAAGGATGCGATATCTTCTGCAATATGAACAAGAAACAACGTCAAACATTAAGGAAGATGGTGATAGATATGGTGCTTAGTACCGACATGTCTAAACATATGAGTTTATTGGCGGACTTGAAGACTATGGTGGAAACGAAGAAGGTTGCGGGATCTGGTGTTTTATTGCTCGATAATTATACAGATCGCATACAAGTTTTAGAAAATCTCGTGCATTGCGCCGATTTAAGTAATCCAACCAAACCGCTGCATTTATACAAGCGCTGGGTTGATTTGTTAATGGAAGAGTTCTTCTTACAAGGTGATCGCGAACGAGAGGCAAGAATGGATATAAGTCCGATGTGCGATAGACATTCGGCTACGATAGAAAAATCCCAAGTCGGTTTTATAGATTACATTGTACATCCCCTATGGGAAACTTGGGCAGATCTTGTACATCCAGACGCGCAAGATATCCTAGATACATTAGAGGAGAATCGCGATTGGTACCAAGGTATGATACCCCCTAGTCCTCCAGCCGAAGAGCGTCCCGGCGGTATAAGATTACAAGTGACGGTTGAAGAGGGTGAGGCAGAGGCCGAAGCCCCGATGTGACGGAGGCTGCTGGGCCTCTGCAGGAAGCTGACCGAAAAGGTACAGCAGTGGTGGCGCGTTCGGCAATAACTTTGGCGCTGGCGCCCCTGACGGCCACCCCGCGCTGGCGCGGCCTTTGTTATGTTTGCATTGCTTTTTGACTGAATCTCTCTCTCCTAGGGCTAGCAGAGCCTTGAAGTTTTGTTTTCCCCCCAAAGATGAAGTACCCTTCGACCCTTTACATATATCCAAAGTCGCAAATAAAAGTAATGAGAAAAAAAAACGGCAAAAAATATTTAAAAGTATACAAGTAATTATAAAATGTAAGAAACCAGGGAGTGTAATATGTTCTGTTTTTTGGCCTTTCCCAAGAACCCTCATTATGCCTTATTGTAGGAGTGAGTCGTGCCCTGCTCTCAGTACTGATACATCTGTATATATTTCATAATGTCTGTCAGTGTAATACTCAGTCCCATGTATGTATAGATTACTACGTGTCATGTCAGCTATGTTACACAAATAAAGCTCTCTCCATTTTAATTTTGTTTTATTTTATTAACTAAGGAAATAACAAAATAAGCACTCTATAAAATGTAAGCATATAAATACATTCTTTTAAAATACACTACAAAATTAAAGGTTATTAACAAATTTTCCATTTTGCAAAATCAAAGTTATTATCAACCATTCATAGGTAATACCAATTTTTTATTTGCAATTTAGTAGTGAAATTGCTCAGGATGTTTGAGTTCTGAACTTACAATAAGAGTACATCGCAGCGAAGTAGTTGTTAAGTTCACACACTACAGCTACCAGATATTTCCGATAGGATTTCAATTCACTATTCAACTAATGAAATAATCCTTCGAGTAGTCATATAAACACCAAGTTGACTTTAAAACTTCCTTTATGTCAACAAAAATAAAAATTTGTACACACATACTCTTTGGTTATTTGGCACATAGCTTCGTAGTTGCCCTTAGTGCTGAATACACTACGATTTCTTTATATATGTATCTGGATATTGAACAACTCTAATTAAAACAAATATCTATTGTTTATTAAAACAAATTATGATGTGAGCGAAGAGAATGAAGAAGCTTTATTAGGTAAGTATACGCTAAAACTATTATTCTGTATCTAATACCCTTAGTTAGTCAGAAGTTAGGTGCTTACTACAGGTTACTTACTGCTTCCAAAAACATCGCCAACAGCCTCCTAGTTTTTCTACAAAGTGGTTGAAAAAGTGCAATAAGATTTGAAACTCTCTCTGATAAACATGTTTTTTTTTTATTGCAGCATTTTCATATGTGAAACAATATCTTTACGGCAATTCTCAAAATATAACCAGAATTTCTCATTGTGTCCGAGACGTTATATCAACAGCACCGAATTCGTCACATATTTTACTAAACTAAACTAAATTCTTCGCAACGTTCCATCGTTCACTGGAATATTATTTTTTCTCTGTACTGTTGAAACTGTTGGGTCCACTTCTAGATATAACGAATTAGGCATATTTGTTAACGGTTTACTTTCTATTACTATTATTACTATTTCCACTTAATTAAAATGGTTTGTACTACTTATCCATCTTAATCTAAATATAAAATGAAGAGAAAGAGCATGTTATTTATTTGAAATGCCCATACGCAACTTACAATAACAGCTCAAATGATTTGAATATCAAAATAATGTTATCGCACATATTTAAGGGAATTACCAAATGCTAGAATTATGAGTATTTAAGGAAATTACCAGAGCATTCCGTTTGTGGTGGATTTGTTCTGATTTTATTAAGCATTATAGCCACAAAAATCGACATGCAAATTTTGTCCGTTACATCCGGATTTCTATTATTATTAATATTACAACGAAGTGATCCCTAATGGTTTCCTGCACTGCGGTTGAACGAGCTGTTGTACCCTTTGAATAATTTCTTAATTCCGTTGTTCAATGTTTTTTAAAAAGCCGAGGTCTATATTTTGCGTCTCTAAGCGACAGTGTCTTATGCTGTGTGCTTTTACTGATTCAGATACGAGTGCCATTTTGTGTAGATGCTCGTGAATTAATCTGCAATAATTCCTGATACTTATTTTATCAAGAAAGCATTCGAAAATACGTTTCCTGGTTTTTCTCTCTAATGCTTTTCATGCCATTGATGTAGTAATCTTTTAATCTCCGCTCTAGCCACCTGAGGTGCTCAACAGAAGTGCACAGCCGTTCTTTACTAGTCGGTCAACCTTGACATTGCCTGGCAAGTTGCGAGAGTATTCCTTTCCTCCGAGTATAAGCACTTATCCCACTTATCGCAATTAACAAGTTTTATGCTAGTTGGTAAAAACTTGACTTCCGCGAAAAACAAAAGGTTGAACACTAACTAGAACAAGGTATTACAACAAAGACGATATTTTTTGAATGCAATATATATTTTAATGAAAGTAACAATAATTATTAGAAGGCAAACTAAGGAAGTAGGGAATAAATAATATATATATGTATAAATAGATACATAATCCATGGTATAATAAGATATATTATTGTAAGTAATGGAAGGAGCGATAGTTCATTTCTATGTATGATGAAGTTAATTTTTCTACGATCAGTATTTATTTGAATTAAATTTGACTCAGTAAAGTAAAAATGGCAGCTATCTTTCATCTATTAGTACTGCAATAAAGCAATTAATTCATATAAATATATAAAATATTTATATATATATATATACTAATATATAGTTAGTATATATATATATATATACTAATATATAGTTAGTATATATATATATATATATATACTAATATATAGTTAGTATATATATATATATATATATAGTTAGTATATATATACTAACATAACACTACCTTAGAATACTAACGCAGTATAAGACTAAGACGAACATATGTATTTATACAGAATCTAATAAATATTTGATTTCACACCGTCATACCATTTATAATTACAATTGTAAGTTGAAAAGCTAGTTTTATTCAAGCTTTATGGTGAGTATTTAACAATTAATACTTAAAAGATTTAAGTGGCGACTGAAGTGAAATTCACTAACCTTAAATAAATAAAAAGCACAACAAAGCTCTTGCATAAAACCATATAAAATATTTAAGCTGCTTGATACCGTTAGAGGTAATACATTTTAATATTAAAGATATCAGTCAAAAATATCTGGCATTGTACAATATACATTAAAGAGGAATGGTTGAAGGCGTTGAGAATTAACTTACGTTTAATCCTATACTAGATTTATAATATCAAGAATTTGTGATTTAAAAAATTTTATCCCGTATCTTCTAATCTCCAAAATGCGCAAAATAATTTTAATATATCACAGACAAATCCTTTTAGACTAGCAATAGGACTAAGGACGCGACAAAAATGAAATTAACGGTGCGATATTTATTCTAAATTCTAACTGCGTAATTATCTGGTTTGAGCAGGTTTAATATGGCCTTACCATTTGTACTAACTTCTACATTTGATTAACTTTTAGTACCTGGTTACTGAGGAATCCGATCTCTTAAATATGATAAAATCGACTCAGTTCCTTGCTCTAAAATAGCATACCTTGGTTGACGAAAACTGTTGCCTTTTAACTCCAAATGTCTAAAAATTTAAATACGAATACATTTTAACGATTTTCCTGCTATGACGCCAACCTTAATTGTTTCATGTTGCCTAACGCCGGAGGAACTGAAGATATACTGTTGTTGGATAGATCCAGCGTTGCAAGACGTTTCAGTTGCTGCAAACCTTCGATATTAATTTCGGAGATTTGATTATCAGACGCAAGTAATATTTCTAGATGGACGAGGTCGTAAACGGACGATGGTAAATGGGAAAACCTACAAAACAAAAATATTATTCTGTAGCCAACCGTTAACTGAATTTAAATTGCAAATGGAGTTTAATAGCATAGAAGGTACTACTTCTTACATTGTTTGAATACAATTTTAACATGTATGTCGATTTGGTGTTATATACCTTTTACTCAAGATTGCCTATTTAAAACTTGCGTTTTTATGACATATTCTTCACTGTGTCACAGCTCATCAGTACACCTATGTGGAAAGTGGTAGCTGCAATACAATATTACACTTCCTTCTACTACCTTCTACATAGATATACTGATGAGGTGTGATACAGAGAACCGCGTATTTACACATAGTGATTGTTGGTAGTTTGTTCATTTATATATTTCTTAATTTAATATTTTGTCACTTCTTCCAATCTCGACATTATAATATAAAACCCTAGTTTATTAAGCTGAGAAATCCAGGCTTACATTGGTTTTATTCTTAATGTTCATTATAAATATTTAGGATTATTTTTATGTTATTATTTACCGGAAAGAATAATTTAACTAAGAACAATTATATTACGATTCGAAGTTCATTAAATGCATAAGATCAACGCTAAGATAACAGTCATCTATAAGTAAGTAAGCTACTCAACCACGTTAGGTGGTGATCTTCTATGGCGTCTTATTCTACGAAAATAAAATATCAGAACAAAAATTTCGATCGGTCTAACTTGCGAAAAAAAAAGGAATCAATATTGGGCACTTCAAACACAAAACGCCACCTAGAGTTAAATAGCAAAATAAGGAAACACTGCCACTTGGCGACATCTACTAGCAAAGGTGTGAACTTTTCCGGTGCTTCTGGGTCTTCATTCTCTTTTTAGATTTCTTGCAGTGCATTTCTCTTCCATTTTTAAACGTAAACATTAATAATGACGTTGCCAAAAGCATATTTAACAAGAAGAGTTAGTTTTTCAGCTTGCCATCGATTACACAGCAACAAACTGTCGCCAGAAGAAAATGTAATAATATATGGAAAGTGTAACAATTTACACGGACATGGACACAATTACATAGTCGAAGTTACTTTGTGCGGACCAGTAGATCCAATAACAGGGATGGTAGAGAATCTATCAATCCTCAAGCAGTACATGGAACAAGCAATAATGCATGAAATGGACCATAAAAATCTCGATAAAGATGTGGAATTTTTCCATGACCGGCCCAGCACAACAGAAAACGTTGCATTATTCATATGGTCTAAAATTAGGAGTATGATGGCGAAACCAGAGATCTTATATGAAGTTAAGATTCACGAGACAGAGAATAATGTTGTTATATATCGTGGAGAATAAGATCGCATTATACATGGATCTGTGATTTGATTTGAATATACATATTTATACTTTATACAAATATTTAATAAATGATAAGCTGCAAATCATGTTTGCTTACCTATTATTGGAGATGACCAATTCACGAAGTAATTTCAGTGAACCTAGCTCTTCGGGTAAGTCTTGCAAGGTATTTTTTGCCAAATCGAGATATTGTAATTTATTGAAGCTACATATAAAGTTGGGTAACTCTATAATTTTATTCATCGATATATTCAGCTCCAATATATTAGATGCCAATTTTACCAAGCTGTAATAAAGATTGACACATTCCAAGTGAGCATTTTAATTAATCGATACAAACCCAGTTGGAACGCTGGCCAATTTATTCTTACATAAATCCACTATATTAACTTCAGCTGTTACTGCATCATCAAAAACCGAATCGGGTATATTTGTAAGGTCTTTCATTGTTAAATTGAGAGATCTTGAATTTTTCATAACATACCTAAAATGGATCATATAATCTTTGAATAAAACAATGATCATCTTTCTAATATTTACTTATTTGGAAATAAACTAACGTCAGCGGGTAATGGTTTAGTTGTTACTGGCGAAAGCGCCAGTTCCTCCTCGTTTAATTTATCCCTCAGATATTTTAATATCCTACTGGTGCCACCTTTTACAATATCTTGTCTTATATGTTTGATTATATTCCCTTCAATTTGTAAGTTTTGAAGATGCGGTAGCAATCCCAATGTATTTGGTAAACTGCGTTAAAAAATCAAAATAATATGTTAGGTAATTAAATAGGTTAGGTAGTTATATGTGAAATGTTTAAAATGAAAAAAAAATGGGAATCAAAATATAACTTTAACTCTTTCCAGCACAGGTTTGCATAATTTTACATCAGTAAGTTGCACAAATGGGAATTGTTAATGTCCCCTGGCAGTGACAGTTTTTGCAACAGTTAAATGCCTAGCGATAATTGCTATTAGACGTAGTAAAGCTTTTATTGCAGCAATATGGAGCAACATTGTACAAATTTCGGTGATTATTTTGAAAATGTATTTGGATGGTGCTTCACATCGCTACACATTGCTTCCATCGTCAATTACAAGTTGTTATACGAGGATAGTCTAAAAAGTTCACAACTTCTCCTCTTTAACATTGAGTACATTTTGTCACGTATAAAGCAGCTGCATATCTACCATTTTGGTAAATGAACATCAGCACCATTCACTCCAAATACTGGTGGTTTGCTATAAAGGAAAGTTACCGACCTATTTCAAGATTAACATTATGACTCGCATCTTTCACCACCTGCACTCCTAAATTTTCAATCTCACTCCAATTATCTCGTTTGCTAAGTAGACCGTGACAGCTGGAAAATTTCAAAAATATCTTAATATCCTCCACAGACACTACAAAATGCTGTTTATTTGATCACCAATTGCAAATAAAAATTTCATCGGGTCAACAGTTTTCCAAATGTTTCTAACATGGAACAGGCTTCCTTATCTTGACATACACTGTCGAAATTTTGATTGGCACTGTATCTGCGGACCAAGTTTTATAAGTTGGTGACATTTCCTGCCAATTGAGTTTGTCAACAAAACTACGTTTTTAAAGCGGTTTATTCTGTTTAAAAATAGATGGTACAAGTGCATCCAAAGATACATTATCACTTTCATTAGATGGTGCATCTAATTCTATAGTTCCAGTAATATCTCCAATGGTAGGTGCCTCCTATTTATAATTTTTTTAGGAGGTAAAGCCAAAATATCTACAGCTATCTCTTCAAAAAAATGCATACTCTAGGATTTCTTCAGGAGTTAAAAAAGTTTTTCGACTCGTAGTTTCTAAAATTACATTCTAAATAAAATATTATAAAAAAAACTGCCAGCGCCCGTGCACTTAAGTCTGAACACTATAAAATCACAAAACTAACACCTTGCAAGCACACATGAAATTAGCAAAATTTCTGAAAAAATATTTGCAATGTATCCTAAAAGAGGAAACTGGCTGCTAATGTTGCTAATGGTTAAAATTTACAGAGTGTAGAAATTGCAGAAAAATTGCTGTAAATTGAAAAGAAAAAGTTTTGTTCCACCAATCCTAGGCAAAAATTCACGAATGGGGTTCAAGATAGATCCCAGTCATCAGATCTGGTGCCCAGCGACTTTTTTGCAAAGATGTTTTGTTCGAAAAATCTTTGTTAAATAAGGCCATCATGTTCGTAAAGGCCTACTTTGCTGAATAAAATGCCAACGGATTAAGTTGAGCAATTAAATTCAATTCTGTAAATAAAAAAAAAAGCACCTTTGTTAGACTGGAAACTTTTCAGACTACCCTCGAACATTACTCGTATCAATTTAAATTGATATTTCTTTTAAATATTTATATCTTACATTCGCCAGGAAGCCGATGAATGTGTAAGAAAGTATTTTGTTTATTGAAGGTTTGTCTTTAGAGTGTTACTGGAAAATAAATTTGACCAAAATTGTGAGAAAAATGCTCACGAATCAAAAAATATGTATCCCGTTCAGCCACCGAACGTAAGCAATCAAATCACGATAAAAAAAGAAAACATTTGATTAAACAACTAACCTCGTTAATTCATTATTGGTTAAATCCAATCTAATTACATGTTGCAGCATCGCAATTTCTTTTGGTAGTTCTTCAATTTTATTATCTCTCAAATCTAAGATTTTTAAGTTCACTGCATCTTCACAAAATTCTGGTAGTATTGTCTAGAATGAAAATTAACGAATTACAAAAAATAACTTCTAGATTATATAGTAGTAGAATGTATATACCTTTATAAAATTATTGCCAAAATGCAGTTCTTGAATATGTTCGCATCCTTCGAAATTTGGCAGATCTTCAATATCATTATGTTGAGCATATAGAGTTTCTAATTTCCGCATCTCACCCATTCGTGGTGGTAAATTCTTCAAGTTATTGTTGTTGACATCAAGTTTTATGAGAGCTAAAATTTACATGCTTTACAAACTTTTTTCTATTCAAATCGGTATACATTACCCCTTAAATTAACAATATCTGGTGGTAGTTCTGTTAATTGATTATGAGATAGATTAACATCGGTTAAACGAACTAAGTAACCTAGTCCGGGAGGTAAATTTGTTAGATTGTTATTGGACATGTCCTGTAATTTTATGTTAACAGTTTAATAGTTTATCCTACCAAAGTGAATAAGATTATTCCCAAATTCAAATTAAATCTTTACATTTTTCACCTTGATAGGATATTAAATAATTCACAGGCCATAAAGTTTTTTATATATATATTCGCATTTGCTATTTTTAACCTTGTAAAAGTTCTCCGCAAGAAATTAGAATTTATATGTTAGAATGTCACCAACATCCAATTTTTGGTTATTTACATATCAGGATATCACATTAACATTCCTTTTAATATTTTCTAAGAAAATCAATTTCGCATATAAATGGCATTTTCTACCCAAGAACATAATAATAAATCATAAATAATTAATTAACTAATATTCTTAAAAACTGCATAAGTTTTTCTTGAGAAATGTTTTGCTGAAATAATTTTATTTTAAAACTAAACGAATTGGATCTCTCTTTGATTCATCAAAGTCTCGTTTAGTTATTTGTAAAAAAATTGGTAAACACTAAATCGTTTGGAAAACTATATATACTATGTGCTAAATTGAGTTGAACCGCACGGGTGTAGGCTTCCACGACGAGAGTCAATTGAAACCAAGCGTGTTCCGGCTTCTTTTCCATGTCATGGTTAAATGAAAACTCGACGTTTCGCCCATAATTTCTTCCGAATAAAGAAAGATAGTAGGCAACTGCGCAGTTGATTTTTCGTTCTGGCATGGTTCACCTGCCTACCAACTTTCCTTCTCCTGAAGAAGCCCTACATGATTATAGGCGAAGCGTCGAGTTTTCGTTTTATCACGACGGGGAACCACATTTAGTTTTAACAAATCGTTTCTTCTAATCAAATATAAAGATTTCTATAAATTAGAAAAAAATTAGGTAGTTTTGAGTGCTAACTAAGATCCCGTTGTTGAAAATCATGAATTCTAAACAATCAAGAAAATATTGAAAAAATTAATTATAAAAGATGGAAAACGTTTCAAATAAAAATTGGTTGGTTTAATTTTGCACAAATTGTAGCTGATAACTTATTTCAATTTAAGATTGCCAAGAGATTCGCAGCAACTTTGTAATTTTCAGTAGAAGGCATGCTAGATGGCTTTAAGAGTTCTCTGGTTTCCACTTTACTTAACGAGTGAAAATGATTTTAATAATTAAAACATTACGATTGTCACTAGCTACTTTTAGTGAAAAATATTACAGTGTATCAGATTTCAAATTTTTATAACAAATTTAAAAGGATGACTTGTATTACATTAAAATTAAAAATGTTAACACGATGGGACAAACCTAAATCCATCGTATACAGTTGAATAATAATTCCATGATGAATGATAAGATTATAATTAATATTTTTATTTTAGAGAAAATAGCGATTTTCATCCTTCTTCTAATTTCTATTAACTATTTGGAACGTTAAAGTTTCCTCAACGGAATTTCAGTTAGGATATAAATTTAGATTGCAAATTTAAACAAATCAATATATTTCACAATAAAATATCAAGGATAAGTAAACAAATTTAGTACAGACTGCATTAACATTTTGTTAATATCTATTAATTTAAATGTTAGTAATCGACAACCTCTTCTTTATTTTTCTCATGTTTGCGGTAAAATCTATTTACAAAGCTGCAGTGTACACCTGCTTCTAAAACATTAAATTATGTAAATAATCAATATTTACTTTACTTATTATCAATATTTACTAGTTTTTTTAGATTCTAAAGAAAATACCAATAATCAAAAAACAATTATAAAATTATCTATGTACTTAAATGAGCATAAACTTTGTTATTAAATTAGTTACATAAGCATGCATTATTTACATGCCAACATTAAAAATAAAATATGATTAAACAGCAATACTAATTACATCATCAATAAAACACTATTTACTAAAGCTATCAGTTAATTCACAGTAAAACTGCAAAATATTAGAAAGGGAAAAATAAATTACCAATTGTTGCAACATAATAAAGTCACCAATTTTCTCAGAAATCTCAGCTAATTCATTGTGTGATAAATTCAGTACGTGCAGTTCTGTAAGTGCATAAAATTCATCTGGTAATAGGCTAATTTTATTACGGTTTAAATATAATTTCGATAGTTTCTTCAAGTTACCAATCCCTGATGGTAGATTTGTTAAGCTGTTGTCCTGCAACTGAAATTATACATGTTTATTTTAAATTCCTTTAAAACCGGTTATAAAATGACATACGTTAAAAACAATTAAATCTTCGAACATCTTTATATCATCTGGTAATTGCTGTAATGCGTTTGAGCTCAAATCTAAATAATTTAAGGGTTTATAATTCCACCATGCATCATCGGTTGATTTGCTTAAATCATATTCAACGAACCCTTCATTTTCATTCATATTGTACATTGTAAAAATAGATTTTGGAACTAAAATAAGTACATCGATGTTGTAGATTTGAAGATTGGTTAACCTGGGGTAAAATTACCTGTAGCCATACCACGGCCAGATAAATTTAATTGACCAGTTCTCCGAACAACCTTCATCATACCTTTAGTAAGTTGACTATCATCTTCTTCTTTTGTTTGTAAATGAAATAGTGGCTGCACTAACTTTCTTCTAGATTTAATTTGCGATGCCTTTGCCATTTTACTTCAAACTGTTGATTTATTTTTGGAGCTCAAATAGTGTTTGTTAACTACACATTCCAAAACACATAACCTTGAAGCTGTCCAAACAAACCTTGCAAAACCTTGTTTAATACAGCGTTGTGTTGTTCCAGTTGCCCATATTTCAGGCGTTTATTAAAAGTACAAATGGAAAATGAAACTGACGATGATTTCAAAGAATACAAGAAAACTAAAGATTCCAATTTCGATGTGATAGATGATAAAACATCGGTCGTGTCAATTGTATGTCGAATATGTTTTGATGATTCAAAAGATGAGAATATCATAACACCGTGTCATTGTAAGGTATATATACTATTGATTTTTATTATTCTTCTCCTGAAAGTATTTTAAATTAACCAGGGAACTGTTGCATTTGTTCATCGAAGTTGTTTGGAGAAATGGTTAGCAGAATCTAATACTACATCCTGCGAATTGTGTCATCATGTTTACGAAACAGAACGAGTGCCAAAATACACTGCAAAGGAATCGATTTGGCAATGGATTCGACATCAACCACAAAATCTTGGATTTAGAGTCAGGCGGATTAGATGTGACTTAATTGCATGTGCCATCCTAACACCATTAGCTGTTGTTATAACTTACATATGCTTATTTTCTGCTGATTATTACAACCAGCAAAAATATTCCAATGTACCTACAGCACGATGGACATCAATATCCCTTCTAATCATGATCGCTATCATGTTATTCGGATATTACATTTGGGTCTACGTCGTTGTAGGTTATCATGGTAGAATGTGGTATTATTGGTGGCAACGGGAATGTATCGTAAGATATATACCTCCAAGCAGACGAAGTATACATGTAGAAACACATCAAAATACAAACGAAGTCATAGTTGAAACTGCAGTGGAAGCGACTGCAAATGAAAGTAATTTAACGATTGCAGAGGAAGGGTTACCTGAGAAACCTAGTCATACAAGTTGCGCTAGTGGGAATCACTCCAGTCGCACAAGTATTGCTAGTGCAACGGTAGACAATCCTGATGCTAGCACAGTTTAAATTCCATAAATGACCTGTTTGCTAAATTGTTCCGTACCTGTATTCAAATACATTGCAGAAATTTGTGATAGCGACATATATGTATATTGAAGTTGAATAAATTCAAAATGATTTCAGGAATTCGAATACGAAAGGTGATGCTTTAACAGAGTTTTATGCTCAAAATAATGGGGTCTTTGATCATTTCAAGTATTACCGAGGGCAACTTGAATGAATATTTTAAACTTGTAATTAGTTCATTTATTTTTTGCTCATGTTACAATCGCTATAACAAAAATTGCCCACTGTAGTTAGTTTTTGCGTATTGGCCTTCGTTCAAAATATTCACATATGAGATATGAGATATTAAAACGAAATAAAAATTTAATATTACCGAGATACTGTTCTACATCTTTTCATAAAGGGTTCACGAGTAACCCTCCATGGTAAATTAATCATTTTTCAGCTATGAGATAGGAACAGACAAAAAGAACCTTATGTATATAATTTCTGTTCACTTACTTGAGCATTTCTTGGTGTATTTTTGGCGCTTAATTTTGAAAAAGATACCGACGGAAAAAATAAATCATCACTTTTGCCGGCTTCACTAAGTTGCAAATCTTTATTTGAATTACATTTATTTTTCTATATTTCTTATCGACCACGATATACGAAACAGGTAATTTTTTTTGGTGGGCCAATCCTTGCTCTCAAAAATAACCCCCAAAAATATATTATTTTCTTTACTCTACTTGGGATTATTAAATAAATGTTTAATGCAAAACTAATTCGTAGGTAACATTTAATTCTTATTGAATTTCCATCTCATTTTAGAAAAAAATCATTTTGATGTTTCTCGCTCATATCTCCTTTATAAATTGAGTCAATGGTCTAAAGGAGGGTATTTTGAATGGGGACCTATATCACGGAGCATTTCTCATTTGCTTAACCGATTAGACTTCTTTAAGCTAGTTTTTTTTTGTAATTGCGGAAATCGGAATGGTGTTGGTTAATGAAATCTAGATATTACAAACTTAGATATAATAATCGATTAATTACAGTGGTATACAAGGTGATAGATAAATAATAACGTAAAGAGAATATACTTCCAACCAGAATAAATACATTCTTAAAAAGTGACAAAATATACCATATTGAAATGTTTTGTGAGATTGTCGTTGCTAAGGTACATAAGGGCTGTTGTAAAATTTAAACGTTGGCGTGACAATTTAGTCGTGCGTAATTAAATTGATTACTATTGCGCCTAAATAAGGACATTTCTTTTTTGCTTCATATACAAAAATTTTTATATGCGTTTTTATTTTTGAGAATAATCAAATGTGAGGTTGTCTAGGGAAATCTGTTAGGGAGCTAGTAAATTTTTGCCAAGGTGGTATATTGTTTACGATACAACTTACTAGACTACCTCGATCTTGATTATTTACCTATCACCTTGTTTTATCAAAAAACTAACATTTTTATTCAAATTACCTCCAGAAATACCTTGCTTGGAAATAAAATTGTGACTTCTCACTTCACAATTGAAATTGGTTAACGCAAGCCCTATTTGTATGCCATAAGTCAGCGGTGTTTTCATTAAAATAGACATGTAGCAGTGCTTTATTATAAGTAAGGCAAGTATTCACTAGTACTTAGGTGCATTCATTCTTATGCACTGGGAGAAATCCTTCTTGAATGTTCGCTGTATATTTAGATAATCGTTGTCATCAAGTGTTAATTGTTTTAATGTGAATTTAGTTGTTTTCAATTCTTTCCTTTTATATATTAGCGATTATTAGCAAAAATAGGTACTTATATATAATTTCCCCGTAATGATAAACGACCCTACAGACCACAACCTATAGCTTTGATTTTGTGATAAGTGATTAACATATTTGTTTTATTTTTTGAGAATATATTTAAAAAAATACAAAATCTATTGTATTTATTTTTATTAAAGCAAAGAGAAAATAGATCTGTGATTATATAATTAAAGAGTGTCCAAATTAATGTAACAGTGCCTGTTAAATATTTGTAGAAGTTATAATAACGGTAAAACAAAAGCTCTAATGCAAATTACGGGAATTAATTTGGTATAAATTACCTGGTATAATTTGATATGGACACACTGTATATACATTACCTAGCAAAATTATGGAACAAACCCATTCACCTATCAATTTTAGCCTTCTCCCACTGGTCAATAATCTTATTAAATGAGAACTGATTTTTTTTATTTCGATAGAAAATATTTAAATAAGAGTCGTTTAAAAAATGAAAAATACAAATTTTATTAACAATAGAAAGTAAAGATAAACATTGTTACTCAAGAAATGAAATGGTTGTTTCGTCAGGACTGATTCCACTCACTTCAAACTTAATTCTATTTTTCAAATCTGTATTTTATCGTACATCAACATAACACTTTTGATTTTCAATACTTGCCTAGGGGTCCCGAACGGCTTGTATGGGATTCCAGAATTTTGCCGGGGATAGTATATGAATACATTCAAAATAAATGTTCTAATATTTGTGCTCTTACGCACATAACAATTGCACACATGTCTACCTAAATCTATTACGTAGAAGTTTTTGGTTTTGGAATAACTAATATACCATCAGCTTAATATTAAAGTATCATAACTTAATTTTTCAAGTTTAACTTAAATAGAATGAATTCCAGTTAAGAACTTACTGATATAACCAAGTCATTAAGCTAATGATACTTCTTACATTCAAATTATTCCTTCATATCATTTTGTTACAGCGACAAGTAGATTTTCGCTTTAAATAGAATATTTCACATTATATAGTGTTACTATAAAAAAAAATATAGAATTTACTTGCTAGAATTTAATAAGAATTTATTTTTGTTACATGCAACTCTGTACTTATTTTTAAATTCGCATTTATCAAATGATGATCAAATATACGAAATATTAAATTTATATCTCTTAATTTTTTGTATGTCTTTAATTGTTAATAAATAGTTTTTATGTTTACATTTTTGTTTCCTTAACTTATTGAGATTATGTACATAAGAAAGACTTAAATCTAATAGAAAATATCAAAGGTGGGCTAGGATGCTCTACGTTTTATAGATACTTTCCCTCTAGCCAAATGCATCACGCTAATTTTTACTTTAGAACTGTCTAATTTTTTCACCCAAATCGCCTCTGGTGCAATGGAAGATATGTTCGCTGGATACTTTGGTATATCTTTACCCTCAACGTATATTGACTGACCTCTATGGTACCATTTTCTTTCATACCACAATTTACCATCTTCCACTCTAGTTTCAACCAACGGTAGTTCGTTTACTGTGGATGTTACCTGCAGAGATTGATTTTGAATCGCGTTGGTGTTTATATGTGTCCCTTCTCCTAGAACAATATCATAAACCATTAGCATTGTATAATCTGTACAATTTCGAAGAGATGTTAAATATAACGAGGGGTGTCTGAAAAATGTACAGCCTAACACAAAAAGTTTTTATTTTGTCAAATTCGGTTTTATTTATTTTTCTTAAAAGCTAGTACATCCCCCTTATTGGTGTCGATTAACACAATACTATTCCAAAAAAAAATTTGGATTTGCCATTCTTTCCCGACCGATGGAACAGTCTTCGCCTTTTTCGAAGCCAATTCTCCCTTTACAGACCATTATTTCAACTGTGCTTTAGCTTCAGGAGTGTACGGTGTATCCAAGTTTCATTTAGGCCTATTAATCGACACCAAAATTCCGATTTATTTCGCTTAAATTGTCTTACCGGAATTTTAAAGATGTTCATTCGAATAGATTTATGATCCCGAGTGAGCTAGTGCACTGCTCAATAAGAAGTTGGCTTTTTTTAAACCCAAGCTATCAACCAACCAAAAGCAAGTGTTTGTAGCCCACAGTCTCCGTTATCTCACTAACCTTCATTCGACATCGTTTAGAACTTTTGCGATATTATCGGTAATAGTTGCAGATTTTGGCTGCCCCAAACGTTCAGCGTCGTTTAAATTGCCAAAATGTCACTACTGCAAATAATCTTACGGAGTCTCCGCAATAAAGCCTATTTCTGCTTTAATTTGCGTAGGTGCATTCCTTTCAAATGCAACAATTTAATTATGATTCAATATTCGATTTCCATATTTACAGAAACACTAAGATCGATTGTTAAATAACAACTGAGCTTCGATGGCTAAAAAATTCAAAACCAACTTTTAACGCACGTGCAATTATAATGCTAGAAGTCTTTTAACGAGTAACGTCATTTTATGTTGAAGCTTGAAACTGTTCAGACTACCTTGGTAATTCTGCACTATGGAATTTTACTAACACAATAAAGAAGGACCTTTAAAGTATAATACTGTTGGTTGTATTGAGACAAAAAGGTTTTTCTAGAGGTGGCTAGGCTCTATATGTGGATTACTTGTTATTGTTATAACATATTCCCTTAAGTAGATATTATTTTTGGGCAGAACAAATGAGTTTATTTTAGAAAAATTTCTTTGTATCCTATTAAAAAATAATAAATTACCTGGTTTCCTAACTGGTGTAATAATTTTTCCCCTATTGATTATTTTCAAATCACTTTCAATTTCCTTCTCGTCTAATAAAAATACTGGTTGGCAAGTTACAGGTTTTCTACGTTTTTCAGGTACAGGTACAGGATCATTTGGTCTTCTCCTCAATTTCCTGGTCATGACTGGCTTTACTTCCATCGAATCGCCAGTCAACTCCATTGAGAATCTCTCGGATTCTATAGCTTTCCTTTTATCTTCGAAATCAGTTAGTAAATTCTCCTTTAGGTCGATCTTCTTCTCCTCAAATTCTTTTACAGCTGCTTTCTTTTCCAAAATATAATCTCTTTCAACGCATTCTATCATATAGTCTCTGTATATCATATTTAAACGAATGCGCTCTTTATGTTGATGTTCTAATTTACGGACTTTCTTATTGTATTCGTGATGTGTTCCATCATGTAACTGTTGCAATTTTTTCTTAAGGCTAGCCAATTTATCTTGGTACATTTGCTCTTTGATTTCGAGTGGTTCTTCATGTCGTCCTGTGTCAGTTTCACTTGCATCTTCTGTATCTGAAATTCGGAAAATTATACATAAGATGGTGTACATGGTACACATAAAATAACACCTTTATTATAATTATACCTTCATCACTTTCATCATGTGGGTCTTCAATATCTCTATCATCTTCATCATCAAAACGGTCGTCGTCATCATCATATTCGTCATGGATATAAGTATTTGAATAAGGAGAACCTATGTGAGACATTATTCGCAAATTCTGTATATGGATATAATTTGTTTACAGCAAAAGTTTCGCTTGTTTAAAACAACTACTTCTCATAACCTCAAATTCAAAACAAACAGAGACTGACACAAAAAGTAATTCAGTGCTGCCAACCATCATCTGTAATTTGGATGTAAATAAATTTTTAGTAAGTTTTAATTGGAAAAATCGTTTCAAGCATCGTAGTAATAATGGCTTTCTTAGTTATTACAAAGTATATCAAAATTTATTGGAGTTGAATAGTTGAGTTGGTAGGAATGCCATTACTCTTGAAACTCATTTGCCAATTTTTATTTTAACCCAGATATAGTTATTCACGAAACCACATCATCGACAGAACTTTGGAAATAGCAAATATACCGTAATAAAATTATCCGTTAAGGTCCAGGGTTGATGTCACAGTACGATTCGTATTAGGTTGGCTGCCTAAAAGTAACTAGTTAGTAACCAAGAGAACGTTAATACTTGAGGCATGTTGTTTGTGATCCTTGGTATTAAGGTTATAAACAATTACTTTCGTAACTAAGCCATACCGGAAGCGTTTTGTAGCTGATGTAAATCACTAATTGTATCATCGATTACAAATTTTGAAGAAAAGCGTGATAACGGCAGACCTTTACTGCCTTTAAGTGCTGTACGAGAGATAATATTTATCTTTTACTCATAACAGACAACTGCAATTAATTGTATTATATTCTTCACAGCGATCATCTAAAATCCTTAGGCATAAATACTGCTACAGTTGATGATCCAAAAAGAGCGTTGGTGGAATTACCACACATGTTAAAATAGATAAACTTTTTATTGGAGTATACATAGAAAATATCTGAGGCATGACGTAAAACTATTACACTCGGTAAGTTGGAGAAATGGATTGTACAATTAGGAATGGAAAGTGCCTTTAACACGATAACCCCAGATAATTGGAAAAACACAGTAGAGCATATGGAGAAAGAAATATAGAAATGGGATAGGGAAGTGGAAATTGACTAGGAAGAAATTGCAGAATTTATTATCCATGTTGATTCGGAAAGGGACATGGAAGAAGACTACGAGTCATAAGGTTATTATTCGTACTATGAAATTGTAATTATTACACCATTGCTTGTTACGAGTTTATTATTAAATTGTTATATAAAACACGAATTGTGTTTCATTGCTTATTAATAGTGGTTCTATCGGATGCAAAGTTTTGAATCGATTTATTTTATTGCATATAACGGATGAGAATTGCTATTCGGATTACAATTTGCCATTTAAATATTTACAATGAGTGCTTGTAGCATGTAAAAATACCGGTTCACGCTATATAGAAAAGAATATAAAATACTTTCATGTTATTGTTCGAATGCATCCATTTTAAAAAATATCTAACATAAACAAAACTATTTGTCAATTTTAAGTTTGCTTATGTATTGAAATAATTGTACAACGTAATGTCAATGTCGTCACCGACGTGCAGCAATTCGTTCCGTGAAAATCCTACAGCTATGGGCAAGACCTAAATTTTTGCTGCGTCTTTAAAACAGGAAACGTAGCGGAAGCAAAATATAATGATCGATTCACACACAATATAATGAAAAACAAACAGAAAGGATAGAAAGTGGCAGTTAATTTGAATTTACCTGGTAATAACGTAGAATATTGCGTTACTTTTGCAAATAGGAAAAAAAATAAGTACTTTGTGCCTAAAGTGCCTAAGTTATTATTAATAAAAATGTTTTACTTCTACAAATCATACAAATAGGACTTATATAAGATTGATTATTTTTATTTTTATTTTTTCATTTGTTACTATGAATCAACTAAGAATATTTTACAAGTATTAAAAGACAAGCGATAAGTAAGACAATTGGTTATAATAAGCACTAAACGTGACCGACGCCGACTTCCATTCTATTGATTTTATGCGAAAGGGTTCATATTGGTCACCGGTTTCCTCGAAAGTCAACAAAACATGAGTTTGCTAGTCGCATTGTAAACTTAGTCATTTCCCTTACTTTGTCCAATACTGAACCTAGATAAAATTAATTTACAGCATCCAAACAGATTTAACATTCTGAAAACTTTATTACAAACATCCATTAGGAACATATATTTATGATATTTTTTTAAATTAAATCTTGATAAAAATAAGTGCATGGAAAGTACTAACGTAATACACAGAGTTTGGCAAAAAAGGAAAACGATTGTATGTGTTATAAACTTTCGCGGTGGTTGAGGAACTATCTTCATAGGGCAACGACGCACTATGCAACTGCCCAGAAGAAGCTCCATGATATTAAGAGCGAAACGGCGGCATTCTTATGCTATTGCGACGCGGTTTCAACGCGGAAATACAAATTCTTTAAAAGAAAACGATTACATTTTTGCATTCACAAGATGCATTCATGCATAGAACGTATCTAATCATATCTATTCTACGTATTCGAGTTTTTTCTTTTTTTCTCTAGATAGTAGAGTAGATAGATTAATTCTGTCTGCTATTAAAGCAATATACATAAATAAGAACAGCACATATCACATAGCAGCATTGTAAAATATAAATAAAATGATGTACGAAATTAGTGATTTTGTACTTAATGGATTTAATGCGGTGGCATCTAAAATGAAATCAGATCAAGCATTATTTTCAATTTTACTCGCATGTAGAAGAATTGTAATGTCGAAAAAATTTCAGAAGCGGTATGAAATACATTAAAAAAAATTGGAACTTTCGATAGACCTACTTTTAATGTTTGTGAGAGGTGCATACTGCACATCTTGTGACAGAACAGATTCGTAGATGTTATCCAGAGGTAGATGAGTACAAAGGTAATATTCCTTAAATCACCAAAACTTTCACGAATTGCATCCCGATACACATAAAATGGGATCAATTAATAGAACAAATATGTGGTAGACCAGTAGTGCATGCTTTGCATTAAATATATTACAGAAAATAACGAATTTTATAACTATGAAAGCAGTGTGTCATGCTTACTTTGTGTCAATCATTAGATGCAGAATCATATTACGGGGATGTTCGTCGAATGTAGAACGCGTTTTTATTTTACAAAAACGAGCGGTGCGACACTGCTGGGTCTGAAGTACGGTGTCTCTCTTCGATCGCTATTTAAGGCTAACGGTTTACTGTCATTATTTAGAATTTATGTGTATGAATGTGTTATATTCAATTTTAAAAATAAAATCAGATTCAAAGAAAATAAAAAAAAAAATGCATGAAATTGGTACTAGGCACAAAGCTAGTTATAATATTCCAAAATACAGATTAATAAAATTTAAAAAAGTTGTACATAAACAGTACAATGGTATGTAATAAATTATCTGGAAATATAAAGTCTGAGACAAACTCAAACAAAACAAACAAAAGAAAATTTAAAAAAATGACACATTTGTATATATGCAATGTTAAATCATACACGTTAAAGGAATATATTGATTGTTAAATTTATTATGAAATGTGATGTGTTTCACCTACAATTAGTAATATTATTTTCTTTCTTGGTAGTTTGACGCTTGTTTTTTACTGTGTACTTTCTTTGAACGTTCCAGAAGAAATAAAGGGCATTATTATTATTATACCTCTGAATCACCACAGCTGATTCAGACACGTTTGGAAACATTGTTGCGGATGTAGTTTTACTAAAGCTATAAATATTTAAAAAAATGAAGAAGGTGGTTTTGTTATTCGATCCGAAACAAAGTGCAACTAACAATACAAGCCAGAAAAAAATTCAAGCTGCTCAGATTAAAACAGATTTACAAACTATGCATAAGAATTACTTGAGACTAGAGGAAGCAGTAACAAAATTAGAAAATTCGTTGCTGTCGTTATGGAATATGTTATGGGAGAAGAGGCAACAAATGAACAGTGTTTTAGTGAAATTTCAAAGCGTTTTGCGTAAAGATTCAGGTTCTGACTTTTATAGATATTTGTGAAGGTACATCTAGAGAAGCATTAAGTTGTTTCAAAGGTTATTTTAATTATGCCAGTATAACATCGCTAGATGTAGAACGCTCGTTTCCTGAATATAGGTGTATGTTGAAAATATACAACCGGATTTCTCCGGTATGTCAATTTACGGAAGACGCTTAAAACGGTAGGCGTGTTTTTCTCCGTCGTGTATTCAAACTCATACGCGCAACATCACCGATTTCATGCGTTATCGCTTTTACATTTATACGTGCGACGCTGCTATAATATGTACTCTTGCTTCTCGTATGTTTATGCTTACTGTTTTAATAGCAGAAAATTAAATCCACATTTGGTTAATTAGAATTCATCAATGGAAATGAAATGAATAATTTTTCGTTTAAAAGTAAGTTTGACGTATACTGTATACGCCAAAACCATTCGCAATTCTAAATTCGGCAGATGATTCAAGTTGGCAGTTTCGACAATCCAATACATATGAAAAAGATTTATTACGTAATCAGACGCTATTGCGCAGTCTCGTAACAAGTTATTTAGACTCAGAAAAAATTAAATACAGTTCTTAATGTAGAGAGATTCAGGAAGATTGTCGAAGCCGCTTCTATGTTTAGAGGTATATATTATGATGCCGTGCCGTCTTCATGAAATTGTGTTTCGAAAAAAATCAGTAGCGGAACGGTCAATGTTGTACGGCATTTTGAACTCATGAAAATATTTTTAATATTCTCTTATTTACGTATGCTTACTTACAACAAATAAAAACTGTTATATTGGCATCTTTCAGAAAAGCTGTTTATATACAATACTGTGCACGCTACTACGGATATATACGTAAAGGGGAATACGGGTGGGGACATAGCTATCCGAAATATTATGAGCCTGACATCAAGTGCATCGTTCGATGTGCACTCTCCATTCCTGTTCCCCTCTCTACATATATCCCTAGCCCTCTTAACGTTATTGTATATGTATGAAACTAATAAAAAACGAAATCGTGGAAATTGCAAAAATAACAAGATAAAAAATATTACGTACGGCAATGATAACAAAACAGTTACTATAGAATGCCATTTAAAATCGTAAATATTTCTATGCGCCTATATTCACTCATTAAATTGGTAGTAGATATTGATAACACGTCCTGCGGAAAGCAGTATTCTTTTCGACAATCTCTGGATCTCTCTGTACTAAGTATATTTGTACACAATAAACACTGATTATTATTGTTTAACCATTTATTTAACTCATTTTAGTTAGACAGAATGATCTTGCATTTGTAAAAATTAAATAACAAAATGCAAAATAGCGGGGATACATTTTGTACAAAAATATCTATTAGCTAAACATAAAAGGAGCCACTAAATATGATTAATAAAATAGCAGCTGGTAAAGTTCAACAATATAAAAAATAATTTACTTAAAAATATAATAATCTAATAAAATATCAGACAACAAAACCCTAACAAACTAGAATTTAAGTAATTTAAACGTTTTTATTGCAGAGCTGCATTTCTATTTTACTTTCAGTTTTATTCTCATATTACAAGTGTAACATGCACAGTGTGTTAATCCTATTTTAATTTTCAACAAGAATGAATGAAAATTGGCATAAGGACAAACGGTCTTTATTATTAGTAAAAGTGATCTTAACACCCAAAATAATTTTCACTTCTTTTCGAATTTGAATCGGTTCTTATTTTAAAATCTAGTAAATTTCAATTGCGTCTTGTTGCCTCATAAACGGTTGTTCATTGTGCTATAAAAGTGATACAAAATTCATTTTTATTGAAAAAAAATGGGATTGTTAAAAAAAGAAAACAAAATAATAATGTCATAGCTGCAGACCAGAAAATGAAAAAAAAAAATCGGGCCTTCTAGTGCCCTTCCCGAAAATAGAATTGACGAATTTAAAATGCTTTTCAACAAATCACTTACTAATAAAATTATGAAAATGTGCTACACACTGTATATCACGAATAGATTCTTTAAAATAAAACATATACAGTGTGCGGCATCACATTTACATCGACTTATATACGAAAAAAAAAATCTGAAATATTTTTGTTTAGGGGTATGTGGATTCATTGGGAATAAGTTTTTACATTATTGTGATACGTACTGGGCGATTCAAAAAAAAGCTAATATGTAATAATATGCAGGATATTTCTTTTAAATTTTCCCAATTTTGATGTGCAATTCCTTGGGAGTCCCCCACTATATATCAAAATAATATTAATACATAACTCTAAACAAAAATATTTAAAAACCATTTTATCGCATTTCGTATATAAGCCGGCGAGAATATGGTGCGCCGCTTTCTATATCTTGTACATATGTATCTTGAAACAAGAACAATCAATCCCAGAAAACAGCGAAAATTACGCTTACAGTATTCTACTAACTAAAATTATTCATATGCCTGGTTCTTTTTCAAGATACAGATATAATAAAAAAACAACACTACATAGTTTAAAAACCACAGATTGGCATCCGTTTCTTTCTGCAAATTAAGAAGTGCAAAAATTTTTCTCTTGCATTATATTCTTGTTTTAATCTCTTGAATTATACACCACATAATTGTCTTGATATGCAATTGCACTATTTTAGCATAGTAAGTATATATACATCTTGTTCTTTCTATTTTTGATAAATTGCAAGCTTTTAAGAACATACATGTCTATGATGACATACATATACAGTACAGCTGCTATGAAATGTGTTTCTGTTTGGATAATCTTGATAAAATATGAATACGGTCCTACGCAAATGCAAAGGAACGTTGAAGGTGATTTTGAGACCTTTAACTTGCTTATACGCAATATTTTCATTTCAATCTTTGGGTACTTTTCATGAAAAAAACCAAATTTATTACCGCGAATGTTAAATAAACTATTGGCACATTATTTTTTTTACAGACATCATGAGACCTCAAGAAATTGATCAAATATACATATATCAGTTTTAAGTGTGTTTAATCTACCACCACGTTATTATCTGCTTGGTTAAATAGAACATACATATATACACAATTACCAGAAGATAATGAAAGGCAATCACAAACGGCAAGTATTTCCACATATACATACAATTAACGTAAAATTTTATCGAACTCCATCTAGATTTTCAAATCTTTTCGGACTCTTATTGTGTAACTCTGTCTTGTACTCTGTCAGATTTTGTGCACATTCTTTCATTAACATCATGTGATCTAATTTATCTACCGTGGTCTTCAATTCATTTTCCCAGACTCCATCAGTACTTTGGCCTTCTCCACCTTCTATGGGTCGTACTGCCAATTCTTTTACTTTTAATTTTAATTCATCTAAATATTCTTCATCCACTGTTTCACTGATGTCCTTTTCACTTACGGCCGAGCTTATCGTTCCACTACAAGAACCTACACTGTGAATTTCACATTTGTCCAATTCTAATTTGTAGTCAGGTAATAGACAATTTTTAATTTTGGCAGCATCTCCGTTGGATAGCTCAGCTCCGACTCCCGGTTCTCTAGGGCTATTCAGTATGTCCGTGTCTAAACAACTTAAATTCATACTATTACGTTTCATGTGTATTTCATTAGATATGTGTTCCAGATTTTTTAAGCTCTGTGAATAGGAGAATTTTACTTTACATATATCTTGCTTTAAAGATTCTATCCGCTCTTTTTGTGTATTCAGCTGATCTTGACAAAGGACTTTTTCTTCAAAATATGGTCGTGATTTAATGACATGCCGACGTAAACGATCTTCTAACTGTTGCACCTAAAAGCAAACTGAGTAAGTAGCAATTTAAAGTTTCATATGTTACAGGTATCACTTTTTGTTCAGCTGCGTTAAAAAGAACTGCGCGCCGTTGATGCTCTCTGCCACTTTCAGCCTTTTCATTTTCAGCATCCATGACCTAAAAAGTATGGATATGCATGATTAAAGCTATTGTATAACAACATAAATCACATTCAAGGGTGGTGTAATTAGGGTTGCTAACCGTCCTATATATATATATATATATATATATATAGATAATTAATTCATATATATATATATTTAAGGTTTCGTGTTTTTCTACAATTCAAAACGAAGCAAAAGAATTTATTTTTAATAAAATTCTTAGAAATGAATAAAAGTATATGCCTTAGACATCACACCTGCATTTCTCGGAAGTATTAAAATGTTATGTTTGCATTTCTCACGATCGGTCTCATGCATTTAAATAGGGACAGTTGTAGTATTTTATTTAGTCTCCTTTAAGTACTTTTAGAAGTAACTTAATATTATATTATTAAAACGCAATTACACAAAATAGATTTTTGTATATTGAAACGCATAATAATTCATTTTCACGGTAGCACAGACTAAATTATTTTAAAAATGGGTCGTGGAAAACATTGTACGCCCGAGCTTCGAAAAATTATAATTACATTTCACGAAAACGGTTTGAGTTTGAGAAAAATAGCTAACCAAGTATCTGTATCGAAAACTATGATTGCTAATCAAATAAAATATTTCCAAAAATACGGAATCTGCGAAAAAGTTCATAAACAAGGAAGAACTAAGAAAACGACGGTTCGCATTGATAGACACATAGCACGTCTCTCACGTGCGAATCCATTAAAAACGGCGGCAGATATACACAAAGAGGTAATGACAGAGATTGATAGACCAATTAGCGCATGGACAGTCAGACGAAGATTATAAGAAGCCGGATTACATGGTAGGATTGCTAGACATAAACCGCTTATAAGCAAAACAAAGAGAATGAAAAGATTACAGTTTGCCAGAAATCATTTGCATTGGACTGCAGATCAGTGGAAACTTGTATTGTTTAGTGACGAGTCAAAATTTAATAGAATGGGATCGGATGGCAGAAGCTATGTACGGCGAGGCTCCAATGAAGCGATGAATCAAGCATGCAATAAAAACAGTAAAAGGGTTTGGAGGAAATGTGTTGGTCTGGGGTTGTATGTCTTATATAGGAGTTGGTCCGTTGCACAAAATTAATGGAATAATAGATCGACATGTGTATGTTGATATTTTATCCAACGTTATGCTGCCATATGCGGAGGATCATTTGTCCGTATTTTGGAAGTAGCAACAAGACAATGATCCCAAGTACACAGCTAAGATTGCAAAGCACTGGTTTCGACAAAATCATGTAGATCTTCTTGATTGGCCTTCTTGTAGTCCTGATTTAAACCCAATCGAAAACTTGTGGCAAGATGTGAAACTTCGTATTTGGGATAAAAATATTTCAAACCTCGAAGAACTATTTCGATGTGCTGAGGAGGGCTGGAACAATATTCCCGTGGAACGATGTCAGCATCTCATTGATTCTATGCCTAGGAGATGTGCCGCAGTCATTAAAGCAAACGGGTATCCCACCAAGTATTAATTGTAGTATAGTGTACCTATTTCAATGCTCGCATTTTATATATGCAATAATTTGTATTAGCATGTGTTTTTATATCATAAAGTATATTTTGCAATTTATTGCTATGTATTAATTGTCTGTAGTTTGTAGTATATAGTTTTCTATTTTAAACTTTTGTTTATTCGAAAATACAAATAAATAAATACTTTCTTTTCACAATTGCATTAGTGTCCTTATTCATTTGCTTGCAACTGTATATATATAGACATGTTTTTCTTTATTTAATAAATGCATCTGTACACAAAATACAACTACGATTATGTCCATATGACTATGATGTAATTATGCATAGAGTCGATAATACATTTTTTATGTCTTTCTTTGAGGTAAATCCATTTTTTAAAAACAGCAATTAGATATTATTGTTTATTTCCAGGTTGTAAATAAAGCTTCGATTATAACTTGTCGATTGAGAGGTATTCAGTTTTTACCCCCCGATAAACTATATAATTGTGAAAATATTCTGTATCCCATTGTATTCTCTTTTAAAAAGTGCCTCAAGAGTATCAAAATAACTTTCATGCAACTTCACAAATTAATGAGATACCAGCATACAGCGATGCTAAAGTATTATCTTTAGACCTTGCTGTATAACTGGAAGACATAGTGCGTTATTGCATTAAAATTAATGTGAATTTTTCTAGACAGTAGTCCCTTTATTTATTAAACATTATGTACTCTAATGTGGCATGGGTAATATTAACGCATTATATGAAAAAATTTACGACTTCAAACCCGACGGAAATCCGTGACAAGAAGTTGGTGAAATTTCCCTGGAAAAATTTAGTTTTTAAAGAACAAGATATTAACGCGTGATTCAGTCCGAGAAATACACTTAAGAACCTGCGAGGCACTCTAATGATACTTTTCGTTTAATAGGTTCTTCCTTTTCTCCAAATTTTGACTTCGTTAAATTTGAAGTAATGATCCGTATTGTTTGTACGCTTTTTTGAGAAAGTTGTTATTCAATTTTTACACAGAATTCGATATAAGTAGATGTGCTACATAAAAAACAAATTGTAATTTTTATTTGCCATTGTTCAATCGTATGAGGTGACGAATGGCACGGGAATGCGTAGCTACTGAGATTATGGTGATTTTGATGCTTGATAACTTGATCTCTCTATCAGCTAGTGCTAAACATGAATAAAATAATTTTTTGATTTGATTAAATATTAAAACTTCAAAGTTATT
Organism: Oryctes rhinoceros; assembly: GCA_020654165.1. Taxonomy (NCBI): domain Eukaryota; kingdom Metazoa; phylum Arthropoda; class Insecta; order Coleoptera; family Scarabaeidae; genus Oryctes; species Oryctes rhinoceros. The sequence goes on along the minus strand of JAIOKQ010000294.1, from coordinate 1,110,554 downwards.
TTATTCATTGTTTTCTTTTGCTATTATAAATTGAAGTTTTATATAATAATTATTAAATTAATATAAAACGTAACGTTTCATAAAGTAGTAAGATCCTTTGCAAAAACCAACTTCAAAATTAAAATACATAATAGTTAGGTAACTTTTGGGCTGAAATTCAGATTAAAAAATCTCCTCACTAACTTCAATATTAAAATAATCCAATAATTATTATTCAATACATTTGTAGCACTAAACAGCATATGTATTACAACTGCCATAAATTCGCAGATTTGAACTTCACATGAAGCAGAGATAAGTGCTAAATTTGTATAGTCAATTGGCAACCTTTAAAAGTTAGACATATGATTATATAACCTTTTTTAATTGTAATAGCCATTGTTATAATCTGCTAACCTATTTTAAATTCCAACTGTAACATCTTGTATACAACTAATAATTGGGAAACGAACAATAATCATGGGATAAGTAAAAAAACAGATTTAGAGAAATCTAGGGGAGATACGAGACTAACGTAATTATGAACAATAATATCAAAAGGCAGTTATCCACATATCTATGTTATTAATAGTATAATTTAAATGAAACAAGTCATACCTTCATGGTAGCATGATTAAGCATTTCTTGCCATGCATTATCGAATTTCAAATTATCCTCGTTACTTAGAAACCTCTGTTCCGCTAATGCTACAGTTTCTTTTGCAGCTGCGTGTATTTCTACAAAATTAAGACAAATAGTATCTTCTATAGTAGCAATAAGTATATATACAAATATACCATTAGCTCTTCTAAATAATACTGCTGCCTTCTGACATTCCAGTTGCGCACTTTTAGCAATTTCCAACGCATCGTAATAAGGACGAGCTTTCTCTATGCAACCTCCCAATTTTTTTGAAAGTACCTTTAAACGTCTTGTTGATTCGTTCAGTAGCATCCGAAACGCAGTATTGGCTTCCTGAAATATGAAAGTTATGCAGAGTACTTTGGTGAAATATTAGATTTACTTACATCTAACTCTATCTCTAATTTGTTTATTTCATCAGTTGCCTTGTTTAAATTTTCTAATTCAATTTGTATTCGAGGATCTAAATCATTGTCTGATGTAACTTCAGATTCCATCTTCTTCCAATAAATACTCCTACATATTTGCAACCATGGGCATACGATACAGCGTCATTATTAGCGGGAGGTCAAAACCATATAAAAACTATTAAAGAATTGTGATGGGCATTCTATTTTTAAACACGTTCACATCAATAACAATAGTAACTTCCTTGTTATTTATTAATATGAAAGTTTTCGCATATGAACTTTATTTTTGTTTACAATCGTATTTCTACGAATAAAGAAAATAGGAGTGGTATGTTAGATACATTATTGATTATACCTATTCCATTTAACCACTTTACAAAAACATAAACAAACGGTAAAGTTAAACTACAATGTATTTGTTCTCTCTGAATCTTCTAAATTTTGATTGACAGCTTGATAGCTGCCTAATAGTGCTTGTACCAGTCGCCAAGAGATACCAACTCAGCATAGGCAACCAGTTACATCGAAAATTCCTAAGATTATTGTTTTTACAGTGGGAGTAAAAAAATATAAATTAATTGAAGGTTTTATGAAGTCACATTAACAAACTCTCGGCAGCTTGTGTTTCTGCAGTAGCTTCTTGAACAGTGAATAATTTTGGTTATTGGGTTCGACAATGTAGGGCATACGTTCAAATTCTAAAGATTTCTATTTTTGTTAGGGATGCGGAACATATTGCATATATTCAAAAAACTTCGAAGTGATAACCCCAGAATGAGAATTAATGCTATTGTCGCAAGAATATCAAGCATGAAATATTGGTGTTATAATACACTACCATCATTATAGGTGTTATAATATCTTATTTTTAGAAGTACCACAGTCTTTATCGTAGCATAAGAGAAAACAAGGAGAAAGATCGATGAAATTGTCAAGAATGCTGTAAGGCTACTAATTCATAGATTATAGGCTTTATAAAAATGAGCTTTCTACATTTGATAATGTGCTGAATGAAGTAAAACATATAACGGTAAAGACTCTGATGATTTGCCATAGATGAGCTGTTCAATATTGTACAAATTTATGAAAATGCTAAACTGAAAACTGAAGAACTGACTGTACATATAATCCTTTCGGAAAAGGAAGACGCCTCATTATTTTGCATGTACGATCTGAAGCTGGCCTTGTGAAAAGTGGCTTATTGCTTTTCAGAGATAAAAATGTAAGGTAAGGATGTTCGAAAGATGATTCATCAAATATTGACAATGCTACCAGACTACGCTGTTATTGTTACGGGTAATGCTACATATCGTAGTCATAAAATTTTAAAAATTCTCAGAATAACATCTAGAAAAAGTCTGGTTGATATCAAAAAATATTGAGTACAATAAAGAGATAATTCGATTTGGGCTTCTTCAGAAGAAGCCAGAAGTAGCTTTGAGAAATTTCATTATGCAAATGCCTTTTCATTTTACTCTTCCGAATTATGAGGTTATGTTTAGAAGTAACCATTGAGCAAAAATGGATCGCCCATAATAATTTTTGTCGTATCTCCGGTTAGAGAAAAGATATCGAGATGCGGTTTTTGTTGATATCTTAAATCTTTAATTCTCTACTTTTACGCGTGAAAAAAAAAACATTAAAATTTTTGCGAAAAACTATTTGCTATAGAGTCAACCAGCACCCTCTAGCGGTGAAGGTACAATTCATGATTGGTGAAAAAAAATGTAATTATATCTTATTACTTATTGACAACTATATCTTTATATTTATGTTTCTACTATATCGATCAATACGGGAGAGAATTTTCTAGATTCATTACTTTCAGTTTGCCCGCATTGATAGCGTTAAACCGATGAGATTATCCAAAGTTCGGTTTATAAAATAGCTCTGCTTAAGCTCATCTCGAGTAGGGGCTATAAATACGAGCAAAATTTAAATTTGCCATTATAATGATATTACATTAAACTAGACAGACCCGTGTTTATTCGTTGGAGGCGAATAGGTTCGTGTTGTTTACCGGTTACCCCCAAGAGACGACAATACACGAGTCGGACTAGTCTCTACTGATTTCAAAGACGCACGGAAAGTGAGGATTTTTCAACAGTAATAGGAGTAAATAATATTTATTTGAAAACAGCAGTTAGTGTCGGAAGATGAGAGAAAATGTGTTCAACGCAAACGAAAGGGAATTGGTTTAGAAATAAGATGCTTAGATTTTTGGTAATTCTTAAGTGATGGAAATTTTAATTTTACATTTAATCCAGAGTACTTCGCGATCTGCTGGTCATCTTACGAACTTCAAGATAATTCCTAGTACTTTTTTGCTATTACTTTAATTTATTATTATAAAAAAGATTTTACCCGAAAGCTCTCTTAAATAACCCTTCTATCGGAAACCTGACCACGTTTAAGGCTTAGCGTCACCTTTTTATCGTCAACGTTGTAAAGAGTCACCCGGCAAAAGGTGGAAAGTGGTCGCCCGTTTGTCCATTTGAAATTCCATGAAATTCCTCGTCACTATCATAATTATAATAAAAGATTGTAACATTTGGATTCTAAGGATTTATAGAAATTTTGGCCATACCTTACAATAAATGTAACAGCGTTGTTTATTTAAAATGACAATAATACTGATATGAAAGAAAATAAAAGCGAAAGAGCAGAATCATTTTATTGTGTTGAGTATTTAACAAAAATAAGATATTAACAACATACTACACTAATTTTAAGGCAGAAGTAGTCTTGGAGAAAATAGTTACAATCAGTCGCCAAAATATCTGCACGCAATTCAGCTTCGATCTAGCAATAAATAGATCCTAATTTTGTTTCTTTTTGAGAATTTTAGTTGACAATTTTACTATTATGCTTCTTGCAAACAGCAAGGCATCGAATGGTTACAAAAAATAATAATAATAAAAAATATAGTATCAATCTTCTATTTACAATTTACGATAAACAATTTGTACATTCTATATTAATTTAAAATACATATACATTGCAGACATTAAGGACATTTTCAATTTTTATTTTCCTACGTACTAAGAGCATAATTTAAGCGACTTTATACATTAGTTGAACAATATTAACGAATTTTTACTAAGTACATACAATAGATATACAATATTTCGGGGGAACATAAATAACTTAAAAATAAAATACGGGGACACAGGCACCGATGTTAAGGCACAGTATGGTATAACTAATAGTTCAGTTAGTTTAGAAATTAAATAATTAGTCTTCGTTATAAGATGATCTTACAGTATTCTTCGAAAAAGGATTATTTTTCAATGATTGCCCTATAATGGATATGTTTCTTAAATGATGATTAACGATGTCACAACATTTACACTATCAGTACGAACATGGACGAAGTATTGCAATTGCCATGATAATTTTTATCAATCTCGTAAATAGATGCGTTGGCCCATACTGATTTGATCTGCAGTGCTATCGTATTAAATAATTTAAACCACTTTTTCACTAAATAAGATCATAGTGCTTCGTCACCACTTGAGTAATGTCCGTTCCTGTTCAAAGGTTGACGTTCAGCTACATTTGAAGGTCTATTCCGTTTGAAGAAGCCACACTGTAAAAGTAATAATCATATTAGAAGTTTATATGAAAAGCCACATTAGTGAAACAAAGTTAATTCCTTTCCCGAACAATTTAGAGAAAAATGGAAGAACAAAAAAAAATGTACAGGACGGTAATAATAATAAGGAGAGAGGCGTAAAAGATGTAAATGGACAATGGAAAAGGCAGATCAATAAAGAAGTTATGAATGTTTACGTAAATACAAATATCACACGAACAGTTAAAGCCCAGAGCAAATTAGCTACGTACGTGGTATATGTGTGCCTGGATTTCGAAGGGTTAATATGGATAATTTTTGTATTTGAGGAGATAAAGCAAAATTATATTTCGAGAGCCTATTTTTAAGTATTACTTGGTTCGAATTAAAAATGAAACCCAAAATCTGCTGTTTTTTCTAGTTGTTATAATTTTTTTTTATTAAATGATCGAAAAACTTATCGGTATACCTCCATATTTAATTTACTTTACTTTTGAATAACAAATTCAAGCTATTAGACTATTATACACATTGTTAGAACTTTTTTTGTTTAAAACTTATCTTTCAGAGGCAAATTCCTCTCAACCATATTGAGATCAGCATCTTTGATAAATAAGATAGAACAGATGTTTGAATACACTCTTCGAGAAATCATCATTGCTTTTACTGTCTAATAAATCTGAATAGAAACAGGCAAGAGAACTTTAATGGTACACTTAAAATTTTTGAAAAAGGGCTTAAGCCATTATCGATAAAGCAGTTAAAATAAACGCGAAGTATGATGCTTGTGGCTACAATTAGGTCTGGAGACGAATAATCATGCATTTTAATGTTGCAAAATAATAAATATAAAATCACCTTATAGAAGAAGAATATTAGCAATAGTAATATCAAAGCCCCAGCTACCGCAGACAACACTACAACCCACAATGGAACCACATCGGGTTTAACGTCTGATTCTGGAGCCGCAACACTTGTCGTTACTTCATATTTTACTGTTTCTTTTTCCGATGGGATTCCTATAAACGGCACACTGGTTATTCTTCCCACCATCATCGTTGAAAATGAGATATTGTGCGAAGACGAGATCTAATATTAAAGAGAAACACGTGTTTATTATTTGGCATAACTCTATTGTGGTGAAATTTACATTTTTCAATGTGTTTACGTTAATCCGAGTTCTTATAGCAATCGTCGCGTCTTCATCCTTTCGCATCGGGCCAACATAACATTTAATATACTTGCATTTTGTTGCTTTACACGAAGCTTCTTTCGCTAAGTCGTAATCGTCTTTCGTTTGTCTCTTCTTTCTGTTAAGATTGGTACTTTCTATATGTTCTGTATGAATATGTGGCCCTGATTGGGACCATCGAGTTTCGCTGTGAGATGTTTGGTAGTTTTTACCGGAGTCGCGATGGTGATCATTATTTCCAGAGTCGTAGTGTCCTATGTAATTAAAGGGAAATAATGTTAGTGAAGACATACCTCAACGTTTTATCTCTATACAGACCTGATTTCTCTTCAGAAAATGTTCGAGATTTATATCCGCCATGTTGTCTCGGCGTGTTGTACACTATTTTACCTAAATCCGGATCGTATCTACCTTGGTGAATATTATGTTCTCCGAAGGCGTTATTTTCACCATCGAGAAGGGATTCATCGTTAGTTTTAGTCATGACACCCAGATCGATAAACCCTACTTTGCCATCCTGACCTAGCGGTGCGGCATTTATTACTGGTTGGCCGTAATCGTGAGTTCGATTGTAACTATAGGAATGAACTACTTGACCTTGACCACTTTGACCGCCAACATTTTGCCCGCCGCTTTGGTAGTGGCTACTGTAGTGTTGACCGTGTCCACCGTGACCACCAAAATGTTGACCGTTACTGCTTTGATGCTGACTACCTTCGTAATGTGCTCCACCTTGGTGACTACCTTCGCGATGTGCGCTACCTTGGTAACTACCTTCGTAATGTCCACCACCTTGGTGACTGCCTTGGGATTGACTCTGCCCTTGATGGTAATTTTCACGATTAATTGCGTTATAGTTGCTGTCGTAATGTTGTGCATGTTGCCCTTGTCCAGATGGATACTGATGATGTCCAACAGTGCTTCCATATGACGGATTTGGTTCGGCTATTTCGTATTCAACCGATGAATAGGGAGGTTCGTATACCTCATCAGTACTTAAACGTACTGAACCTCGACCGGAAGTCGTTTGTGCTCCGGATTGTTGCCCACGAATATTCTGTTTGTCTCCGTAATATGAAGTTTCATTCCGAATCACTTCTCCATGTGGTCCCAAGGTAATAGTCGTATTTTTTGTATACGTATAAACAGCACCTGCAGGGCCCCTACTAGTATTGCTAAACGTTTCTGTTTTTGTTACTTGCGATCCTTGTCCAGATGTGGTCACCAAAGTTGAATGACCACCTGCACCTACGCCTGCACTATGGCCTCGTTGTTCTTCGCGTTCGCTTAAAATTCCGGAAGCATCGCCTGTTGCTTTTTCGAATTTTTCGTTATTACCCGAGATTGAAGACTGCTGTATCGTATCATCCGAAGACGCACTGAATTTCTTCTCATTTTCCTCGATAAGTATACCTCTGAAAATGTATCGGTACCCATTGTATATGTTATTTTCAAGCGACAAAAGTTTATGAAATTTCGTTGTAACATCGTCTAGTAAATTACTCACCCTTGTGTCTTGGTAACTTCGCTTGTAACGGATGTGACCTCCCTAGAAACGTCAATATCAAAAGCTTCCCAAATTGTTTTATTTCTTCTTTCCACCTAAAAGAAAAAAAACAACAAATATTCGTTTGTTGATTTACAAATACAAATTTAGGCTCTTACGAAGTATCCTTGATAATTGAAATCTGCTCCTTCGCATCTAACATTACCAAGCACATGAGGTGGTTCCAGCAGATACATGAGATCTTCACCTAAATAAAGACAGGATAATCGAATTGCTCCAGTAGAATCAAATAAACATACCTGAAGCTGTTGCATAAGGCCAAAATATTAACACCTCAGCTTCGTTAATTGCCGAGGGACCATTGTTGGTAATAGTGTACAGGTGAATAACTTGCGGACCAATTTCTCGCTCATGTTTCACTTGTTCCTTTTCAGCATAGTATGACCAATTATAATGTACTTCAGACGGCCTCGATCCTCTGTAAATTACATCAGTTATTTAGATATCCCTTGCATCCGATGCTTGGACCTTTACCCTTTTAATTCAAGTCGTGAATTTACCCAAATTGGCAATTCGATCTTTTTCTTATTATTTCCTGAGGTACTAGCATCTTCGGGGTTTGCACTGTCCACTTCCATGTTAAAGACGTAGAAACGTTTCATGCCTTCCTTGTAGTGTGGTTTGAAGAACATTTTAAAGTTCACCTTGAACATAATATTTAATATTTTTGAGAACGATGGGTTTTTGGAAGTTTGTTAGTTTCTCCTATTAAGTTAGTTTATAGAGGGCTTTGGCCAATCAAACGAAGTACCTCTATAGTTTTGAAAATCTATACAAAAAGCAGTCATTTTAATGTTAATTCCTTTTTTGGTACCCCTGAAAATATCTGCGTTGGGGAAATGTTACATAGAAGTTGTTGGCTTATTGGTGGTTGTGGCATTTTGTAAAAATTTAAAGCAAAAGTCACAAATCCTTTTAAAGTTTTAACTTTTGTAAAGTCTTAAGGTAGGGAGCACTTCATTGGCAAAAGATGTAAACTTAATTTGTTAAAAGAATGCAAGTCTTACAATTTTTTGTGCTGGCAGAGGATTTCCGATATCACATACGATAGTATAATTGCTTGAAATTTCCCTGCAAGTAATCTTAACATCTCCAGAATCCTCCACTTTCGTGAAGTTAACATCTTCTGGAATTTGTACGGAAAACGTTGTTTCAAAGGAATCCTCCTTGTCGTTGGACACGGTGATGTCAAAGTATAAGATCTCATTTGAGGCTAGAAGGTAACGTTCTACGTTTCTGTAAAGGCAATACGATTTAAAGGATCTATTTATTTATTTATTTATTTTAACTTACGGTTTAACTTCTAAAGATAGATCGGGCACACAAATGTTATCGTCACCGCAGTTTTTGCGGACACTAATCGAGTCTTTTTTAAGGGATTTACTTGTCAGATCAAGTACCGGTGGTAGATCGCTATGTGCATAATGCTGGTTATCCATGGAATACGTTACCTCGACATCTAATGGTGTTAATTTATCACGAATGTCATTCTAAGATTATCAGTCACTTCAGATGTTTGTTATGGGCAATTAATGAGATGTTACCTTAATGTATACGATCTTATTAGTACATTTACGTTGACCATCCTTTGATAAACGCCACGTTCCATTCCAGGTGTTTGATAAAGGTGTCTCACCTTCAAGGAAGAACATACGGGTATCCTTCTTCTTTTGAGTATCCAACGTGTACATCAGCTGTAGAGCTAAAAAAGGAATATTAGAGGTACAGGTAAAGTGATTATTGTAAAGCAATGTAAAGCTTACAAATTTCGCGTGGAACACCAACACCGGTATAATTCAGACATGTCTCGATGACAGTACATGCTACTGGCACTCTTCCATCTTTACCTCGGATATGACAACGCTTTTCTTCTAACGCGATTTCTTTATGTAAGGTTTGGAATTGTGCGTACCCAGTTACCTTGACGACTGGTTTCGACCTATTTGAAAAGGATGTGAAGTAGGTGAAGGATAAATCTAGGAAATCATTAAATTTACCTAAGAAAGAATGCCGTATCGGATAGATAGGCTCCTATAATTGTGTCAGGGTAATTGTTTCTATCAAGATCAATACCTCCGGCTAATGAGAACCCGAAAGTTGATGGTGGTGTTGTACTTACTTCTTCCGCGTAAATAACTTGAGTGTACTTTTGCCGGACACCAGTACTAGAGCCATGAAATATGTAAACGGCTCCTCTTTCAAATTTTCCGTCGTAGGGAGCGCCGACGGCAAAGTCTAATAAAATATATAAAAATAATACTGGATAAATATATGTATGTACGAGGGTAATTCAGTGATTAACCAGACGAATCGCTGCAGCCCAAAAACGGTTTATTTAATCAATACAAAACTTTGGCTACTTTTCAACACGATCCCCAGCAACACTTATATACTTGTTTTATCGTTTTTTTGTCTTCTTTGGGTTGATCTGAAGCCACTTGTGCACCTGATTTTTAATTCCTTTAACAGATTGAAAATGTTTCCCACGTAGAGCCTGTCCAATCGCTTTAAACAAATGCAGCGACAATGGGGCCGTATGCCGAATATGGAAGGATATCTCACACTCAGTTAGAAGTGCCGTATGTGGATGCCTGATGTCATGAAGCATGAAGCTCGAGCGAACTTATCATTGTTAACTGGATAATTTAGAGATCATGTTTACAACATACTTTCAAACAAATGCTGAAATATCATCACGAGGATGCCAACTTGACGTTCTGAAAGTATTATATTGATTAAACAAGCCGTTTTTGAGCAATTACAATTACTTGTAAGTAAGTTTCTCCCACATTATACACTTCACATTCTACAACACAAAATTATCAAATTCTTTACTTACCTTTATATCCGTCCAAATTAATATCGCCGAGTGATGTTAAAGATAATCCAAATCTGGACCTTGAATTGGTTCCATCTAGTTCATCCAGTTTCATAAACCTACCCTAAAAGTTTTAACATGTCTAATCATCTACATGGACATGAAAGTTTTCTTTGTATTATTTAAATATACCTTTTCGCTACGTTGGTACACGACATATACCTTCCCAACCTCGTATTTCCCTTCGTTGTTAGGCTCCGTGAATAAAGGAGCTCCTATAATCAAGTCATCGTAGTGGTCGCCATCGACATCCGCCGCTGCAACGGCGTAACCAAAGTAGGAACCCATTTGTCTACCAGTTATATTCATAAAGTTCGTTAGGTTCCATGTATACAACAATATCTTCCCTAGTAGACCCCCTCCTCTTGGCATACCTGCCGCAATTCCTTCCTGAGCTTCTCCAGTGAAGTTACCGACAGCCACCGAATAACCTAAGTACGAATCGTCGTCTGTCGCCGAACCGTCAAGCGTATGAAAAGAACCAGGTCTACTAAGCAGACTTTGGCTAACAACTTTTCCTGAAAGAATCTTTATGTGATGATGGATGTTAATTATAACCTCTTCGTGTTGTAGATTTTTTCAGTGGATGACTGATGTGAAATAGATCATACATGCGTGTATTTACATAATTTATGGCTTAGATATAATGATATTTCAACGAAAATATTTGGCTTTGATATTTGGCTCCTTATTAACATTATTGTAGTATCAATATAATATCTTTTTAACATGCATCTCCGTATAAGAATTGCATGGAGAGATTCCTTTTTGCAGGAGTTTACAAATGACTTGATTATTTAGATCTGCAGACTAAGTCTTCTCTAGCAAAGATTTGTGACCTAAAAATGAATAAAAATAATGCGGATAAGATGTTTTGGTTTAGAACCATAGACATCGGGCATTAAAAAGTGCAGGTAGGATTATTAAAAGGACATATTGTTTTTTCAGTAGCGTCCCTAAATGTCATCTCTACAGCAAAATGAAATTGAAGATCAATGCCGAGTAGAATGCGTATCGGAAACGAAAGTCCTAGCTTAAATTGAAGATTTGTAAAAGGTTCCCAGTTATATACAACTATTTACATTGTATTGTATCTATTTAGTACCATTTTATTTCTTGCATACATCTGCCTAAAATAATGCTAATGTCAAGTCGGAACAATGTTTTAAATTTGTCTTTTGAATTAAATTTTTTTATAATATCTACTCTAATTAAAAACTTCTGCTTACATGTGTGTATGCGCAATTTATGGCGCCAAAATATTTCATAATTAAATTTATTGTCGAATGTTTAAGCACTCCAAAACATTCATAATATCCATAAGAATATATACTGCTCATGACAGTCAATTAATCTTATGAGTAATAAACTGCGACATGTAATGTAATGCAATATTTGGAATTTAGTACAGCGACATATATATTTTCTCGTGGATTTGATGCGAATTCAGGAGTGTCAGTTTGATACTCTCTATCGCGTTTAATAATTAATGTTCAGCGCGTTCTTGGATGCAAATGGGATTTTGAAATGATTTCACATACTTCTGGAATTAAAATTACTTTTGAATGAAGTTTATTTCTAAAGATGTCTATCTTTTACCCATAATGCTTCCAATTTCTTTAGCATCCTTCCATTCATCTCTAATTTCGAGGAATAATCTTTACAAAATGTTTCCTATTAGAGACACATATTTATTATTTATAAAATAAGATTACATTATAACTTCCTTTGCAGCCTGTAATATACGTATGCTAGCATTTAGCGTAGGATGCGTATGCCGTTTAGTATCACCGTTAAGTGTATGTGCTGCGTATATGTAATTAGAATGTCTTTTGGCGAAACTTATTTTGTGTATTTGGTGGATTAGGTTCCTTTAAATTTGAAATAAAGAACCGAAAGGATATAAGGAAAAGATGGGAAATAGAGGACTCGGTATTCGGTGCTGTACCTCAATACGTGTGTCTGAACTATATTAACCACACGCTAATCATTCCAATTGCAAGAGTGTTATTTTTCACAGCACATTACTCTAAATTTGATCATTTGTAGATACCGACCTATAGAGAAAATATTCCTGCGAGGCATTCCCTCTTTGCCCTCAATAGATTAATTAATTTTTCATTAATCAAAAAAAATATATATTTTTTTTTATGGTAAAAATTACTTGAAATATATTTATTACTACTCTGCCCCCTATTATTGTAAACACATCACCCCCTTAAAACATAATGAACTTTTGGGAAAACATAAAATATTATTTAGATACCACGTTGGACGGGATTAGTTTCTTAATTAATAAAGTCCCAAATTTCACTTAAATAAAAGTAGATACATAATAAATTTAAGTGGATAGAGTAAGCTATGTTTGAATTAAAATCTATTTCAGAATCAATTTCTGAAACAATTCTTCAAAATTAACCGATACCACGTTAACATTAATTATTTTTCTGCATTAAAATCTTGTTGAAATATCACTACAGCTAAAGATTGAAAGCACCATGAATGTCTTGGAATTTTAAAACCAAGAGAACGTATTGTTTAGTTGAATGTATAATATTAACAATCTACAACACGGCTAATATTATACCACCACCAGCCATCACAAAACAATGATTAACAATAATTAAATATAAATTAATGTACAATAAAAGAAGCGTTTAATTACAACAAGAACCCTTAATATGACATATACAGTGGGTATTGTCACAATTCGTAAGGCCCAAATGGAATAAAATGCGTTTTAAATATTTAATTGTCATAGCAACTAATGTAAAATTATCAAAAGAAAAATGAAACAATAGTCACTGTAAAAAAATGAATGCTAATAAGTTAGCACATTAATAATATTATGTAAAATGAATTTTAATGTATTTGTGTTCTTCAACACGATTGATACGATATATGCTGATACTCATAATTTTCATCCTTAAATCACGTTGGAAAATGTTACCTTATGTAATTGAACACTTGAACGTATGCATACGTAAATATTCTGGGTAAGGAGAAAAGAAATTAACGGAAAACATCACGAAAAGCTAAAGCTTTTGCAAAAAAGCAGATTAGCTCCAAATTTTCGTATTTGAAAGATGCATAACCCATCAGATGAGATTTCCTTGCGCTTGTTTTGGATGAGGTCTAACCGCCCAAAATAAATACTAGCAATAAACCGTGCATATTTGGGAAGTAGAAACGATATGTACAAAAGTAAAAAACATATATGCACGCATTATGTACAAATATTCTCGTCGAAGTTGTTAGTTTCTTCTTTTCTTTTACAATTTAGAGTTTTTATAATACCAAGTTCCTATGCCTTAATAAAAATTAATCAAGCACACATGAACATAAAGGTTGTCAACCAGATCTGATTTAATAGAAATATAAATGTATCTAACAGAGTAGCGAATATTCGTTAAATACACGCCATGGTACGGGGCCCTGGTAGAATGTTACGCACTATGCACTATTACCTCTCGCAATCAATAGAGATAAAGATCGAGAACGTGTTGCGATGGTGGTGTAAAGAGTATCTAGGAACTACAGCGTCAAATCAAGTTTAAACAGTTGCAGTCATTTTGTTAAAATAGATCGCCATTGTTGTTATAGCTGGGGTCATAAATCCGTTGCCTTTCATGGTCACTATTCCCTCTTCCCAAAATTCCAGAAACGCTATAACAAAAAAACTATGGAGCAGTGGTTAGCTTCTAGTCAGTCTGAACGGTCAGAAAGCAGGAATCCGAGATGTTTTGTAGCGCTTCGTCGTCTAGGAAAGCTGAAATTCATCTACTTGATTCCGTTGCCTTTTAGAAGCACGACTCCTTAGACAACGAGAAGAGCCAGACAATGGAGAGAATGATGATAATTAGAATGATCAAGCGCAATGATTAGTACAAAAAACATCCAGGATGTTATAGCACTTCAGCGTTCCACGTCTTCTAAAATCGGGATCTCATTTTTGGTAAGAGAAGGTCTACATATGACGTCTTTAAAAGTCTCTATAGAAGAGAAACAAGTGGCGGAAGAGCATCAGAAGTAATAATCAGAAGAATATTACTTTTAACTTTAAAGCTTTACCTTACACTTTATAAATTAATTTTTGAAGATCGTTTTATCGAATAGATAACGAAGAAATCGACAGTGGTCGCTGGATATTGCCTTCGAATAAAATAAATAATCTTCCCACCACAATATTCTTTTCTCTGTTAGATGCGTGGCTATCACATCAGTTTTGGTTGGCAACCTGTATAAGCTTAAACATAAACCAAATGCAAAACCTAGAATCACATAATTAAACACAACACAGTATGTACAACATTAAATGTTGCGTGGATAGCAAAAACGAAACAAGCCGATGAATTCAATAGAGTGTATTAGCTGTGATGTTCAGTGATAACGATGTTTATAGTTGTGAATGTATTGAAAGCCCATGAACAAGTAAGCCATAAAACAAAAAAAATTAAGAGAAAGAAAATGATAATAACGGGAGAAAGCTTAAAAATCTCCATCACCGTAGTCAATACGGTTACAGAATTTGAATGGATTTGTTAAATGAGTTACGTGAAATTTAGAAGACCTTGCTATTGACGATTTCAGATTAATAACTATAATATGGCTGTCGTATATGTTAAGTATTCTAATTGGAACTAATATCGCGTGCAGTTGTACTTTAATTAATTTCAAGGAGAAATAAATTCTGTTGTAGATAATTATAGATCGAATTTTAATTAATCTGAAATTTTCAATTTCAAAGTTGACCTGCTGGCTGTGTATTGTCCATACCTGTACCGAAAGGGGCGAAAAGTGGAGGTTTGTAAGGAAACTTTCTTTTAGCGTCAACTGAATACATTCGTCCTGAAACAGTGCAAAGAAATGATGTTTCATACCTATCGTATTTACATTTGTCGTTCGTTTTGTAACTGTCTAATATCACAGATGTGTAGTATATAGGTATATATTATGTTCTTTTAAGTATCCTTCTTTAAGCTACTTAAGTGTATAAGTTAGTGTGCTTAAGCGGTAAGTTTTATAATGTACCTAGTGGACGTTTGTCGCAGAGCTAGGAATAATTTTTTTATAATTTTGTTTACCGGAACAATTAACATCTATTAAAAATACTGACCTTGCCAGTAACAGTTGCCTGGTGCGCCAATAAATAAATTATCTCCATCCTGTAAGAAAAAAATAAATTAGAAAAAAAATCATTCAAAAACTTTGTAAAAGATGTAAATTATTTTTTTGGTTTGACAATTTGTACGTAGGCTGACATTGTCTAAGTAATCTGAACACATCATTGCAGATGGCATGGGACGATGGGAGTAAGTACGCGTGGCGAAAGGCAATTACTTTTACATACATAAAGTTTCAAGACACCATATAGACTAATACACGTTTAATATTTAAAGTATAAATAGGTATTTCAGGATATTGCAAATCAGAAACCAGCACCACCTTCTCAAGGGTACGCTGATGATCCGGTTAACGCGTCCAAAGATGATGGATTGTGAGACCCTAAATTTATTATCGGTTTATAAATTTCTATCACACAGTAGTGGCAAAGAAAAACACATAAGCGCGTATATTGGAAATACTTATCATAAAGTAAAATGGGAGTATATAAATCCTACAATAATCCTGCAAGTGAGAGACGGTATCTCAGGGAGGAGACAAAACATAATAATGTCACTGTACATCTGGTCTATCATGTTAAAAAACACTAAATGCACGTGTATACATACATGATTTCGAGAGTACGGAGAAACTACTTATCTAATTGATTAACAGAAAAAAGGGGTTTATGCCTGGTAAGGATAATTTCTTGTAATTAATAAAAGCTAAATTAACATAGTTCAAATACGTTTGTTTGAAGCTTAACATAACGCTATCATACCTTATCTGAAAAATTCGAAAATTTCGTGTACACGTCCGAAATGAGGATAATTTGTAAACATATGCGTATATCACGGCAATTTTATGAGAAATGCGGTCGGAGAATTTGCAATAATTCATGTCCATGCGCTTATATTGAACAAACGAAAAATGGCGGTACTGTCGTCTGAAATAAATTTTATGGTTATTAAAAGCGTTTAAATTAATTACTACTCACTCGCTTACATGGTTTCGAACTTACCATATTTATACACAAAGTAAATACCTTGGTTTGAGGCCGTTCGTAACATAATCTACCTAGTAGTTAATAGCTGCCAACACGATTTCCAGTATTTATGAAAATTTATGTTCGGGCACGCGCAATGTTACGTAACATCGCCTATAATGGGACTTTGTTATGGTAATACGTAATTATGGATCTGGGAGTGTTAGTTATTTTAGCGCAGTCATCTTATAATGTGTTATACGAAGATAGTCTGAAAAGTTTCTAGTCCCAACAATGATGGTTTTCCTCATCAAAAATATAGTTTTTTTAATTGATCCAATAAATTACCCTTAACTAAGAAGAAAAATTGAAAGAAAGGAAGCCATGAAACAAATTCCTCCAACAACATCTTGTATAACCGAAAGATTGTTGGACATATTTTAGTTCAATAGCCTCGTGAGAATTGTATAGAGAAAATAACGCTACTGTTAACCTACTTATCTTTTGTTACAGCAAAAATGCGTATTCGTCAATAAATTATGAATGTGGCGGTTAAAACGTCGAAAACATATTTGTTTCTTGTTTGTATACACAGAGACGACAACATAACATCTTGTCTGACTCATCGTCGAAGACGCAAAAACCATTGTAGTTGATATGCATTGGAGCCCAATAACATGAAACGTTTAGCATTGAATTAAATCGCCATAAGTCAAAGACAAGAACGCACATGTCGTTGTATATCCTTCGCTTCAACCGGACAATCTGATCTGCGCCATATACAAACACAAAATTTACATTCGACGAAATTGGTTACTGAATGGTTTATCGACGTAGACGCCGCAACCATTTTTGGAGGTTTACCTGTACGAAAGCTGTTAGAATTTCCTGTTTTTCATACAAAGTCGGTTTCGCTGACAACATAATGGTTTTATTATCCTGCGCTAAAAATGTTAATTCTGCAATACCTACTGCTATATGCGAATGTGAATGTCCGAATGCTGTCTTAAGCAAAATTTGTACATGTCTAGAATACGAAATAAATAACGTTCACGTCTATTATCATGATAACATATTATATTTATAACAGAGCAATGAACGGATCTACGGTGTACATAAACATCACGTAAGGAAGATATTTTAACTACACGCGTTACTGGAATTGAAATAGGTATACTTATCCTTAACCTGAATATCTAATAAGAGATTATGTATGTTTAAACTAAAGGGGAGATAACTGTAAATGGAAATCAGTTTTTTGTGAATATTTTCTACGATTAGCTTTGGAGCTTTAACTGTTACTGCTCTACTTTACTCTAACACCGGACGGAGCACGATCTGTGAAGTTCAGTTTGGCAGCATGTCGTAGTATATTATTCTTAATATGATAATATACTGAAGTATTAGCGCATACCATAAGCAAATTTTGAGAAAACATAATAAATGAAGAAGACAGAATCTTCGCTGAGAAGTAATTATCAAAAAAAAAAAATTGTATATATAAAGCATCAACTTTTTTATGTCAACGTATAAGTAATAGCATAAGATGTATTAAAAACACAATGAAAGAATGTGGTTTACCATTTAGCAGTTAGTAACTTTATGAAGACGTCATTAGGTCAACGATGACGTTATAAGCTTCACAAACGATAGTCTACACAACCTTCTCACCTAAATCCCATCGAAAACTTTCGGCTAACATTAGATATTCTTCTTCTAGTTCTTTCACAAAATCCGCAGAGTGAATAAGGTATTGCTATAAATTAATAACAATAAAAAAATGACTTATTTTTCAGCGTAATCTTCTTCGTAACTGATTACTAAGGTTCGCCACTTTCCGTGCGCCTTACGAAATTAGCACATACTAGACAGACTTCTGTTTATTCGTCTTATGAGAATGGGTTTGCGTTGCCTATTGGCTTCCCCGATAGTCGACAAAACATGAATCTGTCTAGTTTCCGCTAATTTCGTGAAGCGCAACTCGTTTCAACAGGCTTGCTTAAGAGGCTTGAAGGTGAGAATATGCCTAGAATGGTGTGTAACGTAAAGTTCGTGGAATAACTTGAAAGGGTACAAGAAGATATAAGAACTAAGAAAAGAGAAAGCAAGAAAAAGACAAATAAATAAAAGGAGACTGATGTAAGGGAAGCTTTTAAAATGGCGGGAGTTATCTATATACTCCGCATAAGCCACAAACGGGGAAGATTAAGATTTCATCCCGCGTATCGTTTCTCTAACATCTCTAATCCGTTAAAAAAATAAAAAAGAATTACATTGGTTTATCTGCAAAATACCTTCCGATAGCCGTTTAAAAGTTCGTCATGTAAAAATCCAAAAGTTCGTTCCTTTTTTTGAGTGTGTTTTTTTGAGATTTGGAAATAAAAAAATAGTCACAGGTAACTAGATACACAATCAATTTGTATAAAGCCATATTCAGCAACGGCAGCATTCCAAGGTAAATAATTGCTGATAATTGACTGGTGTCGCAGAGTAGCAGGAGTAAAAGTCACCAGTTTACCGCGACTTTTCGCTTTAATACAATCTTTGAGGCGATGCATTAAGCTTACATAATTCTCTTGCTATCGTACTACCTTTAATTACATCAATCATTCAAATTCCTTGACAATCCCAGAAAAATAACCATTACTTTTCCTGTAGAAGTGATGACTTTAAACTTTTTGGGAGGGCCGGAGCCCTTAATATACCACTGCGTTGATGTTTGTTGTGACTCGGGAGTCAAAATGATGGACCTAGGTTTCATCTTCGGTAACAAGTCGATTGATAACTAAATCTGATTCGTCTTCACAAATCATCAAAAATGGTCTTCATCCGAACATTCGTGCAACTTATCTTGCCCACAATATTTGTCATTCCAAGGTATTCTTGTAGGATTCTAAAACTTAAAATAAAGTTTGTAATCGTCGCTTCTTTAATTTTGAACGCTTTGGACCAAATCCTCGATTTTTTGAAGCAGATCGAAAGTGATCATGTCACCATGACGAGGATCATTCTCGACCATGTTTAAACAGTTTTTATTACTCGTAAAAAGTCGACCTTGAAGGGCGATCATCCTATATGTACAATAACAATATAATGACAAATTATATTAACATTGAAAAGAGTCTAGCCCGGAAATATAAATATGACACAAATTTTAACTTTTTCGTGTTGAGGTTGGTTATTCTGAATATATTTCTCAGTTTTTTGTATATGCATGTACATATGTACGACTTCACAGGCAAATACTCTATCTACTGCTGAATTTTCTCGTTGGTTTTTATTATTATTAAATTAAGGAAAATTAAGGAAATTATAAGAAATTATTAATTTTTAAATAAATGTGTTGTTTTCATAATTTTTACTGTAGCAGCTTTCACAACATATATTTTCCGCTAGACAATTTCGTATATTCGACGTATATTCAAAAAAACTTGTTTATAAATTTCATGGAAAGAGAACGAAGGCGATGGAAATTAAATTTGTTTCAAAAGACTCGCTCGATGACTTTCAAAAAAAAGTGAAAGAGCATACCGTTTACTTAACAACGCCGCCACTAAATGCACTGCATTAAGGCTCTGTAATTACGTTTATTAAAAGTTAATCAATTTGATCAATGTTATGACTCCGGATCCTGTGGCGGATTCTCTCACAAGCTCTGGCGGGTGTAATTTTAATACGCTCGAGTAATATAATTTCTAACACCTGCAGACTTTGGGATTTATCATACCATTAATCCAGAGACTACACGGTTGTAATAATACTTATAATTAGATGCAGAACTATTATTATCGATTGTCAGAAAGTACTTATGCCTACTAGTTGCAAATAATCAAGATATTCAAAAAAAAGATTACTCACTAATATATAGTATGTATTCCAATTGTTTAGCTAAACTTTACTAACGTGAAAGTACGAGGGTGGTTTGATATTTTATTTAAGTTTTGTAACGTACTTTACTGTTCGAAATAATTCTCTTTGAAGTCCAACACAATTGCACGGTGTTTGCTCAGTTCCGAGAAAATGAGTTTCTTCAATGTTTTAAAAGTATTAGTTTGACTTATTCATTTGACTCAATTTTCCGACCGACCAGGAAAGTTTTTAGTTTCGGAAGAGCCAGATCTGATGAATACGCAGAATGCTGAAATAAATACAATCGATTTTTCCTGAGCGACACGGCTTGAAGTAACACCTTTTTCTTAGATATTTCTGGTCGTTTTCCTGTTATTATTGTCTTTGATCGGTCCAAAGATGATGCATAGTATTCTTCGCTAGTGGTTCTTTCCTTTTCGAAATAGTCAATCGCCTTCGCGTCTAAAAAAAACTGACATCGCCGCCCTTCCAGAGGATGGAAAGCATTTCGCCTTTTCCGAAGCCGGTTCACCATGTACAATTCATTGTCTCGATGGCTGTATCGTGGTGTATCCAAACTTCCTTCATTCTTACAAAACGACGCAAAGAGCCAACTGCATTCTTCTGAAACATTTCCAAATTTTCGGCAGATATTCGCATACGGATTGCCTTTTGCTCTGAAGTGATTAAAGGCGGCATCCCATTCAGCGCTAAGGTTTTTTGCATGTACAGTTTTTGTGCAAACAAGTAAACTGGTGAAGTTGAGATGTCGTCTGTCGGCTAAAATCAAATCGTGGACTTTATCGATGATTTCGTTTGTCGCAGTTGATTTCGGATCTCTAGGACTTGGTGAGTCTTAATGCTTGCTCTATCATGCTTAGATTAATTTATCACAAGTCGAACACTTTCATAAGATGAATGATGAACTTCGTTTATTGTTTTCCAAATTGAACGATGAAAAAATAGAAGAGCAGCAAATATACGGCTCGAAATGAAAAGCAAAAGACTTAATACAATAAATACAAATTTAAAAGGAATAAACAAAAGTTGTCCAAATCAACGTTTACAGCTTCTTTTGTATTTTTACTTTTAAACGATAAATTGCAGATACCCACAAAAGTTATATGAACGAGTAATTACCTATTACAGATGTCGATCTTGATCGGAGGTGGTGAACTAGGAAGAAATTTATTACAGTTGATTGACATAAAATAAATGGAATGTATGAATAATATTCGCTTACTTTGGTATAAAGTCATGTATTCAATGTTCATTGCATGTTACACACCTCGAATAGGAAGGTAGACATTTCTACTAATAAGGTAGTATAATTTAGAAACAGTTACGGGGCAACATTATCGAATTAATCGTCTTGAATACGCCGATTGTTTAGGCAAGTATTGCTAGATTTTACGAATGAAATAATATAGTTTATATACTTGTCATTTTGCAATAATGTTGTGGTACCGGAAAGAATTAGGGGTTTGTGCTTTTAACGCTTTGGCACCTCTCCAGCAATAATAAACATTTCTGGCAAACGAAGTAATTGCACTTAAATTAGATTCCAATCTGATTTTGAGTACACAGCATCAATTTATTTAGGAATTACGCATCCATTAAATTAAAGTGGAATGAAAATATACACAATGTGGATATTCTAAGAAGACAACTGTATATATTTAGGCTACCTCCGAATATAGGTATGATATAAGAATTCTTGAGACGATGTTTCATTGTTTCATTTGATAGTTCCTAGCATATTAGCTCAGTTGTATTTTAGAACAAAAAGGTAAAACATCAATTGCTTTCGCTTAGTCTTAAGTCCTAATCAGCTGACAAAATAAGTTCGTGCGGTTTTTATATGCATATGTACATCGGATTGTTATTGCCTTTTGGTGAAAATTGTTTAATTTACATCTTAAAATAATTGAAAATTGCATTCTGCTTGACCGATGAAGATGTGGAAGCAAATTCCGCTTATGCGCTTACAGATTTCGCAAAGGTTCAACGTGAGCGATTGAACAATTCTTTTCCACTTTCACCAGTTAGGGAAAAACGTGAAAGTGAAGTATGTGGGTTGCTCATAAATTATCAGGTGATAACAAATTTAGCCGTCTTACCATTTGTTCAGCAAATATTTCACGCAACAATACCTTTTTTAATTTGTTGTTAACTTGCCACTTGTATTCAAATTCTAAGCGTTCGCATTATTGATTGTCATTCATTGATGCAATACGCTACTCCGCTAAGGTTTTCTTGCACCCAAAAGAGATTGTATTGTTTGGTGGGTAGCAGCCGAAATTGCTCATCATGAGTTTTTGGAAAGTGATTGAACCATCACTGTCAACAAAATCTCTGAACTTGGCATTATCTTTTTTGTCCTGATATTCTTGACCTTTATTGATTATCATCTTTTTTTGTTTCCTAACAAGTGTATAAGGCATAGCTAGTTCCAAACTGGAGTTCCAGAGTGAAGAAAGCTCAAATCTGGTACATACTATCAACCTGAAGTAATTCAAAAGAACCTAACGCATAGCAGTTGAATCTTCAAAGATAAAGTTTTTGGAAATGTTCAATTTAGAATCAAGCTATTTTTACAATTTTTCCTTAAAATAAAAACAATTCCAATATGGAAATTGACATTGCATATATGAAGCAGCTCAATTCAAGGTGGTATTAGCACAGCTTTCTTGGGTTAAAATTTGACCCTGAAATAAACTCTAAAAGCTTTTTCATGCGCATTTAAAATGCAACAACTGTCATAAATACTAAAAAAAAAACATGCTTCTCTTTGCTTTATGGATAAGTGGTTCAATATTATACGATTGATACTTAAAAACCTTCAAGCATTTCATACCACTTACATGGCACGACAGCTAAACTTATATATATGTCTTCCTCATATCCTTGGCAATACGCATCTATCATTGCATTATTTATCATCTCTATTATAGCTGCATAACAATTAGTCTTCGCGAGGAATCGGCGTCGAGACAACAAAGACGGCGATTGCGATCGAAAAAAGAACACGCTCCGAACCTTTCAGCAGTTTTATTTCTCTTTAAGGTATTCATACGCCACATAAATGTATGTATATCGATGCAGATATTATCGTGGCATAGGTCTGATAAGAAAATCGCCATGATACTGGCTCCACTACATCCATGAATAAACGGAATGCAATTCCTTGCAAGGTAAGACAGCCAGCGCATGTCGTTGAATTTATTAAGGAATTCATTGCCGTTTATGTAAAAATGTTCGATTTTATCTGTGTATTATTTAGTAGGTAACGTTTTAATTATTCTAACATGAAGGTTAGTTGTACGATATTTATAAAGAAAAATATAAGCGACTGCTATGAAATACCACTGAATGCCAATATCAATATCTCTTCTGGAGATTGTAACTATCTTGTAAATTGCATAACATAAGCTGCATAGAATATTTCTATTTTATTCACTATTATCATTATAACTTTCGGAATATTTCCATCACAAATCGTAATTTTTTATGAAATTAACTCCGACAGAAGAATCCAGTCACAAGCAGTTCTTCAGCATAACTGGTGCTAATTTTTCAAATTTATTAAATTATTTATTACGAAAAAAAGTTACTCCAAAAAAAAAGTACTCCAAGAACTCGAAGTCATTTTTTTTTGTGAAACATAAAGCGATGGGATACTAACGGTCACATATATTAATCGAATATACAGGATGACTATGAGAAAACTGCAAAGCATGGTACCGCGAAATAGATAACTATAAAATAAAATTTTCAAGATATATGAAATTCAAAGTTTGAAACTTTTTTTCAGAAATTTTATTTCTCTTCAGTACCTCATAAAAAAATCGCTGCTTGGGCAATATTATCTTTAATAATAACAACATAACACAACAAAGAAAAACAATAATACACATAAAGTCTTTCGCTTTAAATTGATGGCCTTCTCGTTGGATACTCTTTTCCGATAATATCGGGCATCTTTGATATATTACGGAATTTATCAGCAGGCGCCATAATTCCGTTCCATAACCGTTTTTAGTTATTTAGTTGTACGGGATACACTTCATTTTTAAAATAAAAGTCGAGGGAATTACAGTTGGGAGTACGCCCTTAGTCATAGTAGAGGTTCCTCACGGCCAATTCATCTATTTCCTATATCATATATCGTGTTTGCAAGAATTCCTTTGCTCTTCGAGAAAAGTGAGAGAGCTGGCGCGCAGTCATGCATGTAGTACACTCTTCGAATAATTGTTAATGAGGCATATTCTAATAAAGTATTTAGTTTATTTTCCAAAAAAAAGTTGATGGAGGTCGCCTGTCAATCGATTGATCAATCGAAATGGACTAATTAGGTAATTATCGATTATACTTATCAATAGAAAGAATTTGTATTGGTGATGCCGTGTTATGGTTCGATGGGGATTTTTATCTGTTCAATGGCGCATATTATGGAAGCTCAAAACACCATCGCGACTAAAACTTTTTTGGAAATGAAACGGATGAAGAAACTATTTTTTGAGGAGTTGTCTAACTATTTTACGGTTAAGCTGAACCTATTTTTCCGGTGCTTGTTCTCGGATTATCCTCTATTATTTACAACAAAGCTTCTTCGTTTGCAACAGTACTTTCTAGTTCTAATAACCTTACTATTTCTAACTTTTCCATTCTTGAAATAGCTATCTTTTCCCAAACGCACGTCAATAAGTGCTTTAACATTAGGAACATGTCTTTATGAATATATTTCTCGATAGATACGTTGAGCTTCGGATGAACCTGATCGAACTTCGCTATAATGCGTAATAATGTCCTTATATTCCTCAAATGTCTAGAGAATCATTTTTAAGAGTAATTTCAAAAAACAACAAACAACAAACAAATGTAATAAGGAACATGACAAACTTGAACGAATTATTACATTCATAATCGGATATGTGCCATAATTTCCTAGCCACTACAGGTAGATGTTTTCTAACGCGTTAAAAATTGATAATATTCTGATAATAATTGAAACGAACATGTTGGTTCAGTTATGTCTTCATAATCCAAAGAAAAAGCTTACAATAGCCAATACAATAGGAATAAAGTTCCTCCTGGTGTTAAGGGAATCATTCACGCCAAAAGTAATGTGAGGAAAGAAAACACTGGTTAGCGGATCCATGGTGTCATCAGCGTTGATCTCTAGTTCACACCACTGTTTGCTGGATTCGAAATGGCGCGTGGAGTGGAGCTTTTCTGCATGTATTAGACATTATTAACGTAGTGTGGTCCCCCTGAATAATATTTTGCTGTGTACACAGAATTGTTTTTTAATTATATTCACAAACGACCTAAAATAAAGCAATGTAAGTCTTAAAGTGTTACTACTACTCTACTATCAGAATATTTTGTTTAAAACAACCGACATTCTACTCTTATATCCGCTACATAATGCAACGATTTAAGGTGATGGAATCCATACGAAACAGTTAATGGTTACCCATATCCTTAATCTCGGGAAATATTTGTAAACAAGCACTGTTCGATGTCTTTCAAAGATTTGTTTATGTTTTAGGACGTACCACGTTCGGTAGACATGTCACTTTCGAGCAGTTTATCTACTGCTAATTGTTCTCCCGCCACATAAAGAAGTCTGTTAGAGATAACGGCGATCGAGTACTGAATCTCATCTTACAAATACCGTGTCTAAGTGGTTCATTTAACGTTTCACCACCGAAATAACGAGCTTATCTTAAAAGCCCTTTATCTCGACGTACACTGCAAATAAATCCCATCTAGTACGACGTATGTCTAGTGTAGGAAACACGAACGCGTACACATTCTTTCCTAGTTGCAAAGAGGTTAAAGTAATTAAAAAAGGTTGTATTAATTTTATGGGAAAGTTTCAAATTAAATGTAAATATGACGTAAGTTGAATGCACTTGAGAACAATCACGCATACAGACGCACACGCAGATACCGAAAGCTGCTTTCGTAATTTACTAGATATAAAAAAATTATATATTAAAGGTTACGAGGCAGTAAATTGCTACGAATTTTAGAAGTGAAATAGAAATTCATTAAAAGAAAAGATAAATACACACTGAAATAAAAAAAAATGGGTTGGGTGAATCAATAACTGCTTCAAGCAACTTTGTTAAATATACTCAACATTCCGTACGATTTGAAACAATAGCATAAAATTGGTTAAACTTTCTTCGCTGGATCAACTTTAAAATGAATGTTCAACCAACTCGCATTAGAATATTGGTAAAAGGCAAAAGAAAGCATGAAGGAATCAAAAATGAATACGTGTGCATAAGGAAATAGAAAAACAAATCGGTGATGCCAGAAACGATGGCTATGGAAGACTTAAGTACCGACATGGATATTGAGTACCGGTAATATGCCGATCTCCTCTTGGCAACTTCGATATTTTTATACATAGTTTAACCGAGGCCCGGAAACAAGTGGCAACCAAGTGCGGGAACCTAAATATTGATCTGCGATGTGGAAGTATCCGACAAGATGTTCTGGTTGATGTGTTTGAATGGTATCGTTATGCGGAAAGGGATTAACCAAGGCGACCGACAGACGTGCCGCTCTATGATTGACTACATGATTTCCAACAGCAGGGTATTGAACTATATGTGGCTCCAACTCGGAATGGTGTATTGCATTAGATCTTTTCACGACATTGAAAGTGGGAATGGTCTCCTTAGCGACTTCTTGCATATTTTTAACTTGTTATATGAATTTTATGTCCCCAGATGTAAACAAAAAGGAAAGTGTCCAGTGGAAGCAATAGGAAGTGGATGAATTCAGACTTTCAACACAGTTTACCTGAGTCAAAAAGACTACATTATACAACGTAACCTGAAATGGCAAGATAGATGCAGCCGTAGCTATTAACAATGATATCCGATGCTTTATAAATGAATACAGTCTTTTGCAATTTTTTTGAATAGCTCTCCATATTTGGGTACGGTTAAACCTGATAATTATAAAAAAAAAACGTAGGCTTCCATGGCCGGAGTCTGTTAAAACTAAACGTTTTTAGGGTTCGAACCGTGTCATGTCGTTAAAAATAAAAATAAGAATGGCGTGATTTACACAAGTTACCGTGCTAACTGGAGTTTCCCCTGAAGAAGCACAATACGATTGTGGGCGAAACGTCGAGTTTATTTTTATTTTTATTTTTATTTTTTTATTTTTATTTTTAACGACATGACACGGTCCGAACCCGAAAAACGTTTAGTTTCAACTGATAATTATACGCTATCACAGTTCTTGCAAAGTCCTATTGCTTTTTTTCAATTAACCCTGATGACGTTGTAAATGCAATAAGGTCGTTAAAGAATAAGTCCAGCACCTTCGTAGATGATATACACACGAAAACTATCAAATATGTTGAGAGTGTGTAAATCGAACCATTAACGATAATGTTTAAGAAGTCTGTAACATTATAGCTTTTTCTCTCGTAGCTAACAGTAAGTAAGACTAGTTCAATGAAAAAAAGAAACACGATCGATTTGTTATTGTAAACTGCTGCCTCGTAACTAATTTAAATGTATTCTTGAAAGTGCAGAATTTCTCACATATAACAACTTTTTTAGAGGTCGACGAAGGAAATTATGTAGCCGAAATTTTCTTCGATTGAATACCTGTGATTCGATAGTTTGGTAGAAGTTGTAGGCAGTGGGTATCAGACAAAAGATATTAGATTGGTTATCTTTTTTAACGGAACAGACAGTGGGTGCAGCGTGTGGCGTCGTGTCTGGTGGAATTTCACTATTAGAGATGATTAGGTTGGGCATAGCTCAGAGGCGCTTCTGAATGCCTGGTTGATTTTTCTTATATTTGCGAATGATATACTTGGATCTTTCACCTCTTCGGATGTTGTGGCATATGCGAATAATACTTCGGTTAATGAGTTCTCTATTTGGTGCTGTAAAAACCACGATAAAACGGTGTGTTGCGTTTCAATCAGCGACGATTTGTCTTTCCTCGGTCCGGAGTTAATCTTAGCTTTAACATTTCAGTTACTTGGGATAGACAATGATTAATCAATATAAAAAAAAAATCAGCGACATCTGCGAAAGATTAAATTCAACTTATTTTGCAATTGTACAATTAAGAGGCAGTTTGAGCACGGAATTGCTGCTCATGGTATATCATGCCCTGGTATACTCGATTAGGTCTCGTATTTGGATGCCTTCGATAAATGCAAAATTATATATCTATATTATATTCTAGATAGAGAGGACAAAACCGAGTGAAATCATAACTTTTTTGCAGCGACTAGATGGACTCGTGTCTATTCGTCTCTTATGAAAGGGTTCGTGTTGCCTACTAGTTTCCCCAAGAATCGACAAAATACCAGCCTGTCTAGTCGCTGCAAAACAGGTATAATTTCACTCGCTTTTGTCCTCTCTAATTATAGGTTTTCGCATATTGGATCATGTAATAGATACTTAACTCAGCAGTCTGATTTACTTCTATTAATACGCTTGAATTTATTAAAGCACTTACTTCCTTTACGTACGTATGCACATACTTTCTCATGAAGCAAATCTTTGAATTTTTTCGAAAATCTTTTATTCATGAGAAATAATGCACCGACTTGAACTTACACGATAAATTCTTGGTTAACGTTTGCTCATAAAATGTTAATTTATATCTCCTTCCAGCTTATTGTTGCATTATTAATCAGTTCTACAAAAGGATAATCGACTCTTTTTTCCACAACTGGAACTCGACGCAATTTCAATTCTATTATCAACACTTCACCTAAAAAAAAATGCCATAAATATCCACTATACAAGGCTCGCTTGTAACTCCCGCCGACAAGCAATTCATTCAGTGAAAACAAACGTAAGGAATACAGTCAGCGGACAACGCGAGACAATTACAAACTTTAAAACGGACGGTACACAGCTTATATAGAAGACAAACACGAATAACAATTAGTAATGAATTCTTGCAAAAACGCAGTAGTTGTCGCTGAAACAATGCAAACTGCAAGCTCAAGCATCCCTGCTACGTTACGCGAATTCAGCGTTTTGTTCTTTCTTTGTTTTACTTCCATACCGGTTATATGATTCATTTTTATCGTCTTTTTTACTCATTAACTGGTCTAGTTAAGAATGTCAATGATTGATAGTTATAACGCAAAACAGGAAGTCCGTAGTTGTCTTTTGTGTGTCTTCACAAGTTTATGCATATGCGAAGTGTTTTCACGAAAAAGAAATATCGTTAAGAAAACTTTCTGTTTGTTCTTGCAAATAGCAAAGCATCTCTTGTGATAATAAAAAAAGGCTAAAATATTAATTAATAGAAAGTAAAGTCATTATTTTACACATAAAATGTGTTAGCCAAGAGTCACAAAAAATTACAAATCTGGTAAACAAATGCAACCGGAACAGCTGTACGTTGCTTTACTTGCAAAACGTTCTTTAAAAAAAATGTGGGTTCCGAGAACGTAGCAGCAATACGGAAACCAATCCTAAGATGGTGTGATAAGACGAAAAGTTTAAAATTTCCAAATATCATTAAGACTAAAGACAAAAGGATTTGTGCGTGTGTGAATCGAAGACGTGTTGAAGACCCATGGGGGTAGTAGCATTCAGATATGGGGATGCATCTTATGAAAGCATGTAGGAAAGAATTATCCTGATTAGAAATGATCTTAAAGAACATCAAAAGATCTTGGTGAAAATTGTAAAAGACAAGCTACCATATCTATTGAAAAATTACGCAAATTGTAAAGCGACACCTGTTGAACTCTTCTACTGAGATATGATGCAATCCCACTCAAAAGCGTACCTGTCGCACTAACACTTTGAAGTTTTGAGATTAAAATTGATATGCCAACTTTATCAAACGTTTAGTAAGATCCGTTCACATTAATTTACGATCGGTTAATCTAGTATCGTTTCATCTTAAAATCTTCATGGTTAATGGGTTTCCTACGGAGTATGTTTTGATTTGTTTGTAGTCCACGCATAGTTGGAATGACTTTCTTGAGGTTTTGAGGCATTTTATCTATTGGAACGAAAAAGTAAAGTTGAAAATAAAAAAGAAGGTGGTAGCTTTGGCACTAATTCTGTGAATTTCTAACATAGATAAAGAGATTCAGCTTTGCAGCTGGAAATCAGCTGTATCAATCAAAACTTGTGTTATTTAAGCATTTCACTACAAACTGTGAGAAATTTGCGACTAGATTGATTTAGATTGCTTTTTATTCCAACGCCATTCGCAAGAAAGGTGCTCAAATCGGTGGTCAATTCTTCAACAAAAATGTGTTCTTCACGTCACCCCACTCTCATTTGATGGGTTACATTTTTTTTCAGAATGGCTGTTCAGTGCTATCTGAAATTTTCTATATATAAGGTACAATCGATATGCTAAA
Source organism: Oryctes rhinoceros (assembly GCA_020654165.1). Taxonomy (NCBI): domain Eukaryota; kingdom Metazoa; phylum Arthropoda; class Insecta; order Coleoptera; family Scarabaeidae; genus Oryctes; species Oryctes rhinoceros. Next base: position 1,079,985 of record JAIOKQ010000294.1, on the reverse strand, counting down.
GCAGATGCGCATTTACTAAGAAAGTGTGAATGCGGAACATCTTTTTCCTTCGCATCCGGTATTTTCTGAACGCAAAATTCAATGTTATCGTTGTTGCCGTTTCATATTGTCTGATGTCCTAGCGCTGGTGGCGCAAGAGCTCCACTACATTTAACATTTATCTAGCTTACAAAAGTGACCGTGATCCCTGATACCTGTGACTACTCCTTCTAGGCTTTATAAATTTGTAAAATGTCCTCGCCAAAGACTTATTTTTTTAGTTTCTTACGCAGAGTAGCGTATTTAGAGAGATTAAACTAAAAATTTTGAGTTACGCGTGCCTTGGTGAAGTTAATATACGTACGTACTTGTACCTTTATAAAGAACTTACGGTATCTCAGTGACTCTTACATTTAAAAAACTAACTCACACTCTTACTGCTTCAGAGCTATATTGAAAAAAAAGATGAAAACCAATTAATCTTCGGAGGGCTGTTTCACCCCTTCAAAGTGAATTTCCGGCGATAAAATTTTTTACCCTTGTATATCTGAACATACTCTATATCCCTAGCAAGCTAGATCCGATTCTGAATTTGATACCTGCAAAGCTTTTCTTATTAGTTGAATTTAGGTACTTTGGATAGGTAACCTGCAAATATTTCAACGAAAGTAGTCGAATCTAAACAACTAATTATTAATCACATCGATTAAATGTACATTAGTAGCAAAAAAAAATATCTTATTGCAACTGTTTTTTAATAATAAATCCATAATATACACGATTAACGCTCCAGAAATAGAATATGCGCATTGTCCGCGCCTTCGTAATTATTACATTATTCTACACACGCCTTACATACCATCGAAATTTAATTAAACACATATCGTAGATACGCCAGTAGACCCAACATTGTTTTTAACGTCGAATAGTATTCATCAAGCAGCATTTGAACGTAATTATGTTGAAAATCGCAAACGAGCATCTGCGTCACGCTTCCATTCATTGGCATGTCTCGTGTAGTTCGCTATCTGATGGACGGTGAACGGAAATCCTAATACTAGCTCCGTCTTCTGCATATATAACTCTTTGAAAATTAAGCAATATAATATTGTTTCGAGATTGCGAGACCCGGCGAATGCAAACGACTCCATTCAAAGCATGACGTCAACATTGTTAATATTGAATAGGAAATTATCGATGGGAATGTTAATGTTGCTAATTAATTGGGGTCGATGGAACGTAGCAATACAAATAAGGGCGTTACAATTAGGGACTGGATCTGAGCGGCTATTCAGATGAGCGTGTATCATTGTTTGTTATGTATCTAAATTATCTCGCTGAAGACTTAGTTTAATCAATGGGAGCAATTCATTACGAAATGCAGGTTTAAGCTTCCTTAGAATGCAACAGTACGTAGTGCAGAAGAAGCTAGTTTAATTTAATAATTAATCACTTAGAATTACTAATTTTAACATTGTAGTAAGACACTGTCGGTCTGGTCAAACAGTGGCGAAGATATTACTTGCATCCTTCGTTCTAGCAGATTTAATCGTTATTGAAATTAGGGAAAATTGGGTTCAGTGCAGAACGCAGTTCCTTGATAAATGTACTGGAATAAAGGGTTTTGTACTGCTAGAATAGAGGAAATTCCTATTTGAACTACTTAGATGATTTTTCCTATTTTAAACCAAAAATCTTTATCGAGATATGAAGATAACGTGGATCTGTCGGACTCGAGCTATCCAACGGGATAGTTTTCTTTGTGAGCATCATAAGATATGCAGAAAAAGAAAGTGTTCATGTCTCTACAGAAATATTGTGTCCAAATTTTGTTCTGCACATACAAAATACAGGTAATAAGATTTTTTTAGTAAGACTTTCTTTAAGCTTTTAATGTCGGCTCTTTGCTGCGTGGAATGGAAGAATTCACACGCGTTCGATGGTTACGACGTTAAGAAGAAAGACCAAATGCAGCAAAACGGCTTCTTTGTATTTACTAGCCTATTTAAAATTTTTTCGATAAGTATACGAAAAAATTGTTTTTCCAGGAAGAATTTTGATGCCTACCAATCAATAAAAACAGGTGCATATTTTATTCGAAGTTCCTAGAATCTATACTTCAACAGTTACTTTTTAACTTGTAATTGAATACGTGATGAACATGATGACTAATTTGACGAAATTTGGTTTGGTGATATTTTGTTTGTGACATCTACATTACATCATTGCAAAGAAGAATGGAAACATTTGGCAAACATTACTTACCAAATAAACCACAAAAAATCTCGACCCATTATAAGATAAGTCTACTGATATCTTAAGTACAATATATAAGGTAGTCTGAAAAGTTGCTAGCCTAATACAGAAGCAAGTCTTATTTTACAGAATAGTTTCCTTTTTGCTTTCCAACGGGCGATTTTATATTTTTCAACATTTCTAATATCGCTATTGTATCTCCTAATTCTGCTGTCACATCTATACAAGCAAACATTATATATAAAATAAGAAGGTTAAGTTATATTAAGCACAAATGAACAAGTGTTGCAGCATTCTTTAAAGAAGCTTTTAAAAGAAAATGTATAATAAGAATATGATGTTGGCTTAAAATACGTTTGAAACTTCAAACATTGCTAATACTTTTAAATCTAAAGTAAAGAAGGCAGAGAAAATATTTTACCTTATAGGAGGGTAGTCCGAAAAGTTTCAAGCATCAACGTGAAATTAAAGATATTCACAAGTAATTGTTTCTGTTAGTCTGGAAATTTTTCGAACTACCCTCGTATAGTTACCCCAAAGTCATTAAACAATTAATGCAAATCAGATGGTTAATAAACTGATGAAGGAAGTAGCAAATATAACAATTATTCAAATTGAGCTTTATTATGTAGACTACATCTAATGGAGGAGATTAAAAATTAGAAATAGTATTTCACGAATAAACCTATTATCTTGCGTGTATTGTTACATTTCCTCCCATTTACCCCTTTCTTATCCACTGATGACTTTACTTCTTCCATTTTGAGCTATTGTCCAGTTCCCAGCTTCCAGTTTTTCTTTTCCTACCTTTATTACATCTTATTGTTTTGTGCTCCCTGATTGTTCTTCGCTATAATCATCAAGTCTATTCTTCATTTTCATAAATTTTATTTTATCATGTCCAGGTGATTTTCCTAATTTTGGTTACAGAAATGCTTCTTTTATTTCCCATTTTCGCTTATGTTTTACTGTTTTTTGTTTACTGTCTTTTCCAACCAAAATTTTTTGTATTTTCTCAATTTATCTACGATTTATCTCTTCCTCCCCTACAACTTTTCGTAATTTATCTTTGATATTCGGTCCTTTCCTGTCTCATGTTTTCCAAAGAATAGCTTCTAATTATCTGTATAGTCATCTTTATAATCTGTTTGCTGCGTTACTTGCAGATATTTCTTCCATTTTTTTTCTTTTTATCTTTAACAGCAGTTTTTACTTTTTCTGTCCACCAATTCGTTTTTTTAGCGTTTCTGTTTATTATTTCTGTTGAACCACAAGTACTCCAGAATTATATCTTTCTGTAGTTTCTGCCACATTTCTTCTATTCCTCTCTTTTTACCATTTTCGATATCCTTCACTTTTCTCCACAAATATTTTGTACGAGAAAGCAGTCTATAATTCACTTTCTACTTCTTGAAAATACTTGTCTGGTTATTTTATCGTAAAATGCGTATTGCCTATCTTTAGTTGGTTTTCCAAATATAGTTCTTTTAGAATGTAAAGGTCTTCTCAACGTTGCTGCAGTTGCCTCTTCACAGTTTACATTATATGTTGTTAGCATTTTATTTTACTATGGTCGACACCAAGTGTAAATAAACTACATTAATTACTCATTCATTCAGTTTGCGGGCAATTTGGATATGTCCAGTATGGCAATGGGCGAGGTTAAAAAGCAAACGCCACAGTACATGAGTATGATTACGATGCAGCAGCAGACGTTATTTATTTGTGCGGTTAATTATCATTTAATGGCGCTCCCTTTTTTATCATAGTTTTAAATTGTGTGTAGCAGTTGTGACCGTGACATGACGTGCACGAGAAATAATATTATACACGGCGCCTATTTCTGGATTTCGTTAAGCTTGGTTTTCTCCTTGTGATTATGTTATTTTGGCCGCATTCATTTTCAGCGCCCGAAACTTTGGATAGGTTTACAGCTCTTCCTTACGTTAGGTAATGTAACAAATATAGTTTTGATAAATATGTTATTATGTCACATAGTGTTTTTAAATAATAAATATGTGCATTGAAGTTAAGGTGCCTTACTAGAATAGAAAAGAAAAACGAGAAAATAATAGTTGATGGGGTATGACCAAAAAGCGGGGAAAATATACAAAATAGTTGTTTATTACTGTTGCTGAAGCAAATTGCGGCTTTGGAGCTTATGATCTCTGTGTACCAGTAACTCAGTGCCGTTAATCTTTCCCAGAATAATTGTTGGAAATTCAAAGATCTAGAGATCATCTCTGATTCAACATCATCGTCCTCTAACCATCTTTTTGCAACATTCGTCACCTCTATCGAAGTACTACAGTTTATTATTAGATCTTGTTCACAGCTCATCAACACTCATCTTTCTAAGTTTCCCTCTATTATGCATTTACATATAGCGGCAATACGTGTTGTTCTATTTATTTTGTTGCAAGATTACAACGAATTCAAATATTTTTCAGTAAATAAAACAAATGAAATAAGCAATAATGAGGTCGAACATGTTTTTATTGTTTGTATGACATCATTGTAGTTTCGTAAAAGCTAAAATTGGGTCGTGTACCACAGTGAGCTAAGAACTATGACAGAATTAAGGTGCGTCATTGTATTTCGCCAGTGTATTTGAGGAACATTTTGAAAACACCATTAATTTTCCAGCAACTTAAATTAATCATGTGATGTCGCGTAGACAATAAGAACTTGTATGAGACTTTGTTGGTATTGTTTTACGAAATATTATTTAAATTCTTATGGTACTTCTATGGAATTTTATATGATAATAGTGTTGATGCTTGTCAAGGGAAACAAAGACTAATTACCAGCACTTGTTACTTGCCGTATACAATTATATATTCATAAGAAGGATAACTGAAATTTATAGCAAGTACATGACACGTCAGCCATAAAATATATCATAGCCCTTCACATAGATTCTCTCATCTAATTACTTATGCTACACTAGAAAAATAAATTATGATGGTGTTGAATTTCAAAAGACAAACAAGATTTAATCGACTGTACTGAGAACTAAATAGAATTAACGTTTGTAATTAATGTGAGGAGAAATAGATGCAGCACATACTTTGCGCTAATAAATCAAATATAATAGCTATACATAAGGTAAGTGATAACATCACTTACTTTCTTCTTTCGTATTGCTTGAAATTTAATCAGTTTATCATAGCAACACGAAGGAATATGATCTAAAACTTCATAGGAAGCTGTCATAGAATGACATGAATTTCACCATTTGTTGATCCAATTACTGTTTAGTAAAATTCAAGAACCTTAAGTAGTTCTTGTTAACTAAACATTTTGAACAAGAATTGAACATAATGTGCAATAATATAGCTTCATTATGACGTTTTCTTATATTATCTAAGCCTAGGGTGGATGCTTTAACATAATTCATAGTAACCCTTTTTTGAATTACTTTAAGTAGATCTAAAAACAGATAGTCATAGAATAGCATAATAGAAGAGAAAATGAAGTACTGGTCAGATATTATGACTATAATTGAAAGTGAATCAGTCAGAAAGAATATTAGAAAGAAAGCCATCGTCGGTTATGTAATTAAAAGAGCATCGCAAGAATCAAATGGCTACATTTACTTTTAACACTCTTAGTGGAGGAGTCTTGAACAGCTTGTGCGGGATAATACTATCTAACACTATAAGGAGATATATTTACAATTACTTACTCGAAACCATACTCGAATCAGTCACGGGAAATGTGAATTTTAGAGGGAAGCTTTTGATGTTGAGAATCTCCAAATAGCAAAGCGCGAGAAATAAACATGTACGACGGTAAATGCAAGTAAGGAGGGCGGTAGTGGTAATGGATAAAAGAAGAAGTTCGAATACGTTCTGCGGATGAAAAACCAACGATGGCTACGGTCATCAGGAAATATGGAAAAAAAATCACATTCAAGGCGATCATACAAAGAAGGCATGCGAGGAACGATGTAAAAGGGAGAACTAGAAGAAGACGCTGGAATAGGAAGAGATGACGTATGGCAGTGGGGACGCAGCCCCCTATGCATATACATAGCAGTCCAAGCATCCTTGTTTCATGTTGTTCTTTTTTCAAATATTAGATCCATTAAATTTCATTAGTCTTCCTCTCATTATCAGTTTCAACAATTATTTTCTTTCAAGAACATTTTTGTGAATTTCTGACTAAAGCTGCGCTGTGCAAATAGGCGATTTGATGCCCAATGTGGATATGTGTGTGTTTTCAAAGCAGTAAATGTTAATTTAAAATTGTCAATATATCTCACGAACATTAAGAAATTATCATAATTATTATAAAATTACAGAGAAATTACTCCATACTCTCAATGGAGTACATCGTTACCGTTGCATAACAGCACTATAGTTGATTCCATCTTGAACAGGTGTTTCTTTAGCCCATAATGGCCAACCAAAAATCTCAACAATCCTGTGAAGGACGTTCTGGAGAATCTCAGTAACCAAATGTGTTCGTCTGTCCGGAAAATTTAAAGTGACATTAGCGATAAAGGAGGATAGTTTTATTTAGTCTCTCGAAGAACTTTCTTATTTATTAGTTTAACTCAAATTCCGAATTATTAGTAAATAGTAAACTGTAACAATTTAATTTAAAAGATTAACGCTCGTTTCTTGCGTGTACACTTGATGATATTTTTCTATAGATTTCCCTAAAATTTAGTTAAACGATTAAAACCATAGCAAATGCTTGACTAGTTCGTCTTTCTTACGTCCGTTTAGTTCTATTTCCGTAATCTTCCATTTTGCAAGCAAGGGTGGAATTTCACACCATAGATGAGACGGGCAACAATGCAGTTGAACAAAATAAAATTCTTTCATTATACCGATTTATAGACGTATGTAAAATGTTAAAAATAGTAATAAACGCCGTACTTATGGGAGAGTTATTTGCGTTTAAGTAGTTATTTCGCTACGGCGATGCCATAAGGTCAAAATCAATAAAAACATCTTTTAAAAGTGATTAGGAAGCGAACGGCCTAATAAAAACGTAAGAATGTTTCTTATGCGCACGACGATATCATTTATGGATGCAGACTTATATGAGAATACGTGCATTTGTATACCTGTATACTTTATGAACATTTCCAGCCTAGTCAAGAAGGTTATTATATATGCGGTACACGATTTGAAATTTAAAGCACAATATTATTAAATTATAGGATGAGCGTGCGCGTGCATAATTGTATAAATAAGGCATATGGATACGGTATGTATTAATATGTAGCATGGCTACATGAACTCACTAACATGTATCGACAAAGCTTGAATCACAATACTTGTTGTGGTAGGGACTATCAATTGAGGTTTCTGTTTCACGTAACTTACGTTTATTCAATTGTCCTTAATGGCTCTCGTACACGGAGTACGTTCCTTTTTATGTAACTAGAAGTTATTGTATTTACTTGTTGTTGAACGGGAATGAATTTGCACAAATCAAGATGCAAATTGTGCTTCCTTCTAAGCCACTTCTTCTATTCCACCATGTCATTGTGAATGCATTATTCAAACTTTTAAAGAGAACTCATAGGTTCTCTTTAAAACCTCTTTCAAGGTTCTCTTTATGACCAACACATGTGGTAGATATAATTATTTTCTAACAAATTTAAATGACTAGCAAGGTTTTGTGGCTCTTCTAAGGGTATTTTGGAGATTGCTAATAAAGACAGCATCTTCTTAGTTATTTAATTCCAATAAACTCTTATTCCCTTCTGCTTTTACGTAAACTAATATCTTAGTAAAAGTTTAGTATAAGTTGCTAATACAAGTCCGTACGTATAATTTAAAATGATATAATTCGAATTTTATTCAAGAACTATCGCGTGATAATAACATTTAAATTTTTATTGAATACTAACTATTTAAATAAGTATCTTTCATAAAAAGTTTCTAAAGCACGGATCTATTTTAAAGCTGCATATCTGTCGTCTTGATACTAAGTTATGTAAAAAAAAACTCTTTTTTTTGCACTTAATCTAGATATCCTGGCTATACTCTATTCAACATAGACAAGGAAAAAATATTGAAGAGTAACACGTACCCACATTTTACAATTAAATTGGCATTTTTAAAGCGAATTCCGACAATATATAAAAGAAGATTCGAATTTAAATTTTATGAGTGGAAATAAATGGCGCAAGTATTTTGCTATGCATTATTTCTTGTAAATACAGACAGTATTGGAGGTAATAGCAGACAAGGATTCAGAGAATGTAATGACCCAGCAGAAAATATGTCAGGAATGAGAAAATAGGAATTTACGCCAATGGTGGTACTAAAATACCATTCGGTATGTAAGGAGATGTTAATACTTTGCTAATCGTTTTGCTAAATACAGGCATATTATTCTTAAATGAAGTATTCGTAAGCTCGAACGATACAAAATTGCCTTTAAGGGTTAACGTTTCAGCTGATTTGTATTAAATGACGATTAAATAATGTCGTAGAATGTAACGTTGGGAAGTATCTATTCAGAAATTATAAAATTTATGTTAAACACGTCCATACACTTTCCAGGCAGTAGAGCCTTTAATAGTTGCCGCCAACCCTTCGATTCATCAAAATTCTGCGCAGGAATACCTTGTATAAGTTGCCCCTTCACAGCTTTTAACAATGTTAAACACCTTTCTAACACTTGTTAATTTTTACATGTACTAGACATGCTGTTCTATTATATTCCTGTTTATAGTAGCAAATTAGATCAATAGAATCCACCATAAAAGTTAATTCATTGGCAATTATTTCCCGAAGCTATGTACGCTTTCCAATTCGTTTGAGAGAAGAGAAAAGAGAAGATTTTCCGGTTTCGAAAGAGATATTTAATCGGATCTCATCTACACAAAATAGATACGTTGGATTTGTTTCATCTATTAAATGAGATCTTATTGCCTTCTGCAACAATTTACTGTACTTACTTTAGAAATAGCCGCGCTAAATCCAGCCTGACATGATCCTTGCCTGTGGTAACCCCATTGTGCTGAAACAAAAAGAGAGACAGTCAGTTGTTGAGTCGGAAGACACGTCAAATATGTATGTTATACGTTAGAATTATTAAGATATAGTCTTTAACGAAATAAGTCCTTCAGGTGGTACTATTATGCGCTTTAATTTTGGAGAATGCCATTACGAAACATGCATTTGGCCTCCGGTGAAGTTAGGCTATTAGGGGAAAGCTATAATTTTCTTATAACTTTTTGTAGAAGTTTAGTTCGAGTATACATATCGGGATCTTTGTGAACTAACCGTCAAGTATGGTGCGTTAATAAGTTAATGAATAAGATAGTAAAAAGAAATAATAATTGTTAACGGCTGTATCTAGGTTGTAGTGTGTTCTGTCAGAATCAATTCAACGTTTCAGTATGTGTACGATGTTGTGTGATCTATTCATTTAAGTGGATTAAGGACGCCCGAAGAGGTATCGTCAAAACCTAAGTTTTTCTTTTGGGCATTATTGACGCAATGTTATTTGATATATTTTGTCGATTTTCTTTTCACCCATCGCCGTAAATGAGAAGGCGAATCGTGACTAAGGAATCCACTAAGAATATTTTTTGATCCTGGTGAGACTCGAACACACAGCACCTATCTAATCAAGCGCTGGCCCAATTACCACTGGACCGCCGAGCCGTTTTGATATATTCTCATTTCGCTTACGCTTATTTTGATTCGAGATTTTCAAGAATTTCAAGAAAGTTCAATTTTCTTTCTTGATTGAATTGAACATTCGAGAAAGTAAAATTGAATAATAGGTCCAAAGAGAAGTGAAATTCTTCTAAGTTAATCTTAGAAGAGAAGAAAGAATTTGTAGATAAGATTTTGCAGAAAAATAGAACAATTACGGAGCTTGCTCAACAGTAGAGGATTCTTGGACCAACGTGGCAACGTTTCTGCAAAAATGTTCATGATGTGATGAGTAGAATGATAAACCTCTCCCTAAACGTCACTACAAAACTATCTTGAGAGAAGACGCAGGCAATCAATTTTTGGTCAATTTCTCATCTTTCTTCAGGTAAAAATGAGACTAGCATACATCGAACAGAGTAACACATATGTTGTCACGTAGAGTAATATATTATAGTAAAACATGTAAAATAAAGCGAATATTACGATAAAATACTGCATACAAAGATCTTAGGAACAAGAATTGACAAAACGTCTAATTGGAGTATATATATATATATGTAAACATCTTCCTCGTAAATAATATTCGGGCTTATGTATATAAATATAAAGATGTTTAACGCATTCGGAATAAATGGTATCTGTACCTACTGTCCAGCGATCGTTTATTCAGTTCTATTTGCGTTTGTTTAATTGGCGTGCCGTTCACCCCAATCGATCCTAGAAACGTTTACCCGATCATTTCCCCTTTTTGAAAATCGTTAATTGGCGAATTGAGGTAGGTATACTAACAACTTAGCTTTTGTAAATGCAATTGCAGTTTTAGTTGGCGTATTTGCTTTTATTAAATACACAGTTTATTATTGTAGATCACGTAAACTGTAATAAATGTTTTATTTTTACTTATCAGGGGCACCTTTAACACGTTTTTGCTTTTTACGATGAAGCTAACCATAACAATCGATAAATACGAACCATTTGTCTGGCTCATTTCCATGTATTCTTTGTATTGTAAAAATAACTGTATCGCCAGACCAATTTTTCACTGAAAATTGGTGATCGCCAATTTTCGAAGAGATTGTTTTGGCATACTCAGAAATTGTAATTTTATTTTTTCTTTTGGATTCCAGACTAATTCAAGTTATTTAAAGTTTCTATATGTTAATGGATACATTAAAAAAAAATCTTAAGCTGTTGTTAAAGGTCCAAAGTAGATTATTCCTTTTCTTGTGCCTATTTTTACAATTTTGTACAACTTCATCACATGAAATAAGACTGACTTTGCACAGTTTGTGGCGTACCCATTTTAAGATGGATTGCTTTCTTTTTGAATTACTCGTATATTTTTGATCAATTCAAGATCAATCTACTCTGTTACAAAATTTCTCCTTATAACCAGGAACATTTGCGTCGGTATAGTTTATCAATAATTGTATAAATTGCATTAAAATTCCCAGAAAACACGTGGCAATGTTTACACTACCAGCAAGTAGTTCACACGAGCACAATTTGGGATCATTTTAGGCTGCGGAATGTACGGATACCTATGTTGCACGAGAAATTCTTCCAGATGAATGGAACTCTGAAATTTTGGAATCGGTAGTTATGGCGTCGGACAAATATTTTTCTTTATGAAACATTTCCCGTTGAACCGGAAGTGGTGACCATCTATCTTATTTCAAAATGTTAGATCATGTGAACTATACCTAGAGTTTGATATTCCTATTTTTAATTATTAATTATTTTCCTAAATTACAATATGCAACGAGTGGTACGACATTCATTTTACAATCTTTACTTGAAAGGCGGCGCTGTTTGTCAACTACTGTAGTTACCATACCATGGTCCATTAAAAAAAAAAGAAAGTTTTTTCAGTATGAAGATATTTATATTTGGAAATGGTTTAACGAGAACGATAAGGTGTGGTATGTATAATCATCCATGTTATATCACAAAAGTAAATACTTTAATCTTCTTTATACTCGGAAATATTTAATTTGAATATATTATATTATTATATAATAATAATATAATATACTATATTCTATATATACTATAATTATAATAAATATATAATAATAATATACTATATATTAATTCAAATGCTAAAATTTCAACATGATTGTAAATATCTTGGAAATAGATGACATTATGGGTAAGGTGCTGTAATTTTCGGTTTAAACAGAATTATTACATATATAAGACGAAATTATCTTAAATCAATGGAGCCGACGCTATAATTAGCCTTTTCCAAAATTTCAAATTCATTTCTTGAAATATCCTGTATGTAAAGTATCTGTAAATTCACAAATGAGGCTATTCTATAATTAGTTGACTCTTATTGGATCAACGAATTGAAAACTTCAGGTAATTGCGAATTTACTGCATAAAATAAATTCATTAGTTCCTCTCTAGTCTTTAGCAGTAATCTAGAGCTGTTGCTTATTTAGAACCTATTATTAAAAGCCTGTATGTAAACGTTTCCTTCAGTATTTTTTTTAATAACACAGCATCAAGTTGAAGGTTTTAAAAATATATGCATCTATTGTATCTATACAGGTGGTGAGCTATGTTAAGCTACAGGATTAAAAGCTAAATACTAAAATGATTTAGCACACTTCGAAGGAAATTAAAATCCTTTCTAGCAAAATAACCATAAATCTCAAACACCGTCAACATCAATGATTCATATAGCGATTGTTTAATGTTCTATACATAGGATATTGTCACACGAAAATGTATAAATAGTATTGAATGTACTATTAAGTAAGACACCACATCCTTCCTTGAAATAAATATCGCAGGCAATGATTTATAGTTTTGTTCTTGAGAAAAATTGCGATTTATGGAAGGAGTGCGCCACGGCAAATGTATTATACTGTCATCATTACCACGAAGCATTTAAAGGCGTCAAAATAATGTCAAACACGACGTCTGGTTCTTGTAAAACTGCAGCACGTGCACATCCGTTCATCGTCTAGTCGCCGCACGTATCATATCTGTATGCTCTTACCAACTTCGTTGTTCTCTTCTATTCCATTGTGCATGATAACGTTCTCCCGATTACCAAAATATTTGACCTGTGACAATCTATTAGCGCTCGCCCGGTAATGATTGCCAGCCTTCGTTTCGTAGTTTTTTCTAGGTTATCGAAATGTTTGTCGACGAAATGGATGTCGTGTGTTTTCAACGAAATGCCTGGTTTTACAAAACGAACACTCTTAAAAGAATGATATAAATAAATGCGGTAAATATATCATTGACCGTATTTGATAATCGATTCATTTACATTGATGAAATAATTATTTCAAGATGTGCAATGATATATGTGGTTATTATACCAAATTTAGATATAACATATCATTAACTATTTAAGATTCACACTTTATCAGCATTAATATAGATCAATATAATTAACATATAGCATCAATATAAATGCTAGTTTATATCTTATTACTAAAGCTGTGATACGGCAGTGGTATTATATTCGTTATCTAATGCACCTGAAAATTTAGAACGAGGGTTCTTTTTTTCCTAAATCTGGTGGTAGATTCTATCTTCGATTGTAGGTCTAGATAATATCAGTGGTCGTTTATTTAATCGTTTATTTATAAATGGATAATTACATTATCCCTTTAGTTTAGAGTATCTTCTTATAATTTTATATTTTACTCAAATAAAAAAAAAAACGCTTTATTCTAACTTAAAATTTATGTCTCTTCATCTTCTTTTTGTTTCTTACACGTAACATTGTCTATCATATTAATAAACATATAAATCCATACTTTATACGTTATGTTATAAGTATAATCCATAATGTTACGTGTAAGAAACGAAGAGAAGATGAAGAGACATGTAAAATGAGTTAAATAGCTTCAACAGTTTTCTATGATAAATATAGTTGATAGTTGCAAAAACTAAAACAGCTGGAACATTCATCGTTTTCAGTGTCGATTTTTATTTTTTTTTTCTTATTCTTATTTTACTCTATATGGTTGTTTAAAAAAAATCTTATGTTAGCTATCATATAGAATCCATTATTTCACTATGTTGGAATTAAAAGATTCTGTAATTAGAAAATTTAATGGAAAACGTGCTCGCTCACATTGGTACCCAATCGACTAACTTATAATTTATTATTTTAAGTATAGTCGTATTATAATTCGTCCAACATATTTAATTTAATTTTAAGGACCTCCGGTTATTTACGAAACATATAATAAGAATTTAAGTAGCGGCATCTGCATTTTGTGCACGAAACCACATACTTGTTGATTTTCTAACCTTCACTGAAGGAAGCGAAATATCAAGAATCGTGACACTTTATCCTTAGGGGGATATATATATATATATATATATATGTATATATGATGTTTCCTTTCGACGAGTTTCTACACTTACCCGTATACGATTACGGTTTTCTCACGAACGCAGTTAAGGAGAAAAGGAAAACCGGATTAAAAATAACCGAGGCTTACTTCCATAATAAGGTGTAGACGCACATGCCTCCAATTAGCCGGGCAGGGGCGTGCTTCTCATATAAAGCAACATGCAATCCTGTGGAGGTAATTTAGATATTATATATACCATTGAGGGAGTTAAAAAGCTGCGACGCAGCGTCATTAAGAGACTCTAGAGGTCGGCTCTATAGTCAGGAAATTAAGTTAGAGTGCTTCCGAAATGGGTATTATGCGTTTCGTATGTTTATTGAGAGCATTAATCGAAAGGTACGGACACAGATACGTAATAGATGTGCATATAAGTCAGTAGCAATTCATTTCTATGTATTATATAAATATATACAGGGTGTACAGTTAGACTGTGCTTTTTCTCATTACAATACCTTCTGGCGGGGGTGCAAAGTGGAAACCTGCAACAGAAATAATGTTTATTTTCCCATTTATGGACATTTCAAACATAACCTAGGAGTGGCATCGCAGACATTTGTTTTTGCCCTTAAGACTTAAAAGAAATAATGTAATACTTTTGTAAAAACATTTTTCGTTACTTTTTTTGGTATTCGCAGCGAAGTATATGTTTTTGTTTAATCCAACATTCTGTAGATTTTAATGGATTTCGGTAGAGTATCGAAAGAAGTTTTCAGAAAGCCCCGTATAAACATCTTTATTACTAACAGACAGAGTATTTACAAAACAAAAAGGTAAAGCACAAATATAGAGTGTCGAATACGTCAACAAAGGCGAATAATAAACCTCGTTGGGCCGCCACCACACTTAAAGAAAAAAAAGTAGCTTTCTTCCGGTGTGTAACAACACTTCATCACGGAGGCGTGTTACTTACCAGTTAGAGATTATTAATGCATTTTTGTCAGAATTCTTTTGTTCTTTAGGAACAGAATAAAGGACCGAGCCCTAGTAAAACAAGTAAGACTCGTGAGAAACCTCTGATTGTTACTAGTAATGTCTTGCGGTTAATGTAAATATTAACGGCAAAAGAATAATATCCACTATATTTGTGTGTTGAATAATAATAATTGAATAAATTGAACGAATTCTATAACTTCATATTGAAATACAAAATGGCAGTGTACAGGACAATAAAATGAGATCTTCAACGTTTTGATGCGTATCTTAGATCATATAGATTATCTCAAAACCTCTCCATTATATCATAAGCATAATAACAGTAATGGCGATTTATTCTATGATATAGTCTGAAACTGGTCATAAATACATGGTGCACCACTCTATTCTAAACAGTCGCTAATTTGATACAGACAATTGTCTGTCAATGTATTTTTTAATTTAAGCTTAATACTTTTTAAGTACATGTTTTCATATTCTCGAGGGGCATGGTTATAAATTTTTGGTATTTGCGTCACCGTACTTTTATGTAGTCGCGTGAATGTTGTTTGCGATATATGTAACATTGATTGTTTGCACTCGTGAGTGTTATAATCGTTGTAGAATGTTCTTTTACATTCCCGACAAGGAATATATTTGATGTTTCTCTTTTTTCCGAATTGAAAATACTCCTTAAACACCAATTTCGGAGTGTCTACATCCACTGCTGCTCCTGTGTAGACCTGCAAAGAGATTATTCGTAGAGCGTATACCATTCCGGCGATCTTGTTGTTAAGTGCAGCTACATATTCTTTTCAGATTAAGACGGTGTCCAGATCCAATCCAAGAAATCTCGCACGTTCAATTGGTTTCAACTGTACGCCGTTATAGCTAATAGCGAATTACATTTTTGTATATTTACTTCAATTTATTGTGTGCGAACCATGAATAACTGGTGAATTCATCGTATCAAGGAACAATTCTTAATATTTGAAAAAACTTACTATTTTGTAATAGTGCATATCTATCCAATACTTGCACAAAGTTAACCATTTGCTAGGCTTATTGTTAATAGAAGATACAGCGTTCTCTTCAATATTACAACCATTTACGAAATCATCTTAGAAAATTGGAGTCATCCTATTTAAAAGAAATGATCATTCTTGAATAGCTGTGTTTAGGTTTATTAATCAAAAAAAATAAAAATTTGATCAAAAGTTTTACTGTAGATTTAGACTAAACTAAGAACAACCTTGTTCACGAGGAAACATTATCTTTTTAAATTTTTAAATTTATTTTTCTGCAACACTATATGTATTTACTAGCATGTATTGATACTTCAGATTAATATATCAACTGTTTCGACCATTCCGTATTCGTAATCTCGTGACATCTCTCCTTAATGGTTGACCTAGATCTGCTGCTTTATTAAACTTCCAGTGGATAATGACGCCAACTTCGCAGAGCGCAAGGAGGCAATTCCAATTTGATAAGTTTGAGGAACACACACGCCCCAGTTTTTTGTATAAATATAATATTAGGGACAACCTTAATATTGGCAGGTACAAACTTATTCGCATAAGTTACCTAAGGACAATTGAGCTCAATACTTTTCCAATATATGCACATATGTAGACTGAATTTGTATCAGCTGCAAATATGTAAGTAGCACATTATCGCGTAAATATGTCTGCCGAAGTCATCGGTTTTTGCAGTTTATCTGGGTTAATAATCCGATTGACTTTCATAATAACTCTGAATAAAATGCAGTACATGTTTAGGATGCAATAAGCATTCATTGCAAAATTATTTCAGATTCAGCTTGAAGAACAATTAGTATTGACAACAAGTAAATCGTAGACGTTGTGGAATGCGAAAGCTCTCCTACATACGGGAATAGGGTCTAAAAAGTTTCCAGTTTAACATAGTAATAAATGTTCTTTTATTAAATTCAGTTTTATTTCTCAAGAAATCTATATATTACCAACGATACTCTAATTTTTTTAAATCGGCCAAATAGACGTTGGCATTTTTCAAGAAAGTAAAAATAATCTTACACTAAATATACCCACAGAACGAAGTTGAACAACTGACCAGAGATGAAATATACAATATTATAAGCAAAATGGAAAAAGTCCTAAAAGTCCTGGTTAGATCAAAATAATCGTCGAGAATAGAAAATATGGTGCCGCATGCTAACAAAAAAAAAAAAACGAAATAACAAAAGATATCCGAACCCAGAAAGTAATGCCAGAGACCCGGAATATGGATACCCAAAAAAACCGATACAATTGACTGCGCTAGTTATAGAAGGATGCTCGGCTGGATATCACTTTGAAGATTCTATTAGCAGGGATCCAATACAAAATCGAATTAAAAACAGATTTAATTGGAGATTATAAAGGGAGGTCTGTAGCGGATTACATTTTTTGATTAAAAGAAATATTAACATCATGCTACAGATATGAAATATTTGCACACTAAATGCTGCTTGTGGATTTAGAAAAAGCAAATCATAACATATAGTGAATAGGAGGGAAGTAATTAAGGCCCTGCAAGAGCTACAAATCCCAGGAAACCAGAAACTAAAACCAACAAATATGACAACATGAAGGAGCAGATGTGCAATCAAATGACAATGCGACAAGCGATCCTTTGCAAATTCTACTATTTATCGTCGTTTTGGAATATGCAATACCTGACATCAATCAATACAAAACGAATGATACACAAGAAGAGACCACGAAAGAAAGAGACCTTTTGTTAACTTCACTATTTAACATCTAGATTATGCAATACGTGATAGTGTAATCAATACAGAACGAACGATATTTAAAAAGTCTTGTAGATAATGTAGTACCGACTACCAGAAGGAAAATAACAGATGTAGAATATATACCATATTAAAGTTTCAAGATGTTCACGGCCTCTGGCTATCCCTTTAATCTTAATTCATATATCATCATTTGGTGAATTTTGCAAATGTGATTGGTAGTGCTTGCAATTCTTGGCGGCATGCGCAAGAACGTTCATCATTAACCAACCAATCGTCAACAATTTTGAACTAATTGAACGCATTTATTTATGTCAACTGAAAGAAACGATTTGACAATTAAAGGACATATACGTCTTGCTGCATAGTTCTAACTCGCTGTAATTATATGATATAAGAACGGTCCGGGAAACAGACGCAAATATTTAGAGATAATAAAGTTATCGGAGTACGCTTAATTACCGCTTCAAGTACCTAAAATTATGCTTTTACGACCACTCGGCGATGGCTAAGGGTTCTTTAATATTCCGGCGCTGTCCTGTCGACAACGAAAATGGTTATTTTCAAACAATAAAGCAACCGTATATAGCGAAAGTCTTCCCCGAAACATGATATCCAATTCCATCTACGCACTTCGTTTTTACGGAGAAATTGTCAACCGACCTTTTGAAGGGACCAGATGTGAGTAATATTTTAAAATATTACATCCGGTCATCTTCTGACGGCGAGGTACAAAAGGAAACGCGGTAGTGATAAATTTAGGAACGGTTTAGGGTGTGAAATTGTAGATTTTAAACGAACTGAAATGAGTTGTTTTCTATTTCTTCTGGATTTATTAGCGAGGGACAAATTTACGTTGGCGAATTCTTTTAATTGCTTGACTTTCGATATCCAGAAACAAAAATGGAATAAGAATCTGTTTAACTGAGAAGATCTGTTTAATGGAGAAATGGTTTATATCTTGTGTTACAGATCGGCATATTTCTTTTGCTTCCTTTTACATTTTTACAAAAACAAGGAGGGGAAAAACAAAATATTGTGCTACTAAGATTTGTACACTTTTCCATTCTGAAAGGGGTTTCTTGAGTGCTTTTAGCATTAATACGTTGGGAAGGTGCCAATTAAATCTATATAGAGCAGTGAAGAGGTATCGTAAGTTGTGTTATTGTATTTTAAATAAATGGCTATAGGTTCTGTTTGTAAAACTATATCTACACATATCAATTGAACATATGACATGGCAGAGTTATTCTGAAAAAAAGAAGATAATTAAAAGAAGTAAGAATATTAAAAGGAAGAGAACATAATCAAAATGGAGTACCTAACAGAGTTCAAGGAAATAAGCATGGCGGGAGAATTGGCCAATTGGTGCAAATTCCGAAATAATTATAAAACATATGCAGTAGCTATAGACGCAGACAAGAAAGTAGCAGTGCCATAAATAGTTGTTTTACTACAATGTGTCACTGAATATGTAAGAATTATTTTGGAAATTTTAGAAATTAGGGCAGAGGACAAAGAGAACCCGGAGAAGCTTATAAAATAAATCATCTTATACCTAAAGCATATATTAGTGTAGAACAAGTTAACATTTTAATCTACAAATAGCGCGATCGCCGCTCCCAAAGTAATACCTGCGCTCTTCCTTCTCCTTTGGGAGTCTTCTTGCCAAATCTGATCGCCTCAGAGGCGACTTCCGCACTGTTAAGGTTGGTTTATGATTGACGGTAACAAATCTAAAGCCATATAATAGTTTATTGTACGTACAATGATAAACAATCTAGGATGATAGTTTCTGTTCCTTTAATTTTGTATTACAAAAGAATTATTGATATTTCTAATAACAGAATTATATGTATATTTGAACCATCTTATTTATCGTTTTATTATTATTATCATTATTAAATGATATAATGTCTTGAGAATGGTGATCATAAATTTAATAGAAAGCTTAGAAAAAAACATATCTTTACATTTTAATATTTTCACAAAATAGTGGTGCTTCTCAAAAATATATTTAAAAAATGGCCGGTTCTAGCAAAGACTGGCAAAGCATTTTTCCCTTGTTTTTTACCAAGTTAGAACAGTTAGCGCAAGAAATTTTTATATAAAGCAATGCTATAGAACACATTCCTCAACTACGAAAAGAAGCTGCAGATGAAGAAGACTACAAAAGCGAGATCGATGATAAGAGGAAACTGAAGCGTCTGATAGCACGTACGTACAATACCTATTTGTTTGGATCCGTAAAACCTTAACCAAACAATAATGAAGGAACGTTTTGAATAACTTCATATGATGATTTGTCAAAAGATTTAAACGGATCAAATGATTTTTCAGTTCTGATGGTTGGGCGTGGTGTTTTCTTGGCGAAGGTATTAAAAGAAGCAAAAGAAGTACGGATAAAATTTAATCAAGAAAAAAGTAAATGTAAAAGTAAAAGAGGTTAGGTCATATTATCTCGAACGAAGAGATTCAAGTAGTAATTAAACTCATGACAAGTAGTATCTCCAAAACTTAAAAGATTCTACAGATTCCTGAGGTGCTATTCACTCATTCTTCGTTTGACATTCGAAAATAAAAAAAAACAGATGAACACGGGCAATTATGCATTAATTTCATATTTTTCTCCTTCAAATAATCAATTGTTTGACGTGTTATCTTGTAGCTGGCATTCTCATGATGAAAAATGACGTAGCGTTGTTGATTGTTCTTCCCGATTTGCATCGACGACTTCTAATAAAGAAGCATTAAGTGTTCCTTGATCCTCCAAAGCAACACTTGCGGCAGTCCAACATAACGAAAGAAACGAGCAATAATTTTCGTGGAAATACTTAATTACATATAAATAGTTGATTGTTGCTCAATTTCCAACTTACACGAATATAGAACATCGGCTACGATCCTGAAGATCCTTTGGCGAATTTTTTGAGCATTTCTTTATACCAAGTGATACGAACCTTTTTTGCACTTGCATCAAGTTATGCGGCATCGAACGTTCTGCAGTCTAGAAGTCTCTATCCCGAGGTAAGTCACATTCCGATCCTCTTCAATCACGTCGCGCAAAACATCGATGCTTTTTAAAACAACGTCGACCTTCACAAAATTCGCCACTAACGGAAGTACGATCACGACGAAAGTCTGCACTCTAGTTGTAAATAGTCAGTTTTGACGGTCTTCGATTGCTAAAAGTTTCATGACGAGATTCGAGATATTATTGTTGTGTCAAGGATTTACTAAACTCGTGTAAAGTTATCCAAAATGCCTTATTTAAACGATCACAGTAATAACGAATGCTGACTTTTATAAAAATAATCAATTTTGGTCTCTTTTTCTTGAATCAGCTTTTTTTGGAACACTTAAGAACTTGAGACAATGATTTATTTGAAAGTTTCAAATACAATATAGGAGACAAGTCTCAATGAATGAGCAGAAATACAATTTTGGATTAAGCTATTAACTAACTGACTGAACAATTAAATGTGGATATATATACATTAGTACTATTATCTTAATAATCTAATAGACGATACGCAATACAATAGAGTCATTTAGTGGTCATTTGTAAACTATTGGATCCTTTCTTTGAATAACCGTTTAGTGAGTATTTTTTAAGTATATTACGTCCTCAGTCATGTTATTAACCTCCAAATTTTATGGTAGACAGCAGGTACCTAATGTAATAAAATAATCGTCCTCAAATTCGCCGTATGTAGTTGTATGGAAATAACACAGACAGCTTGGGCGTCTATCTGTACATGTTTATAGGTAACACCAATGCTATAAATATTTTGGTATCTTATCAAAAGTTAAGAAAAATGTTTCACAGTCAAATTTATAGACTTAGCAATGTAATTAATTTTACGTACAAGTCAAATATCGGTCAATCACTATTTGTCGTATTTTCTAATTTATAAAGTGTTTGCAACAAGCGACTGCGGACTTTTATGGCATTGTTTACCTCGTTTAACTAGAATATAATGCTGATTTATCTAATTTACGATATAACAATAGAATGACCTAATGAATTATCGTGAACATGTGGTGACATGATAAGTAAAAAGGTTTATCGGGAGAAGACGGAAGTGGAACATGTGTTAGCTCGAACAGATGCTGCTCTAACATTCGCATTGCAGGCATCTCTGGTGATTAACTTTCAGTACCTTAGTTCATTTACAAAACAGAATCCGGCCAATCCTCCCACTTAATATCTGTACGTATTCCTTACGAAAATGGTAATTAGTATAATAATATATTTAATCGCACGAACGTTTTTATAGAATATTCTTTATTTTATTTATCGACGTACTATTAGAACCAGATGCTCGCCCTGTTTACGTTTTCTCAGTCTAAATACGTAGTGGCTGAGGAAGCTTGTTACCTTCGACGGGCGCACAGTAAAAAATATTTGGGGAGTCCCGAAAGATCTACGATCCGACGAATGTTTCGACTGTTTTATGTTTGCTTGTTTTGTCTTTGGCTTGAAGTCCATTTAAATATATTCGGTTCCCTAAGCTTTTATTCCCGAGCGGATTGGAATGGATTCTAAATATAGATGCGGGTTGTGGAATATGTCGCGTCATTCATTGATATCCTAGAGATAAAAAATAATTAGACAAATAAGTTTATTAATAGAACATTCCATGAATTATATTGGGAATTGTAGAATGACAAAATAAAGCACTGATGGTTTATGTTATTACTTCAGCTCTACTGCTGACGATGGTGATTCAGCTAACGAAATGTTGCAGTTCTATAACATAAAAACTTATATTATTTCCCTATTTCCAATTTTACGATAAATACTGCGAGAAGGTCTCAGATGTTTTCTGTTTTCTTTTACAATCTTAAGCTTAAATGTTGAAGCGGCTACGTTAATGACACTTTAATGTCGTCTGACATTAAACAATTTCGTATCTTTTCCGAATTCCAATATGATTTCATACGTTTCATCATGGAGGTCGAATGGAACGGTTGCCTTTCTTTCCTAGATGTTCTCGTACACGGTTTCGAAAATTCACGTATATGGATCATCCAGCTCAAAAACGTGGTTATAAATTTCCTTTTGTAAAGGAACATTTCGGTATCTGAGTCTAATTTGGTTCCTCAAGAACTGAGCCACGTCACTGACTCGATCAGTGAGTACTAATGCTAAACATGTAACCGGGTCCGCGGTGGCGGAGCATAGACCAGAAACTGGCCAATCAAATCAAATCCAATTTATCGTTGCCAATATCGTATACACCAGCCCCTGGTGTTATAGTGGAGAATTGCGTGAGTTTATAGAAATCTTTTAACCTCTCAACAATTTAAATCCTTTACATCATATATGGAAAACCCAATTGGTTCAACTTCTTAGCCACCGCCACGTTTCATTAGTCCATAACTTTTTGGCTCCATTGATCCACAACAAGCCCTATATAAACCCTTTCGGGACGAATAGTACTCCGTCAATGTACAGTAACAGCTCTGAAGGTGTATCATAGGAATATGGACGAAACGTTGGCAAAAGCTACGACAACGATGCTGTTCCAATCCGAAAATCAAGAGTACATACTCTTATTGTTTGTACGTATTGTATCTGCAGCTGTGGACAATATTGGCTACTAATTAGAGCCTTGTGGTGGTAGCTGCAAGAACAGCACCTTACGCTAGATATGAATCCTTCCTTATTCATTAACAAAATTTTGTAAATATAATTTACTTAACATTGTTTTCTTACAAGTTTAATCGTAATTTGCTACTTAGCAAAAAGGTGTGACTTTCATTTCTGCAGAATAGACATTCACTACTAAGCGTTCATTTTTATACTTTAAGTCCAACAATAAAGTTTGGGCACACGTTTATTTTAATTCTTCACAATATTCTTGAACTTTTGAGAATGTGGAAATATTGTGAACTAAGAAATAAATATAGATTATTTGGCAGTAAGCCAACAAAGAAAGGATCGACAAATTTTCAACACAATAGTTACAAATTGGCTAAATCATAACTTCAAATATAAATATATTTACAAAAAAGTGTTACGAGATAGCATTTTTTTAGTTGATTATTATTACCATAATTTTCTTTTATAACTTCATATGACGTAAATTTAACGAAAATCTCTCTGCTGTGCATGCTAGCGTAACCATTGCTTTCTGATCATGCTGCTATTAAATAAAAAGCAATTGCATTTCTTGGAATTCCTTTGAAATTCCTCCTGGAAGTTCTACCAGATAAGAGCTATTTACTAACAATAGAGCTCTACGTTGTGTTGGCATATGATGACGTTTTATTGAATGATGAACTAATCATGCGAATCGTGATTTTGTTGCAATTAAATACTTTATCGGGCGGTTTTGATACAAACATCTTCACTTTCTACATGTCAACATCTACAACATATTTTTACCAAGCTTCATAAATAACTTTGCTCACATGAAAATCTACAATTCGTTATAAATAACGATAAATCACAGCATTTCACATCAAACGGAGAAATCGAAAATCGTAGCTCAAAATATGAGGAATCGTCACTCGCTCAGAAACCTTAAACGATCTAGTGGGAAAAATAAAACCAACACCAATTCACCAATTATAGATAAAGCTACTTACCTGTTCTGCAAGGAGAATATTCAGAGAAGTCACTAAAATAGTTCCGTGCTACGTAACATGTTCCAACCGGATCTCGTCTGTCGTATTTCGTATTAAACCAAACATATCTCGAGGCACACGCCTGCAACAGAAAGACACATTAAATAGCATGTCTTACGCACAAATCAAATAAACAGGTAAACCGTTTTAGATAATTCACTTTCTTACATGGAAAGGTTTAATTTTAAACACAGTTTATGTCTTTTCGCGAGTAATGGGTGGCCGTAATACAAACAGTAGGTGTAGCAGAAGCCATTTAACTGTCACGTAAACATGATGGACGTATTTGGGTAAAGCTCATGGTTATAAGTGTCAAATTTACAAATTGACAAATTTAGTGATTTTTTTAAATGATCGGCATGAAGCTGAAACGAAAATTAGGATTTTTAGATAATTAAAACATAAAAAATTTGGATAGAGCGACCAATCGTGTGATACTGGCGTGATTCCTGCAGACAAGTTTTTAAAAATCACAAAATATTAAAATTATTGTGCACGTATTCTTGTCATTGTATCTTAATTTATATACCTTTAGTGGACGTTAACAGAAGTAATTAAAGCTAATATTACATTAAACTTTTTTTTTTAATTTGTAATAAAGTCCTTATATGTTTAGGTACTAAACAAACGCTAGTAATCGTTTTACATTTTAACGTTTTAAGGGTGCACCGCAAGTAACAGCGGCTATAAAACTGCATTTATTCATTTTTTCCCATTTACCCACTTAACTCTTAATGCCGCGATTACTGGTTATTTCTACATTCCGCGAAGTCATCTATACATCAATATCGCCAATATATTACCGATTACGCAATGTAAAAGCTTTCGCAATTTGTACATCAAACATTAAACGGCATAAATTAGATAAAACGCGAAACGCATTCCCATTAATACCATTTAGATTTACATGACGTCTTATCGCCGGTTGCCCATTGAATATCGAATGCAATTACAAGCGATTCTCCGATGTTCCGCCGAGCAAGGCAGAGGCGACGCTTGCATCGCAATGCATCACACTTTTCAATTAACTTTTCACATTTCACCGGATCAACACTATTATTCATGAATAATTTATGA
This sequence comes from Oryctes rhinoceros, assembly GCA_020654165.1. Taxonomy (NCBI): domain Eukaryota; kingdom Metazoa; phylum Arthropoda; class Insecta; order Coleoptera; family Scarabaeidae; genus Oryctes; species Oryctes rhinoceros. Next base: position 1,054,327 of record JAIOKQ010000294.1, on the reverse strand, counting down.
CCTTGCGTACGCGATATGAAGCTTTCACACCGGGGCTACTTAATTTATTGTCTTCTTGATTATGATTTACGTTCGACCATTCATTAAAAATATCCGGCCGATTGAAATACGCATGTAAAGCTCTTGTTATGAAAATAAAAGAAAATTAGGGGACTCGTAAGTTGCACGTCGCTGTTTGTCGTAGATAAATGAAGGACACTTTAATTGAACGTGCGATAACTTTATAGAAATCTATGGCTACCAACGTAAATTACAGCTTCTCAGACACGAGTTCAATTATTTCTATTGGTTTTAGTGGTAAGCTGTCGTTGATAACTCAATAATGCTCAGTAATTGGCGTAGTGGGTAGAGCCTATGCGGCTGAAGTAGCTATAAAATATATATTTTTCTAAAATGTTGTCATCCTAACATGTTCTACTATTACTAATAAAATACATACATGTATGCAATATATAGATCAAGTAGGTTGAATGGAATAAAGAAGAATGAACTTGGTACATTCAATAATTCATTGCAAAATCATATAATTTTACTTACAATTAGTTTAACTCGTATCTTCTTCTGATTTCAGGCGACAGCATATCCGTATTAATTAATGTCGTGCTACTTACACTCAGTTTGAGTGCTGCAGAAACAGAAACGCTTAAAATGTTAAAGAAGCACTCGGAGACGTTGCCTAGCCAAAATTGAAGTAAATTCTGTGAATATTTTAGTGGACAATGTATATAGATAAGCTAATGGTGAATTCAATTCAGCTACGCATAGTTATATAAAATAAAATATAGAATAAGTAAAATATCTTGTGCCTAATTATTGTTACTGGTAATGTTAATATTAACTGTTTAACTAAGGATGATAAGTATGCTACCCTTGTTAGTATGCGGTATAGAAAAATGTTTAAAATATTGGGGGAATATAATTCTTGCAATAAAAATCGATTTTTGCCTTACTTGTGGAACGAGTCATGGTACTGCTGGCGATTTAAATAGTAAATTTAAAGGCCTTATGGATATTTTTCTTTTCTATTTTGAGATTTGATATCCTTTGCTCTCTTGCCCAAAGTTAATATTAATAAATAAGAATGATATCCAGTTTTGTAGAAAGTTTACAAGTTACATAAAAATCTACACGAGAAATGTTCATAATACTAAGGTGAAAGATTGTGATTCTCACGTAGCTAGATTAGACAATAAAATTCCTACAAATTGGAGTATAACAAGATTGTTACGTCACCCGTAGCGGTTGCGGAAGCCTTCAACGTCCATATAACCATTCCTACTAATCACCTTAAATGTTGTTATATCCTTATTCTAAAACTGAAATGTTGTCCATATTTGACGATATTAAAAATAAGTTCTCATGTCCTAATGGAAGTCTTGCATGCTTTCTTAAGGAATTTAAACATAAGCTCTACCAAAGCCCATTACACATTTGATTAATCCCCCCTATGACGCACGAATTCTTCCAGAGATACTTAAGGTTGCCTTCGTTAAGCTTATTCACAGAAAGGGAAACACAAATAATGTCTCAAACTACAGATCTACTTCCATCGTTATCTTTTGTTAAAATGTTTGAGTATGCAATGCTTAATTAACTAAACAGCTCCATAAAAAAATAACTGCTCTGTTAGATATCCACGATATTTATAATTCAAACAATTGGAAATTAGCTACACCCAGCAGGAATTTTATGTGATTTATCTAAAGTATTTGATTGCGTTCAACACCATTGGCTTGATGACAAGTTGAATTCGTTCAATTTTAAAGGTGGAGTTAGTGATGGGATATCCAATAAAATTCGTTGAAAGAAAAATCTTCAATTTTCCTGCGAAACAAAAAAAAGGGGATCTTCCCTCACGCCAATTAATATGGACGTGTCCAGGGGTTAGTACTCGCGCCTTTCCTTTTCTCTTTATTTCTTGACGATGTAACGATGTGAATTGCTTTGCCACTACCATGTAGTTTGCTACGCTGATATCCTAACGGTGCTCTGCGCAAATGACGAAAAAGATATCACTACCTTAATAAGTGAATTAATAAAGTTTACAGTCTTAGTTATGTTTTTGAATTTGAAAAAAAATATAAATGTACTCTTCTACACGCTCAACACAACATCAAAAGGATTAGGTTTAACCTTCCCATCTACTTTGAAATTGAATGAATATTGCCTATCACCAGTACTACGATTAACTACAGCAATTTTTTACACTTAACGCGATTAAAAAATTCAATTGGCATAAATCAATTCTTTACTATTACGAGATTTGATCGCCGTTATCTAATGGTATATTTCATTGCAGCAATCAGATACGGTGATATGGCTCAATCACACAGAGCCAACATGATTTAAATCATTTTTAAACGCAGAACAAAAGGATTTTGCCAAACTGATTTTATTCATTCTACACAGATGCTATCGTTGCATATCTATTTATTCTATCGCTATACCCCTCATTAAAAGTATCAAAAAATATCGTTTAACGTAAAAGCACCTTATCATAGGACGAACGTAGAGAGCTGTATGCATCCTAGTTATTTTATTCAGACAGCGAACGAACAGAGTCCATGAGAAAGGAAATTGTGTACTCTTTAATAAAACCAATTGAAGTGGGCTGATTGTTTTAACGAGAAATCTCGTGTCTACAAAGCCTTTCTGTGCTCGAAAACACTTCACTCTTTATTATGTAAGTACCTCGTACTAAGTGCTTTGAGCACAACGCTAATCGTATATTATTTTTGGCATTCATTCTTAGACCCTTATTTAATCAATATAATGATGATTGTTAATTAAAATAACGTCGCTTATAAGTGCAATGTAGCTTTGATGGCTGTCCGTACCAAGTATTCTGCGCGATAAACACCTAATCATGGGATGTTTAAGATGTAATCTGAAGATACTGTTGTAAATTTTACGACTTTACACACCACCAAAAAGGAACTATTTTCGTTTTAGATGAAATAAAACAGTCGAGTTAATAAATCTTTCTAGGGATTGTATGTGTGTCTGTTGAGTTAAAAGTACATCGACTTAACTGTAAGGTATTTATAACTTTTATAAAGATGCCATTTTCAAACGGAGTGTATATATTTCCGTTACAGAGAAAGAAGGGGGCTATTTATATATGTACATCATTAGAAAAGTTACTTGTTTTTAGATGAACTGCATTCCCGCACTAGTTGGACATGGTATACTGTACCGGAATAACGTCCATTCAATTACAACTCTCCTTTATTGACAGTCGGTCGAGAGACGATCTTTGAATTATTTAGAATACCGTTAAGCTTTAAGCAATTTTTCATTTCCTCTTGCATCCGATAGGGCGCATCGTAAGCGTATTTTTACAATTTCGTTTACTTCTTGTTGCGTTCTTTTCAGAACTGCATTTTTCAGTTTGGATGTTGTACCTGACGGTAATGCTGATTTACTGTCTTTCTTGCTACGTTAAAAGGTAATTTATACCACTTTGGTATTGCGCCGAAGAGTGAAAGTGTATAGAATTGGTCATAAGCGTCTATTAAATGTAAAAATTTTTACATTGTTTTTAAAAACGGAAAGAAATATTGAAAGAGGTTAATATTTGTTTAAGTAAAAGCTTTTTAGGTTTTTTGATAATTTTTCACACACGTGTGGTCTACATTACATCCTACCTACTGGTTAGTTAAATACAACTTAAAGTAAATTGCAATTGTTTAGAAATTTTCTATGTATTTAATTTAGCAAAGCAAGCAGACTGCAACTTATACTATTAGCTCTTAGTAAAGTTTGCTCAATTTTGTAAATCAACCGTGTGTCGAAAATTATCCAAGAATCTAAAGGGGAAAAACCATTAATGCGAGATAAAATTTTTTCCGTGTTAATCCCTACGAAGCATATATAAAAAATGCATTGGGTGCACAGAAGTGTTAGCTTGTTCAAGTAAATATGTATTCCTTTAATAATATCCACTAAAAAATAATAAATAAGCTGAATTGAAGTAAATATATTTTTTAGAAAGAAGAACGCATTTCTGCTCAACATTGACTACAATGTAATAAACATAGACCAATTAAGTTGGCAATTTGGAAAAAAATTTTAGCTTGTAGAATTTTTAACAATTTTTATGAGCAACATTTTGCTGTTACTTTATTATTGTCACTGGATTAGCATTTTGTGATGTAGGTTACGTGTTACTATTGTTCTTGTTGTCTGCCTTTCTCAGGTGGTATAAACTGCTGTACTTTTGCAGTGTTAATCAAGATAAACTAAGTTTCTATACATATTCAAAAGAACGTTATTATCGCTATGTATCTAAATAGTGGTGTTGGTCGTCGGCTTTAACTTTTTAAGGTAAGGAAGTTGGACGCCGTCGAATGCTACAGAATCCCAATAAGTCTCTCAGCGAACAGGTCTCCTTTCTTATTGGCCACATAGAAAATAATCATTTTTTTTGTGGATCTTTCGGATGCTGAAGTTATCATACACCATCACAAAAAAAATAACATTTATACAAATTCCTACAAGATGGGACAATTGCATAGATCTTGATCAACCGAAAGTCTGTTTTTATTGAAAAGTTCTCATCCCATTAAAATTGTCTGGGAGACGAATTATCGGACATCCTTCCCTTTATCAAGCTATTAATGCTCGACAAATTTGCGTTGAGCATTTTCCTAAATCAGCTCTAGACTCATTCGTTTCCTGGGCATCATCATTTCAAAGTTTGTAGAAAGTATAGATAGATATAAGTTTAGGATTAGATGTATACGGGGCGTGTTTCGTCGTAGTCCAAGATACCTTTTCCATAACATATGTTAAAGGGTGTTTGGTTGTGAGTAGATGAAATCTTAGCGTATTACCTGAATATTCTCCTTATTAAATACACACAATTCGACTATTTTTATCTAAAGATCACTTCGTACGTCTTGTCAGGGATCCTTGTCCAATACAGACGCCCAGCTAGCCTTCCTAACTTCAATGAAAATCTTCTCCACTATACGAAGCATGTATGTACGTACTTACGTACATGCGTTTTGTTTGTAAACACGGTCGGAGTCCGGCATTCATATATAAATGCACATGTGATTCGAAATGCAGGTAGACATGATAAATAACTGGTCATGTTTATTATGTAAGGCGGTATACAATTACGCGGACGACGCTATTAATAATACAAATCAGAACAGCTGGTTTAAATGTGTAGCAGCTCGTCCATCTCTCGGTTTACTGTTACCGACATCAGCCAGCCTGAATTCACCTACACATATGCATACGGTCGCCACAAAAGATCAGTTTGTTTTTGTTTCGTTTCTATTCGCCTGAATGGCGCCTGATTAATACTTGTGTTGAAGTTAATTATTAATGGTTTACGTGTTTGTGTGCCGAATGGTAATTCAGAAGAATGTGTGGTATGTCGTCTTCGATAAAAAAAAATAATTGGTTGCTTATATACTTTTGTATACAGTTCGTTACATGTGTTATCAGGTATTATCTGAAGGTACGAGGTACACAAAAAGATAAAAGATTTAACGTAGAGATGACGCTACCTGTTGGCTTTTAAAAATATTCTTGCGCATGCGTTGATTCATTCGATCTTACGGGAAATTTTTGGGCGCTGAATTTATACGTGCTCGTACCAGTTTTGTTGACAATGAACGTTCGGGGCGGACAAAAACTGTCGACAACATCAGAAAAGTTCAACAAACGACGGAAGAACTCGGAAGATGTTTGTCATATATTAACTGAAAATTTAGTAATGAAAAAACCGCGCATTGAATGTCGTGCTAGCTCATTCAGACCAAAGCTTATATCATTTTGTTGATCGCACAAGATCTCACCGTCGACCAGCATGATGTTCTTCTTCAATATGAAATTTCTGCTCGTAGAAGTTCCCATTTTTGAGACCATTTTGTCACCCCACGACAAGCCTAGCAACCTACTGACATAGCCGAATGGTAAATGTTTGTCTAACTCCCACCTAGTTAAACGCGTTTTTTCCGTTTCTCAGCCCGGCGTATTTGTCCAAGAATTGAGATATGCAACCGATTTCCTTATCGAAAACAATTTCAGCAAGCGAGATATGGGAAAAACATACCGTTATTGTACTCCTGCTTCCAATCAAGAACCGCAGTACCGTTTTTCTACCTTACATTCAATCCCTCTACTCGATCTTCGAAAAACCTGATCCTGAGCGACAACGATCACAGCATGAAGGAATCCCGAAAGAACTTTATGTAATTGAGAGCGAAACGTCGGCAAACTCAATCATTTACGACGCGGTTACTTAGATTCTTCTTTTTTCTTTTCTTCTAAACGGGTTAAGAGCTCTTTTGACTGTTTTTCATGATTAAAATACTTGAAATATACTTTCCAAACTAAATTTCTGAGTAGTCTTATTTAAAATTTTCTTTGTTATTAAAAATTTCTATTTCTATTTTCCTGTTTACTTCATTATCATAGGATTCCATCGTTTTTAATTAATTTTAAAGTTGCTCTAATGGTAGTAGTTTGGATATTACAGCTAACACTGAGGATTTTACTAAATTCCGTATAAATAGCGTTGCGTACGACTTGCGCTTTTTTCTTTTTTCAAATAATGTTATTAAGAAGTAAATTATTGATATTTTGATTATTTCTCGTTAATGGAATCTTTTTTTAAGAAACAAAGAGGAGTCCTTTTTAAGAAACAAAGAACTAATAACATAAATCTCTAAACATAAAATGATTTTTCATTGTTGAAAATTCAAAATGTAATGACATAAATTAATAAATTTAGCTCTAAGTACCCTAGTATCCCGCTACAATTACAAAAACTCAAATATAAACCATCCTCTTTTCGAATTTTTTTAACCATTGGTAATTTATTTCATTCCATCATCTCGAAAATCAATGCTGAAAGCATTACCATTCATGTCCAATATCCTCATTCAACTTGCAGAAGCTCCGTACACGTTGTACGTCTTCAATACAGTTCATCAAGTTCTTTCTCCTCAGGACCATGGTACGGTTAATAGGGATTTGGCTTGATTATAAATATGGCTTGGCAATTAACGAATGCACTCGTAAAGTATTTTGAATGCGTTCTAATGAATCCGAACGTACGTACGTGCATATGTATTCAGTACAGTACGATATTTTATCTTGATTTACGAGCTCATTGCTTTGTTGTTATTAATTGTTCAACGTTGGACCTGCCTTTAAAATAAATGTCCTGCAAGTTTTATCGAATAAAGCTTTATTATGATTGCTCGTTATGTATTAAGTATTCGAGCAATTTTGAACAGTAAATATTGTGTTATTTATTGTTCGGGTACTTATTATTATGATTTTGGTGGCATTAGGGGGTAAATCTTGTGTACGTTAGTTGATTTGTAACCAGGTGCATAACATACACTACAGGATTTAAGGTACCTGCCAAGCACAGCGGCAATACTAACAATAAGATGAAGATTGTATCTCTAATATTGTACCGATTAATTTAATCAAACCCTTTTACTGTATTATAACGGACATGTTTTGGGAAACATGTTTCTGTTGTTTTTCTATCAAATTATATCTGTAGTTACTCAAATACTAATTTGGTAGTTTGTAGCTATTGCTCAGTTAAACGAGACATGGCAAATGTTTAAAATGTACAAAATTGAACATCGAGCATAAATTTTCTTGCCTGCAAAGGGTATACACCATCCAAAACCAAAGAGCAAATGGATATGGTTACTGCAGACAGTGCATCGTCGTATATATTGTAGTTAAAATTGTTTTGTTGGGGCTAAGAATCTCCATTGCTCATTACTGTAGCAATACCAGAAAACATGAAGGTCGAGGAGGTCACATTGAAAAAGCACAAAGAAGATGATAGTGACGGCATCTTGTTAACCAACTTTAAAGAATAGCAGTACAGTTTACGTCAGTTAAAACATTTCAATATCGAGAAACGCTAAGATGTTAAAGAATTCTAAGCGCCTGGCTTTTGCATGACAATGGTAAATATTGATTCGTGTATTCGATAAAGATCTCAAAACTAATTTACATAGTTAATGCTAAAGAAGAGACACATTTTAGGGAAAAAAGTTAATTTCTTAAAGTTGGTACATCATATATATATCCATGGTATGCTACATCATTTAACTTGCATTTAGAGATAGTGTTCTATTTGACACACGAAACTTATTATCCGTTTCAAAAGCGGTCACGAATACCGTTAAGTTGAAAATACTTTTAGATAATAGATTCTTGACTATAGTATTGCACATGGACATTTCAAAACGATATTTTCATTACTTTCTGTGATATGTCTAATAGGCCATTGTCGCAAGTAAATACGACTATAAAAAGATATTCTTTTTCAATTGTTCGTCAATATCTAGGTTATGTTAGATCGCAGGATATAGTGCACAATTCACCAACTGTTTGTCTAGATCTCAGATGTTTATACATAAGAACCACGTATTCATGTGGGTGTTAAATATCGACATTTAAGTTTACCAAACCTTGTTAGCTAAGTAGCGTAAAACAAAACCATGTTTTTCTTTTCTGTATCCGCATACAAGCAGATGTTCCATAGCATATTCTGGAACATGGTGTCGTAGGTATTTTTTTTTTTTACAAAAGCGATTAAGTATGCTGTCAATGTAATATAAACTTAGTAGAAACTTCAAACACTCGTTTGGATAAAATTTCTCAGATCTTTTGTATTTTGTAACACGTAGCACATTAGTAGTAGTAAATATACGACTCAAATGCAAGCATCCTTTATTGAGGCAATTAAAATAATGTAAATGTTTAAAATAGCAAACATCGAACGCTTGTTTACGAGTTATAAGAAAGAGTGACTACATACAGAAAAATTGTATTAAACGAAAAATTTCAATAATCATTCTATTGCTTTACATACTATAGGTGCTTTGAAACTTTAAAGCTATTCTAAATATAATAATTCCAAACAGATATGCAACAATATTAGGCTACACAATATAATATTTTGGTGTGACCAATCTCAATATTTAAAAGAAAATAAATAAGTCAAATAAACATGGAAATAACTGATTCCTTTGAATGATGGTCATCACCCTATAAAATGGAATCTCCAACACAGTAATGAAAGGTAGATTTTCTTAGGGTACTTTGCTTAAAGTAGACAAAAAATAAAATTACAAAGTCTTTTATGATAACTTTAGCTTCTTTAGGCTTTTTTCTTCATAGTTATGACAAAGTCATGGTACATTCCATACGAAAAGACAAAGAAGACCATTTACCGACATCCTGCAGCAATAAAAATGAGAGACCACAAATAAGACACTTGCTTGCAACTATATGATGATGGACATGTATAAATGGTTGAAAGGCTTAAGATCCGTAATCTCTTTTTGCATTTAATTCTACTAGCATTAGACACAATGTTAGATGCTCTAAACAGTAACTCATTTCTCAAGAGGTACGCTATATAAATTTATTAAAGGACATCGACGTTTCTTTTGAAAAGCTTAGAAAGAAGATAATGCTGATAGACCGTGATGATAGGGCTTGGATAATTACTTGGGCCCGGCAAGAGGTTGCGCTACTAGAATTGAAATAAATTTTTCATAAAAGTACCCTTTGACAAGAAGAGCCCTATCAAGTTTTCGCTGCCATTCAGGTGATTCTTTAGATGTGGATGCTGCAATGGCTAGCGAGAAAAGGATAGTGGACCAGTGGTCTGAAACACTGTGTGCTTTGCCCATTCGCACCTCTAGTTGGTATCACGGACTGAATTTTATAAGTTTATTACTGGTACAGCCAAAATTGTTGTGATTACCTTACTTGACAACACGCTGAATGAACCTGACATCGCAACCAAGTCCAATCCAACCATAAAAAAATTAAGAACACACCAAGCACGTTATCTAAATGTTTTTGCATTATTTTGACAAAAACATGGAAATGTTCAAAAAAATTCTATTGAGAATAAGCTGGCATCATTTCTAATAATATCAAATACGAAATTTTGCTGAAAAATCGAAGATTAGTGCTTGAAACCTAGAAAAAAATAGAAATAGTACGTTCTATTTTTCCTTTTTGTATATTTACATTTATAAATTAGTCCATTTTGTAATTTTAATCACTCATTTTCTTAATTGTTGTGGAAATCATGGCTAACATTCACATCCTAATATTTAAATTCTACGACGGAAGTATAGAATTTATTGGTTGTAAAATGCTTTAAAAACATTAAAATTGGTCTTACTAATATTTGTTCATTTTAAATATCCGCCTAAAAAAAAAAAAAATCCGGCAGACGAACAATACCCAGAATACGTGTACATTGCCAACAGACTTACGTCTATAAGCGAATCACAGGGTTTTTCGTTGAGGCAACTCAAAAGCGTCCGACTATGTATACAAAGCCAGATGTGTATTTGTGCATGCGAATCTGGAACAAGTTATAGCTATAGCTCGCACACTATATTGTGTTTATGTTGGCCGCGAAACGCTAGGCGTTAAAAAGTTAAAAATAGAAGCTGCACAATTCATTAAATCTCGGCTGCGTGATACAATCGGAGGCCGACGTCGGTCGTCTTAGCGTGCACGTGCTGGGTTTCGCTTTCAGGCGAAATTTCTTCTTCTTGTTGGTTTCTAAATGCATTCTTACTCTCTTCTATTTTATTGTAGGGGATCTACAAGTACGGAGATCGAAAAAATGTATATACATATATTCTGAAAATATGGCTTATAATGGCTATTAGGAAAAATTATAATTGGAAATAGCAAGAATACATATGTCAAATTACTAAATCACGACCAGCGATTGTCTCTTCGTTTCTTTCTTACCTTTCCCCATCCCCTTTTAAATATTAACAAACCTCCCAAAAATTCTGTCCCAATCATTTCATTCTCATATTTCAATTATTATAATTTTTTTAATTCCCAACTTTTAAATTTTTGATTTTATTGACAATCAAAAGTCAGCCTAAAACTCAATTATTAAGCTTTCTCATAACATTTTTTTTGCATTTTAGAAAAGATCTTAAAACATATCGGGACTTCTCACACGAGGAAACTATATCTCTTTATGTAGGTAAGAAGTCATCCCGTCACCTCGGAATAACAGAACATATTTCCCGAGAATTGCTCTAATTATTAAGATTTTTATTTTTTTTTTATTTCAGATAGTTCACAGATTTCGGTTCGTAAAATTATCATACCATGTACTTGCTCAACATTTATGGTAGATAAATAATCTACTGTTAGAAACATGCCGAAAATACAAGAATTAAACGGAGGTATATCAATATCAGCGATTCTTTATATCTTCCTAACATACCACATCGAAGATAATACATAAACAAACAAATGCAATTAATTTATTCAAATGTAAACAGAAGAAACAATTACAACGTTTTACTTTACTGAATGTTAATCTTGAATAAAGGAAAACATATACAAGCAAACGTATATACATTGTTCTTGAATAGAAGCAAATATCCCAAACCGATAATATCAATTAAAGAAGCTAACCTAACAATAAATTTATTTTTGTTTTGTTAAGAATGAATTATTTTGTATTTAAAATTTTCGTATTATCTTTTTTTTTAACTAATTTTCATTTTTTTTGTCCTTTTGCCCAATACTGCAGTCGGTTCGAAAATCATGCGAATAATTATTATATCCTTGCCAAATCCTTCCTGTTAAACGAAGCTTGGTTCTGTCACCATGACTTCGATAAGAAACATGGTCCAGCAGAGACTCTTATGTCGTGATGCAGCAACTATTACATTTCAGGTATAGAAGGTTGGTATTTAGAGAGCACCTTCCCGAAAAGTTACTTTTTCATTCAACGGTAAACGAAAAAGGAATAATTTGTTGCAACCATTTTTAAATTGATTGCATGCTGACGAAATAAGAGTTGAATAAAACATTACAAACGGTTAAGTTCTTGTTGAACATGTACATTTTGATAACCATGTTCTTTTCATACTGAAACAATAATGTGTGTGACAGGATAACGCCTCTACATCACGTGAACGCATTTAACAACATGAAATGACGAGTAGAGACTCGTTAAAATTTAAAGAGATCACTTGAAAGTATTTATTATACTTGTCTGCTAAATTCTGCTAGCCTATCTACCTAGATTACCGTATGCTTTAAACAGTAATGATGCGAAGTAAGGCATAATTACTGTGAGATACGTCAAACGAAATTTCAATCTTGATTTAAGCAAAATTTAATTGTTAGATGAAGTTGTAGCCAATATAAGAAATAATGACGACTCTTCTGTAACGTTTCGCTACTTATTTTCAAACGAATAACGTTTTTGTATCGTTTGCCAATATTGGATAGTTCGTAATTCATAACGGCGCTTCTTAATCTGCACAAACGTGTCATAATCCGCAGCCCAGACAAACTCGGGAATACCAGATGTGTAATCTTAACAGACCTTTAAAGCATGCTCTTCTCTCTTCAAATGGAAATGAGATTAAAAATGTTATGGCTGTAATATGTGTTCAGATTGCGGCAATAATCAACCTTTCGCCTGCGGCCAGACAAAACGCATCGCATAGGTGATCTCGTGCTCAATGACCGAAACAAATCGTTTGTAGTCAGACTTTGCGTTCTTAAAGCAATGATCCTATTTTATTGTTATGCCATTTTCATATCTGCTATACGCTACGCATTCACTTATTGCTCTTCTGTGGTCGTTTTGGATTAAATTGCATTAAATATGTGTTTAATAGGATATAAGGAATATATGCACCTACATGTGTTATACGTAGATGATAAAATTAAAAATTAGTATTTCCAAGACAATCATAAAACCAATGATTTGTTGGTTTTGGTATTAAATTGCTTGCTTATCATTTTACTTTATCTTCTAAATTAAATAAAATTTAAGAACAAATTAATTTGAATGCATTTCACTCAGTGTAGTTCTAGAGAAATTGCTTCTAATTAATATTTGGTCACTTTTGAAGTTGGATTCAATAGCATTTATCTAGAACCAAGGATGCCAAGTATAAGACTGTGGCGTAAGAGCTAACGTTATGCTGATGTTAAATCGAAGAATTGTGAACCTATAAAATGGTGCATACGGTAGTTCTAACATGATTAAATGATATAGTTTCAGTAATTTGATTATTCACCTAAAATATGCCACTTGTTTTTTTGGATTACGGAGATTTAATCGTTACTCTGTGAGTAAGCTTCTTATGGCGGGATATGGTATCTAGTGCTCGGCTTACGACTAATAAGGACAAAAGCTCAGGATACCCAAGTTGCAATTCATGGAATTAGCGTAAGATGTTTATTTCAATGACTATATACAATAGATTAGTTTAGTTAATAAAGGAGTGCTTCTTTTAAACTTGCCTTCAAAAGGCAAAAAACTACTTCATGGCACGAACCAAATTACATTTCTGAGAAAATGGTATTTATAATTATTTAGATGATTGAGAATTGAGAATATCTGCAGAAAGCAAGCGTTTTGCAGTAGCATGCTGTTCGAATAATGCGGAAAATAATCCAAAGGTAATCCTGCAAAAGCCATTTCACAGAATTTTTACGTATGGTTATGAACCATGAAAGGATAAGATCCCACAGCATTTAGATTACAATTGGCCAATTGTATGTCGGAGAATCCCCTATACTGTCAACAAATCTACTGTCTTGGCATAAGTTAACACATTGTCCAGAGGTATCGACCTAATGGTCTCAATATGTTGTCGCTTATAACCCAGTATAATCCTTCAAATTGTCGCCACATTGTTCCAGCTTGGCAGCCACTACATTAGAGGTCTTCGTCTAATATCATCTTACAAAGATAGCAGTCATATCCAGTCAGAATTCCAACAACTATACGAAGGTCTGATTTGGACAATTCCAGAATTCTTAGCGCTGTTCGCTTGTTCGCATGCATCACAGTGACTTTGACGGTACAGCCGGAATTAATTTCGTTCTATCTTTATCAAATATCAAAAATTATCGTATACCATGTGGTCAAATAAAACGAAGTTGTTTCGTAAACAATTTCGCTATTTCGCTGAAGGGATCCAGTCGTTAAGTGTTAGCACAACACATAAACCTCAAAAAACTCAAATTAATTAAGAATGGAACATTGCCGCGGGAAGACTCCATTTACACTAAAAAGTATCGAAATCTGTTAAACAATGAAAGAGGTCGATTTGGACAATCAGATCCGATAGATTTATTTTTATTTATTCTGCTACAGGCAAAAATCAGCGGATATGTAACAAGGCATGTTAGAATTAAAATATGGTTAACAATGGGAGCCCAGGAATTCTCGAAACAATAGTTTCGAGTTATTCTATTGGTCTCGATACTTTAGTTTGGCAGCATTATATTATTTTAAATAGAACACCGTGTATATGAGTACATATTTGGTTTCCACAATCTAGGGTCATTTTGTACAAAATTATCTACAGTCAAGTGAGGAAACAGGTGTTTATTTATAAACCGGGAATGTATTTATAAACAGAGTTTCATATTTGCACAGCGTCTATTATTAATACACACATCGCCAACATAACTTATTCTATCTGTCCAGTGGTTCTTATTCCTTCTGCGTTTGTTACGGAACGCTATAGTGTAAATATATGTGAATAATTTCTGTTGCTTCGGCCCGACCGAAAAAAAGACACATACGTATCTGACCTCACTGACCCAACCATTCACTGGCTCATAGTAGCCTTTGCCGCCAAAGGAGTGCATTGTGATGTTCCCTTCAAGAAACACTTTAGACGTATAAGTCGAAAAACTCCGGTACGTCTGTTCCTATGCATATAGACTTCGTACGGTCGTATGTGTAGAATGTGTCTTCGTATTGTAAGTTTTAGTGCACATATATCTCCGAAGAGTCACTGATCCATAACCGAGAGCGTTTCTTTTTCAATGGCGACAACAACACGTTGCTACAATCAGATGCAATGACCCCACCGGCTGTAACTTTTCCAGTTGGGTGGATAGTTGTGATGTGAATATTATTATTGCATGAACTCTTATAAATGTAATTTAAACGCTATCGCTGACATAGTTACCGCTAACGTTAGAAAATTAACGCTGAGAACCGGGAAGTAGTATTTATAATACATCACTTCTACAACGTTATAAAATTATTACAACTAAAAAAAAATAGATACGAAAATTAAGGGAAATAACTTTGTAATTTCCTATTTCTTATCTGCGTAATGTTTCTTTCTTCTTGTTGGGTGTTAAAAAATCATTAAGAACAGTAGCTTAAATCTTGTTAAATTAAAGGAGCATATGGAAGTGAAAATTTAATAAAGCCGTGTTTTAAAGATGTCCTGAAAATTTCATAACAAATATCTGAAATCAACAGCATGTCACTGGAAAGGAAGCATCTCTTTTATGAAAATCACCAAAATTATGCAGTGAAAGATAATCCTTATTTAGTGGATATGTTTGCTCGATTCGACGTTAAAAACTAAATTTGAACAAGAGTAGCTCTAAAATTTTTGGCTGTAGATTTATGGAGAACACCCACAAGTTTCTCGGAGAGCAATGGAGAAACAAATCAAATGCAATGAAATGCAATTGCAGATAGCATTAATAGAGCTAGACTCCGATAGTCTGTGTAAAAGGACGGAAGCGCACCCCTAATTGTAATATAAATAGGGGTGCACTAGATATAATTCCAAGCTTAAAGACAGCTTGAGCAGGAGTTAATCCTAAGCGTACATTAATTCTGTTTAGCAATAAAAATGTTTGTGATAATCTTTCAAAAATTCAAGCCACCATCACATAAGGCGGAACCCTATCAAGGATCTTTTACTTATCAAATATATTTAGAATGTAACCAAATGGATTTTCTTTGTAGCACCTCATTTATAAAGAGTCTTCAGAGAAATTTGTTTCAGGACACCCGTAGACTATTGTGATAGGTCAAATCTTCAGTAGCCGTTCATACGTTAGGAAACTTAGCGGCGTTTTTCTCTTTTATGACGATGGTACAATAGTAACAGATCTATCCAGAACATACACTATAGCTTCCTGAGATTATTACTCTACATGCTTTGTACTACAAATTTGCTCTTTTCAAAATTTAAAATGACGAACTTTCAATATAAATTTGGTCACTAAATCTCAGATTCCTGAAAATTCCGAACGCTAAAATTAATATTTCTCTTTTGCACTACAATGCTGCATTGCGACGATTTAGAAGAGCGCCAATTGTTTGACTATGCACTGACTTATATAACACTGTCTTCTTTTCAAATGTGTATCTTTCTAATAACTGTTCACTATGCTGGTTTATTTCAATAAACTTGAGATATCTGAGATTATTATAATGGACGTGAAATATGTCTTAACTGGCCCATTTATTTTAAAGTCGATACCGTCATTGCCACACCACGCAGCTTATCATTGTTTACTGCCAACAATATTAATGTAGTAGGTCCTAATAGCTTTAGTGCAACCGCATTTTAGTAAAACCATAAAAGGAATTCTTCAGGTGCTTGAAGGGTGACTCATATGCCATTGCCGTTAGATTTATGTATGTATATGGATTAAGCATGAGAATCTGAACGTGCGATATAGGACAGTTAAGTTGTAGCATCTTATTTCTACCAGAAATACGCGAACGTATACTGGCACACACAAAACAACGACACACGCTACTCAATTCCCAAAAATAGTCGGGTCTACTAATATCTAGATTGGATCCTTCTTCTATATACATATTCATACATATACATCTCGATTTATATTCTGGTTCTTTTCGTAGAGTCGTCTGTTATTTCGCTGAAAAACAATAGAGAATCGTGTACGTGTTTGTAATACAAATTCCGATCCTCGAACACGGAGGCGGTTATCCTTTTTAAGAGAATCCATCAAATAAATTAACACTCACACAATATTGAATTAACGTAAAAAACAACGAGGATGGCAAATAGCTCGTTGATTTACACACAAGGGAGACGGCTTTCGGAAAAATGCAGCTCATGTTTGAAATATAAATTATGAAAGGAAAAAGATGTAATACGTTTGCTTATGGCGGCTTCAATATTTCTTTTATGGATCTATGAAAAACGAGATCTCGTATCTATACTTGGACTTGTCAACTACCTCTCTATAAAAATTATACCTTATAAGTTCTCTTAATGTATAAATTGTGATAGCCAATAAAATATTATCTGCATATCAATGTGATATAATGAAATGGATGACAAAACTTGCAGATTTAATGGTCACTCAAATTGCTCTATAGTTCAAAAAGACATTAAGGTCATTTACTTGAGATAAGTACAAATTATGTGCGAGCATTATAAATCACATAAAAATATTCATAAGAAATGTATTGATATGACTCTAGACTCTGACTAGTGCTTTTGCCCGGTGAAAAGGAGGCTCAAGTGTTTCCAACGAAGGCTAAATTGTTTATATTGCAAAGAAAGATAGCGTACCTCGACTAACCCTGGATATTCTCTTAACAAGTTCTTTGATTTAGTGTAAGTCTACGGATCTGTCTCATGTGACAACATTTATATTGCCCAGACGAGACATAACCAGAAGCCTCAAAGTTTTTTAGGGTTTTAACTGCTTACTAACCATGTTCGCTTAAGCAAACGCCTAAATTAAATAAATCTCATTCAAAAAGGAGGCTGCTGTCCGCGTGACGAAGAGGAGGAGGCAGGACCCATTTTGCTATTGACCTGCCATCTGTAAAATCTGAAGAAGACCTGGCTGAGTAAATTTCTAGAATTCATCGGAAGAAGAAGTCTATTCGGAGAAGGTTATATGGCTACGCCCACAATAGATCTTAATG
Source organism: Oryctes rhinoceros (assembly GCA_020654165.1). Classification (NCBI taxonomy): domain Eukaryota; kingdom Metazoa; phylum Arthropoda; class Insecta; order Coleoptera; family Scarabaeidae; genus Oryctes; species Oryctes rhinoceros. The sequence continues at coordinate 1,036,572 of JAIOKQ010000294.1, read as the reverse complement.
GTCGATGTATCCGGCGTTAGAAATGTAATGAAAGTTAAATCTTCTGATCCATTGTAAGTGCACATATATGTTTTGTTATGAATTTGCTTAGACGTCTTTATCGTGGTTCATCATTCATCACTTCGACAACTTGACTTGTTCATCATAAGTCACAGGTGTACTTTATAAACTAACAATTGCCGTCGATATTATCCAGCCTTCAAAAATATATTGATAACTTACTTCGTTATATTGACTCTATGCTCTGATTAATAATAAAATTTACGTCAAGAACATTTATAATATCGCAAAAATAATCCTCGCAAGCAGAAACATTCTAGCGGAACAGCTGCGAAGATTTTAGACAGGACATAAAACATTTCCACATCGTCCTGCGCCGACACGAGATTAATTTAATCGAAAGACAAGAGAAAACAAACCACAAAGTTGATTGCCGAGATATCCCAGCAATTTTGGAGGAAAAATTTGACCACCGCACGGCAATAAATATACACCGGGCGGCAAAACATCTCCGTTTCAGAATTCCCGAACAAGCCATTGTCTGCGAACGGTACAGCTTTGGCCGCCGATTGTCTCTTCAGTTTGGCGAGTTTTTGTCGGAGCGCAGATTTGTACCTTTGACAAATTTATCTCCGTTTTTGGTCTTGTGCAATCAGTGATTATAACCTTTCGGACATGCCTCGAGTTTATTCGGTAGTATATAAATGTGATTCGTAGAATCCTCGCTATTTATTGTGCGGCTACGTGTTACGTTTTTATTTCATCTCTTAAGTGTAATATCGTTCGAAATACTTACGCAGGAAAACAAGCATAGAAAAACAAGCAGTTATCGTGGAACCAAATTCATAATTTATATCTGTTATGAAAGAGGAATTTGTTTTTACATTGCCTCTTCCTCGAGGGATGAGAAAATGAGAAAGAAATAACGCAATAAAGTTTTTTAAAGATTTTTATCAACATTTTGGCTTCAACATATTACATTAATATTTTACAGGAAGATAGTAGATAGATCTGGTATGAGGAGGTCTCTCAGTATAATGTTGTTCAAAATAAAGAGGCCATTTGTTTGATGTAGAACAACTTAATGATTACTTCACCAATTCCATTCATAAACTACCAATTAATAATGAGTCAGAAATACTCGTGTGAGTACTCAAACTATTCGGAATAGGTTACGACAGAGTGGATTATGAGCTAGAGTAGCTGTAACAGCCCCTCGTCTCGCTAGCAACCACCGAGTGGCTCGCTTAAGGTTTGCCAGAGAACATGTAAATTGGAACATTAATGACTGGGCCAATATACTCTTCACAGATGAGTCAAGATTTGGTCTTTACACCTCAGATAGGCGTATCTCAGTGTACAGACGAGACGGTGAGCGCTATTCGCAGTGTAATATCAGACCCAGACCTAATTTCGCTGGTGGTTCTATTATGGTTTGGGGAGGCATCTGTTTAACAGGTCGTACAGAGTTAGTACCAGTAGACGGAGGTACACTGACTGCCCACAGGTATATAACGGGCATTTTAGAAGAACATGTAGTACCATATGCGCCAATTATAGGAAACGAATTCATGTTAATGTACGATAATGCACGACCGCATGTTGCAATAATCGTCCAGGAATGCCTTAACGATGTTGGTATTCTAGTTTTAGATTGGCCTGCGGTAAGTCCGGACATGAACCCTATCGAGCACGTGTGGGACCTCCTTCACAGACGGATACGAACCCAAAATGTTGCCCCAGCGGACCTACATGGACTAGAAAATGCTCTCCGTGACGAGTGGGAGAATTTGGATCAGGCTTATATACGGAAGTTAATCGAATCTCTGCCAAACCGTATGCGAGCGGTCATAAGAGCCAGAGGTGGCAATACTCAGTATTAAAAGCTACTGTTATGACATTTTTCTTTCCAAAATTATAATTTCTTGTTTTAATAAAAATCTCAAGCATGAGTTCTTGTTTTTATTTGGCCTGTATTTTATTTAAACAATCATAGAAATTATATCTTACAGCGCATTAAAGTATATTTACAACTTTATGCTACAAACAAAGATTATGCGATACTTTTATGATTCAAAACTAAATTATGCGATACTTTTTTTGGCGGAGTGTATTTTGCTGATGGTCTAGACTTGGATCCTAGGTTTGTAAGGTATAGGGCATTAACAAAGAGATAAAAGAGGGGCTGTTTGACTATGTATTCGAAAATAAGCTCAAAAACAAATTTTATAATGAATTTTTATATCATCCGTGCTGTAATTATATTATCAATTGATGAAAGATTTACTTTATTAGATCATAGGAGGATATTTGTTTTTTCATGTGACTTGTATTATATGAATATATATTATATATATATTATATGTGATGAAATATTAACAATTTTACTTAAAAATTAAAAAAAAATAGAAACGGTCATACAAAAGTTCCAGAATATATTTTTAAAATGATTTATTTGATACCTTTCACAATATTTTAATTTAATTTAATTTTACCTTATTAAATATTATTAAGATCATCATAGACTCAATAATTTAACAATTACTTCAATCAAATATGAAATATGTAAAAAACTCAATACGGATCAAATTATGGATAAATACATTCTCTTCGCGCACCAACAGAATTTACCAGAACGGATCCGGGTTTAAAATAGAGAAAACAGCAACATTTAGGCTTTTGTAGCTTACGCCTTTCTAATTTGTCGAGTTAGTTGTCAGCGATGCGATGATTTAATTTAATAATGTTCGTACAACTATTTCCGAAATTAACTTGAGCGTATGCAATAAAGTAACTGAAAATGTTGAAAAAGGAATCTCATATGCAGAAGGAGTCATGGTGGACGTTTATCGCATATTGTAATTTTATGGTGCTTACTTTGTATTGCTGAGCTTGTAAAAATTAAGAATCCTTTTCACATCAGAATTTACATGCCAAGTTTCTGTTGGGACACCCATCGTTAATTCGTTGGGAAGAGAAACATTTCGGACATAGTTGGGAATGTGGGGCATGACGTATGCCTCTATCTTTTTTCAAAGTAGAAACCAGTATAGAACATAAATTACAGCTTCTGCTATGATGAACGTTTGTAGCGAGGGAAAATCGTGGGCGTCAGCCTCCAAATACATCTTGAAGAGATCTTAGAGGGTCTAAAGAGAGAGATACATAAAAAAAACAAGGCAAGTTTTCGTGATGTCAAGTATATATCTTTAGACTAAATAAAAGGATCTGCTCTAACAAAAAGAGAAACAGGAAATTGTAAATATCCATTAAGGAAGTATGCCATCTTAAGCACAATTCTCCTAAGTTGTAATTAACTTACTTCTTCTACATATTTCAATGGATTTGCGATAAAATTAAATAGTACGATATGTTTTTCCAGACAGAAAATAGGGAAAGAAATATGCGAGGTTGTCTGGTGTTAATAGAAATAAACATTCGCCGAAGTGGAAGACACCGTAATAGGATATAGCGTTGGGAAATGGATTAACAAATAGAATCAACAGTACGAAGACAAAACGATATCGCGTTCACACCGGTGACAAGGAGACTACCGTATGTAGAGTGAAACATTGACAGCAGTGGCGATTAAGAAGACAAGGATCGAACCAGCTCTACCGCATTACACAACCGATATGTCCGTATTTGCTAAGAATGACCGGACTTTTTGCAATATACAGATGCCTTGAAGCATTTGATATTCTACAGACGTTTCTTGTAAATTTATATGAGTGTGTGCGTGATACCCGGCTCGGCGGCCATATTTACCCTTTTTCCACATTTCTCCGATCAATTTTAGCACCGTAATTCCGCTGCAACAGAACAGCGCTTACTTAAAAAAGTCGAAAGACGCGAGTTAGAGAGAAACTGGAAAGGAAAACATGTCATATAACGGAAAAAATGTGATTGTAAAGTTATTGGAAACAGCGGACGTATTATGGGTATTGTATCTATCTATATATATATGTATATATGGGATTATAAATAGAGACCTATTTAAATTACAAATTGTGACACTGTTTAGAGACGGCTCTAGCGATGAATCTTCTTGGAGATATCCACAAGAAATTGAATGTACGTAATGAAGACCGATAAAGGCTTTTAACGTTGAGCTTATGTAAATTACGCACTTTAAAATCGAGTAAACAATATGGGGATTTATTGTTAATTGGTAGTCAGTATTAATGCCAAGATAAAATTCTTACATTAGAATGTAAATGAAATGCAATTGAAAACAAATCAAATCAAAATTAATTCTTTTCTTGCGTATATAAATTTATTATATTCAAGCAACAAATAAAAAAATAACGATAGGTATTGAAGCAAGTTAACGGCCACTATTGTTATTTGCATTATTATTGGTCTTACTAAGAATGTTTTGTTGCTTTTTTAGTATTCATATATTTTAACAAAAAAAAAAACGGTTTTTTGAAATGGAAACTAGGGTGTTACAAAATGAACTTACGCTAACCGTATATCACAAACTAACTATTCGACTTCCGGTTTTACCGGAGGCAGTGTGCACTTATGAATTTTTATAAAATAATTGAATACAGCAATTATTTTATCGTTAAGATCCATTTTATGAAAAATTTTTGTACCAACCCGACTGTACTTGTTTGAAAGGAAAAGATTGTTAAAAAATACAAGCGAAGACCTGTTTCATACCAGTAAATATAAAACTTGCATATCTTCTCAGGAAGATGGAAACTTCGCGATAAAAATTACATGGACAAACGAAGCAAAACTTACAAAAAGCGGTTTCCTCAATAGCCACAACAGTCACTTTTGGGAAACCAAAATCCCTATGTAGTTAGACAGAGGGCGTTTCTAGAGAGTTGGTAACCCAATGTATTTTGGGCAATTGAAAATAACCGCAGTCTTTGCCTACTTCTTTATAATAAAAAATTAAATAGCCATAGATATTCGGACATATTACGTAAAATTGTGGAACTTGATACATTGCCGCCGATTTACATTAAATGGATGCTGCACCGGCTCGTAACATATGAAATGCCCACATATCTTGGTAGAGACTATTTCAACGAAAATGGGTAACAAACAAAGGCCCTCCACGTTCTCCAAACTTGATACCATAAATTTAAATATATAAGTCCACAACCAACTTTCAAACGCTTGAATACACTAATATCAATTGCGACTAATTGCTCAAGTATTCATTCTAGATAGAGGTAAACGTAATCCCATTTGATGAAGAACTTGATATCCCTTCATCCACAATAAAAATGTACCGGGTATTTTGTGTCAAGTTACATAGATACTATTGATCAAAGTTTAACGTTTTTGAACGATAAATACATCTTGTGACAATAAAGGCAATCCATTTCAGAAAATTAATATTATTAATATTAATTAAGTTATCCTACTCGAACAAAATAAGTTTGCAAATGTACAAATTTTTAATGTGCTTACTTTCTGATCTACATACACCAAACTTAAGCTCATCCTGCGATACCTTGTAATATATTTGCAAGTAAAAATTACAATGTAATAGCTAACAGACACCTACTTTTAAATTCTGAGAACGACACTACATCAAATTTTACCACTCATACCTTTCTAAGAAGCAAAACTTTCATTCACGGTATATTAATGTACTTGTATACGTATTAAACCTTTCCGCTGCGAACAAAGACTCATTTATTGATGTGTTAATTACCACTTACCACCACGGGACCATCGCTGCCAGCACTATAAAGCGTCGCTCCGAACCACTGGTTGGACTTCTGATCTACTATTCTTCCGTTTAATTCATAGTCGCCTGAAAAATAAAAAGGATGGTGTTAATTACATTAAGTGCACTCAACATACATTCGCCATTCTAATAATGGTTATCGCTGTTTTCATCGTGCAAAAGCGAAAGAATAGCGTTGGGAATAGTCTGCAAACTCCCTAAGCTAATTTTTCATTCTTCACGTATGTGTATAATACATCAATGTTTACTTAAATAGTGATGAGGTGCATCTCTTTGTAATATTTAATATTTTCTCTGAACAATCAGTTCACAAATGAAGACTCTTTATTCTGAAAGACGCAAAGATTTTTGCGTAAATGGAACACTTAGAATTAATATATTTTTTGGCTTCAGTGGATTAATTATGAAAATTTGAAATTTCTTTGGAATTTCCAGCTTAGTTAAATACTTGAGAAAATTTCATCACAATAAGGAATTGAACCTAATATCTCCCGTTTGTCAGACGGATCTGTTAACCATTATACCACGAGATTCTTGATATTAAATCGGAAAAGTTAGCCCACCCGTCAAGCAACTCGATGGTAGAATGTTTCAGGTGAGGTTATCAGGAGCAGTTCTCGATGTTAGATTAACGTGCAAGGACATGATCGAAAGCAATGTTAAGAAAACGACTGGAGTAATGACGGAACTAAGGTCAGTGGTCCTATGTAGGGTAATAATAATAATAATACCCGTCTATTATCCAACAGACTTAAACCCAATAATAGGATAATACGATTGATGTAATATATAAACAAATTATTAAAAAAAAACAAATAAATATAAAAACATATGCATGCAAAAAATTAGTTTCCTCTTGTTCTCTCCTTTCTTCTTCTTACTTAAACAAGTCGCATCTCTTAGCTGCCCTACAAAAGTTGTAAGTAGAAGCTCGTCGCATAGAATTTGTCCTTGCAAACAAGTATCGAATCTTCAAGTTAATCATGGGACTAGACAGTTTATTCGTTTAAGTAAAAAGGGGCAGTCGATGTCACCCCGAAACAATTCCTGTAAAAATCTTTCACCAATACCAACCCTTGTCGTACTCAAAGCTACCATGCTACAATTTTCCAGTAATCTATCCTATCTCTAGATATATTCCATCAATCTTGTATTAGAGATATTTAAGAGTATTCGATGGGTGCGATCTAGGCGACCACAAGCATCTAGGGGCTACCAGATATTCTTGTTTGCTCAGTACAAGAGCGTAGAATAATGCTTTTAATAAGGCTGTGTTCTTGAAATATTTAGAGACATGCGTAATAAAATCAAGGGATTTTGTGGATTCAGAACAGATGTTGTTAAATTAGCACCACTGATCTGGCAGAGGAATATAAAAGAAGAAGAGGAACGGTAATACTTAACTAAAGAACATTCAGTTTGATCTTGAAACGTTTATACCATCTTCCAGTACATTAAGACCACTTTGTGCCATCAAATGAAGATATTTCCGAGAAGATTTTAATATCATCTGCGTAAGCAAGTGTCGGAAGATTGATGTTCAATATCAATCATCATTAATAGGGTAGCCCAGACCAAGGCGAATAAATTATTTCCGTACAAGGTTATAGTGAGGTCAATTCTTTTAAACGCAAGAATAATGTGAAGTGGAGCAATAACACACCATATCGTAAAGCTCCAAGCTCCAAGTTTGAATACGATTAGGAGAACACCTATCTGACTGCTAGATGATACAGCTCAAGAGGAGATCATTGATGCACACAATACTAGATTACTTTTTTTGTCATATTGTATTATTTAACATTTTTATTATACGAGTGTATGGAAATCCAACTGGAAATAAAACTTGTATTTTTGCTTTATCCTCCTATCAATGTTAATAAATTCATACAAAGAGATTACTTTGTTATAGCAGACATTCTGTAAAGATTGTTCATTGAAATGTTTAATATTATTATTGTCATTTTAATGAATTCGATTAGTGTTGAACTATTCGAACTTTCCGAACTCTTGCATTTCTTTAACCAGTGTTTTTGTGTAATATCTCAAACAGCTTTTATCTTCCATACGGACATATGTGTATCATCTTCGAACAAATGTTACCACATATCCTTAATGCACTTTAGATAAGTTTTAATGTAATAGCCGTCGATTTCAAATTAAGAACTCGTACATTAAAACGTCAGTGAAGAGCTCTCGATCTAATGAGCACTTCTTTGATGACGCTCTTGTATTTCTTAATTAATCTATGCCTTTACAACCGGACACAGATAGAGACAATTTATTGGAACTTTGAATGCTATTAAAGCGAACTAATTGTAATATATCCGCCAAAGAGCATGGAATAAAATTCAGAATTTCGTAACAGAGCCTAATACTTATGTAATTTTATACATTCAACATTTACTTACATCGTTTATAGCCACTACGTGATTTGACTGTCACATTTAAGACATTCTTGTAATCGGTTTTTTCGAATTACTGTGGTGAGCATATTAAGTGACTGCAAATACGTTGAATACGCGGCAATCAGATCCGCTTATTTCGAAATTTTAACTAAATGAATTTTAATTGAATTACAGGCGGTGGTTATTTCATTATAATTAATATAAAGCAAAATGTTTGCTACATATAAAGAGACATAAAATATTATTTTGCTCAATGGTATGAATGAACGAATCGATCCTGTGCCAAAAGACTTCTTATATTATATTTTTGTAGCTGTCGCAGAGGCAACGCTGACACACTGAACTTTGGGATCTAAATCTGCTTCACCTGCAAATGTCTGCACTAGCGTAACTTATTTTCCGAGTTAGTGGTCACGTATATTTTTACTTTTTTTTTTTATTTAACCTATTACTCTTGTTTTCGCGTCTCATTAGGTTTACTAGGTTAGTTTCGAACGATCAGTATTTTTATTTTTCAATTGTACGCATGAAAAGACTTTTGAAACAAATACTTCTAGTATTTTCTGATGGTCTAAACAAGAAAATTATTTGCATAATATAACATTTTATAAAAATCGTAGTACCTTAGAAACAGGTTTACGGCAACTTCCGGTTAACCGGAAGCGTAAGAAACTTGAAAATACTTTAGAAACAAAGTAAGTACAAAATTTTTGCAAACTTAAAATGTTTAAAGCTAAAGTTTCATTAAGCGCAAAAATTTTGGTTAGCTACTTTTATGGAGACCCCTGTGCAAATTCGTTACTTTGTATGGTAAAGATCAGGCACACTTGAATTTTAGCTTTGTAGTATAGGTACATCAATAAAGGGTATTGTAACATTGACGACCGCCAAAGGAAAATCAAAATGAAGCGCTAACAAGTTTTCGTTTTTTATTTGTTATCGGGCTATTGATAAAAATATAAATAATAACGTTTTATCGCCGGTTCGCTTCAATTTGTTCCTGTAATTATGTTACATATTAATAATTTATTGAGGTGGCTATTGGAAACACAGGTATCATAAATGCTCCTAGCCTGCACGAATGGAGATACGAAAACTCTCACTTAATACGCTCTAAATCTTATCAACAACAATGGACAATAAGCATTTGAGCTGGATTGGTCCACACATTTTACCTAGTCCTCAAAATTCATAGACGTACCTTCAATTTTTGAAGGGGAAACCACAGCTACTACTAGATCAGTTCCGTTATCAGCTAGATTAAATTATTGGTTCGAATATGATGGTCCACCGGCACATTATCTGTATGTTGCTGGGACTATTTGAAAGAGAAAGTTTACCTAGGATCTGTTCTGCATCATACAGATGCTATGACTCGTATTCAGGCTGTTATGGCATGGCGTTAATAAACCAAGGCAGGCTACAAAGAGTTCGCTGCTTTTATGATAAATCATGCGAATGGATGCTTGAAGTAGACTGAATACATTTTGTGAAAATACATAGGTGTGAGGATGTGTTTAAAAAGTTCAAGGTTTATATCTTACACTTTTTTTTTTTACTAGGAATATAAAAATACTGTAAATAAAACCTTAAAAAAATATTTAAAACTTGCAACCATTCGCTTAAAATTTTCAAAATATGCTCAAAGTTATGTTTCTAATATTCCAGTATCCTCTCCAGCTATTAAAGTTACAGCGACATTCAATCCATTGCTAGCTTTTGTCTAACTAGCCTGTCTAGCTTTTGTCATCATGTGAGATGTAGCTATACACGCGGGAAAAGAGATTTTCGAAATTAAAAGTTTACAAGGGATTAGTAGATCTTTTGGAGAACGTCCCATGATATAAATTTTACCGTAAACAGCTGCAAGTACTGTTTAAAGTAGCAACAAGTATCCTGCACGTCTGCGTGTTTGATTCTGGTTATCATTTTTCACAGTCAGTCATTTGTTATTTTATAAACGTCAATGGCAGTCTATGTCAATGACGATGTTTACGCGTATCGCATACACGTGTAGCTAATATCACCTCGACGTGAATGATTGACCTTAATGGGGTAGATACGTATTTATTTTTATCACTGTCTGGGCTTCTCGATAAATAATTTATTTATATAACAATATGATGAGTCAATATCTGCTACAAACACAATTAATTATTGTAATTTGTTCATTCATATCGATTCAGATGTTTTGTGTTACACATCCTTTCTGTGGAGAAGCTTTAAAAATAAAAAATCTTGCAATCTATTTATAGAATAAGCAATTAGCTATAAAATGAAGTGTTGCAGACTATTCAAGGTCTGTAACCCTTTAACCTTTTGTAGAATACTTCCAAAATGTGCAACAAAAGCTATCTAAATTACCTGGTTACGTACGTCTAAGCGTACGCTACTTGTTATCATAGAGATAAAGCTTGCGGTGCCTACTTTACAAAGGTTTACGCGTAGTAAGTCAACACTTCACGTTGGTTACGTTTATCTTTTCTATAAGTTATCGTTCTTGTCTACCTATTTTAACAGAACAAATACCGAAAATAAAATAGGTGGTCGGGAAACGATATGCCTCAATTAAATTGCAGATCTAGCTATTACGCATGCGAATGTAAACAAAAAATTACGTATGAATGTGAAGGTTGCGAAGGATGCATTAACAATTAGAGTCCGTAAAAGTAATGTTAGATTATGCTCTCCTAATACTGCAACAAGTGCACACGCCAATGAGATCTGTCGCCTTTTCGATTTTTATAATGTCAGGGTTCAAACAATTATTAGACTAAAACAATGTTCCAAACACACCGACAGATTAGCCAACATGATGAATAGAAGAATATTCCCGTTGCAATAATATTCAAATGAAAACTATTGATAAAATTAAGGATGGATAGTAGGACATTGCCAAAAAAAAAAAATAAAACAAAAAGAACTAACAGAAAGTTTAACAGATTGCACTCCCCTCAGACAACCAAATCACTTACTTCGAAGATAATACAGAATGACTAATAAATAACCAATAGATTCTTGTTGATGCTGGTATTTTATTGTCTTTGGGACCTATACTTCGATTAATTGGGCACGTGTCTTCAACTAGTACCATCGCTTTTTTTACGAATACTTATATCAATCAATTTCCTTATTCATCAGTCAAAAATCTTACAATGTGCATCACTAAATCTTTATATTTACAGGTGTGGCTATCTACTTTAAACTCATTGTAAGTTAAATTTAATTATCACTATTATTTCTTTTAATTTGTATCTGCAAGCTTTGTAGTGCGACTCGATCGAAGCTTTGAAATAAAGGAGAAATATTGATAAAATTTGAAAATCTTTATTGAAAGTATGGCCGTCCACCCCGGTGTTATTGCACGCGTGAAAATAATGCATTCAAGCCGGATTTTGCACAGTCAATTTTTAAAAAGATGAAGAAATCTGAGCAACATTTCTGTAAATTTGGTTTCTTAATGCCACCTTTTGCTACTTATTTATTTTTATGACTCTGTTCGTGGTAACTCTGTATAGTTTTTAGTTGCCTTTAAATTCAAGATACTTTGATTTCCAAGTATTTATCGATTTAAAAATTCTTAGTTTATTTATTTTTATTGCTGCAGTTTTTTTTGTTTACCGAGTTTATCTCCTTAGTCTGTTATTGTTTATATATTCTTAAAAAGTAATGTCCAAATATTATAAATTCATTTATGTAAGTTTTTTAACAATACTTAACCTTAACCAATCGCTACGCCTAAGAAGCTAAAAATAGATCAGGGAAAATGTGGCAAATTAATAAAAGAATATAAATTTAGATATTTTCCCTTCCATCATTGAGTCGTAAACTTAATTTAATTTAATTTAACGTAAAAGAATTTTGACGTTAAATTAAACTTGTCTCGTAGCATTGATGCCGTAACGCTTCTTATAAAATTAACGGCAATATTTTGATGTATGTATGTATGTGTGTTCTCTCTCAATACGTATTACACAACAGTCTGCTTCTATAAAAAGTTCGTATTGCACGTATTGCATATTCAAGCGCTTCTCAAATTAAAAGCCATACATTATTCAATCAACATGTCTTACCAGTTATAACTCTCAGAGAGCATCCAAGCATAGATTAAACAATAAAACTCGAATAGAAATAAATAAAAGTGCTATCAACATCAATTAAATTTCATAACATCCGATTTATAAATACGTAGCTACGTTGAACGGGTGTTTGTAAAGAATTGGTGCCACCATGCGAATGGAAACAAAAAGACAATTTCATTTGGGCATATCTAACGGATGATTAATATTAAGGACGGTAGTCCGACAGATAGCTTGAAAGATATTTTCATGCTGTCGTGCGCAAGAACCTTATAGTTGCAATTAAATCTTTCGATCTGGCATGCTTTTTCTGTAAATTCTTCACATTAATGAATTCAGTTGGTGAATCGAATATGCAAGTAAATTTTGTTTTTGTATCGTTGATGTTGCGACGCTTGTATAAAGAAACTGAATTATTTTAATTGGTTGTATCAATAAAATGTACATGCACATATATCATCTTTTTGTGGTTTAATTTCACATGTACATTTGTTATATGCGGGAAGAATTGAACTACTAACTTGAGAGTATTGCCTCCAACGATTGGTGTGCTTCAAGGAGCGATACCACTTATGTTCTAAAAAATTTCGAATTAAAAATAAGAAGTACTTTTTGTGAACCTCGGTCTTATTTCTCAGTATTTTCTCCAGCGTTGCTCTTATCTCTTTAATTCGACCAAGTAGTAATCGGCATTTTGTTCCACGTTTGGTGAAACTCTGTGTTTTCCGAGCGAATTTTTAAATCTCGAACTCGAATTTCATAAATTTTTTCATAGCGACCAATGAAGTATATCTTGGTCGAACAAATCTTCCTTTTTCTTCAAATGCCGTCGGTTTTCCACAATTTTTGCCTTCGGCTGGTCAAGCAGTGATACGTAGTGGGCCTCTGTCATTGTTTTTCTCATTTCAAGAGAGTCGATTAATGCAACGCTATGACTCTGCCAAAAATAGTCGCCATTACCTTGCCTGCTGATAGAACAGTTTTTGGATCCTTCAGAGCTGATTCATCTTTTGCAGACCATTGCTTCGACTCTGCCTTGGCTTCAGGAGTTTCATCTACAGTTATTGATTAACGTGAAAACTCTGAACTATTTCGTTTAAAGTGCCTCAAGAGGGCTTCATTCGAATATGTTTTCGGTTTTGGATGAGCATTTTACATTTTTCTTGTCCCAATCTGCATCAACACATGACAAGCGCGTTCTTTCGAGATACTCATAGCCAGAGATATCTCTATAACTTTAACTTGATGGCCATTTGGTGAACTTTTCCAATATTATTGGTAGCTGGTTCGTTCTAGTGAGACCACGTTTGAATTCACCTGCCCAAAATTTCACTATGACAAATGATGATGCAGAACCTCTTAAGCAACGTTTAACTCGAACGCAAGAATTACAGCATTCGAGTTTCTCAATTTTTACGGATACACTAACAGACGATTGTTAAACAACTGACCATGCAATATGGCCGAAATTTAAGTTTCTATACGCAATACAAATTCCTATAACCATTCAAGAAAATCTATTTTAAGCCAATAACTTGAATAATAACATAATAACCTGAATAGTAATGACACAAGATATTTTGATATATATGCCTAAATACACAGTAACATTAACATCTAGAAAAATCAATGGGCATTAAGATATTAATAATTTGTCTTTCGAATTTTCATTTGGTATTTCCAAAGGAAAGGTACTTAGTCAGCTATGCACATATTTAAATATCCAAGGTTGTAAAGCATAGTCTGCAAGCATTATCTTAAAATTCTCTACTCTCTTCCGGGAGTCCCGATAAGCAACTTACGTACCTTTACTCCGCAGTTATCAGGCATATTTGCGTTGGTAAGCTAATTGTCCGTCTCTTCAGAGAAGATAGACTTTTTATTTTTTAATCATCATAGTTGCTCTCTATTAATCACTAAATAAATCTGCATTATAAGTATATGAAGTTACCACCGTAACAACATGCACTTACATAAAATAGACCAGAAGAATGCAGAAATCTTCAGAAAAAATATATAAAATAACATAATCATTGAAAAGATGTTATTAATAATTGTATGTACTATCAAATGACTCCCATATTGGCTACTAAGTATGACGCTCATCTTAATACAACTTTTTAGTTAGAGTCTGAATTGATAAACTTATCTAAGGTTCTATAATAGACTAAATACTTTAGCAACTGCCGTCGTATAAGGGTATTCAAAAATAAAAATTACCTACCTGTGTAAAAAAACATATAGTTACATAAGTAAGTTTCTCTGATTTTTTTTTAATTTTTTTTGGGGGGATTTTTTTAATTTTATAAACATCACACGATCAAAAATTTTCCTTAAAATAACATATTTTTGTAAATATTCAGTACTATGGGTAGTATTAAATACAATTGGGTACTGGAGTACAGAAAATTCTGAATCGAAAGGTGACGAAACTTAAACGCTTATATTTTATGAAGATAATAAAAATGTACACGCTTTCGTGAGAAGTATGAAGGTCATTAACTTCGTTGTAAACGTTTACTCTTATGGTACTCTTCTTACTGTGCGGCATTGGCGACATTTTAAGCTTACTAAATGACCGTAATTACTCTATCGGGGCACATATGGTGCCTTCATTGTCGCGAAAGACACCAAAAACGGCAGGCATTACGTCCTCCGTGACGTAATTAATAAATAAACCTACAACTACACCTACGCGATCAATAAAATGACTACTTTCTTCCTATTGAGCTCACAGCCTACGTGATGATTCTAAAAATTTCAGGAAATCTACGTCGGAATAATAACGTATTAGTTCGACAAACTTTCCAGATGTCGCAAAAAAAGTATTAACAATATAGACGGCGTCCTCAAACTAACAAATGACCCGCGAAAATATTGTGCAAGACATATTGTGCTTGTCTACAAGGTCGTATGTTATACAGATACATACGTACATGTGCTAAAAATGCCGTTCTAAATACATTCACATATATTACCTCTAGCGGATTGTATAAACATTTATGAACTAAGGATGTAACACATGTTCGTATTTCTTTCTAATTATTTATATTGGGAAGTCTTTTGGAGTCTTTTAAGATATCATGTGTTACATGAAGGCAATTACTGATGTCAAAGTACTTAGAATGTGTATCTTACAGATTATCATTATCCTTTTTATGTAGAGTGTTTCAATCGTTTACTTCTGTAATTTTCATATCATTTAAAGCTAGTTTGCATGCACAGTTATCACGTTTATGAAGCTGCTACAAATCTTTGGCAACAGCGTAATGTTTCAATATCGATGAGAACTGTCAGAAAGGGTCTAGTAGACGCTAATTTATATGGCCGCAAAGTCTGCGTTAATTTTTAAAGCATTTTTGAGCGAAGATCATAAAAAAGCTGAAGTATTGTGGGCGAAGATAGACCAAGATTGGACACCTGAAGATTGGGCAAGGTTGTATTTTAGTTGTGAATCCTTTCATTTACGGTTTATCACAGTCATCTATTTTATATTTTTAGCTGTACATAAAAAGAAAGATTAATGTTATGCTTTGCTTTTAAGTTTTAATGAAGATAGCCTTAAAAAATCAATAAACTGAAGCCAGATGTTATACTGTAATTCGCCTATTGCTGCCTGTGTCTATACGCCGCTTTTATAGGTATTAACTAACAAAATATATGCTACGGAATTCCCAATTAAGTGTGCCAAACTGTTACGAAATATACTTGGTAGTTCTTAACGAAACTGTTCTTATAATTATTAAAAAATATATATAATGGTGTATTTGCTTTTGGATTATAAATGTTGCGGGTGGAAAAAATGTTCCTTTATTTCAGTAAAGCAAAGCTCGTGTCCCGGTCTTAAAGTCCCATCTTTTTTTAATTAAATTTGCGCTACGGAAATTACATATTCCGGAATTTTCCCTGGCATTCTTTTAATTAATTAAAGGATTCATTTTAAGCATTATGTGGATCCAGAATAAATTAAATATCGTATTTAAAGTTATTTTTTATACAGTCTTTATCCAAGATGCTTTTACACTTGACGGTAAAAAAGAACTTAATGATCATCTTAATACAAGACTGCAGAACATTTATAAAATTGACCGCGAGAGGTTAGGGATACAGAGCTGCTTCGGTACATGTCGGCACTTCTCGGATTTCTATGCTGTGTGCTATATCGCAGTGCGAAGTTTAGGAGTGTCGAAATTGAACGAAAAGTATTAAAAATATTGAAGATGCGTAGAAATGCATCAACTCGTCTGTTCGATTTTACGCTGGACGCTAAAGAAGCAGCTGCAATAAAGCTGAGTCAAATGCAATTCCAAAATCCGCAAGTTGCAGCACATTTAAAAACTATTTACGACAATTACGTTCTAGAACCTGACGCAATAACAAATGTGCAAAGCAATTCGTTGTTTGCTCGTCATTTACGTGAAATTGTTGACCGCGTACAAACAGTGCTACATACCTTAGATGATGAAAAAAGTGTTTCAGTTAGTGAAAAATTTAATACTCTTTTTATTACGTAAAAATGTAAATTTTTTTAGAGTACGCCATCTTTTTAACAACAGTGTTGCGAAAGATCCGTTATACAAATTCTAAGACCATTTTACATCGGTAGATGTAGAACGATTTTTCTGCGTATAAGCACGCAACGGACGGGACTCGGAGATGCCACTGTAGAAACGTATGCTATGAGGCTACGGTATAGGTGTTGAAGGTCTCACATCCGCATTTTTTCAGCTTTTTAAGCATATTCGGGAAATTGTTTACTACTTTTGTGAATACCCAGCAGCAAAGGTGTATTGCTCTTTATATCACTTTATTGCATTCTTCATAAACAATAAACAAGTTTAATCATTCTTGTTCGTATAATTTAAACGTGCCTACTTATAACTGAAAACCAAGTGACATTTTATCAATTCTGGATTATTGCTTCGTACATATGTACATTGGCGGGTACTTCTTTATAAAGACATTTTCCGAAATATTATTTTTTTTTGTATTTTTGTACAAGTAATTTAATGAAATAGAGAGAAATAAATAGATATATTAAAAAAAAGTTTTGGCGCTTTTTCGACTTAAAGATTTAAAATTTGTGCATAAGTAGAACATGTTAATAGAATATATAAAATTACTATAAAATATTTTATAGTATTTTTAAGATATGATTGCTATAAAATGAATATTTCTATTATTTAATTTTCTCGGCGGTGTTGTAAATATTCTCAAGCATCATCCATTCTAAATATGGTTATTGCATTGGCACTGAAAATTTGTATTGCTACCTATAAAATTATAAACATTATCCAGTACAATATTGTTGCAATTTTGAGAAACTTGTTTGAACAATATTATCATAACAATTGAAGATGGATTTCAGAAGGATTCCTTCCTTTCAAACTATTCTCGCCTTTCGATTCAATGTATTGCTACCCAAAGTGATATATGTTGTAAACAAAGTTTTCACGATGTTTGCTTTCTCATTCAAAGTAGCACAAACATCTGAACGTTCGGAATTTTCAATCTATTAAAATACTCCGAATATAAAAACCTCTCACATAAACAAGTTTTAACGATCTTAATACGTGGATATTTCGAATAGGAACGATGGATGTTCAACAATTAATTCGAAAATCGTTATAGCACGTTATTCTTTACCCGTAGACCACCAAATAGCTTCTATTAAAAGCGAAACCATCTTTATGTGAACATAAAAACGTTTTTATTTAATTACAATTAGTACATTTCGTAGGTGTTGCTCTTGGAAGCGTCCAGTAATTTAATCGATTAGGAGACCGTCTTGACTAAATGACACGCCAACAATTTGAACGTTAGAAATGTATGGCCTCTACTGGTAATGTTCCGAATGGTCGAGTAGGTAGTAAGCTATCTACCCACCGATCTCGGCGGTTCGCGTCAATGAATGTAATACATCTATCTATCGCTATTAAATTGGTTCGTTCTTTTATCCTGACACCTGTAACCTATTGAAAGGCTCTGTCGGTATTTAAACGAATATTTGATGACTAAGTTGGAGATAGGGATGCTTACTTTCTAATTACGAAATGTCGTTAGGATAAACAATAAAGTTCTATACAAAAAATGACGTATAGATAGAATTTTAAAATGTTATGGCCGTACTACCACGTAGTCCTTATTACTTTTAAAAGCTTAACATTGTTTTACATTTTTGACAATTTTGTGTTGACTCAACTTCTCTCTGCCCGAAGATGTGTTAGTAGCACGATAGTAACAATTTTAATTAATAAAAAAATACTGAGATTTACATCAAATTTTCTTCGTTCAACTCCTATTCTTGCAAGAATTTTGAATTTCACTTGATCACCGTATACATTGAATTATTATAGAATGAAGTCTATAAAACCCACCCCGCCAAATTATGATCAGCTGTGCTGTAACTCCTTTTTATGGTGTCGGCCCAACGTGGTGCATAAACTTGTCAGAATCTCAGAAGTAAACTATTTCGTAGCTTTACTTTTTAGTTTACTATCACATTTTTCCATTGGGCAATATTTAATGTATAAAGCATCCGGTGGCTGCATTTTTGAAAACAATACAAGCACACTGTTGCAATGCATAAGAACATTTTTCATCCAATTTATAACCAAATGAAACAAATAAATTATTTAGTGAGATTACCTCTATGGTTCTTCATGATTTCAATCATATCTTGGAAAGGATTCGTTTATCGTTATTTTTATTTTGGAGAAGCAGCAAAGCCTTTTCAAATGTACCTAGTTCATCTAGGTACATTTGCTAAATAAAATGAATACTAAACGCATTGTAATTATACGCATATCTTTTATTAATAAAGACAAATCTTCATTAAAATAATTACGTCAGTAGCAAAAGAAAATTGACACGCAATTTACAAAAACGAATTGCAGTGCTAATTATAATGACAGCTCATTTATAAATCTACCAGTGTGATTCCCCATGAGACCGTACTTTTTCTATCCTCTTTGTAATATGTTAATAACTCTTGTTACGCTGTAACAACTTTAATTTCTTCGACATTGACTAAATTTTCTAATCACGTACATACATCATCGGTGAAGACAAATGTAAAATCATTTGATATTCCTTGTAACTAGATACGGTTCCTCGTTCGAGACTAAGTATTCAATCACATTCTCGACATGGGGTCGCTCGGATCGATTTTACTATCCAGAACAAGTCGTACCTAACGAGCGCGTATATTTCACATGCCTCGACGAAATTTTGACAAGTGCCAACGTTATCTGGGGATGTAAGAACTATGCGTATTATACGAGGAAAGCTTGGGCTTATCTTTAATAATTGTATTGAAAGTTTCACGCTTTCAAAGCGCCTGTTATCTGTCTTGTTCTATCTACAGCATTACTGCGTGGACTGATACACTTATTGTTATATTCTTACCAATAGGGATACAGGTAAAAGTCTTTCTTGATGTCTGGTAATTGAGAAAGATATGATTAATGCAGCGTCGCACTATTGGACTAAAATCGTTTCAAGAATGTAAAGAGTGAAAGCTAGTGTCATAAAATACGTTCACTTCCCGTCAACTGATTAGCTTTATAAGAAAAAGATCCAATTTCACACAATATTAAGGCAAGTGTAATACTTTGTACGAAGCTTCATTCAAACCGCACTTCTAAGCGAGAAATAAGGCGGAGCTTCTAATTCCTGCTGTATTGTCAAAAAAATCAAACGGATCGTGCAATTTACGGCCTTTGAGAACATATCTAAAACAGCACAGATTACAGAAAAAGCCGGTTTCCTCGAACGCGAAGGCTTAAAGAGAATAGACTGAGCTTTGCGAAAAACCATTTAGACTGTATTGACCTATAGCAAACAGTTATTTTGACAAATGAAAAGTGATTCCGTTTGGATAGTCCTGACGGATATTCGTATTATTATGCAAGACTTGCCAACAAAAAAAAGAAAAATTTGCGGCTCTTTATCATAATAAGCAAACCGTCAACATGATCACGTTGCGATTCCCACATCAAAAACTATTAATATCAAAGGATCCATGTCGTAGGGTCGTTCAGTATTAAATATTATTGCGAATGTCTGAGAACAGTTTGCGAAGCGATTATATCATGATGCCCAAAATTATAAGTAATGCAATAGAGATCAGTTAAGATGTCATACCTCAATTCGTTACTAAATGTTTGAGGTTATTTGTAAGAGTGGAAATTACATTCATTACTAATATTAAATTAAATCGTTGCCTCCTCTGTGTCCAATTTTATAGTAATCAGTTGATGTAGAATATACATATGTTTCAATAATAACAGAATCTAACTTTCATAATCAGCGCAAAGTACACAAAAACAACGGATACAGATACAATTTTCAACCATTGTGTTCCGAAAACGCTAGAAGTAACTAATAAGTGGTTGGAAAGGGCATTTGATCGGCTTTTCAAGCGAGTCATAATATTTAAAATAACTGATAAATAATAAACGAATGAAGGTATGCTCAGTTTAATAATTTTGCCGGTTTAGCTAAGGTTTTAGCTATTATCGGCGTTTATTTCTGCGGACTTTTTCGTGCGAATACTCAACAATAATATATTATCGTACAGGTAGTAAAAGATGTTCGCGTTTTTGTTCCTGAGCTGGAAAAGAAGTTGCTTGGTACAGATAGTCTAAGGCTATCATTGATAGGTATGAATTTTTTTAAACCAAAAAAAAAAACATTTTTTAAAAGCATATTCCTTTGTTTCGCACCAATAATTCTTATACTCAAAAAGCACGTATTTCTGAAGGAAAATTTTCATTACTCGATTAATCTTTTAACGTAAAGTACGATTACTTTCTTTGAATGAGCATATCACTATTCCAAAGGCCTGTGGGGTTGATTATCTCTTTAAAAGAAAATTGATTTTTTCCGTTTAAAAAATATTTTCTCTTATTAAAAATCAAATTTGTAGGGGGAATAAGCTTGTTCCTTTAGATTTGATATTTTATTGGAAAAAAATGTTTTTTTGTGCTTGTCGTTTAGAAAATGAGAACTTGCCTTTGATACAAGTAGATTCCAAATGCTTCATGCTAAGCATGCATCACGCCTTTTATAAACTGAGATTTAATGATACTATTTGAAGTATAAATAAGATAGCATTTTCAAAGAATAGAACGGAGAATATTATTATTATAAATTTGTTTCAGTGTTAAAGACTATCCTTTAATTTCTGGGAAATGCCACATGTTCCGCCGTATGTAAATAGTTGCTTACTAGGAAAGCCATAATAAAACAACACACATCGTTAGGATAGGAGTAGTAGTTGAGAGCATGAAAACATTATGATGTTGCACAAAGACAGTGTAAAAAAAGTAATTGAGATACATTCACTATATTATCATTTAAGAGATAATTTTGGTTATGTCTGATAGACCTAATTTTCGTCGAGATTATGCAATAGATCAGCTCAAATTTCGTGAGTTCAACGTCTAATATAAAAAAAATTGCGTTGAGCCGAATAATTTGAAATTTGTTCTGATTTTTGTACAAACATTCTCTTCTTAAAGGCAGGTTACTTTGGGCTATATTACTTTGTGTACAAGAAAGCAGCCAATAGAAGCGGTCCAGCGATCATGTATCATGTGATGCTATAAAATAATTCTGACTTTTAGAATATTCATAAGCTTTCACTCAAAAGAATCTTCTCGAAAATTTTGAATCCTGGACAATAGCCAAACATCGTTTAGTAATTTTTATGAAACATATTTAAAAACGGCAAATCTAATTCTGAAGCCACACCAAAACAAAATAAAACCATCATCGTATTTTACATGCCCGACCGTAGTAGCTTATCATAAATTATCCCGTCTCTTGTTGTTTTTATTCCACGTGACAAAACAACGCACGACGGCCACTGGGATACTTCTTTTCTCTAAACCTATACAGCTACTATTATTATTTGTCTCCGGTGCATAATATCCCATAAGACTACGCTCTACGATGCTGACTTATTTCGATCTCGCGTTCTCACGATTCCCAGTAACGTATATGCCACCGTGGACTTACTCGAACGGGACATGATCCCCTTCGAGCATCATCCGCGACCATTCGCATTGTATGTAGATCTCGCACACGCTTATACTATATATAGAGAAATATTTTATTGCTCTGATTTCGTAATGTCGTAAAACTGTTTACCATCTATGTGTAATGGAACGAAAGAGGAGAAGCAGTGGGTACATTTTATTTGTGCAAATGCCCGTTACCTTATACGGGACACTATCGGTGCTTCTGTTGCCTTGTTCGAAGACAACTCCGCCCGACGGCGCTGTGTCATTTTTTACATCCGCCGGGCCCAACAATTCTATATTGTTCCGAACAGGCCGAAACAAAATGGTCGAGAAAAATAAGAGAAAATACACTTTTAGCCTTATCCGCTGGCAGCCGTGTATTATGTTTTTTACGTTGAGCAAGGTTCGTTTTCAGAGTCCATGACTCCATTTCAGAGAGCATCTGAAAGAAATCTGTACACGATCGGTAAATGTGGATGAAATTGCTATCAATAAAACCAAATTAAAGTAATTCAATTACAAGGTTTCCTAAGTTCGAAAAGTCGAAAAAATTTGTTACTGGAACCTTCTAGTTATACTGAACGCAGTGTTAAAGGAACATTTGTTCTGGTAAATGCTCTCAGCGATATTCTATAGTTGAAAGGACATGTTGATTGGAAATTTTCTGCAGTAGCCGAAGAATATTTGGAAGACTTTATCTTAAAAAAATGTGAAGCTAGTTAACAAATCTTTGCTTAAGGTGCTGTTAACTGATACCAATAAGATTATTAGCGATCCCTAATAGGCAAAGAAAATGGAAATAATACTTCTAATTGAAAATATTTATAATGCCATGTACTAGGAATAGCTTCTAAGTAAGTTAAGACTAAGTGTCCTTAAGTCAGATTAATCGGAATCCAACGTGAACAGATCCTCTTCACGATATGCCTAAAGATAAGTAAGTCACACTTCTCAATTACATTGTGCATATCATCACGACGAAATTCTAAAAATCAGTCCTTTCCCTTAGATCTTTAAAAAAATAAGTTCTTTAAAGACCTACTTAATAAATACATACAATCAAACACATCCATAAAGTGCTTTTCTTGATAAATTTAATGTATATTTCCCTCTACAAACATTTTTAATTTTGTTCAGTTCTTTTATCTGACAATGAGATACGTACATCTATATACACGTCTACATATGTACGTCTTGAACTTTGGAACCTACATGCTTTCGCAAACATTTTCCTCAGTGCTTTTCTTGATGATGTTTTTTTGTTTTTAGTTCCAAAAGAGCTTTATACAAAGTTTCTTTGGAATAATTAACATATAACCTTGTTCCCAGCTGTTTTCCATGTCTGACGGGCATATTGCATCTATTGCAAGTTATTCTCCCGCTATTGTTATGTTGAGCCTTTACTAAAATCGAAAACATTAACGTGAAAAGCACTGCGCCCTTTTCTATGGTGTCACTATTTCGTCAATAACAAATGTCGAATTTTATAAAAATAATAACGTCAAGTCTAGATAACGTCTAGTCTTTTGTAAAAGCTTGAGAATAAAACAAACTAAACAAAAAAAAAAAAACTACAATTTCAGACGATCTCTAATTTTAAATTGAAAACCTCCATTTCGCATATGTCCTTGAAGCAGTACTGTTCGCGACGCTGTCTTTATCTACTCGAATGAAAAGCTTTACCATCATTTAGACCTAATTGAAAACTTAATAATCCGAATACCTTCTACGTACGAGTGAATTAAGACCACACGTGAAGCTATTCATTAAGGTGCCGATGTAGTGATATATCGTTTGGTTTCTATTTTATCTCATGTAATTAAGATCGGTTAATTAAGATCAAGCTGGATTGATCGAGAACGAATAACACGTTTATATGTTTGTTAGTAATAATTGACGTATACAATTTATTTCTAATAACTTCTGAATAGAATCTTTAATCGTTATTTATAGTTAGCCACCGCAAAAATGTTAATAAGTCTTGTGTTACCTCTTTGGTCGAAGGGAATCGGTTGGCAGGCGTTATTTCTACGCGTGTCGCACATGTACACTGCACCACCGTTTCTAACACCAGTCTGATTCGTTCTAGCTGTCGGAGCACCAACCAGTACCCTGCAATTAAAGTGAAATAATTAAGTAATATAATCTAGTTGAAATTAAACGTCTTCTTATTAATTTTATTATATATGCAGATCTTGAAGAAATTTTATGTGTCCAAATTTTATGTCACAATTACTATTAAATAGCTTTTTATAATAACGCCGATAAGATTATAACACAAACAAAGAATCATGAATCAAAATAAAAGCAATTGGACACATTGGCAGTTTGTCAGCAATTCTATACAAGAGCGGAGTCTACTTATTCCGTAGTCGCGTTACGGCTGTCGCACATTTCATCTGCCGAACCTGTATAACGGCTGTGATACATAAAATTGTAATACAGCTCTTAAGCTACTTGTTAAATGTAACTGGTTCCTCAGAAAGAAGAAGGTGTTTTTAAAATTATTTAACGGTAGTCTTCCACTACCGCAGTATATGGAAAGCAGTATAATCGATAAATACCTAATTTGGAACACATGAAATAGTTTAGTCAGCCAAAGAGAGACATATTTAAAAAATATTTACAAAAAGCAAAATATTTTAGATTGATAGTAGATAGCACACTTAGATTTGACTCCTAAAATATGAATAAAAAGATATGAAAAGCGTTAAAATCAACTAAAACCCAAGACAGAATCATGGGAGACAGCCCAAAGGAGTTAGTCGTTGACGAATTGTTAATAGTCCATTGAATCCATGCCATCGCACTAGAAATCATCAGCTGTAATAAGCATGTTATAATATATTGAAGAAACAAACTATAAAAACGGTTATAATCTACGAGTTTTATTGCTGCCCACTTAGTATCTATAAAGAATCACTATATACGTAGAAAATGGGTGTTCGGATCACATTATGTGATATTGGAAGGAGAAATTCTCAAACACATAAAGAACGGTTTTAAAAAACATCGCCAAATATAGCGGTTCAAGTTGTCGCATCATACAAAAGCGAAAAAATGCTACCTACTTCCTAAAACGGCGATTAACAATCTTTTTGCGGCTCTATAGTTGTACGCTATCAAATTCGGTCCGTAATATTTCAACATCCGACAGGAATCTAAATCAACGGCGGCATAATTTGTTGTTAATCTTATTTATAAACGCGTTTCCGTAAATGGAGGCGCAATGCCAGGTTCGCCACACAACCAACGCTCAACGAAAACTCTTCCGAATGTTATCTTTGCCGGATGACGTCCTGTTCTCCTGTATAGGTTCCCTTTTAGAGGATTCATCAATAAGCTATATCTCAATCTAACATCTAAAATTGCAAATAAATGATAACGCTAACATAAAAAATACGTTGATCGAAATATCTTTATTTAAAGATCTTTTTCCTTTAAAATTCTGAAATAAGGACCACGAGTAAAGCTATTTTAGCATTAATAGAAAATATATATAAAACTATGTGTATAGTTCACTAAATTCAAAAATACATAAAAAAATAAGATGGATCAAAAGGAATAAAATTAGAAGAGTCGTAAAGCCACTTGCTCTTCCAACTGTACCACTTAAACTAGCAATAAGTATGCAAGATAACATCGTAGATAACATATTATACATTTGAATGAATAAATATATAGTACATGAAAATATATAGTAGAATTACGCTATCTCATTTGAGCGCGCTAGCAACGCTTGTACCAGCCACATCCGCAAATGCCTCCGAAATTGGATACCGACGTAATACTAGGAAGGCTATATAAGAACGTTGAAGGAGACCTGCTCGAAATAACATTAACATAACATTGTTATGGCCAATGTTCATGTTTTGGACAGTCATAAGTTATTTTATTTTGCGAACAAGAAAGTGGTTTATTCTACGTGTACAGACAAGCATTGTAGCAAAAAACGACCGTGCTCTAAATTCAACCACTTTACCTCGCTCAGCTTATGCGATATGCGATGACGGTTACGTATACCAAACCAGTAACCCTAAAAACAAATTCAACACCTACTGAATTACTCCATACGCGTCAAAAGTCGTCAAACAATAGCCAAGCATATCACGGTAGGAAAACATATAGTATCAACCTTAGATTAGCGTCAAAAATGACTCCTAAGTAACGTAGCGCAAAGATATTTCATCAATTTGAACCTTTATAATAGTTCTAAGCAAGTCACTGTAGTTAGTGCCACAAAATTATAGAAGCAATGATTTATCAGAGTTAATCCTTAAACATTGTTTAGGAAAGAATTCCGACAGAATTCGTATAAGTACGTAGTTAATTATGACCGAACTGATAACAATGTTAGTAGACGGGAAAGTAAATAATAATTGCGTATCGTTGGTATTGGCAACAAAAGAATCTGGTCATTAGAAAATAAAAAGGTGCAGGATTATTGGGATCCTGTTCATGAGTTTCCAGTTCGAAGCTATTTTCTCAATTCCCCAAAATGAACTCGGCGGGCGTGATTTAAATTTCGATAACTTTGAGGTACTGCCTCGTATATTTAATAACATAAAGAAACGATGATACCATCATAAAAATTGTTATTAAATCATTAAAAGAGCAAAGTCTGCGATTATCATTGTCTTCCCGTGTGTATAAACGTTCTATTAATTTACTGCATAATAGTTCTGATAACACTCGCATTTGCGTTTGCTTTTCTAATATTCACTTCATCATTCAGTTTATAACTCTCGATAGTTCGTGTAATTATTAAAAATAAGCGTCCAATTTGGAAACATTCCTCGCGAAATTCATTGCATCGAACACTCAGACGTAATATTTATTTATAGTTTCCAGATTTTCAATAAATCGATGCGCTAGGAATTACGACATAGGTCATTAGGCCACCACCATATCACTGACGGTACCTGTTTAAATAGAGTAAATCAGCACCGATACTAGACTAGAAACGGTATAAGAAGACCGAAACGAGTTCATAAGCATATCTACGCCGCCATTAATGTTGTACATGTTTCGTCTTCGTCTTGATATGGGGCGCCGCTACATCATAATGGGGTGTAGGTGTGTCTTCCTGTTTCAATCTATTAAATTGGTTTACTGGGTTATATAATGATGCATTGTCCGTGATTATGACTATATTTAACGTACTTTAATAACTTGAAGACCGAGACAGATGACGTGCGATAGTCTACAGTCTGCGGTTTAAAAATTACGGTTTAACTAGTACGTTGATTTGGTAGCCCCCTGTTTCCTTAATTATTTTCGGAGATGCAATATTAACTGCCTTAGAAGTATATATGTGTGTACAACCTAGGACGTGTGTCTGCAGTAAATAAACTGCTAAAACTATGGATTTCAGCAGTTAAATTAAAAAAGAATGCCGAGAGTTAAGAAGGGAATCTGCTAATTTGGTTTTGAAAGAAGAAATACGCATTTTTAATGGAAATAGGCCGGTTAGGTTTTTTTTTTTGAACGGTGGATCCAATTGCATAATAAAATTAATTGGAACACAAATTTTAAAATAAGAATATTTATAAAATTGGGCAATTAAGAAGTAAGCAAAAAACCGCTCAGCTTTATTGAGGTATATCACTGACGTCGATGAACAAAATTGAGCGTATTGTGAGAAACATAAATTCACAGATAGGTTAATAAATAAAAAACAAAGGTTTTTGCGATCGTATCAAAATGTTGAAGATGTTTACGTACTGTGCGATAAGTCGTTGCCAAAATAAATTGGAGAAATGTTGAGGTTAGGATAGATTTGCAAAACTTGAATTGATTTTATTTGAATTATAATAAAAAGTAGTTTAAGCTGCTATCAATCTCTTAATTAATAAAAAGATTACGACAACTGAAAGAAATTAGCAGCGCCTTTTTAGCACTAAGCAGCACTAAGTTAGCCATTACAAATCTTATCCATGTTATCCCTACGAAATTCTAAGAATTTCGAGGGATAAAAATTTCGAGGGATACCCTAGAAATTGGGTATATAATAATAGATAATTATTATATATAGAGAGAAATAGATAAATATAATAGATATCTTCTCGAAAAAAAGTTGACAGTTTAATTTTGTTATTATTGATCAAATTAAAGGATTCGTTTAATTTGTTTTGTTGGTTAAAATGACAAAAAGACAATCGAATCAAAGCAAAAACCATTTATACTTTCAAAGTACTTAAAAAAACATTTTTGGGAAAGTTGCTATTGTAGTCTCCCTGATTTTTTTGTCTAGTGCAGCTGTGATTGCTGGAAAAATGGATGTGGCTTGCTTACTTGCTGTGCATGTTTCATTTAATTTTATCATATATTTTTGAAGAAACCTTTTTTTTGACCAATTGCTAAAAAAAGAAGAAAATGTATAGTTTCCTTTATAAGATAATTAATGTTTGTAATAGTGAGTAGGTTACTTGGAACATGGTTCATATTATTTATGGTTCTATTATCATACCTGATAAATGTTGTAGGTACCTCATAAATAAGTAGGTATGCAAATTCTATTTAACTATCACGTTGAGATTTTCAAGGTAACACGCACGGCTTTGTTTCACTGCTCTGCCTACTGTTTTGTATTATAAGTTGTTTCGTCTAAATGGGGTCATACCCTATCCAAAATAACCAGACGCTTACATCCAGCACTCTTGGAAATGTAAAACCTGCCTATTCGATCCAAACATATTTAAAATCATTCAAAAGATCTTTTGTTTAAAATTCCTTTCATATTTAACTTCATCCGATATGCTTATACATCCTGCAAATATACGCAATCTGCTGTTGTAATCTAAGTACGCTTTTAATTTAATATTAGCATGTTTACATTATTTCGTACTTTACGGTTTTCCTGTCAAAGTAAAGGAGGGGAACTTTCTCGTACGTTCATTAACTCTCAAGGGAGTCTATTTTCGATTCTAGTCGACAAAAACAAGAAAACACCTGAAGAAGTTCTTGAAATACACGCTGACTCACTGGCTTGGCAGAACGACAATGTTTTGTGTAAATATAGTCGCGTTGGATTGGCCTATCAATTGCGTTTGGACTATGATTAATCCGATCAATTTGGTAAGATCTATTCTGGCGATGATGCTTAAACATGACAGGAATTACGGAAGTTTCAAACTGCTCCATATCGTCTTTAATAAAATTTCTAAACATATAAAAGATTTTAACAAGAAACGTCTTCAGCATAATTTTTTTAATATTATAGCTAATCCTTTAAAATTAGGTTTATGTTTAAAGCAACTTATTCTTTAAACCGGTTTATTACACAGGAAGATAGAGAAAAACGCTTTATGTAACTATTTGCATGTATCTACGATAACAAGCTTGTTAGTAGTGGTCTCATCTCTAAAAATATATATGTAACAACACTGCCTGGTGTTAAATCAATCGAGAGAATTAGGACGAGGAAGCGAAAGTGTTAAACTAGTTAAAACGGTGCGGCTCGAAGGTCAAATATGTACAGAATTTAGAATTTATTGCTACTTTGTAGCGTAGAGGCAATAACACGTCTGTTAGTATAAGATTATTTTATATATTTTCTATTGAAAAATCTACATTAATTAAAATCTCCCTTTTCGTTTGTACCTTCGATATTTTTCAATTTTGGTCAATGAAAACGAACGATTAATAGAAACATTAATAACACACAAAAAAAAACAGCGAAAACTACACGGAATCGACCGTGAGGTGTAATCAGCCCGAACTTGATTTAAAACATTACAACGAGGATTGCCGGGTTAAATCTCTATCCAAATCGTGCCTATCAGGATTTTCGTTACTTCGGAAGCTTGGATTGAATCAAACCACGACGGCTAACTCTAGACCTTAGGGTCCAGGTAAGGAGCTCCTGGCATTAGGATGAATCCAAAGAAATCCCCAACCAGGCACAATACGGTCAACGCAGTGAGACGCTGCTTCTTCCTATATGTATATTTGCCTCCGCCACAAACGTGAAGGAAGCAATAATAATAATAAATACATAGAGGAGCAAGCAACCAGAAACTGGTTAAGGAACTGAAGAACTTTATGGGTAAACGCCATAGAGTAGATGTTTGTTTAAATGATCGTTGAAGTCTGTGTAGTCATGGCATGGCAACGGATGGAAGGAAATTAAAAGCCATATAAGTTGGCCAAAATTGCAAAAGGATCATATCCGTCATTGGTTCTAACCGGTTTTTTATTTCTAATAAAGCTAAATAAAATAAGCAATAAAGACACGGAAAGGTAGTGAAAGGGTCTCGTACTAGGAAAGTATTTCAGGCAAGCGAAGCCACTCATATCAGGTTCACCAAAGACAGCAAAATAAGGCTATCATTCTGCAAAGGAGACATTAGGTTACTGATAGGTCATGTGGTCCGAAAATGTCACATATTCAAACTAGGAAAAGCTAAAGATTAAATCTCTTGTCTATGCCAAGAGAATTGGGTGATGACAGAACACATTTTATGGCATTAGTCGTAGATGACACCAACATTTCAGTTGACCATTTTCGCATCTACTAAACTGAACGAAGGAAATCTTAGAAGAGAGATAAAACTCATTAAAGGCTTCACTCTATTCTGACGCACACAAGGGTATGTTGTTACAAGCGATCTATTAAGGCTGCAGTGACCAAAGGCATCGGTGCACTAATAATAATAAAGCATACGTACATTTGTACGTATGCTTTATTTATTTATGCATTTGTAGGTTGTATATGAGCACTTACAGCACGGAGGTTAAAAAGAGAAGGGTATAAAAAACAACTTTTGCTTATATGTTTTTTGTGATTTACTTTTGTTTCCATTGAAATTACACTGTTATAAAAATTATTTTTTTCCAAGATAATCGCGACTATATGTGTGTGTATGCAGGGTTAGTAAAAAGTCCCGGAACAGTCGAATAACTTTGTTATTTTAAAATTATGATTTCTGAAATTTGGTATGAAAAAATTGGTTAAAAAAATATTAACTGTATTGCATAAAATGCCTTTGTATTAACTATACCCCCATACCAAATTTCAGAAATCATAATTTTCAAATAACAAAGTATATGACCGTTCCGGGACTTTTTACTAACGCTGTATATACCAAAAGTTTTCATCATTCTTGAGAGAATATTTTAAGATAAAATATTTAAAAAGCATCTTTTCTTATTTTCGTTGTAAATCAATTCAATACTTGAAGAATTCGCAAGAAACTGAAATATACATCAGTTCTTTAATTTCTCTAATAATAGCTTTTGTAATTCATCCAATGCCTTCTAAAAAAATTTTCATCCAACAAGGCCCAATATTCTTAAAAAATCTTATATCAAACATTTTTTTGTTTGTTTTTGCATTATCACCTTTTTTAAATTATAGACTTTCACCTATTTTTGTTTCTTAAAAAGAAGTTCTTCGTCTATTAAAGTTTATTGAAAGTCACACTTCTTGCAACACTTAGCCTCAGCATCGCGAAGTATGTTTAGACATGGACTCAAGTATATATTCATACATCAATACATATTCTTTTTCAACTGTTTTTGAAATCTGGTTACGAAACAAACTTTGATCAATACATATTCAAAATAAAACCAATGACGCGATACATAGCAGCATGCACTTTCGTATTTAACGCAGGCGAAAGTTAGTATATATTTGAACGCAATAACAAAGTAAAACTGTGAGGCGTTTGAAATATCGATTTATATTTTGTAAACTGCTTTCACATATTATTAAAAAATGAAACTCATATCTAAAATTACCTTTGATATCATTAAATCAAATATCTTTGATTTAATGATATTTTACAAGTACAATGCGATCTTATGGTTTAGTATTTGCAATGCTTCACAATGTATTTTGATGTTTATCTACGACATGCTTACAGGAGCATTTCCAGATTTGGTGACAGTAAGTATCGAGTGTGAAATTCGTCCAACATTAATTGGTATTCAGCGCATATACAAGTAAACGTAGATACCGCTCACGTTCTTGTCAACGATCTTCGGCAATGTACTAATAAGGATTATGACATCACGTACGCTCACGCTTATTACAGAAGTCGTAGGATTCAAAAAATTGTATACGAGGTTCGCTATAACAGTTATAGAGAAACCTCTTCAATATTAACAGCAATAAGGTTACAACACCGGTTTAGTAACATATGTTGGAAATACATGTTCTCCAAATAAATGATGAAATGAAAATACATCCCACGCTCTACCTCTTGAGTGGTTATTTTGCTATGGTTTGTTCAACATTCTCGAAAATGTTTATTCGTCTTTTATTTGCTACAGCTTAAAAATGTTCAAATCATGTGAATTTGCAAAATTGTTGAAAACGCATTTGGTCGTAGTGAAGTCATTTATCGCTTTCCCGTTAAACCTTGATTATTGTAGCTTTGGTTCAGGTAAACGGATCAATCTTGCCCGAAAGTTTACCCTTGAGCTCTATTTTTTTTTTAAGAACATACTGTATGAACGAATATTAACGCCTTTTAGAGGATATGGACTGCGATATATCTGATGGTGTTAAGATCGATTCAGAATTTAGAGTTTGATCCCTTTAAGAAGCTAGCAGAGCGGAATTATTGCGTCTATTATAAAACCAACACTTTGGTGAGCAAAGGATGGTTTGGTTTCTATTTATTTAGGAAATGTTGACTGAAGAATCAAATCTCCAACCAAGGTTAAGCTAGGGATAGAGTTATCCTCATATAGATAATACATAATCGGATACACTCCGTGAAAGAAAATAAGTACATTACATTGATAATTATTATATAAAGAGTAGGTTTGTAAAATAAGAAGCTGAAAACAAGGAGCAAAGAGTAAAGCAAGGAGCAGTTAATTACAACGAAGTTCACCGCATAAGTGGGTGGTGAAAATTACGAATCAAAAGCAGAGAACCAATGTTACTTCCTTGTGGAACACCTGAATCAAGACAAAAGTGGCTAGATTGATAACGCTTGCGTATAGCATATTGTGATTGCGAAGAAAGACACAAATTCGGAATGCTTTAGAAAAATTAATATAAATAACGTCCATCTGTGTCTTCAATAATAAATTGACAAGTTATAATGATGAGATAAACTACTATAATTCTCTATTGACCATGTGTCTTCTAGCTGCGGATGGGTGTTATTCCAAAAATTTTGTAATATGCGACCTCAATACGACTTTTAACGACAAGTTGAAGGGGTAATGCAACGGAGCGGCAAAAATTGGAACAAAGTCGCATATAAGAAAACTAAATGTATAATCTCTATTCAACGTATATTTGTTTGGTAATATTTTGAGACACTAAATGACGTCGACTTCAAGAATTGATGGGAGCAATTGTAGGCCCGTACGATAAGTATTTAAGGCTCAACATTGGAGTTGAAGAAGAAAAGTTTCAAGAAAAATTACGAAATCTATTTACTATTGTTAGTAATGTAACAGTTGCTCGATTTTTATTTTGTAAACTGCTCGGGATACCGGAAGTGTTTCTTCTAGAAGATGTCCGAAATACGTAAACAAGCTTAATTCGATAGAAAGCGCTCTTATTTGAAAAAGCCTCTTGTACTTTTTGCTTCTGTAGTTTTATTACTTCAAATAGAAGACACCTACATGCATGAACAGATTTCCGTTGATTAATAGTACATTGAGGTTAAGCCGGTATTAAACTCCAAAGAGACGTATTGAAATAATTACAAGCAAGAAGGTCTAATAAGCAAACGTGATTGATATGAATCTTTACCACATACCGCATAGTAAACATAGATGGCATTTAAATTAATCAGATACGAAACAAGAGCATCGTAGATATGGTTTCTTCTCCAAATTGAATTGATTGATTTTCCAAATTTGAACATCTTAACTCGTTCATCGTATTAAACGAGATTCACTGCGTGCATAGTACATGTGAATCGACAGCCCACGTACATCACGACTGTACCAACATTAGACGCGCTAATATTCGTGTCTTATATTACACACCGGTACCAATATAGAAAAATCGTGGAGATTAAGATGTAAATTATCAGATCGTTGTTCATCCGTGACTGAACGAAGTGATACAAATACGAAGATAAGACTGTACACAAGGAAAGAACCTATTGACATACATCGATCGCATCTTGAACTGAATGGTTGCACAGATTCGCTTGGAGAAGTAATTGGGCTGCATTCAAAAGTACGATGAATGTTTTTGATTTAAGTGACGTTAACGCGTGTATGGCTCTAATTATCAGCGTCTGCCGTTAATTTTATGCAACATGAGGATCAACATTTATAATTGAGTATCTAATAAGTCCTGAAAGATAATATATTTATTGATTCATTAATAGAGATGACAAAGGCAGATGGAATGATTTTTTTTTTGTAGCGACTGAATAGATTTGCGTCTATTCGCCTCATGAAAATGGAAAATGGAAAAGTCTGTCTAGTCTCTGCAAAAAAGTAATAATTTCATCCGGCTTTGTCCTCTCTATTTATTAATCAGCAAATGCATTGAGTATCTTACTTTGCCCATCTAGAGCTGTTGATAGTGCCGACAGTATGACGTAAAGGGATATTGGGTTTGTAAATTTTATGAAAGCTATAGCGTAGAGAATAAAAATCGTAAGAGAGATTAGAGGTAGATGACGTTTTAATTGAATTAATAATAGAACGCTCAATTCGAGGTAGGATCACGTAAAGAAAGAACTTCTTACTGTTTAAGAAAAGGCCTTGAATACGGTCCTGTTGGTAATATATTAAACCTTCAAACTATACTAATGCATATTTACATGATTTATGTTCCTGCAGTCGCATTTATTAAATGCACAAAGATTATCATTTTCAGTCAATTACTGTTATTAACAAGTGCGGTTCAAGCGATGCAAGTAATGCGCTATTTAAGCAAATGCTAGGTGCGACCAGCAGAACATCTTAACTCTTGCTTGTGACCATGATCAAGTAAACAGCTCGGCTGGCGCTCGCGTTTAGTAATTTAGCATGTCACCGAATGCGCTACGGTTACGTAAATCAAGTCAAGGACAATACAATACTATTTAATTAAGAACGGGCGCAGCTTCGCCTTACGAGATCAAGATATTAAAGTGGATGCGAACGAATCTCAAGATTATAGATTACGAATTGTCCCGCGAACATGGATATTTCTTTTAACGTTAAATTTCTGGTTTAAGGCTTATAATTTGAACCGAGAAACCCTGCTCGTAATAATGAAGTTCACCATTATTATTAAGTATACCATCTTCGTTTGATAGAGTGTAGTAATTTGCTATGAACCACGCCTTATTTAACAAATAAACTGAACAGTTTTCAACACATTTACACCTTTTTACGAGTTTCGGAGTGCGTTGTATAGATAATATTTTAAATATAATGAGAGGTTCTGCGTGACCTACATTTGTAACCTTTTTATTCTATTCATTAGTTAGCATACTAACTCAGACTCAGACAGTAAGGAATTGCAACGTGAGCATTCTCTTTTATGATAAAAACAACGTGCAATTACATGCTGCGTATATGGTCATACTTAACATGGTTATTAATTTTTTATTTAATGAGAAAGAGAAACAATATTTCAAGAAGTCATAGCATGCGATCAAATATTATTTGGGTCAAGGATAATCATGAAAGGAAAACCTTTTGTGTTGGATGTTGTACGTTCAATTCTAACTGATTCTAACCTCCAATTTTCCCTGGTGCTTAAATAACAAAATAATAATAGTAATAAAATGGAAGTTTATATAAACAAATTAATTGTTGAAAATTTCTTCTTTGCTCTATGCCCAAATATACACGCCTATTTGTGTTTACAATAACATTTTCCATCATCACTGGCGTTATTATTACATATTTCTGAACAATTCTGAGTTCGAACTTTGTAGTCTTCTTCCAAACGTTTACGAACGTCATTGACGACTGTTTCTGTGCGAACAGGTGGCCTGCCAGAGGCGTTCTTGTGGATTACGGACCCAGTTTCACGATAAACATGAACGTAGTGATTGAGGCAATTATATTGATCGGGAATTACGGCAATGCCTGGTAAATGCTCCTAAAAATAGTTTAAATACAAATGCTGACTATATCCAGGTTTCCATTAGCAAGTTAATGAAACTGAAAACTAATCAGCCAAAATAGGCCTGGATAATGAACGCTTTACCTTCGTTGGTAAACACCATAATTGAACTGTTTTAAATATATATATTAATGACAACTTAGATGTTTGACGTTGATGCCCTCACCTTTGATGAATAAGAAATTACAGTTCATGACCATCGTTGGTGTAAAAAAATTTTGATCGTATGACATATTTCATTACTACATAAATAGCTTAAATTCTGAAATGTTAAAGTTTTTAGATGGAAATAATAACTGTCGAACACATAACAGGGCGCATTTTGATAAAGAACACTCTTCTTTTAATTGACCCCAAAATACAACTTCTTAAACTGACACAGTTTTCGTGATAACGGTCGCGACACTGAAATGCATTTATGAAGTTACAAAGTAAAACGGAAATTAAGATGAAAGATGCAACATGAGCTGACCTATGTAAGAAATGTCCATTTCAGCAATACAAAAGTAAGCTACCAAGATCACTTCGCGTTGCAAAGTTGAAACTACGTGCACATTGTGTACTTTTTGATTTCTGACAGGAATTTTGCTAAGCCTCTAGTGCTGGTTACTTAACAATCAAAGGTGCAGCTGTATGGCGTATGACTTAGATCCATACATTAACATTTACTCGATCTTATAACATTGAATTACACGAAATTGCTACATTCTTCGACATACTTCACGTACCGATAACTTTTGACTTTTCCTTACTTTAAGTCACAGATTCATCGCATTGATCTTTGGTTTCGGATTCGTAGGAATAAATTCACGATACGTCACCACTCACGATACCATAAACATTCTTTGAGCAAAATTAATGCGAACCACCTTTTGTTCTTCAATTAAAGAACTCTAAAGTTCAATTCATCAAAACAACTTTTTTTGGATTGAGGTAATTGAAACGCCCATGAATGTTTTAATCTCGCGATATGTCACAGCTCGAATTTCCTTAATCAGATAATATACACCTGCGATGCTTTTTTAAGCGACCGCTACCTTTGGTGGTCCTATCCTGGGATCGTCGTTAGGATTGCTGCGTCGGTATGTTGGAATTCGTAGTACAAACGAAAAATTTCTAACTGAGGTGGTGCTTGATTACCATGAGACATAAACCCCGCGAAGTTTTAAAAGTGAATTTTAAAAATTTTTTGTATCTTGATGAAACTTTAGGTATGAGCTCAATAAATACATGAATCAATTTTCATAGGCGATGGCTTCCTTTGCTAGGCTGTATATAAAGCTAAAAAGACAGCCCTCGTAGTGTATGGTGTGAGTAATTTGGTACCTTTACGAATTAATGAGCACAATTAAACTTGATATAAGCGACGGAAAGAGGAAGAAACTACCATTAAAAGAGTCACGCGTTAATAAAATCGCCTGCGGTCCCCAAAAAACAACCGTCTCACTTTTCTCTTTCTTTCATTTAACATTCGACGTCGAAGTCACTTGTATCGAAGTATTGGAGTTCAAAAATTGGTCATGTAAAAGTGAATAAACAAACTGATGATAAAGAGTTTTGTAACATCATGTTCAAGAGGGACACTTACTAAATATTTGCATTTAATATATATTTAGCAAGATAATTCTGGCAAAAAGAAAACTTACATTCAAGAACAATGCAGCAATTAGTAAGGTTTTATTAAAAACAAACGTAGGAATCAATAATAGACGTTGCATCATTTTAAATTACAAGAATTCCATTTTATCGAATGCATTAACGCATATGTATACGTTATTTTTAGCAATATTACCAATCTTCATCCAAGGAACCAATAAAAAATAAAAGGTGTTCAGCCAACGAAGCATTACAAATGGTAATTTCTTTCGTATTGCCAACCGCAAAGCTTAAGTCATTGCGGCATGACTCATTTTACATTTGCAGATGCTTACTCTCTCCACAGTAATTTATTGTCAAGCACTAGTCTCTAGGTACTTTTAATATTCGCCTTAATTAACCACGCCCTTTGTCTAGCAAAACAATAAAATTGTGCGTATGATACCGTTTACGATGGAGACGTGAAAGCTGCACGTACAACGTTAAGTATCCTATATTGAATAGTACGGTTGTTGTTCCATTTTAGATATGTCATTTAATCCTTTCAACGGATAATTAATACGATCATTACAATCGTGAAGCCTTCACTTGATCTTAAGATTGGCATCTTCGTCTAGTGTACACACGCATAGTACTGCTGAGATGAAACTGGTGGCTTTAAAATTCCTATTAATTAAAGAATATTAATGTACAAGCAGATTCACCACGATCTCTGAAAGTAATAAAAATTCTCAGAAATATTGGCGGACGATATGGCTAAAAGTCTTTTTGTTAGATCGTTAAATAGTTATAAATGTTCTTATCAAGATTCGGAAATAGTAGTTCCTGCGATCAATATATGTGTACATGTAATGCTTGAAATGAGCTTGATAATGAGATCGAGGTCCCGCCCGTTCCGTCAGACTCGCTCGCCATGTTCAGGCGACCAAATTTGTTTAGAAAATTAGTTTCAATATTAATGAGCCATGAGGCAACGATGTTTATTACGATTAAACTGGAATAGGATGCGTAGACAGACTCGTGTCTATTCGTCTCATAAGAAAGAGTTCCTGTTGCTTACTGGTCTTCCCGAGAGTCAACAAAACACGAGTCTAACCAGGTATGATTTCACTCGCTTTTGTCCTCTCTATTTATCAATACTAACTTGGTATGGATATTTTATGAGTTTATGTTGAAATAACCAATACAAAATAGGTAACAACGTAATGAGACTGTGAATTGTAAGTTGAACTTCTTAGGGGCAACGTTTAAAAAAAAGAGAAATAAGAAAAAGAAAATTACAGAGTGTTTAGTGTACAAGAGTTTACATTTTTTATCGAATTTAAAAGTTTGTAGTTAAATGTTGTAGTTCGATGATCTTTCTTCAAAATCTTGAAGTTGTACTCGATTCAAAACCAAAAGTATTTTATTTTTTTAGTTAGGTTGGAATAAAGGTTACAAGGGAGTGAGACGCCATTGTTTTGCTTTTTTTATTATTTATTCTTTGCATATTACATTCGTATTAAAAAAAATGTATGTGAAACTATATATTTATCTATTTCCATGCTGTTGATTACGAACATTCCTTTCTGAAGTATATACTTCTTCTTCCCAAAGTTTAATATTCGGAAAACATAGTAAATATAAATTTTACTTTTAAATGTGCTAGCGAAGCAAATATTTGTTATAGCAAAATGTGCTTATGTGCTCATTGGAATAATAAATACAAACGTCATTGTAATCGATAGTTCTCTGCTATTGTTTGGTAAATTTCACGATTCCATAGAAGTATCATTCCGCTGGTTTAGATACGAAGAACTCGCTGCTTCGTCCTCTTACCATCATGATATTAGCCAAAACACGCTCATCGAGAAAGTGTGTTATTGTCCCAAAATCATGGGAATCGGCTATGGTAACAACTCCACCTCGTCTTCCAGTTTCTAGAAAGTTGTTTGGGCAGCTTGCAGTGTACCTTAATGGAGTACCTTGCGATTTCTGGCTAACGCTGGCTATTTCCAGTTAGGCAGTTGCTTGTAATATAGTTCGAAGTTTAACGTCCTACCTTCTGATACTAATTCAAGGTGGTTAACAACTTTGTAATTCCATTAACCACACGATATCATTACTACAGCAAAGTTCTTACGCTTAACCGCAGATTCTGTGGAATCGCCATCTATTAACTACTTATTTGATTTTAAAGATAGATCTTGACATTAAACGTTACAATTCGTCGATTGAAATAGAGATTCTGTGAGTTAGCAAGAAGTCGATTACAGATTCAGTCAATTCAGAGCTGAAAAGCTTCTTGGTTAAAGGTAGAAGAAACGATGTTTCTAAATTTTGCATATCAGTTTCGCGCAGCCCAATCTAAGAGAACAACGCTTTTACTTAATTTCAGTAATGTAACAAAATAGCCAAATCCTTGTTGTTTGTATTGGGCATTGCGGATCCTTAGAAACTATGTAATATATCCTTTTATTTCTAACTGTATTATACCATATTAAAGCTGTACAAATATACCCATTCACAATTATTATATACACTGTTCATTTAGTAAACAGCTCGTTTCAAGAATCGGAGCTTACTCATAAGTAGTAAAATATATGTATAAAGCAACTTAAAAATAACGTAAAGTCGTGGGAGTTACCACTCATAGTGTTGTCATATCCGTAACCTTCCATGTGTGTCACCTGCACAAACACGCTATCAGATAACTCTATAAGTGGCTACCGTAACGTGTTAAAGCTCGCCCAATTATACGTACATACGTATATCCTCTTATTTGAATGCTGGCAATTAGCTTCGTATGACAATGAAATATAATAACGCGCGATAATTGTCCGCTTAACTGGCCAAAACGAAACGGAAACGTCGATGATCGCGGAGACGGCTCCGATGCTGATTTCCCTCTTTTGAAATCGTGCCAAGAAAGCGCCGTGGTACAACGCGCTTGGGCAGATGCTGCTCTCGATTTACTAGTGTGGAAATCTAGAAATGATTCACTCGGCGCCATGGTATTTTTATACTTTCTAATTCGCTGTTTGTTTACGTAGCTTCTTCTTCATACTGTATCCTTAATCGAAATATACTACTTACATGTCTGTATTTATCGTTTATGTCGCTGGATCTAAAATTTATTCGTCAAATTCGTTTTCTAAAACAACCAGTTATGATCTAAACAACGCTTTCTTTGTGTAATTCCATAAAGTAACAATAGACGATATAACAATATTAGTAGACATTTTGTTTTTAAGAGTTTCAATTCACCTAGCGCAGTTTGGGGTGACTTGACACCCCGCAATTCCAATGAAAATCCCAAATAATATATAACATTAATAATTGGTAAAATATACAAAAGATAGACAAATACATAAATTTTTAGATTCTTACATGTATCTTACATTTACTCGAAAAATTAACAAGTCTAATTTAGAAATTGTGAACATAATTTTCGGAAGTGGTTTGTCTTCCCTTCTTTCAAACTTCGTCAGCTTTAAAACATGGTTCTTGAAGGCTTTAACAGCTCCTTGACGCGATGGAAATACCTATCTACGATGTTGTATATAGATTTTTAGTTCCTCTGTTGAATTTCTTAAGGACTTCCTAATACCAATTGATACGGGTCAAATTATGAAGGATCCTTAGACAGATCTCTTTTACATCTAATTGTTCATACAAAATCGAATATACTGATCTTTAATATGCCTAAGGATGTCCTTTAGGCCTATCTTGTGGTAAGTCACACATCGATCCTCTTCAATCAACCTGCACACAACGTTGTTGTTTTCTGGAATAATAACCGACTTCGGTCAACCTTCACGAAATTCACCATGACGCATTTCTACAGTCTCTTTTGAGGCCATTTCGTTACCAAAAGTTGAGTGAAACAGTCGGAGTGATTGTTGTTGGGTAAAGGATTTACTAATTCTTTTTTTCACAAAATTGCTATTCTTTAAGCGATCACTCGGCAAACAAACAACTCGGCTCCGGTCACTATTTCAATAATAATAGATATCAAATTTCGCGAAAATAGTTATATGAAATTTCAGTAGCGCCATCTAGTGTTCATGCTATCCTCATATGACTACAAAGATAATGCTGCAGAGTCGATAGAATCTATTTCTCTTAGTTGTTGATCATATTTTATTTTTTTGTACTCGTACAATTTTTGGGGCATTGTTGTACTTTTGATGATATCCTTTATTCGTATTTTAATTCAAAATGTCGGATTTTAATATTAAGAAGGCAACATGCCATGTCAACAACGCCAGCGATCTACATGACAAACCTGGTTTTATGCAATTTACGCGTGATTCAGATAGAAAGGACCAGATAGATGGAATACACCTGGACTTCCAAAACGTGCTTAACCAAATTGATCATTATGTGGTTTTTCAAAAGCTAGAGTCATTTGAACTTCTTTTCTCTTTATAAGCTTTATTAAAAACTTATTTAATTGACAGAGTTACAGATAAGTTGGATGAACATCACATCCTACAACCATGCTGCTACTTCCGCCATATTCTTACGTACGTATAACAATTAATTGTTACTATTGCTATTAGTATTACTTCTTTTGGATTTCATTTCTTTTTGTATCTGAACAGATTCTTTTTTTAAAGGAAATGTAATTTCATTCAATACTAAGACGGTAGACTATTTCAACGCATGAACTAATCCAACGGTAATTAAGTCTTCGTTACTCTGTTAACACATATCACACGCGTTCCTATATTTCTTCAATCGAAGAACTAATTGAACCTAAAGAACTCTATATCTATATTACACCTTTCCTCGCAAATAAAATCTGTATCCGCACCGGCAATCGGTAGGAAAACACCAATCAATACTACCACAAATCAATTAAATGAAAATTAAATTACTTCTGGTAATACTACAAGAAATTATATAAAAAAACTAAATGGGAAGACATAAAATTACGTCCACTAAATTAAAGTTTCAAATGAATGTGCATTTCGGTGCCTTTGCCGTAGCAGATTCCCACGATGTGTAAATTCGCAATTTGCTATGTGCATCGGCGGCGCTCTATATCTGTCGCAGATCTGTGGCTTTTTTTATCGGATTCGTCCACCGTGTCTTCGACAGCCAGCTCTTATGGTATGGTATGGTATGGCTTCGATCGTGAATGATGATGTCGTGGTCAACGACGTGGGTGAGAGAGCGGTAGCGCTGGTGAACTGGACACCCACAATGTTATCTTTGCGAAACGTACTACTACCGTAAATAGTATTTATATCCGTGCATTGTTTATAAATG
Organism: Oryctes rhinoceros; assembly: GCA_020654165.1. NCBI lineage: Eukaryota > Metazoa > Arthropoda > Insecta > Coleoptera > Scarabaeidae > Oryctes > Oryctes rhinoceros. The sequence goes on along the minus strand of JAIOKQ010000294.1, from coordinate 993,442 downwards.
CTGCAAAATTTATTGCTTCAGGTTATATACTATTAGAAACGTGAGATTTCTCTCCCAGAGATAGAACCTTGCTACTGCAATCAAGGTGGGCTAATTTTGCGATTAAAAGATATGTTGCTTTAATTGTTTTTGTAGGTTTTCAATTAAAATTGAGTATCTCTATCTAAGGTGGGACATCAGCTATAAAAACTTTAGGTTGTGAGAGTTAATCTGGGGGCATAGCTACCACGTAATAGGCTAAATTTATTTGGATTATAATAACTTATGGTCAATTGTGAGCAATCGCGACACCTAGCTTACGGAAAGCTCGATCCAGATAGATGGTAAAATGTTATACACCTAATCAGTTGAGATATCCGCAGCCCCAACAATCTCATGCTTTTTCAATCTCCGATGTTTCATTAGCACATCGTGAATATTTTCAATAACTTCTCCCATTTGGATGATCTTCATAGAAAATCTTTACGTGGTCGCGTTTAATTCAGCCGTTTAATATTTTATGACCAATAACGAAGGTGCCCATAAACTTTCATTTTTGTCGCCACAATCTTCAATCACTGCTCTATATTCGATTTCTTCCATTGTTGTTAAATCACAAAAGTTGTTTACTTTGAATGGCCGTTATTCATAAATTATCTGATGTATCTGCCTGAAAACTTGGCAGGATTGCCGAAGGTTACTCCTACAATTCTAGTATCACTTGTCGAGGCATGGCAATTATCGAACTTTCCTTGTATTGTATCACAACAATATATTATTCTCTTAATTATTTTAAATGAATAGGTAGCAGAGTATAAGCATGGAAAAAGCGTCAAGCAAGTCGAAAGAATATTATCCAGCGTCTACCATTTTACGAAGGTTCTGCAGTTATACCGTCAATATAAAATGGCGTACCGACTTGATTGGCATTACACTCGTAAGTTAAACAAAAATATTGCTTACATCTGCTGCAAAATTACGTGTGTTAGCCAGTAAACCAAATATAAACAGCCTTACATACTTCTTCTAGTATGTTGAAAAAATTATATATTCAATTTAGATTACACAAACCAATTGCATAATAGCGGAAAGATGTTGGAATTTACATAATAAGAAGCACGGATGCCTTTAGGATGAAACAAGTGATATATAAATAAATAAACGTCGAATCGCTATTCTCCATCCATAGTCTACCTGTTTTGAAATTTCAGCATATTTTTCTTCAGTTTACAACGTTTTCTGTATATTTATAAATAATAGCATCGTTTCAATATTTTGGATTCCTTAAAGCCACTCAGGTGGGCGATCAACTGTAGAATATTAGGTAAGGTCTATACCTATCGAACTACTTTGAAGACCAAAAAAACTCGACTTTAACTAAATACTTGCATTTGTAGCATATTAACGTTTTGTTATTTAATTTCTTAGATGTGTGTATTCAAATATAATGTGGAAAACCACTGCATAATATGTTATAGTGTTTTATCCGAAACAGATAACTTATCACGGCTTGAGTTCCTGAATAAAGGCGAGTACAAGATGAGATACATCATTTACTAAAATAGTTTTTAATGAACAGAATAGCAGATAGTAAACGTCCAAATTAAAATAAACAAGCACGCGTCTTAGTTTAGTTTAGGATCGTTTGTGCTACAAGATTTCTAATACAGCATTAGTGCATTACATAAACTTCACCGTTAACTGTTAGTTTTCCTGCATTTGATGTTTAGTGTCAGTGCCTACATGTTACGTAAACGTCCGGAATTAGAAACATTTTTATACGTTCTATATGATACTACGTGCTTATAAGATCTTATGCATCTATAGCTTTACCGCTGAAAGAGAACAATCTAAATATTTACTTCTTTAATTAGAGAAAAAGAATAATAATTTTCCTAGAAATTTTAAAAAGAAGAGATCAGAGAGATCTTAGAAGATAGCATCCCCTTGTGAAATAGATTTGGAAGAAAAAAAGTATTGCTAAGCCTTCAATAGGATTTGATACCCTACGCTGCTATGACGAAACTACTTCCCGTTAATTACTTACATATTCTGAAGTCATACTTACTTATGAGGCCGTTAACTCCGAGTACAATACCTTTCATCCCACTAATGCAGAGGACCATCAAGGAAGTGGCCTTGATTTCCTGTTACATGTATATTTAGCTAATCTATTCACATCTTGAAAGGCTCTAGGTGCGATATTTGTCGTCGATCTTGACTTGCTGTACAGACGAAATTATGGTTTCAGTCTAACTTGTGCCAAATCCAATCCTAAGCTCAAGAACTGGTGAATAAAGGCAAATGAAGGAAAATCATGTCACCTTTACGAATCAAAGAGGACTTTGTCTTCCAGTAAATCTGAACAATATTCAAATCTCACAACGAAAATATTCAGATGTTTTAGAATCCATTCGAATCGACGATTGACGTGAAGATAACGCATATTAATGAAAGAGAACAGATAAGTTTAACAAGGTACCAACCAGAAAACCAAAAAATGTTCTTAAGTGTGTTTTTCAAAATATACCCTTCTTTAAAACATTTTTTGTTTCTTTTTAAGAAATAGTGGAATTTACCTTCCCACCTTACCAGAATATTGCCACTAGTAGCATCTTCATGTTGAAACTTGAAACTTTTCAGGTTACCCTCGTAATAGCACATTAATACCAAAATATTAACTGTTACCATTTTTAGCATATATGCATCGAAGAAAGGCACTCATGGAATCTGAGGAGCAGTCAAAATGTTTACTAAGTCATCACGTAAAAGGAGGAAAATGTAGATAGTATGATTTCTTATATATATTTAGTATCATTGCCTGAGTACAACCAAAGCATAGTAGTCTACCGTGAATTGGTCGTCAAGTCGGGAAATTTTTAGGGCAAAGGATTGGTCCTGGTACTTCTATAACTTACCTTCCAAGATCTGCAAATCTTACACTACTTCTTATGGAACAGTTTAAAGAAAGTTGAACGCAGGAGATGCATTACCGATATTAAAGAGAAGCACGCAGAAAATGCTTGGAAGTCAATTACAGCATTTTTCAACACTTGTTAATTTTATTAGATACCCAACTCTATCCCTTCTCAAACAAATTACAATAATGTAAGCAAGCCTTGTGACTAAACGAAAAAATTGCTGTAAAAAACGTTTATTTAAAGACATGAAATCACTATCGGTGAAAAACAAAACAAGGACTATTCTAACAGCAAGAAATATATAGGAAATACGTAGTTTATACGTGGAACTCACGTGGTAGCCGATATTACAGGTAGATATAATTATAAAAGACCAGACGATTCATTTCTAGCCAATACTCCAACTCGACTGGAATATATACACGATGCATTAACCGAGTTTCGAACGGGTTACATCAGAAGATGATACACGATCTTTGGCAAAAAGCCAAACCTTCTTCGCTCCCGTGTTTTAGCAACTTAGAAGACACGCCCGAGATTATATTTAGCGGTGAAATGAGTCAAATGACGTAACGGTTAGGGTGCTTTCAGCTGAAACAGGATGTCCTGACCCATCACGCGTTTCGAGTACGCTTCTACTACGGTGAAACGTGCATAGAGTGGCATGAGTTAAGATAGGGATTGAAATTATAATTTGAAAATTGCTTTCTCTATTTAGAAATGATAATCGTGAAAATTTGATTTTAATACGTCAACGGAAATGTTCAGTGTTAAAGTTGTTTCGCAGATGGCATATTAAACCAAGAAAATTATTACTGCAACGCGGTAACTATATTTTTAGAAACCGGCGGTACATGTTGCAAAAATATACTTTATGGGACGCATAGTAATTTGATATAACCAAAGGATTTCTAACAGATTGGTTTACATTACGTGACAAGAATAAATGTCTTTCACATGCCGCAGATCTATGTACGTTGTTTGCAAAAAAACAAAAAAAAAGAAAACTATCAAAGCTAACCTTAATGTTAAACGACTATTCCATTTGAGGTCGTACAATGAATTGGACGTTTTTATTAATTTACGCAACCACAGTTTCCATTAACTTTCTGATTTGAGAACAACTGGAATTCATGGCGATCCGTATATTCTTCCTATTTTAATGATGACTTCGAAAATAATTCATTACACTCAATGTTATTTGTTAGTTAATATAACAAAAATATACAATGATATAAAAATATACAAATATACAAAAGATAAGCAATTTTACAAAACAAATTTCGTGAGCTGATTTTTTTTATTGTAACATTCTTACTTTTTAAATTTTTTTATCGCTAATTAAAGTTTGCGAAATATTACAAAGTAAATAAGAAAGAGCTAATCTGTAAAAACATAAAATATAACCAAATATATACAATGCTAAGTTAACTCAGCTTCCTCATGGTATTGACGGAATAATTCACCACAAACGCAATAAAAGGAGAATAATTTTTTATCTCTGGGATAAAAAAACTATTCTCGAAACCACGCTGATGATGCCAGGTAGGCAGAAACATGTCCATGTGTTAGAGTATTTTTTTCTCTCCTTTTGTTGCATTTGCCGTGAATTATTCTACGAATACTATGAGGAAGCTAAGCTAACTTAGCATTATATATATTTAGTTATTGTTCCTAGGCATTTTCTAATGTATTCTCTGAACATAAAATGTGTTCGTTTGTTAATAAATATATCAATATAGAATAGTTACGAGGATCTTCTTCCTCGATTTAACAAATTTACATTATTTTTCGTATAAATGTTTTGGTAAGCCTATAATTCCCGTTCTTAATTAATTTAAGGTTTTCTAATTTAATATAATCCCAGGTTCGTGAAGTGCTGCAATTGACAGTGTGTTTCGCAAAGTAAAGCATACTTGCACATTTCGTTCCTTAAAAACGTTATTTATAGTTCTCTATGTTCTATGAATAGGCTGTTCTAGAAATTTCTTATTTTGAGCTATGGATACTAATTAAGAACAACGCTGTTAAACCGGAGATTTGAGAGAAATAATTTTAAGAGGAATAAAAGGACGATAAAGCAAGGTGACGAACAGTAAAGAAGAAGGATCCGGAGAAAAACAAAGTAGAGGAATACCGAGGAATAAGTGATTGTAAATAGTGATCAGAAAAGTAGGATAAGCAAACAATGTCTAGAGAAAAAAAAATGACAAATGAGTGCTCGTATTCTTTCTGCAAACTAATTTTAGTGATTGCAGAATATATTCTTTGATAAGCAAAGCTCGAAAAAAAGATGCTACAGCACTCGAACATACCACGCAATGACATGTCATGTCTCTCGCCAATTTATAAAACCAATAATTAAATGTTGATTCATTTGTAATTATAAAAGAACCGCTTTTATCTGTCCGATATCAATCACTTATTTGCCGGAGAGATTTCAACACATCTATAAACAGTGAGACCGATTTACTATAAACACAACTACGTTAAAGGAAAAACGGAACAGATAAGAAATAATATTAACAAAAAAACGAAACTGCAGATGTAATGTCTACAACATGAATGTTTTTACAATGTGGATTAGGCATTGCTGTAAACAAACAAGATAATTATTAATGCGGCTTAAATTAATTAAAAGCAATTACAAATATACGTAATTTATTTATAATTAATTTTCACAATGTTAGTTAATTGAATTATTTTAAAAATAATATTTTTAACTTTTAACTGTTTAATGATGGTGATGATGTCACATTTTAATGGTTTAAATATTAATATTAAATAGATCTGCGTCAGAAATGTTTGTAAAAATAGTATGTTTATATAGTTTGGGAAAGGTAATGGTAATAGTAAGAAAAATAACGTATATGTCCTAATATACACTACAAAATTTTGATTGTACTCGCGAAGTAAGCTAGATTTATTGATGTGATACAGCGCAGTATCATCATTTCTCTTATTGAGATAACCGTGCTAATACTTACTAAACAAATTGTTGTGTGTTTTTGAAAGAAGTTCGTCACAGACGGTAGAATTAGGTACTTGTGCTGGTTTGAAGTTGAGATAGAATAAAGCTCGTTACGTTAGAACTAGAAGTACCAAATAATGGAACATTTTAAGTTTAATTTTAAATTTAACTAGATTTCTTTGTAATCAATTGACGGTTATTGAACATAAGCAGGTACATTCTACATATTTTAAAAATGATTTCATTGTATCATAAAATCATATTATTATCTTTTATTATATTCGGTAATATAATAAAAGATTTACCCTTCCACCATTGAGTGCAAAAAAATTAGTGTTAAATTTTCACTTGTTGACAATCAGAATCTATGAATTTCAGAAACAATTGATTCGAATTGATCAAATAAATTGCGCGGTGAGAAGTATGCCGAGACTTTGGTGCTAGCTCATAGCATTCATATACATATATATATACATACATACTGTACATTGTTTAAAAGGATTTCTGAGCGAATCTCCTAGTCCAAATTACATATTTAGAAAATCTTGAAATATCTACGTGCCAGAACTGAAAATATATGAAATAAATGTCCTGGATTACTTAATATAAACAAAATAATTGCTGTAATGGTAGACATTAAGGGACCAAATCTCACAAATATCATATTGAAACATAACGAGTGATTTCATCATCGGGTCGATGACTAAATGAAAACTTGTTTTTAGCAATCAGAGCTAACGTAAAGTAGCATCGAGCAAAAATTGTCTAACTTAGAAGTTTTACTTTTTACAACCACTTCACTATTCAATTGAGCCCACACTAGCTCGATAGGATTCAGTGCGCAATGGTAAGAAGATGAGAAGCCAAAACGATTTTATTTTGCGATTTTGCCATTTTATCAGAGTTACATGTGATTGTATTAGCAGTTCAGCTAATTTTAAGTATCTACTTTTTTCCTTAACGATAATGGTGGCTTTTCAATTTTTCGACAAAGACTGGATTCTCAGGTAGTTTAATATTTGAGAGAGGGATTGTTCGAAAACAGCAGCATTCATTTGTTTATGGCAATCCGATGATTTGCCTTCGAACAATAATAAACCAGGTTGTACAAAACCATCAGAATTTTCAATGTGTAACCATATAAGGCGGCACTCTTTCCCAAAGCTATCCTTTAATCTAGTTTGAAGACCCGATTTTTTACGTTCTTTCGGGGAAGAACAAGCACTACATTTAATACCAGTATTGGAAAAAAAAAAACGGTCTGTTAAGAAATTCGTCCCTCTATTCTTGAAACAATGTGTAGTTTCGCAGATTGCTATTTGCTCTTAATTTATCTAATCGCAGCATAAATAACGAGGTTAACATAAGGTATGAGGATTAAAAAAAATAGTAAGTTTCATATGTTACATTTATTTAGAATTTACATAAACTGTTCCTACCTTAAATATTTAGCGTAATCGACGCTTAAGTAAAAATAACTGTTTTTGCACATTCAACGTATTATTTTCTAAGAAAAATATTGCATTCATTGCCAGAATTACATACACATGCGCACGTATAAAAAACATATGATCCAATAGAATGAAAATACAGCATAAATTCATTATGTATTCTCTTTACGCAGCATTCAAGGTCCCGTGTAAATTGTTTTCTCTTACCAACACCTACGATCTTATTCAAATACCGAAAACATTTAATTTTCGTCCAAGTCGTTTCTACTTTTTTTTCGCGGTATTGAAATTACTTTCATCTTAACCGTTGTATGATATTTTAATATTGAATCTTACGTACTCTCGTAGGAGTTTTTACGAAGATTACTCTGGCATTACGTAATTTCTTAAGTTAGCTATGGATATTTTAAATTAACGATATTAAGACGGATTTTGAAAATAAAAAACAAACAAATCAAGGTACCTAAAATAAGTACCTGTAGAAAAGTTGATATGACGTCTATTTTGATCCCTCTTTTACAAAAAGGACGTACTAATCTGTGGGTTTATCTCGAAATGTACTTAGCAGTAAGGCTTTTAAGTGGTTGTATCCCCTATTCTCGGTATTTTCTGAGGTAAATAATGATGAAGACTACAGCCGCAAGTATGACAAAAATGGTTGTTTACATTTAAATAGTTTAATGCGTTTTTCTTTGGCGTTTTCCACAAGCGCTTTCTATCTTTTTTTTTCTTTTAAATAAGCCGGGTATTATTATCTTTCTAATGGGCTAATATTTATTAAAATTAAACCGTAACTTACATACTAGTTCCTCGTTCCAAGTGAGCTGCTACAGTAAATCCGAACATGCTGTTATGAGGTCCTTGATGCCTGATAACATGTTGAGTATCTACGTTATAAGAACTAATAAGACGAACACAACACAAAATCACAAAAATTAACGAATTACTAAGGTGGACAAGCATGTTGATTATGTTCTTGTTACTCAAATGATCTCAATATTAAGTCAAATGAAGATGAAAAGCATCTCGGATATCGCTTTTAAGTCGTTTCAATTTCTTTGCGGAATTTTTAATTTTCAACTGTTTGGAATCGTGGAATTTTTTTACGGCGGAGACTGTTACAAAGAACACTGCAAGGCGGATACGATATTGCTAAAATTAACTATACTACTGCGGCAGTGCGGTAAACATTTTGAAATTTTGCTTCGCGCTTTTACTAAGCTGAAGCGCGACTGTTCCCTCAGTTTTTAAGATATGCGCGCCAAACGTGAACAACTAAACTCAGTAAATGCTGAAATGGATATACAGCGCCATCTGCAACAAATTCAAGTAATCACATCGAATGTTTGAAGTGCATGCGACGTTTATAGAGTAGGAAACTTTAATTCTCAACAGATTACTGGCTGCTGGAATACAATCGTTACAATATATAGAACGTTACGTAATAGATGGAATGCTTCTTTTAAGCAGAAGACTTCAGCTGCTCAGGATATTTCACGAAACTTGTTAGAAGTTCTAATGACTAATGACGTTATTAAGAATGGAATTCTGAAATTTTAGAATATTTTCGTCTAAGAAACACTTCCGGTTCAATCGGATGTGGTTATCAACAAAAGTTAACTGTTTTTCAGATATTTACGATTATTATGAAGTTTTAACATTTCCACCGTTCTCGTTGAAATTAGCCCATTTATTCTTATTGTTATCATTGTCGTACATAATATTTTTTATCTTATTATTTTGCAGTTTCCACGATTTCGTTTTTGATTAGTTTCATACATACATATAAAAAGCTTCTCTGAAAGCTACTGACATAAAAGTTTTTATTTGTCGTAAGTAAGCATTCCTAAATAATAACATATTGAAAATATTTTCGTGAATTAAGTTACCGTACAACATTGAACGTTCCGCTATTGATTTAGTTCGAAACACGAATAATATATGCCTCTAAACATAGAAGCAGCTTCGACAATCTTTCTGGATCTCTTTGTATATGTCTAGTGATAGATATTTGTATGGCTTTATGGTGAAAGCGTCAAGGTGGCGGTATAGACGAATAAGTTGTTTGAAAGTCTTAGAGAATAAGTCAGTATATTTCGATAACTTTTTATAAGCTACAAACCACCAATTCTCTTGAGAAAGATATTTCGCCATTGGAACTGCGGATGAGAACAGAATGTTAAAATATCCATTAGAAACTACCAACACGATGAGAAAAAATCCCGGGAAACGTTATGATCGCAGTTGCAAATTACCGAATAAGCAATCGCGGTAAAAAAAAAGAGAGGTGTTCATATGATATGATGATTCTACTGGTGAAAGCTTGCAAGCTGCACAGACATGAATATGCACACCCGCACAAAGTTTACCATAACTAAATGTTTAAACAAGTAAGATTGAAATAAGACAATCTTAGATAAAGATTAACATGAAGTTTATTTTCACTTCTATTCGCGCTTAAAAAAAGATTCACATGCACACACTCGAGTGTTCCTTATCATCTCGTCCAACGAACAAGACGTCTAACAGACACGCCTATTCAGTAACGCCTTTCATACAGTTAACGAAAGTCGAAATGATCCGTTTCCTAACCTCAGTTGAAATGATATTCATAAAAAATGGCATTCTGTACCTGCTTTTGTAAAAGTCTTAATGGGTACGTGCTCTTAACGAACTACCAAATGTTTTTACGACGGGCTATTAAAGTAGCCCTGTCTTTAGGGTGAAATTAACAACATTCGGATATGTGCAAATACACTGGCTGCAATCAAAAATGCACCACCGAAAATGGTTTATATTAAATAATATAATTGTTTAATTGTTATATTTATAACCATGTAAATCAAACACAATTTAACAAAAGAAAAGTAAACATGTTACCGAGTTAAATCGGCGTGCTTCAAAAGAAAATCTTCTCGGGAAGAGGTCTTTCTGGGTACGCCTGAACCTGCGTTATGTGCTTTACCTTGTTACTGTAAAATCATGAAGGGAACATTTGGCTCTTGTAAATATTGGAAAATAACCTAGACCAATGCAATATGGCAAGCAATTGTTTAAGTTTACTTTAAGAAATATAAAATTTAGATATAAAATAAAATTTTAACGAAATTCTCAAAAAAAAAAAAAATAAAATAAAAGCGTTGATAATACAATTTTCTTTTGGAATAAATTTATTAATTTTCTGCGGATTATTTACGGGATGAAAAACAATACGAAGTCAATGAATAGTGTTCGTAACAAAACGCGCATTTTCGAAGCAGGTTTTCGTGTTTTCGAAAACGAAGCGCTGCATCGTGAAACTTACAGCTTTCTCGATGATGCATGTCAAATATAAACCTTCGAAGAAGAATGTTCACGAATAATGTAAAATTATCGTCCCCAAACTAGCGCTAGCACGCCCTACATTTATAAAAGTATACATGTTTTCTTATCCAGATGTATTTCTAATAAATTCTTATTTTATCTCCCTTCCTTGTGTAACCAGATGATACTGTGACTTACGCACTAAAAATCGTTCAGCCTGTGTATTGATGTTTTTAAAGAAAGTTAGATTTTCAGACGTGGTGTGATATAAAGAAGATGAAATTGCTTAAATCTTAAATATAGTTCGTATTTATTTACCAGGCACCAACCATGCTAAAGGCTAAAGGCTTTGTTAAACTGGCCAAATAGGAATTCCAAATTAACAATGTCACAAAGATTAAGAAAGAGATGTGGATAAACAGTGGATTCATATAGAAGAGGCATATTTACTTTGATTGATATTATCCCAATTAATTGTTTGATACAGCATAAATCGCTATAAAGTTATGTTTCGATATTTAATAAATAATCATACTAATGTATGAAGATTTCTTTTTAGATAAGTCCTCATGCAGGTATGCTATTTTTCCACAAAGAATCCGTAAGATACAAGTATTTTACCCGAAGTAAGAAAGTTGACACTTACTCCTGATGTAATCAAGGGTGCCATGAAACTGAAAACGTTAAGAAATAATTCTTTAAGTTTAATGTTTTCTATTAACAGCTTTAAAAGATATTTTCGTTACTGTTTCAGATATGTATGCATTTGATTACTAACAATTATGCAGCACAATAAATTAAGAAACCTAATCAAGCCAAGTCTTCACAGAAATGCATTAAAAGCCCTTGTTGCTAAGTTATGTAATGAATGAATATCATTCGTCACCTGCTCCTTTTTTGCAACGTAAAATTGTTCGTGTTGAGTGTAGTAAAACTAATTTCGCTTTAGCTAAATGTCTGACTGAATTGTTTTCTCGCACTACTTATAAATTTGACTTATCTAATCAATTGACTATAAGCGCTAAGTGCTATTCCGTAGTATACTTTATGTGTAATAAATCGATGAACTGCCCTGATTACCGATGCATAAAATTAATGTATATGCAACCATTATCCTGTCATTAATGAGCTTCCGATTTAGATTTCCAGGAATCGAACTCGGTATAACGAAGGGGCATCATTTTATTTACACTTAATGGTGCTAAATTAACTTTAATTATTGCAATAAAACCCTGGAGCATTTTGAAGTAAAATGCAGAAAATTAAAAATTTACGATATCAATAAATTCGTGCAATAAATATTTTCTACTATCGATTAAGCTCCGGTATAAATATGAACCGATTTTTATACGGTCATTTATGAACCGTAAAAACTCTTTATTGCAGCATATTTACGTCGAAATTTATTTTTAATTAAGTCACTTTCATATCTGGAACCATTAAAATATCATTTATAAAACGAACTCAACGAAATAAAAACAGTTTTTCAAGGTTCATAAAAAAAATTTTTGTAAATGCTTCGGTTATATAGTTTTCGAATGAACCAAATTAAATCAAAAAAACTCAGTAACGTAATTTTTCCTATTATTCCCTCTACATTGTAAACACTTTAATTCGACTCGCATAACGTGGAAGAAGCGGAGAAAATGACCAACAGATACATGCAATACGGATATCAGATATGTAACTACCTTTTACATTCGAAATGTGCTAGCAAGTTATCAACTATGCACAACTCGTTCCATTGCATCGGCATAATTTTCTGATAGTACTTGACACTATACAACCTCATTATACAACTGCCACACAAGACACACGACATTATCATAAATTATTTTCCGATAAGTTGTATCTGTTTATCGTACGAATATACAACGACGTGTAAGCTTAAGGCGAATGGATTGTTGTGTACCTAAAGAATATAAAAATACGAAATCAGTAGAATTGTACTAGAACGTCCTCCTTTTTGAGACATACTTGCCCTTAATATCCTCCTTTTTACTCTTTGTCCTCCTACTATATTTAGGAAGACAAAGGGTAGGAGAAGAACTTAACTTTAGCGTTGAATAAAATACATACAAAATCATATTACATTAGATATTAAATAATTTGAATATTATAAGGGGAGAGATGTACAAGGTGACGTAAGTCCGTATTAAAAAGAACAGCAAATCTAATAGATAAATGTAAACTTTGGCAACGTTCTAACAGTAAAAAGAAAGAAATTGAGAAAACAAAGAATTATTCAAAGTAAATAAAAAAGTAGGAAAAACAAAAGTCACTTTATCTACCTAAGTGGACAAATTGATACATCTCTAAAAACTTGGATTTATGGCTAACAGGTCTCATAAATAAATTTTTTCTAGTCTTGTGTATGCCATGTGAGCCTATTGGCTACATTGTTGACACTGCAATCATAGTTTCCCTACTTTTGAGCTAATAGAACTGTGTAATAAATCGCCTTCCGAAGTTCGAATATCTTCTGTGTCTCAATCGATTTCTATTCTTCCCTTTAGTACTCGTTTTCCTGAATTGGTAAGTCTAATGGAACTTGACTTGCTTTTCAATTCACTTGTTAAATTAGGTGTCGACGTTGGCATAATTGTTCCCTGCGGTTCTCTTGGGCGTCCTTTTCCTTGACTAGGGACAAAATATCCTCACGGCGTTCGACTTAAATCAGCGACGAAATATTTCCAAAATAGCGATAAATGAATTTGGGTCCACACGATCACATGATGTAATAGAGGTTCTTGCAAACGGATCTTATAACTGAATTGTAGAGCTAAGTACTTCAGATGATCATGACAATGGAATATTTGTTGTTTCAGCAGGTTCATAAAGATGATTTGGAAAGATGCCCATGAATGGCATTTTTCCCTATTTATATGCAACTCCAAACTATCTTCCAATTTGAAATGGCATTACTACCCTTCCAGGATGGGTTTTTAACCATTTTGTTATTGCTTGGTTAACGCGAAAAAAGGCATATCTAGTGCCTGCATTCTGTGCGTGCTATAGGAAGGCAAACAAAGAAGGACAATGTTCTTCCGTAAACAGCCAAGCATCTAAATACTTGTGGCTGGTATGTCCATCTAAAATTAATAAAACCTTTTCAATCAAAGATGCTTTTGCATATTTTTAAAAGAGTTGAAGCCATTTTAAAAACACAGATCCTCTTATCGATCCTGTTTTTTGAACTACGCCAGTTGTGCCAGGTGGTGCGTGATCTAGAAGGTCGTTCTTCATGTTCATGTTTTTTTCTAGTGAAAATTAAGCATGGGGGAACATAGATTCCATTTGTGCAAAGGCAACAATCTATCCTCTTCCAGAACTTTGTTTGTTGCCTGTTGTGATGGAAACTTTCGGTGGATGTTGTTTAGTTGAAAGGGCCAATTAGTCACTATTATACATGCGCTTTGTATTAGTAGTTTCTTTTTGTATAACTACCTCCAATACAGAAAAAAGGTTGGTTACTTGAGCCCCATTTGAGACGTGAGTTCAAGCGTCTGAAGTTGCTTTGGACTTACGCAAGGAAATATCTGGATTCCTTTTTGCAAATTCTCATAACCAGTCCATTTCAACTTATTGGAATGCTAATATAGCAAATTTTAGTATTTTTATCTGAATAAGTAAAACGTTCTGTATTGCACTACCATATATTACGTGTTCTTAAGTGTTCTCACAATTAAAATGGCCAAGGCTTTACACTCTGGAAAAGTTGCGAGCTTCGGATTCGATCCAATACCAGTATCTTGGAGAAGCAAACGATTCGATATCTGTGCCACTAATTGTTATGAGTTATATATCGAACTTTATTCAAGTATTAGCAATTAGACTACCTTCTGTGAACTTTAGCTACTTTTAAAGTACATTATAGCGAAAGTTACTTTTTAGCGAATGCGCAGCTTTCTACAATTACGTGAATTTTTAGTACAAAATCGTCTCCATAATATTATTGCAATTACCTCCAAAGAATCCTTTCTTTAACACCTTGTAGAATTTAATTTTATTACAAGAAAAATTTAAACAATCAAATTTGTTTTTTACCGTATTCAAATTGAAGTTTGACCTACTTTCAATGATCATATTAATATTTAGCACTGACAAATTACCATACGGTAAGGTCAATTGCTCATATACCAGAGTCAAGTGATTTTGGCACGTATTATCAAAGGTGAGTGTCCTATTTGGCAATATTGGCGTAACCTACTTATAGAATAGAGCGTAAATATGGAAAACTAAACGCAATCGTTCCATACTTTGGCTTCACACTGAACAATCGGGAAATACCTCAATATGCACTTTTATTAAAAAGATTCAGTAATAAACGGTATTTACATTCGAGAGATAGTCTATTTGCAAAACTAGTCACAATGATTTCTGCAAGAGGGTCACGTAGTATTGCTGATTGTTGGGAATTTGTTTAATTTGTTAGTTACTTTCAATTTGTCTTCAATTACTGGAATTGAATATTTTAGAAAATTATTATCACGTTACAACGAGCGACCTTATGAAAAGTTGCAAACGATTTTTAAAAATGTAATTCACTCAAAAATGAAGTAGGCATAAAACAAAAATGGGAAGTAGTAACGTAACAAACAATAAAATCGAGTTTGACAAATTACAAATGTAAACACTGCAAATGTATTACCCTAAGCATCAAACTTGCCAAGAGACTTGGCAGTACTCCTAATTCTAAGAGAAGGAGAGTTATACAGAGTGACACATTAGAAATGGAAGCCTTGTATAACTTAAAATTTTCATTAAATGAAACGATTTTCTTTTTTGAATACATATTGGGCCAAAAAGTCAATTTACTGAACTATGATCATTTTTTTACTCGAAAATAAAAAAAATATTACAAAATAGGTTCGAGTAAATTTGAACAAGGAAATTAATTTCTTACTTAATTTTTTAGTTGCTTTTTTTCTTTTTCTTTCATAAACTTTGAACTACATTGGTCAGTAGACGTAAAAACGCTAATAAAATTTTGCTGTTTTCGAACTCAAGAAATAATCATAATGTACCTTGGAAATTTAGATCACTTTTTGGAAATTTATATATAACGTTATAGCGTGAAACAGGTCCATAGTGTGCCAATTTAATCAATCCCCAACAACCAAATAAAGATGATATTCTTTATTCCCGCATGAACACTGTATGTACCAACAAAAAATTATTATTGCGTAAGAAACAAAGAAAATCCCCTAACTTTCACTAAATCACTTCAAACAAGCCGAGTAAACATATTCTTTCGTTTTCGCAAAAACCGATTCGCTAACAATACGAATTTAATGTATTATGACCCGTCATAATTAAATAGAACCTATTTAGTTGGACTGGCTTTTTGTTCTCATGACAACAGACTCTACATTATCTCAGCATGTTTTTATATGTTCGAGGATATGGCCAGCGGGGTGGATCTAAGAGTCAGCAGGAATTATTTCCCGTTGTTTTTTTACCCAGTTCGAAGATATCTTAACCGATCTGAAATTGCTCCGCCTATATATATAAGTGTATCCTCGGTGCCAATAAGAAGATAAAGCGTTTTACTTAATAAACTTGTCCGTCAAGAACAGATTTCGATGTTAACGGAATGTATCTTGTATCCCGCCAAATAATCATTCAATGAATTTATTTGATTTGCAATGTACAGTGAGGAAATTGATTTATGTCTTGTCATTGATTTTCACGAAAAACTAAATAAATATCACATTTTTAGCAATCGAGAAATGTATGCTGGTATCTTTTAACACAAAACGAAGGGATCTAAGCCATTTGTTCCAGATTTCTTATTATTCTATGTAAAGTTACACTTAAGCTATGTATTGTATTCTGGATAAAAGACAAATACAAAAATGTATAAACTTTGATCGAAATTATGTTATAAATAATAACATAATTTAAGTTAATATCTAGGTGTTAACAAAACAAGGAAACTTTTCAGAAATTATTCGTAAAGAGATGTTGGCTTGGCTATAAGAATGATTAGGGATGGTTGAGAATTATCCAAGTCGGTCGATAGATTTCATCACTTCCAATGTTATTGAGAAAACCAAGTGTTTGGTACGAAGATGCAAGACTAAAGGAATGCGGCAATTAACAGCTTCGTTAGAAGTTTCAGAAACCATGGTTTTTAGAATTTTTCAGGAACACTTTGGAAACAACAAGGTTAGTGTAAAATGAGTTTCACGAATGTTTTCGCCATTTTAATTGCGAGTTTGAATGGAGACGTGTGAATAATTTTTGGCGCTTTGTGGAGACGAGCTGGATTTAATTATCAATTGACTTTTCAATAGAGATAAAGGCTGGCTCAATGATTTTGAACCTGAAACAAAAGAAGGGCTCTAGTCCTTCCAAAAAGATTAGTCACTTTATGGTCCAGATCTAGCTACCTGTGATTTTGTTCCTAGAACTCTATAATGGACCAGAGATGTTATTGCAACTTTATAAGTTCATGTTTCTTTATTTTTTCTTTCTCTTTTTATTTCGAAACGATTTAAATTTTGTTTTAACTTGAAGAGAATTTTTCTGCATTACCGATGACACGCAGAAAGTTTGTCCTTGCTGCTTCACGCTCTATATGAAAACAATGTAACAAATTAAACAAAAATATCTCACTAATTCTATAATTGATTTCTTAATATCCTTCGCCTCCTTAAGCAAAAATCAAGTATTCTCTGATTACACATCACATAAATTTTGTTCATAGCACTCTAATTAACGAGTTAGTTACAAAGATCAATCAGTTTATTGTCACGTGGCATGATGTATAAATATGCTGCTATTCATTGAAGAGGTAGAAAAATAACGTTGGATAAGGTTCCGAGCTTCAGTCAAGAAAAAAAAATGTATAAGAAACCACTTTATTGTGTTTCCCTTTGAACAATAACGCTTAATTTTTGACGGAAATTGCTTCTAATTAGTAGCTCCTCAAGTCTTTTTAAACACTTTGTACGCTTTAAATAAATTTAGGAATACATTTTGACTTTAACGAGAATTCTCAAATTAATACACTGCTTGACTTCTTCGCTGTGGATATCAGAAGGCACTCGAGGGTGCAGTTGTACAAACTTTCGAAGTTAGATGTGCGGGTTTTGCCATCGTTGTATCCTATGGGAAAAGAAAAAGAGCTAAATCTCTAAAGAATACTCATCGTTTGCTAATATAGAAATATTCACGGGGTTAGGATGACACATTTCTATTAACGTAAAAAAAAATGTTAGAAATATTAGTTCTGATATATTTTTTTTTTTTTGGTTCACCTAAGCCTTTTGCGAACTTGAAGATATTATTCATCGAACTTGAAGATGTTAGATATGGAGACTACTTTTCCCTTATGCCTAAATTAAAATAAACAACTTTTATGTATAATGAATCAATTATCTTAAGACTCCGAATTTTTCAAATGACCGAGCTTGAAATTATAATAATAATAATAAAAAACATATAGGTCGAACAGTCACAAGCTTGGCCTCTTTATAACAAATATTCGTTTAATAAATACGAATAAAGCAAGTTCTCGAAACGAGAGAGGGTAGTCATCCTATCACCAAATTTTACATTCATGTAGTTGTTAACATCGCTATTTAGCAAAAAGTTGTTTTAATTTTGTTTGAAAGATAGATCACGTGGTAAAACATCGGCGTTGCATATATAATCGAAGTTGTTGAGTAATGACACAATGTTCATCATATCACAAGCAGTTAGAGTCGAACTAAGAGACTTAGAAAGGTACTCTCCAAAACCAAATAATCTCCACGCTTAACTTCTTTTTCTGAATCGAAGCAAGGTTTTTATTCCAATTCAAAACAAGACAATTTTCATCCAACTACCAAAAATACTCGTAATAGATATACTAGAGAACGTGCAACTACAGAATCGAAAATGGTGCCAGAGTACAAACGACCAGCCGAATTAAGAGAGCCCGCTACACTGTTATACGAATCAACGGAGCGATGAGAACTCCAGCTATAGTTTCGTCTTAAATCGTGATTCGCGTAATACTAGAGGAGGACTGAAACAACTCGCAAAGTTGAGAACATCGTGAGGTACTTTAAAAAAACAGGGTGTCCAAAGACTACGTCAGAAGTTCAACGATAGGCCAAATTATTTTCGAGTCAAGATGGCGGCCTAGCCCATCAGTTTCTTTAAGATACTGCCACCATCAGGGAACCTGTACTTAGAGAGACTGGTGAAGATCAGAACTTGACTTAATTTACTTAGAATGTTAAAAATGATTTTACGTACAATTTTATAGTTTATCAATTTTCTATCTGTTATCTAAGAAAACACCACCGATGGAATTTTTCCGATATTTTTAGCGGTTCACGACACAAAATGTACAAATTCTTGAATAATCTTAAAAACAGAAAAACGAATACAAAATACACTAACATAGGTATAACTATACGTGATACGCTGAATACTAACTGGTCTTGTATATCCCGGATCGGAGTGAGATCTATCTTCTTTCTCCTTCAGTTTTCTTTTCGTAGCTAGCGCACGTATAGAGGCAATCTTTCAACTAATTGGAGAAAAAACGTCTGTGACGTTTCCAATTTGTAACTTCATTTCTGTTTTAAATTCGTTCATATCTGCACTACCATGTTCTTGTCAAGAACACTCACCCACAATCCGTTCAATTAGTTCTGTTTGACGTCTTCTCGCTTCTCTAAACACAATAAAACAAACGCTTGTAGAAGCTCATCAATCAAAGTAGTAAGTCCGCTGTTTGAAGTAAGTTTACCAACTATTTAAACTACATGGAATAGGTGGACATTTTGTACCGATTATTCAATCACTTGCTATGTTACTTTTTAAATTTTGCCTAAACAATTGACTTTATTTTCGTTAAATATGCGCTATTGTGGCAAATACAATTTTTTACAGTGTGATCAGCAACGATCGACGAAGTTGACAACGTGGAGGCAGGTATTTTTGGCTTACTGTGTTCATTAGGCTTTTTGTTAACAACACCTTTCTATCACTTTATTATTGTTATTAGTGCATTGATATTTAGCGGTATAGGTTGCGTCATTATTACTATCTTAGTTCTTCAACCATTAACGCGACGCTAAAGTACAGGATTCGAGCGCGGGCCCATATTGTAAAATAACAAAAGCTTATTTAATTATCTATTCAAAATGTGCAGAAGGAGAAAAGTTTCGCTTCATGTGCTTCAAAATAACTGTATTTACACTATTTTAACTCATTATATAAGGAGACCCATGATATTTCTGATATTTGCTATATAAAATACGCATACCTAAGAAATACTTGAATAAGTTTTATAATAATAGTAAATTATTTAGCTGCTGCTATATATGTGTCAGCAAATTAATTCAGAACTGTTGTAAACTTAACACTTCCTTTGAAGTTAGTAAGAATTAACATATATTTAGTACTGAATAAAGCTTCAAAGAATGTTTAAAATTCGGCGAAATTACTTATTGTTTCTTTGATACGTTTAAATAGCGTACTTATTCTCTCATACATTTACAACATACAAATTCCAGCACTTATATTTATTCGGATTGTATCTGTTGCCGAAGTGAATTTGTGGATCAAGATCATTATATAAATGGCACTTCTTCGAAGCTAATTACGAGGTATCGCACTTAAGTTTCCATAAAAAAATAGTAAAGGAAAGAAAATATTTGCTACAAAATATTCGATATGAAAATTTGTACTTTTTTGCAAGCGCGCGAACAAATTTTTGAAACGTTTTTCCCAGTCAGAAGGTGGTAACTTCTAGCTTCAACATACTCTTTGCGGTAATGAAAGTCGCTATCCACGCACCTTTTGTTTCAGATTCGGTTTCTATCAAATAAAACACTTTTATTTCGCCTTATATGAAGAAAGTTCAATAATTACCTAGCCTTAGCAAAAGATGTCGCTGCTAGAATTAAAATAATTTTTCGTGAAAGCAACCTTTGATAAGAGCCTTGTCAAATTTTCCAATAGTACATCAGTTAGTTTATATACGTCAGTTGTTTAAAACAAAGTATTGTGATTTACCAACGATTGAAGTAATCGAATATAGAACAGTGATGAAATAATTGAAAAACAAAGAGAAACAAGATAAAGATGGAATTTAGCGAAGGTTATGTGGACTTTGCATCTTCCTTTATGACAATAAAATATTGGATATGTGAAATGAAAAGGGGCTGTGTAAGCATTTTTGATGACGGACGTCTAGATTGTCTAAATGAGGCCACTACATTAGAAATTACTGCAAAAATCCCAACATGCTGATGAATGAATTGAAAGTGCGCGAAATTGGCGAGTCTGTGAGTATCTCAATTGACAGGGTGTATAGCATTTTAACAGCTTATTCGAAGTATGTCAACTTCAAGAAAATGTTGAGCGTTGTTAGAATGATTTTTGGCATCGATTGGTGACATAACATGGATTCATCACGCCGTAAGCCAGTAGAGATCAAACAGTGCATCTTTCGTGGTTGAACGTCACCAAAGAAGGCAAAAGCCACTTTATCGTACAACAAGGTCATAGCTACAGTGTTTTGGAATGTGCGCGGCATAATCCACGTTGACTATCTTCAAAAAGACAAAATAATTAATTGCAGGTATTGCGTCAACTTACTGGATCGTTTCAACAATGTTGTAAGAGAAAAAAGCTTACACACAAGACATACACCATACTCGCCAGACTATTTCTTTATTTCGAATATGAAAACAGCTCGGCGGAAAAAAATGCTTCAAACGATGAAATGATTATAGAAACAAACATCCATTTGACAGGGTTGAGATGGGATACAAATAGGTTACAAAAAACACTAAAACGTTGAACTAGGCGTGTCAGAAATGTTTTCCTGCTGAGGCCAATCATTTATCGAACTCTCCTCGCACTTCAGTATTCATTATTTATGCTTGCTCTATGTTAACTGTACAATGTTGTTAGTCCTTTGTGATAATCATACATTTATCATTTCATGACGTTCATACGAACTAAGAAAAAAAGCGTTATAAATTTTGATTGCGATGTTGTTCTGTCTGCCTTTATCCTAAAATACTCCTGGGAAAAGTTCTCAAATCCGACCTTGCCGTAAACGAACCACAGTATACGTACGTTTCTAAGATGAAAAAAAAAAAAAAGGAAGGGACATAATAAATACAACGACCTATTTTATTCCAAAAGGGAATACTCTATTAAAGTCTAATAGCTTAGTATTTCGATAGGAAAGCTGACGATGTATAGCAATTCATATTATGTAGGTCACAGTATAGCGTACAGTACTCCGAGCAGATAAAATCTAGAGTTTAATTTTCTTGCACCATGGAGATTTATTGCGGACATTTTGTTTAGAATTAAGGCAATATTGAAATTAATCGTTCCTCACTTTAAGTTTATCGCATAAGTGGGAACTTAATTAAAATATCTTTCCATATACTTGACAGGTTTTTTTTTTATTCTGTACTTAAACTAGTAATTGCATTTAAGAACTTCTGGTGTTGGTGATTAATGGGAATATTTGATGTCCCATATAAAATACTCCCTAAAGAAGAATTACCGTATAGCCTGTTACTGTAAGTTTGTTACAAGGTAAAGTTTTAACATTAAGAAAGAAGCTAATGAAGGTTTATGTACGTTCGTAGGTTGAGTATGAGATACTGAACTACTTGTAGGAGAAACTATAATAAAGATTCAACGTAAAATATAAGTTACCTTTACGCGTTATTAGTTTAGCGGTAATATTCAAAGTGGATTTTCAAACAAGACCTCATTTTCCATATCTAATCTAAATTACATGGTCTGAAGGAAATAATTGCAAGTTATGTCCAAGTGGCATTGTTGTCTCTTTTATTATCTTAATTAATTGCAACTAACAACCAAAAATAAAACTGCTTAGTGCTCATGCAAAGTAAAACTTGCGAACATGTAAATCTGCCCACAGAAAGGTAGATAATAAAACCTAAATGATAAAGTGAGTTAATAACCTTTATCACTATGTTAATAACCTTTATTATTTTTTAAAATTGATATTTGACGCCCATTTTAATATATAGGGTGAGTTATTCTCGTGAGCTCGGATGTGTCGAAGATTGTACTTTTCTGAATCTATATCTTCCAAAATGTTTTTTTTTTTGTTATAAGTTGCTATTGTACTAAAGTTGAGGGTTTCCTAGTTATGGAAAAAGTTGAAAATTGCAGAAATTGTTTATTTATCCACACGTACGCCTTAGACAGTTTTACTACCTAGATTAAGCACAAAAGGAACTAACGAATTAATGTGGTTCCGCTTTGCTATTACCTGTATATTTTCAAGGACGAAATTTCCGCTTAAAACAAATTCTAAATGTTAGTGCTCATCAAAATAGCTTATTCGTGTCTTCCACGCCAGTTTTTGATATTTTTGGAAATTTTACAATTATTGTTTATAGCGCCCAATTTAATTTTGTCACATTTTTATAAATTATCATCTTAAAACAAATAAGTTCAAGTTTAATTGGAAAGTGTTTCTTTAGAACAAAGCTGATTTATTATTTCATCCAAAGAAATGTTTAATAAGAGGTGATAAGAGAGATATTTCTTTGTACTCGAGAAATATTTATTTGGAAAGTATGTACATATATTGCTTTGAATGAAAGAAATTTTTATATAGCAATATATATGGCTATTATATGGCAAATATGGCAATAATGCAATATATGCATCACTTATTACTTCAGAAAAAATTTGTTTGGTACTTGTTATTTTCAATAGTTGCTTGGACTTAATTTCTACATGCATCCCATAAAGGTTTTAATTATATTCATTGAAAGATAAAGATGGTTTAATAACAATATTATAATTAAGCAGCTCTTTTTCACTTTGCTTATTTTTGCAGCCTTTTTCTTCCCAAGCATTAATCTGTTGATAAATATGCATAAATAATAAAGTAACACGTATGAATTAGTTTCCGTTGATGTTCCCTGCTTCATTAATATTCAAAAATAAAACGGATGTTACATATTACACTTACCTTTTGAGGATTTGATTGATGAGATGTGAACGCAAATATTCGTAATTTTTTATTGCGTTCTAACAAGCTCCTACATTACTGTAAACTAATAAATACAGAAGGAAGAATATTGTTTAGAAAAAAGAAACGATACATACGGTTTACCACTTATCACGTTTTTTTTTTCTGGCATTTATTTAAAAATCGAGAACCGGAATTTTGATTGTAAAATTTTGTCATAGTGCGCCCCTCCTCACTTTATTTTTTTCGAAATTTACTTCCTATTTTTTATATTTTTAGTAAGTAACTGTAACTTAATGATGTATAAGAAGATATAGGTATTATATTTTGACAATTTGCTATTATCTTCAAATTGGAAAATCTATTTTCCAACTTCTTTTCTTTTACTTTTTCAATTAAACTTTATGTACTTTTCATCCGTTTATAATCATTAAAAATATCAGATTGGCGGTCACGGCTGGTCCTGATACATCCATGCGTATGAGTAGCATGTTTACAAGGACTACTACTACACGTTGCATTTACATACTGAATGAATTTTACCCCAGTGTAATGCTTTAGGCAGTGCTTCTTAATTTCTTTTTTCTCGTTTAGCGCTTATGTATATATTAGGGATCAGCTGCGTACCAACTAAATCGTCACATATTTTAGTAGGATGCGGACAGAACTACATTTGACGTAGATGAAACGTTAAAAAATAACAATCGTTTTTGAAAGCGTTCGTTATTTATTTATAAAAATAATGTATAATATTCTTAATTTAAAGTCTAGTTGAAAACTCAACGAGGAAAACGGTGCAAACGAAGATTTGTCGGGATCGGTCGTATTCAGATTCGATCTATTACGTGATATTTATTTTCTATTTGTTATTAAAACTGTGGTGGTAATGGCCAAATTTGTAACTGTTAAATTTCATCAATATTTCGTTTTTATTTTTAAAGCTTCTTCAGGGTTACAAATGAATACATTCACGAGTGGCTTTAGCTCATTTATGTTGCGGATGGAGCTTCAAAAGTAAAATCGTATTGGACCAAAATTGGAAAAAATAACATCTTTTTAAAAGTTTGGTTAGTTCCACGACCATTGGCATTTTATTTTTTACTGCGGGCATTATGGAAAATGCAATTTCGCAGAGATAAATGATTAATGGGATTAAAAATAGCAGTGCTTTTCTGGTCGGTAACGAATAGTTATTTGATAAATACCACTCCTAAACCTTTATCGTCGTTAGTTCGGATTCCAGGAATGTTATCTAATATATTATTTTCCTTTCCAAAGTAATGTCCCAATTTTTCAGTGTTAGTTACATGTAAAAGTATACTTCTACTCGTCTTGTTTGTTAATGTTTATAGTTGAACATTTCTAAAATTAACCATTCAGTTTTGACAATATTATTAAATGTAGATTTTAATTTTAATTAAATTTAATAATTGAAGCTTAATCATACAAAGACTAAACTTTAATACAAGCTAAGAAGATAGTGCACATAAAGATGAAAAACAAGAAAAATATTTTTGAAAAAACAATTATAACGTTGAATAGTATAGAATGGATGACAAAGAGGATAATTTAAAAAATATTGTAAATTAATCAAACCAACGAGAATACAACAAAATTGATAAAGAAAACTAGGAAAAAATTATGAATTTAGTAAAAATGCAAAATTAAAAAAAGGGCTCTGTTATCTGAAAATAGATGTTTGAAAAAGTCAACAAACAGCGCGATGAAACGTAACATATTGAACGAAGACTACGGAAAACGAGTATTTTTCATCTCCCTAAAGGTCTCAAATCCCAAAGTAATTAAATTTTGAATATCCAAGGTAATTCGGAATAGTCTTCCTTGAAATATTCTTCAAGCGCTTCAGCGATCATTTGAGGGTGACGTTTTATATTATTAATAAAACCGCCATATACTATAGTTTCGTGTTCTGTTACAGAATTTTTCAAATTGTGAAAAGATTGCAAGTCTTCTTTCGGAACTATTACTCATCATTTTATGTTTCTTGATAAATGCTTTTATTTCGTTGTCGGCTGTAAATCGATTTGTTGTTTTATCTTCTAAACTAATTTAAAATCATTGAGATGATTAAAAGCAACGGATAGGTAGGGTGCGATCCACAGTTCCCCCTACAAACGATCACGTAATTCAAAATCGATCTCCGTTAAGAACAACTGCACCTCAAAATACAAAATGTCTCACCAGGAACTGCATCATGATACACATATTTCTAATAATCTAACGCTTCCAGTTATATCAGAACTAGCTGCCGACTTTACTAAAGTTGACTACCTACGCGGCTTTCCGAAGAATTTTTTTTTCGATCATACGCATTATTGCTAAAGCTTTTCTAGGGACACTGCAATAAATGTAAGTATAACTTTTAGCTCGAGCGCCATTTGGATAGAAGCACAGTGATGAGAACCCCAGCTTTAGTGTAAAATTATACCGCTTCCTTTAATTTTAGTGAATTTTGTCAAAAATTTACCCTCTTTTGGAGTGTCATGTAATCTTTCGAAATTTAGACTTAGCTCTACCAAATAATTACTATTCACTACACATTTATCACTAATACAAATTATACGCCGCTGCTTTATTTTCTGTGTGAATGACTGTTGGGTCTAAAGTGCATTGTATGTACCGTAACAAAACAACAAAAGATTCCAAAATAAGTAGGAAGAAAGAACCAAGAAGAAAACATACATCTGCGTACGTTTTCGACAATTTGAAGGCATCTATAAATAATTTCCGGTCACCGAACGTTCCCCTCGCTTAAATTCAAAAACAAAAGCAGATGCACTTGCGCTCGCGAAGTTATTAATTCACGTAACGCACATTCGTAGTAAAAAGAATCGCTAAAGCGCGACTGCGCCTCGGAAATTGAGGAAATGATTGGATGACTAGATATCTGTATAGGTGAGTATCTTTACTGAATGAATCGGGCGCTTGGTCTCCTGAACCATGTCCGATGTCAGTCTGCTCGCAAAGCCCGTTAAGTTTACACAGTCCGAAGCTTGCACGTGGTGACTTATGACGGCGATCAAGACGACGGTAGATTTGTCCCAAAGCGTGCACATGAGTTCTCTTCTAAGCTACGCGGACGCTTAAGTGAAGTTTATGGGCTACCCCTCTATTAATTTTAATTTGCGAAAACGCGCGAAAATAGTTGATGCGCTAGAAAAACAATCGACTTTGCGATGTTGTTAAATGTGGTGCTTTAAAGAAAGTTTGTTCCTATAATATGTACAAGGCTCTACTTATCCTAGTCGCAATATTTTGAAACGTACGATGAACAGACAAGTAAAGATGATAACAAGGTAGATTGATTAATACTTTTTAAGAGTTTGTAGTTAAGTTAAACGTTTCATCGACTTACACCTTCCAGGTGCGAAAATTCTCAGTAAAGTAAAGAAAACGTTTGTATTTGTAGTATGCTGTCGATCAATTTGAGTGACATCACGTCAAAACATCTTCGCACAATATACAAAGTTTATTTGAAATGGAAAGCGTATTTGTTGCGCTGTTTGATGCAGCGTGTAGAGTAATGTACCTACAGCTGCCGTTGCGCATTATATGAAAAAATGTTTAATATCAAAACAAGATCTTATAATTTTTTTTTAATTATGCAGAAAAAAAATAGGCAGTTGTTTTATTTTCCTTTTTAATAGAATGTTATTATACTTCTCTTAGCTGTTTGATAACGTATTTTCTTTTACTTATAGCTGTTAAAATAATATTTATTCAAAATTTTGCTGAAAACAAATGAAACAATAATGTGTAATACGTCAATAATGTTTCTACTTGAAAATAAATTTAAGAAATTTGGAGCGCGCATAAAATTTATATATTTTAATCCATACCTCTTTATTTGAAATGAAATTTGAAAAATCTAAAACAAATATTCGAAATTCGCATCATTAACAGCCAGATAGTAAATAACTAACCGAATTCGCGATTCGAAATTCTGAGTGCATTTCTTCTCGAATCTTTTATTGGAATTCTGGCACGATGCCTTTTAAACAGCTTAGCGAAATTCTACTTATTATACGGTGCTTCTTTCTGCTGGGATCAGCTATCTAGATTTCAGTTATTGTCTGTTAGTTCTTCTTAAATCTTCTTATCGTTAGGAAGTAGCAGCCTAAGAGATGGGGCAATTTGATTCTGCAATTCTTCAGCAAGATTTTCGTTGAAAAAACCGGCAATATGTTCAACGCAAGTTCCTTCGGGTGCTATTATTTTACGTGGTACTGCTAGATCGTACAGTGAGGATGTTCTTGGGGCTGCTATCGACAATTATGTCTATTGCCAGTACCATAAAAAAAAATGCTATATCGGAAAGAATAATCCTGTTAGTTAAGTTTACATCGTTGTTAATTTTGTCCATCATTAATTCGCAAAAATCAACACGTCGGTTAAAATCATCTTCAGAAGGCGGATCCTCGGTGACTTGTAATAACACATTTCGTTTCTTGCCCATATTAATTGCGACCTTTTCTGCTACAAATCAAAACAAACAAAAGGAAGGGTCTTCGTATAAGCCGTTTCATTAAAACGTTTAAACAGTTTTGCTCACAATAGATTGAAAAGGACGCACACAGGACTTCACCGGGACTGCTATTCTTTTAGTTTCAGTTGCAACGGCCGTCTTATGTTACTGTAGACCAATTATTAACATAATAAATGAACAAAGGAATGATATGTAACACATACTATAATGGCCTTTACTATGGTTACTATAATTAAGTATTTCGTCAAACACCTTTTTTCCTACTTATCTTACTTGACATTAATTCCAAGCGATAAATTTGCGAATAGTACCCCAAATGTAAATTAGCAGATTGTTTGGAAGCCAACGCGGCCTTTTAGCGCAGTATTTCTGCAATTAAAAGCGAAAATAACGATTTTTAAATGTTTTCCTCCGTTGAAACATTACTGAAATGGAACAAGATAAATTGTTTTGCCTTTTTTTCCGATTTCAAACTTGTCAATGTTAACGTTCTACACTACAGAAACAAAAAAAAAACACCTGATCTATTTGTTTTGACACGGAGATAAGAAGTCGTAGATCATAAAGTAAGAGAACGTTCTTATTTATAGAACTGTGTGTAACCGTATTTTATCGATATCAAAAGCTTGAAACTTACGAATTTTAGGAATTCATCCCAGAATTTATTTGTAAAGTATAATTCTTTTGTCAAATATTTATATATCTTTCAACGATAAGAACATTAAGACGGCTAAATTGACTTAGTTTCTAGAAAGCAAGTCTTTTGTATTCGATTTAGTGTGTGACATATTTATCAAAATAATACGGCGAAATCTTGTGTACAATTTTAGATTTCTGTAATTTATCGCGGTTACAGTGGGCGTATTCATCGAAAATCTTGAATCATTTCATCGTTCTAAATGGGTTACAATTATTTTTATAATACAAGAATACTATTTTCGGGAATTTCTCACCCTATTTTTACTTTGATTGCTTGAAACGATGGGATGCAAGAAATACCACTGTATCAATTGCAACGAATATATTGGTTTCCATCGGTGAACACTGAAAAATCGTTTTTAATCTTCATCGTATCGACGTAATTAAATTTAAATATCGTCCGCCAAATGGGAGTCGCCGGTTCGATCCATAATGTTGTCTTTATACAACATTAGGGATCATTAACAACATAGGGATCAACGTATTGTATTAATTAAATGTAATTACGACGCATGTAAAATTAAAGAAAAGGTAACTGTACCAATTGTATCTTATGTCGGGTGACATTATAAAAACTACAACCATAAAATAATAAAAAGAGAGTCCGGAAGCATTTACTTTTCAAGATGGAGGATCTTCTTTAACAAAATTCATTTTTCTTTATTTCTTCGAATTGTGAAGACATAATTGTTACAAAGCTAGTTTATTTTTTTAGTTTCGAATAGTATTGCAATATTTCCATATTTCCAACGCGTTGAAACACGCTTACCTGTAGTTGGCTTTTTAATTAGTATTGTAATGATTTATTCAAGTTTGGCGTGTTCCTCGTAACGTATCTACTTCTGTTGTTTATCGTTTTTTAAGATAGCTTTTAAAGATGGTTCTGTACATTTTTGAAAAATTCTTTTCAGCACTAATTTCGACTAAGTAGCCACCTTTCTTTTGTTATGAGGTATTGAGGAATAAATTCTTCAAAAACATTCAATCTTCTAACATCTTACATCACTAAAACAAAAAAATTATAGATATTAGATCTTTTTTATTATTTCATGGCCTTCCATCCGTGGTACTACGTATTATAGTTTTTCAATGTAATCTTTTATGTCTCGCTTTGATTTTTTTCTGTGAACAGTGAAAGAATTTTAAAATTCATTTCATAAATAAATTTAGTAATTTTTTATTGCCAAGAAATGGGACACAAATTATTACATTTATACTAGTAATAACATCAACAATATTTATAATTAAATTTATTAATCATGAGTTGGTCATGTTTAATAAATTTAATGAACAGTCACACTGTCTCGCCAACAGTTCAAAAGGAGTAATAGACAGGATACTGAATCGTGTTTTATAATTAAAGAAATTATTGCAAATTAGTATTTCTTAATTAAGCTTGTATCTACTGAATTGGAGAATTACGGACGGTGTCACACGTTCCGTGAAGTATAAAGCTTTTGTTTTACTATCTGATTGTAATACAATGGAATTCTTTAATCAAAGTAAGATGGATAAAAGGACCAGCCAAAATCAAAATACGAAATTGTCGAAATATATTCCAACCATCAAGAAAAGCATACCCCATTAATTACGCTAATGATCCGTTTCTGAGCAATTAAAGACCTAATCAGCTCCACTACGGAAACCTATTCTGTACGTTAACTTAGAATCGACTAAAGCATAATAAATTGCAATTGACTGGTCAACAGATATCACGTTTAACTTAATAACTAAAGCAGTACAGTAATGTTACCAACTTAAATGTTTTTCTAAAATTAAACCGAGAAATTAACAGCCGTTTACACAACTTTTTTACCTATTGCGAAAAAGAACATTTGTAATAAAGCTATATTGCATCATTCACTCATAGAATTCAATGTTACTTGTTTCTGTCAGAAATAGGAAAAGGAAAAGAATAGGAAATAATATTATCTGCGTGCATAGCTGAAATAGGGCAGGGCCTAGCACAGCACCTTGCGGAACACTTAAGCTAGTAACCTGGCAATTCAGCTGTGAAATATGTCAATTTCTTTTATATTTAATACTGACAAAATTAATAATCTCGACACTACGAACGCTGTATTAAGATAATTTAGACAAAGGCCTAGAATGGTCGACATAGATTGGTCGCGAATGTCCAGCTAAGGTTGCAAAAAGCACCCATGGAGTACTCTTCTTCCACAATGAAGGAATCTAAGGTTCATCAGTGCGGTAATTGTTGATCTGCTACAGCGGTAACTATAATTATTTGTTCAAATATTCTTATCTAAAAACTTTACAAAACAACCAAATATAGGATAATACTCAGAAGTTTTTCAAAAACTGACTGAAAAGCACATATGTATGTAGTAGTAAATTTCAACGAACTAGCGCAAGTAATACTAGAAATGCTGAACTTCAAATAAAATCTATTACATTATTAGAATAACAACAACGCATTGAAATGAATTAAATTTGTCTGGATATCTACATTATTTACCAAGCGAATGCTAAAGCTCCTTCTTTTTTGTGAAATTTAGTATAGAAAATGTGAAGTTGCAAAGTTTAACGATCAATATGAATGTGCTTAACGTATTGAATGTTACATCCTAATTTATAGAAAATAAGTTAATACGAATTTGATGTCTCTATCTGAAACTTGGGATGGGTAAAGATCGGGCGAATGAAGTACATCTCGAAAATCAACTAGTTTCACATGAGTTTCATTATACCAAATAAAGATTGCCAGAGAAACGAAAAGCATCTAAATAATATCGGAAACGATTTTTATTCTTTATCGAGATAGCTGCATAGACTCATTTAGATAAGAAGGTACATAAATCGCTTTGGATCTCACAGGCAATCATAATACTGCTACATTTATACAGTCGTCAAATCAATACAGGTTTATTGGAAAATACCATTGCGCAAAGGACAGAAACATCTGAAATTGAAATCTCCAGTTGAGAAAATATTGCAATGTTTTATTTTGTCTAGATCATTTTGCCATGCATTGAGAGAATATTACTAATAGTAAGATTTAGCGAAAGCCCTAACTTCTGTTTACTATGCTGAACTATAAATACTTCTTCTGCAGCTAAAAGAGCTTTTATGAAGTATGTGAGATGAAGCTGAGGGATTCATGTAAATCTATTTTTATCTTCCAAAATTTGTTAGCTTTACCGTCCTTTTATATTTTGGAAGCCCTCTGTTATGTACATAAGAATAAAGATTAGTACCTAAAAAACAAAAATGTTCAAGCTTACATTACTACAAGAATCTTTACTTACCAACCCACTATTTAGAAATTTATGCCAGCGATTTCTAATATTTACGCGAATGGCTTTATAACAAACTGGCATCTCATATTAAGGGAAACAACAATTTTTATGTTGTTTTTTTTGTTTTATTCAAGTTCACTTCTCCATTCCTTCAGTTTAATGTTTTCTTTTGCGTTTCATTTTGATTATTATTACAAATACGTTACTTGCCTTCTGAATGTATTATTACTTAATTCAATGTCCAAATTTGTAAAATGTATCCTCGATACAACAACATTCAACATTATCATTATATTATATTAAAAGAAATATTTATTTTTTTACACATTATGAAACTATTGAATATATCGATTAAACATAGTCTGCAGTTAGTAACTGTCGAGGGTAACAATCAATTTTCCAGGACATTTCATAACGTCGCGTCGTTTTAAATATAGGTAATGTCAATGGACAGCATCATATGATTTACAGCTTGAAACTTGAAAATTCATTTTTCATACACGACTGCACTAATTACATAATAAAGTATTGGAGTTAGTTTTCGATATAATCCGCGTCACTTTTTTCAGATATCTTTGATTTATGCTCCTCGAGTTCGATGATCCTCTTGCACGTCTAGTGATCTATGCGAAAATTTCTTTTAAAAGATGTTAGGTATTTTATTAATTAAATGTAGAATAATTTAGTTTGTAATCATAAATTCAATTTAAAGCAACCTTTAAGGAAAGCTTAACTAAATTCAATATACATGTACGTATTTCACGTGGGAAAATTCGAAATAAAAGGAAAACGAGTAGGTTACAAAGAGCTTGTACACGATTGCGCTAAGCAATTACCTTGGAAGTAATTATTGTTTGCGTCTAGCCCTTAATGTTTTATATATGGAGTTTTTCCTCTGTCTAGCATTATATTTCCCTAATGCTTAGATGTTGTTTTGTTTAAACACTATTCCGGTGCTCATTTACAAAGTGCAAGCAATGTTGCGATCTCTGCATTTTCCATTTTCATTATGCTTTTCTCCGTTTATTACAAAGCTTTTGTGATTTAAAAATAGGTTAATATTAAAAACAAGCTCTTCTCCGTCTTTTATCCTGTTGGAGCTTTAGGCTATGTTCTTACATAGCTTCGGTAGAAAAAGCGCTTTTTTTTGTTTATTGATATATTTCAATCTAAGAAAGGACACCGACTGAATCCTACACGGCTTTTCATATTGAATTTTTAACGCAATAATATATAGTACATTTCTTTATAGATGCCTCATCGCAAATAGCACGGTAAAAACATCATACCGCGTCAATGGCTTTTCCACTGTAGGTTTCTGGTTAATTTTTGGCATCAATGTGGTGGCACATTGATGCCAAATGCTTACGCGACAAAATTGCAGTAAAATATCTAAATCGTCCGATGCTTACTTATAAGCAAGAAAAATGAGAAATAAAAAGAAGAAGAAAAATAAGAAAGAAAAAGGAAAGGAAATCGTGTTATGGCTGAAGTGCTCAAAGAAAACTGTGCTTGGCAATTGAAGAAGAGCCTTCCAGTAGTGTAATAAAATTATCGCTCCAATTCCAGATAATTAGAAATAATCATCATAAAGCTTCGAAAGAAGAATAATCAAGGAGCTATAAACCGCATAAATTTCCTAGAACTTCTAAAGAGAGACAATTTTCCTCGATGGAATTCTACGAATACTGGATAAAAAGAACTGATGTACATAAATCCAAATGTCCTAAGTCTAATTTCTTTTTCTCGTGGGAAAATATTTATGTTTATTGGAAGCGTCGCTAGGCAAAATTCTAGAATATGGTTGAAAGTAAATCTTTATTCTTTTCAAGGAATATACACGAAGTGGCCCCAAAAAGTGAACGTATGGGCAGAAATAGCTGGAAATCATATACTGCTATACATATACTGGGTAAAGGTACTTCTTGCTGTCAAGTGTCTTTTAGCTATACGAGGAATTCCATTAAGTTAATTTATCAGCAATTTTTTCAGCAGATTAATGTTTCAGCACGATGGAGCTCCTCCTCACTACTCATATGAATAGATTGAGCGGTTTGGATCTCTAAAATGGTCGGTTACAAGTTCAAATTTAACCCCCTTGGACTTCTTTTATTGGGGTTATCTAGTTCTAAAGAATTTGATGATATTAGAAGCAAGCCTGGAGAGTCAAGAGAACCTGATTTTTCGCATTGGTAATTTTTATTTTCCTGTTAGACTCACATATGCAACGCAATTCATTTCAATTTTATTGTTTAAAATTATCTATCTGTTACTGGATTGTAACCCCTTAAAACTTATTAAATCTTACAGAACGTCTCGTCTCTCTTTCTCGTCATACTTTACGGTATTCTGTAGTTTCAGCTAACAAAATATTCCAATAACATCTTTACCTTTTTACATAACAAGAAATTTATTTAGGTTAATTTTTACGTAACATCTAAAAAATATGTAAAAATGATTTTAATGTGATATGTAAATAATTTCACTTTATTACATCTATCGTTTTTTCTGAGTAGCAATAATATAACGTAAGAATTCTAGAAGATCTTTCTATGATCCAAAATATTAAAAGATAAACATCCAAAAACAAATAATTAAACAAACCTAACCAATGATATAATCTTGGTGTTTACTATTTTGAATAATTTCCTGTTGCTGAGCGAAAAGCACTAAGTTTAGACCTAAATCAGTTCACATTAAATACCCTCATTTGTGCCATTTTTACAATTAAGTAGAAATGTAGGGCATAGTGCTGAGAGAATATTGGCTTATTCTATCATCAATCTCAAACGGCGCGAATGAAAGATGTATGTAATAGACGCTACCTGCGCAGTTGGATTATTTCACTAATATTTATATGCGTCCGAGTGAAATAAATACATACAATCACAAACATCTCTTATATACAATTTAGTAATGCTAAACGAAATGAGTACACTGTAATGCAAAACGAAAATCAGCATTTGTTCTCATTTAAAAAATAATTTTAAGAAGAAATTATTTGATTAAATATGAAATTCTTAAAATTGTATTATGTAATCTGAAACGGCTACTAAAAATTCCATCAGCGATATTTTGTGGTTTCATCTGCGATTCTAATTTCGAGGAAGAAATGACATACGTAATCGACGTCGTTTGCGTAAAACGTGGTATACACCGTGTTTCAAAAATAATGCTTTACATTTGTGGACCTTCCAGTAGAAAGGAAGCAAGTGCCAGTTCAGATATAATAAATAATGTATTTATTGTATATTTCAATTTAAAGATTTAACGCCAATTGCTTACGATTTTCGTCATGCGTGTAGTCGATCATCATTTTGAAAGAATTTTTCTAACTACTTAATACTTTATTTGCAGATAGAACTAATTCCAAAATCGCATTCTTAATATTTAGGTAAGATGGTTTTGTGTTTTTTAATACATTTTACATTATTTCTACTATTTTAATGGTCACTGGAATGCACTTTGACCTCACTCATCTTACTGATTTGTGTTAACGAAATTTATTAAATTAATGAAATTATTTCAAACGATAAATTGTATTTCTCCTATCAGGACGAAAGTTACGGTCACATTGTATATAACTATAATAATAACATTCTATCAAATTAAATTGCCATGAATATATTAAGTATATTAGATTTTGTTCTGCACAATTATCAGTCTAAATTCTTGTTATTTTTTACTAACAGTACCTTCTTTATTTAATAAGTTTAAAGTTTAAAGTTGTCTAATATTATGTTCAGAGTTTCATATTCAAGGGTAGCTTTTTTCTAGAATAATCACTTTCTTGCTCTAGTATTGAAAGAATATGTGCTTTAGTAATATTTATAACTAGCTCGTTAAACCTTTTGAGCTTATTGGAAGTTCGCTTATCAGTATATGTTATCCTTATTTGTTCTTATCAACTAAACCTTCCTATCTTTTTTTTACAAAATGTGATCATTTCTCCGGTTCCATTAGAAATAATTTAAAATATAGTTGTCGACTGTTTTCCCTAATTTCATCGATGACATCCGGTAAATCCTCTCTTTCTATCCTTCAAAGCAATGCTCGCGACATGTCCAGTACAATCACCAGCAATCCTTTCTTGCAAGTCCTTCGTAGACGAATGACCTTTGTTAGATTCAGTTCATCTGAGATTCTATAACATTGGTGGAAGCACGAAGAAATTTCAACAGCTCCCTTCATTGTTTCTAAAAACTTAAGCTATCCTGGCAAAACAGCTTATGTATGTTATGAAATGTGCTCAAGCTACTTTGTAAGTTGTTACAGGCAAATAAAAGTAGTATTTACGGTGAGTATATGCTTCTTCAATTCTTTCAATTTGTCTTGGAAACAGTTACAACAGCTAGTTACGGGATTTTTTGAGGTGCAGATATTTTTGGGAGATGTCGTATAT
Organism: Oryctes rhinoceros; assembly: GCA_020654165.1. Taxonomy (NCBI): domain Eukaryota; kingdom Metazoa; phylum Arthropoda; class Insecta; order Coleoptera; family Scarabaeidae; genus Oryctes; species Oryctes rhinoceros. Next base: position 956,964 of record JAIOKQ010000294.1, on the reverse strand, counting down.
ATGTATCGTAGGACACGTCCGCAACATCCTTTCGGGTACACCAACATTAATCATTAACGCTACGCTACATTGACCGCGAAGGTATTTATCATAAATCCGCGTTGACTAAATCATTGATTTGTTCTGCTTTTAACAATGGCGTTTTTAAAGATTTCGACTTGCGTACGCATTCTGTTGCGTCTCTACACGACTGTGATCTGAATTATGAGTTATCAAAATGACGCGTATAGAGAGAAATATGAATCGCCGGCGCTTGTCGTAAAATTAGCGTACACATGCTATTTATAAGCACGATCCTCTTCCGTTTAAAAATATCATTACGCGAAATTGTGTTTTCATTTTACGCATTTGATTTTAAAAACGTTTCGGTTTATCTTTTGACGTATGCAGATGCTTACAAAGCAGAAGGAAATTACATTGTAACATATGTTATGTTATGGGCATTACCATAGTGCGATTTATTGCTGATTGTTATAAATTTTAATTATACAGCATTCATGACAATATCGTAAATTTTACCGACAATTCATTAAACCATTTGCTCTTATTGGAAAACTTTTGATGTACGCGATTCGTTGCAGCGTACAACATTCCGAATTTTCGTCTATATGTCATCGGGTATTGACTGGTTTATTATTTTAATAATTAAGAATTATTTCACTTAGTTTATATGCAGAATAATTTTGTTTCTTTGTCATAAAAACGCGGCTGAAATCAATAACGCTTGTGGATTCTCAGTTGAGTATCTTTAGTTCGTTGGATATTGCTTGTTGGCTGTACCTCTCGTTCTTCCTTTTCCCTTCCCTTTTCAACCCATTTGTGCTCTTGACATAACTAAAATAGTTACAAGGATGGCACTTAATACATCGCACGGTAATGATGAAATTAATGGCTTTCTAATCAAGCATATTGTTAATGAATTATCGGATCATTTAGGTTAGCTTCCTCTCAGCGGGGCCACAAGATGGATGTGTCAAATCATCAACCAATATCTATCCTTAGCACATTTTTTAAAGTAATTAAACGAGAGCCTTATGATTAGCTGATAAGTTACTTATCGAAGCATAACCTAATTTTTAATAAGCAGATTTAGCAACCCGTGCAGCCTTAAGCCTTTAGCCGTTTGATTGCGTTTATCTGCAAGTACTACGTCCAAAATTGTTTGGGATCGGAGTACGAGGTTTGTTGCTTGAATGGATGGATTTGATACACATATGGACATTTCTTAGGGCTCTCTGTTTTATCTTTGGTGTTGTTTACAGATGATGCTTCAATAGCAATTTCTTCTTGTTACTAGCGAAGAAGTGCTTCTTGCGGTTGAACGGGTTATAAAATGAATGCAGCCGAAATAATGAAAATACTGGTCATTTACTTCCACACTAGATGATCTCTACCGTGCGATGGCTTGTTTGTAGCGTCTTTTAGAGTTTCTTTTCTATTAGATATGTAATAAAAAAAGTTAAGTTCGATATAATACGCAAGTAAAATCGAGTCGTGACAAAAAATTTGCTTGTTTTTATTTCGTCAACATTACTATGTGCTTTCTCAATATCGACAAAGAACTTCTTGAGAACCGCCGCAGTTCACCTTTTTTACGGCACGCTTCATTTATGCAAGCTTCATGGCTGTTTTTTTCAGAGTACCTAAGAGTTAGCAATTCTTAAAGTTGGCGACAATTGTCGCTCCTGTGTATTCTTACTCAGGCCCCAAAAACCTTGATACTCAGTGGATTGAAACCTTTCTCATGCCCAAATATTCATGTAAGTAGTTTAATATTCGAAATTAAATAAACAATGATGACTTGTAACCGAACTACATTTACGTAAATAACGGAAACAAGAAGTTCTGAAAAAACAATATATACTGTATATGTATGAAGTTCTTTTCTTTTACTTGCTTAAACAATGATATACAATCTTATATAATAAACAAGGCAATGCTTAGATTCCATTCATTCTTTCCGAGCAACATAAAGCTAACGAAATCACTTTCTAATATAAAAATATACGCCCACTAGTAAAGGAAGAAAAAGCAGGTTATCGCAATCGTTCGTTCAAGCAAAGCATAGATTGAATCTAAATCCAAGGGATTGAACCGCTAACTACTTAAATTGAAAATTACCATAAACGTTAAATCTTGTCATCTCTAGTCTTTCTTCTCTTCCTTCATTCACTTAAATGTTTCATTTCGGGTTTAATACAATAATTGATTAAAAAGGTGAACGGTCAGAGAAAAGCAAACGTTGAATATTAATTTTTTGCCGATGGCTGCCGCTGCTGATAGGCTTCTCCATGGAAGCGAAAAAATATTCAAATTGATGTTTTACATCTACCGTTAACTTTTTTATTAAATTTATTTATACGAGAACAAATTGATTCTCAACAAAAATAAATTCTAACCGTATTGACGACTTTGAAGATTACGTATCAACTTCATAAGTAACATTCTGCGAAAGAGTAATAAGAACCTCTTCTTCTTTAGGTTTAAGTGGAAGTAGTTTGATGTACAAAACACATCTTCTACTGTTCTTCTAACCTTAATTAGAAGGTTGTCTATCACAATTTGATAAACCTTGTCGATGTTACCGACGGCGATTGCAATTTTTGAAATAGCATCTTCTGTTGAGATTTGAAACTTTTTCAACTATCTTCCTAAAGTTACTTCTAGAACGGATTGAAATATGTAGATACCAGTCGAGTATTTACATTCAATATGCCCACTTTCTTGTGTTGCGAAGGCAATTTTGAAGAACACATCGTCTCTACTCCGGCGTCTTGGAGTCAACTACGAGTCTTGATAAATTGTTGAAGCTCTGCAAATAAATCGTCGTATTAGACGTAATAAAGTAGAATTGGAAAACGTCAACTAAACCGCTGCCATTTTCAGAACGGCTTCGAGGTTACTGTGAACCCTTCAGACTTGGGGGCGAATCCATGAAGGAATGCATTTTATTAAAATATTGTATAGTTTGTATCGCGGCGCGGCGCAGCAATGTCTGGAATTCTGTTCGATGTCTGCACTAGAAGGAAACCAATAAACCGAAGATGGCAACACACGTCGATTAACGTCACAATATTACTTAAGCGATACAATTCGGTTTAGCAGAGTAGCAGGTCGAGGGTGCTAACGTTCCTGTACAAGTGACAGTTTTACGAGGACGTGCGGGGATTGATTTTAAAATCAGTAATGGAATGATCAAATTACGTATATAAAAGATCGCAATAACATCAAATGAATTGGGACAACATTGTACATAGCATCTTGTTGTAATAACACCACCGCTCCAATTTATTTTTTCGTTAGTTACACGTGTCTACTTAGTGCGTGTACTTCAACACTACTGCATAATTCTGCCTCCGTTGACTTAACTTTAATTTTCTTAAAAACGAGAATAATGTAACGTTGTTAAACTTTGTGTAATCGATAGTTTATCCTTTGTATTCCTTTTCTTATGAGATTTTTTATGTTTCTTTTTTCTATTTCAGGTCCAGAAACTATAAGAATACTAAACAGATCCTTACAACCATTGGATAACAAATGAACTGCGAAGAGCGAAATACCTACTGTGACGATGATACGTTCCGAATAAAAAGAGAAATGTCCAAACGAAATCGTTCGGAATGGTATAGCGGCTGGTAGGAGGATCTTACCTATCGAAGTATGATATGATTTCAACACTTATACCGTCAATATCATCGGTATACGCAAACACGACCGCGTCTATAGACGCGAGCTACAACGCGACCACTGCCAATTACTTGTACGACACGACCTTAGATCCAAACAATAGTTTCTCATACATCTACGGCAATGATTCTTCGAGCTATCTCATCCTTCCCTCGTACATCAGGATTACGTCGATGGTTTTCTGTATCGTTATCATGTGTTTGGGTGTTATTGGAAACGTTATGGTGCCGATTGTTATATTCAAGACTAAAGACATGAGGAACAGCACCAATATATTCTTGGTGAACCTGAGTGTGGCTGATTTAATGGTACTACTCGTTTGTACTCCGACCGTGCTTGTCGAAGTTAATTCACCTCCCGAAACTTGGGTCCTCGGCGAAGAAATGTGTAAGTAATTAATTTTAATCCGCCTGCTTTTTATGCGCATTCGCGCGGATTTATTGGCCGAGTACGGTGAGTACCGTAGTCTGTGCTTTGCGTAATTCAATTTCGTCTGTATAATGAGTAAGTGCTCGGCGGGAATTGCTGATGTTAATTCCAAGTAAGGAATGATGTAAAATGGTTCATTTGTTTTATTGTTGCTGTTTTATACCTCCTAATTATTGATTACTTCCTTGTACGATTATTTTGGGACTACTTTGGTTGCGTTTACATAGAGAAGAGCCAGGCCCAGGCGACAAATTAAGCTAGGTACAAGGTGATAACAGGAAGTGTGTAATCCTGTAACTTTTTTTATTACTTTAGGTAAGAATTTGAAATTTGAAGAACTTATACTGAGCGACGCGACATTAGGGCAATTGTGGAATGCAAGTGAACATATCTAATTAAATAAACTACCGCATTTTCGCTTGATTACTCGACATGATTACCTTAAACAAAAATAGTTACTGAGAGCATTTTTTGACAGATTTTATCATGTCCATAGCAGCAAAAGATGGGTTATTCCATAGCTTTTCTATAAAATAAAAAAAAGACTTGTTACAATAGTTTCAATAGAATTCAAGACTTCCATCATATCCATTTGAAGAAAAAATCGGAAAGTGTACAACACCAAAAACAGTAGTAGAAAAGTAGAATGTTGAACAGACGAGAATTTGCGCGAACGTTCATAAATATGCCAGTGGATTTTTTGAAAAATATTTTTATAGATGGAAGCAAGTTTATTCTGTGGGATTCTAATAAACGGATATTTATGAGATAAGAGCTTTTGAAATTCACTGCGAAGCTCGATAGGGAACATTTTATTTGGTATTTATTGTATGAACAATGGATAAAAATCAAAATTTGAGAGGAAATGCTTTAAATTAAACATTTCTGATCGTTATTACCTTGAGCAATATAATAATGATAACAAGTACACCGTTTTTAGTTGGTCCGAAAACTTCAAGGAAATAGATTTTATTTTAAAAAAAATATTATTTGAAAAATTAGAAAATATTGATAGCAAGTTGATAAGAGTGTACGATCATTATTATATATGAATCTGCATCAATACTTACCACCACCAATTTTTTTTTTTATGAGAATTTAAATGATGCAGTGTTTATTTTTGAAATTAAAGCATAAAGAAGTGAATCTTATTAGTGTTATATCAATATTGTTGGATGTACGAAAGTCAGTGGTTTTTGAGATATGTGTATCGCAATTTCGGTTTATTCTCCCTAATTAGGCATCAAAAATTACCGATTTATCTCTTCAAACATACAATATTGCGTTGTTTTAGTGGTTTCTAAAGATTTATCTAATCTTATTAGCCAGCTGAGAGATATCACCCTTCCTTTTTAATCTATCTAACTCTATTGCTCAATCTATCTACCGGTAGCGGTAGGTTTGATCGCGTGCGGCATACGTAAACTTCGAATCATCCAATTACAGATAACGCCTAGACTTGCTTATTAGCGTATGTTTTAACTGCTTTATTGTGCCAGACTTAGTTGTAAGTACATGAAGTGCAAAGAGGTGGGATCAATTAATAACCCTTAAGAAATATAGAATTGATCAATATTTTTGTTTTAAGTTACACCAATGATTAAGTGTTTATTTAACAAAAAAAATTAACAAAAACGCAAAATATTAATTACGAAATTCAAGAAAAAAAGAAATAGCTGAACAAAATTAGAACGTTGGTTAATAAACAAAATAAAACTCGAATAATTCATTAGAAAACAATAAGCAGGTTCCTTGTCGCCCGTGACATGACTGCATTCAATGTAGCTTCCTTTGTACCTGCTGAAATACAAAAGCTTAGGGCAACTTCAGTATCAATATTTATGTTCATGTTTGAAATATTGCTTTTTCGTAGATTCAATTTCAGCAAAGAATTATTATTCATGAACAGGGACGGTGGTTTATCTCTTGAATACGTGGACTGCGTAAGATTTAGATATAGTTTATTTAAGGTATTCAAGAAAATATAATTCAAAAAAATTCTTTGTTAATAAGAAGAACTGCAAGGACTGTGGCGTAGTATGGTAAACAACGTTAAAGTTTTAGTACACTCCGCTCCACACAGATTTAATTAATTAGTCCGGGACACCTGCTTCGAGGATGTGTGGATCCCTATTACTATTAACTATTAATCGTAATTCTAACGTACCTCTTCTATTTCTACTCTCGAGAAAAAAAATGAATTAACACTATCCTCGTAACACTACATTCACAATACAAAACTATTAAATTTAAAGCAGTAGAAGAAGAAGTGAACAGTCAACTCCTGTTCCTGGATAGTTTAATAATTAAAAACAACAAAAATTGGAATCAGCCATCTACAGAAACGAAACAAACACTACGACCGATCCTTATCACTGCGGACTTAATTAATAGATTGGTAAAATTCCTTTTGGGTAAAAATAGGTATAAAAAGAACTTAAATTCTTAAAGCATATAGTACAATGGTTAACCTTCCATAAATATCGATTACATTCTTAAGAAAATCCAACATAGGCATTATGTAAGAAATTTCAAAGCGTTAATCTCGGCAAAATCCCGCGATAAGAAATTTGCGAAGCTTTTTCTTCCACAGCATGTCGAAAGATATTAGCAAAGTTTTTAGGAATCAAGATGTAAAACGTAGGATTCGGTTCACGAAATACACTCAAATACTTTCACAATCTGAAAGATAAGCCGCACGTGAAAGGAAGGTCGGGAATTTGAAAAAAGTTGCTTGTAGTGACTATCAGAAAGCCTATATTGATGCTGCATATACGTTAAGATCGTTAACATATACACGAAACCGGATATAACATTAAATTGGAAAACCTTAGATACTTCTGAAACTATCTTCATAAAAAGGAACATAAATTTAATGAACTGAGAGAATGGACCATACTCAGGTCTTTTTTGGTCTATTACGGTAAGGCGGGCACATTTTTTATGTTTCGTGTGTAATTACAGGTAACTCCTTCGTCTATTTTTCTGTATTTTTTTCGTCTTAGTTTAGGTCCTGTAGACGGTAAAAGTAGATATTATTTTTTCTCAGGAGTAGCAGTTTTTTTTTCTCTTATCATCTTTGCTAATGGGGATAATAATTAATTAAACCTTTGTGGTGCGAGATGGGTTTTTTGATACTGTTACTTATAAAAACAATTCTTTTTGCTCACATATCCTGTATTTGTTGGAGGCAGCGTCGAGATAGTGTGTTGCAATTTCAAAAAATCATAAATTGATTCAGAAGAATCCTTTCGTAAAGAGAAATTGTAAATAGATGATAGTAGATGTTAAATGGGTGAAAAATTTTCAACACCATTATCGCGATATTTGAATAAGTAATAGCCAAATCGGATGCGTAAAAACCATTAATTCTAGTCGATGTATATGTAAATACAACGCAATGCAATTAGTTTTAGTGCAAGTGATGTCTGCTTCGATGAATATTTATCGTTATGTAAGCGAAAACGACACTGACGTGACTTTAGCGGAAACATGCAAATTATGCATACATTTGAATAAGAAACTTGCTGTCCAGTTGCATTATGCATGTCGCTTACTCAAAAGTCTACAGCGATGCCTACTATCGCTCTTTTTACTAGGGGTAGATATCGGTGCTGCACTCATTACCGGTCCGGAGTTATTGGTTGTTGTATTACATCAGGCGCGCTTGGATAGGTTGCTTTATCTTATCGTGTTTGTAACGGATCGTTCCCAACTTTTTAGGAGTTCTTGACTCGTTACATAAACAAGGTTATTAAGGTAACGTACGTGCATATTTTTGTAAAATAAATGAAGCGTCCTTTGCTACAACGGTTTTCAATTGTGGCTGTTTTAAAATAATGTTATTAATGTTAATCCCGCTGGATCACATAAACAATAACCTCTTATTTCATTATTAATTTTATTATTAGTTTATCTATTTATTTTATCAATTTGTTTGCTGAAAATATTGCACTATTGTTACATTTATCTAGCTGCAGGTCTCATATGATATTCGTTTGTGTGGTTAAAATATGCATTTTTTTATCATTTGATGTCATAATAACATGCGCTTATCCTATAGAAATTTAATTATTTTTGACGATAACAAATATCAGGCGTGCAAGGACCTCTAGCTCCCTTAGATGAGTAAACCCAGCCATAGACTAGACTAAATACCCATACGTGAAGACAGGTCGAAAGCAAATTTTATAAAATTGAACATTGACCTGAATATCTTTCAACGAAGTGTGTGAAATCATACTTCCCAAAAAAGAGTATACAATTAAACAACATTGTTATACGATGTACTAATGAAACACTATCAATGGTACGTTGCTATCGCGGATTTCTTACTTATTTAGAGGAGGAAGTTTTATGCTTTCATGTCTTATCCATTATACAACATCTTGTCTTTAATTTAAGCAGTCTTCAGTCTAGTAAGTGCTATATCGATGAAGATGCGGAAATGCATCAAATTAAATAAATAAATGGATTAAATGTAAAAACCACGGCGTTTTAATCCAAACAATCAAACCAAACGAAAGTTCTTGCATTCAGATTAAGTGAAATAAATTTACCAAAGAAAGATACGAAAATTAATTTCCATTGAAATCCTGAAAGTAACTTTCTGGGCTCACGCCTTACAAACAAATGCGGATATGATTATTGCAACAACATTATAGGTTTATTAAATACGTTGGATGTGGTAGAATATACATAATTACGACGAATGGCGTTTACTTATTGTTGTTTGTTGCCACAACATGCCATACATGGCGCTATTCCAATTATGCACTCCATTCCTTTAAAGGAAAGCTACGAGGATATCGACAAAGTTTCTTAATTTCCTAAATGAAAATAAACAATTGGCCTCAAGAAACCGGCATATTGGAACGAACCAGAGCAAAAGAAAAGTAATATTACTTTCTTTCAGTTACCAAAAAGAGAATTCTTTTCCCCGCTACACTTTAAATTAGGCATAACGAAACAATATGTGAAATCGTTAAATGCAGATGATGACTACTTGATCTGTAAACAATTTTTCCAATACAGTTATGGAAAAATAAAAGTTGAAATGTTTGTGACCATAAATAACGTACTTCAAGTGGAAGAAAGGTATCCAGAAAGATGGCCAATGCACATGATGTCGGGGTATTGTTGGAGCTCCCAAAAAGATTCCTAATTTAAAGAATGTGTTACCAACGAAAACCGGCAGTATGTCAGTGTTACTGGGCATTACCTAGGTTTTGCCTTTGTCGAATAGGTGACCGAACACAGAAGCACATATGCAACGAGTTGAGTGCAGCAGATGATATAATGCGTTTGGAAATGTGAAAACAAGTATTAGAGATGTCAGCAAAAATATTGCTGAGTAATATCATAATAAATGTCTTATATTCAGAGTAATACGAAAATTTTAATTTTATTAACTTCAAGATGATCTCCGCAAAAAATTGCTAAAAATTCTTCAGTCTTCAGAGTGTCTTCATCATTAAATCGTTTTCTTGAAAAGTTCTTGTCGAAAATACTAAAAACCTGAATTATTTGCTGAATAAATTTAGTTATTGTTTGTTTTTTTTTTGGAGGAACAAATCATCTCATGAGATCAGAAATATGATCATTGCAAAAAGTATTGAAGCATAGCTTTTTCTGTTATAAGGATTATTTCTGGAAGCAATTAATACAACAATATGTACATTTATGCATATATTTTATTATTTACTCGAGTATTCAAAATTCAAATACGTAGTGTTGCTATGTATGCTAACAATATCCAGTTAAATCCTCTACCTCACTTACCAATTGCACAGACTTCGGACATAAATGGAATTTGCATAAACTTCTGAAGTTATGCATAATAATCAATGTACATACGGTAATTTAATTATGTCCCACTATCCATCGTTTAAACTAATCTACTTAGGTATAGAATAGAGAGCATTGTAAATTATTCCGCAAATAAACCATAGGATAGGGTACCTGCAATATCGTCAAGATTTCTACATCTAAAGACAGTAAACCTTTACCGAAACTATATTTATTTTACACCTAAAATGAACGCTATTAAAAATAAAGCGACAATTTCAACAATTTCCCCTCCTCACTTTGCTTCGTTACATTTTTTTACTACCACTAAAAGAATTCTTGATTACCTCATATAAACGCGTCTTTGCAATATACGAAGTAATTACTTACATTTTGAAGTGTACATGAAGGCGGTAAAATTAACAGTCTTCTACTTTTTTCGAAATGAAAATTCCTCAGCAACGTGTTGCTATTTATTGGAGATATTTAAAAATTTGGTACCAGTGAAACCAAAGGTAAAACATTTTGTTGGTTAATGTGGCACTGTTTTGAATTATTTCAAATTTAAAAAAATCTGTAGAATATACATTGATCTTTAATAAAATTCCATAACCTCCATAAGATCACTTGCAGCTGAAATATAGATTTCATTAGCAATATGTTTAACATTTCTCGGGATTTGGCGATACCCGTTATGACATATAGCATGTTTTTCATTGTCCTCAAAGAGTCGTTAAACTAAGAAACACTAAGCACGCCTACATGTGATTTGTAGAATACGTGATATGTGCTTCACTCTTCACTTAATAATGGCGTAGAAGTCGTTAAATAACAATAAACTACGCTAAATGATACTCTGTACATAATTCGTAATTTATTGTTGAAGAATCGACAGATACACCATATGATCAGAAGGTCTTCATTCGGTTCAACGCAATAAAAGCACTAAAACTATCATCACATTTTAAACATGAATTAACTGTAATATTTCTTTTAGTCGCTTCTCCTTGGCAAATCAAAAATCAACTGTTATACTTATTGTTAGAATTAGCGATGGTCAACCAAAGTAAAATGTTTTTCCTTGTATTTATAAATAGTATCTAGGCACTAAAAAGTGCTTTGATTCCTAGCATAAACTCTGAAGACATCTGTCTGTGAGGTTCGATTTCTTAACATCAACCCCGATTAAGGACTTGATATATTTTAAAAATTTAGTTACGACAGAGAAAACACCGCAAAAAGCGAGTATATATTAATTAATTAGTGTAAGAATATAATATCTATCCGGATATACACTTCATCATCTCTCATTCGATGCTCACTAAATGCTAACGCGTCGAAACCAACTTATTATCGATTTGTGATATAATCACGGAATTCGAACTAATTATATTAATCAGCAAAACTAAATTGAAAGGTACTCCTTATGGAATATCCATAAAACTTTTAAAACATATTTTAACTACATCACGTACCCAATGATACCTATCATTAATATATGTGATTTCAATACATAAGATCGGGATATCAACAACCCTGAAAACTATAAGCTTATATCCATTCTATCAGCACACTCCAAAGTGTTCGAACAGACAATAGCTAATAGATTGTTCGAACACAGACTCCGTAAGAATAAAGTATGTATGAGTAATGAACGCGTTAGATTGTCAAGATTGTTGCAAGTTAAGGCAGGCTTTTGCCTCCGCGTATCATACTCTACTAAGGAAGAAGTTGTACTTTTACTAATTAATTACTAACCGAAAATGAATCTATCTTAGTATTACCTTTTAGTTTGGCTTGATGATAAATATTTGTTAAATATGAAACCAGTGGCCAAATTTTGAAAATAAAAAAATTTTCGAATTTTTCCAATTGATACTTTACTGTAAATCAGTCATACGCAACACCTGTGCAGAAAACTTTAAGAGAAACGATTACGAAAGTTAGGCACGGCATTGTTGAAAGTAAACGAAGAAATATTGGACACTCGACGAAAGATCAAAAGCCCCGAATATCGATTATAAGTAATTAGTTATCGTCGATTACGTATTTTGGTTTAAGATAGATGCCAGAAGAAAGGCAATTATTCGGCTATTAAAATTCCCTTTATCTTAATTTCGCTAAAGCTTTTAATCCGAAACTGTTCAACATTGGTAGTCGAAATAAAAGTATATCGTGTTTGTGTTTGAGAACAAGGTAAAGATAAACTTTATATACTCGCCTTCGGTTTCAGTGGCAATGTTAAACAACTGCATATTGTACAGATGCGCAAATAATTAAACAACTGCAATTGCTAGCACTAATCATCCGTATTTATTTGATTAATAAATATTTACCCATCTTAACCTAATTAAATAGGAAAGTGTTGACAACAAAATAAATTTACTTTTCCAATTCGACCGTGACCAGAAAATAAACAGATTTTTCATAATAACCGCGGTTAGGTATAATAAATCATATTTTAATTGTGGTTCCAGTTAGCAATGGAGTATTTGGGTGTAAAAATATTTACCACACATTACATATTGAAAACCAGATTTTCCACCGCCACGAAGTTGCCGCTTATTGAGAAGCCGAGTCGATAGATGACAAGAGATGCATAAAACTAAGTAATAATTTAATATTCGCCCAATGCTTTGCTTAATTTGCCTAAAATTTTCACATAATTGGTGCCAGTACTTGCATGTTAAATGATGTAAAGTTATTCCACGAATTAGAATAATTGTAGTATCTACATTAACACTCTAAAAATAAAAACTTTCCATGTACATGGATTTAACCAGGATAAAGTAACTTAGGTCATATATAGAAACTTTATGACAGGAGACATCACATCCCCAAAATTTACAATTTTTTCAATATCTATTGAAAACTTCCCGACGGTGTAAGATTATGTTTAAGAACAAATTCACAATAAGCAAGAGATGCATTAAGAGCGAACACACACAAAGTAATGGTAATTATGCGAAGGTGGTCCGAAAAGTTTCAAACTCCAACAAGAAGATAGTGTTATTCATTGAAAATATTCTGATAACATAATTTTGCTAAAAAATGATTTTGAAAACTTCGTTGCCATGGTAAAAATTCACGAATTAGAACTGGAAGTGATAGACTACTCGACCTATTCATCAGATCTAGTACCCAACAACTTTCGCCTGTTTACTAAGTCCAAAGTTTCACTCGGAGAACAGACCAACTACCACTTGGAGAAATCAAAGGGGTGAGAGTATCGTTGGGAAAAGTAAATAGACCTACAAAGAAACTATATTGAAAAAAATATATTTCTGTTGTTAAATTTGAAACAAGTCTTGTATAGCAGGCAGCCTTACGAGATTTTTAGCGATCTTTTACGACACGCAGATATCATAAAGAGTTAAGATGAGGTTGCACAAAACGTGAGAAAGGTCATTCGGGACATGTAAAAATCATACCGTTGCTTATCGGATCAAACAATAAAGCAAATAAAAATTGGGAAGATTTTGCCTTGTAAAAGAGACATTCGAACATTCGTCTAGCGCGAGTCTACCTGAGTTTCGTCGTAAGAGCGCAGTTGATGAAATCCACGGTTGGCGAAGGTGCTATTATATGTATGTAATAAACTCTGTAGCTAAATGCATCAATTTACTATTGATAAAAATGAATTTTGGTTTGAATTTCTGTGTATGGCAGTAGTAGGCCTCCTGTACATACATATAAATGTGGAACACTTCGTAGTTTGTTGGATGAACCGATTCCTCACACTCTGTATTTATATCTACAGGCAACTGTCTCAACACATCGTTAATTACGCCAAAAATCACAATATAATCTCTTTCACTAAATTTTTGTTAGCAGATAAATGTCCCTACATAGCAATGCATTAGGCTTAAGCCTGACGTGAGCTTACCGAGAATATATCTTAGACTATCCGCCAGTAGAATTTTTGGTTTACTTTCTCCTTTTCCCGTCTTCTCCTATCTAACCGTCATTTTAGCTTTCTCATCTTTTTCTGGTTTTCCTTATTTAATCTTATAAACTAACTTTTTGTAAGCATTGTTGCTTTTATATATTTGTATTATTTAACTTATCCCTTCTATTTTTATAATAGCCTAAACGCCAATAAAAATTATTCTATTTGCGTCCACTACCGCTTTAGTTTACTTGCAGAATGCTGGATGTAATGCTGAGTGTAATTCCACGATGCGCTGGGATGATGAAACAGAGAAGACGAGTTTATTTTTCGCATTACTAAAAATTTCTATTTAAGTTACATTCAGTGAAAACTAACTAATTGTAACATTCGGGGGATCTCATGGCATATTTTTACGGAGTTATTCATTTCACTAGCGAAAATATAAAGATTCAAAGATGTATTTAAAAAAATTGTATAGACTCGCCAAACTCATAAACTACAGCTCTTCCTTTGAAATATATTTTTGTTACACGTGTGAATGTGTAAATATATTTTTTTCAGATCATAAAACTGTCTGAAGAATACTGAAATTGCTGATATAGAACCGTATAAAACGAAATATGTTCATATTAAACAAAATATATATTTAACACGCCGGTATTCATTGTCGCTTCTAGTTTATCGATTTTGAACAAGTGCAGTTTATGTGTTGATATGAATTATACGATTTATTAAAATGCTTTTAATGTTACCGTGTCCACTTTAGAGAAATATTAAAATGCCTATGTTATAATAAAGGGTAATAGACACCGTCGATGTTTAAAAATGTTTCAAAATTACAGGGAAAGAAATTTCCCCAGAAAAAATCGAGATATAGAACCAATTTTTAATATTTCCTTCATAATTTTTCAAATTTTGGATTTTATTCACAATACCATAATCTTTACTTTGAAGATTATGCTATTGTTAAGATATGCTGATGGCTCACCTTCAATTCTATGTGAGAACACAGGCACGGATATTAATGCACGTCTATCAGCAGATTCGAATCTATAGAAAGTGAAGAACTGAATATTACGAATGGCTTCAATCCTAAATAATAAATGTTAGAAACGCAGACGACAGTTTACTTCGATTATTCCGTAAATAATTTTTGAAAACTTTTCCCCGCATATAAAATCAGAAGAATATCATCTGCATTGCAGTACCTTCTAAATACTTGCAATTATTTTTATGTATAATATACATGTATATGCACACATATCTTGTACATTAACTTCTCATTTTATTGCCTCAAAATGAGAGATTTCAGAGTAGACTGTGACAATCTGGTGGGCGTTCGACAAGTGAGCAACAACTTTCAACTCTATCCTTAACTTGGAATATATGAAAGTAAGATATCTTAACGAAAATAATTGGAAAAATAGTAAAAATAAATTTTTACGAATCCTTTCGTATAAATTATTAAGAGCCGTGGCCATTTAGATTTTAAGGTTGGTAATAAAAATTTAATACACACATACAATACGTTTATTTACGAAGCAAATTGGTTACGCTGGACAGTAACAAGTAACCTGTTGTTAAGCAATTTGTTAAGGTGCAAGTGAATTGGAAAGTTGTATCTAATATAATGAGAGGACTTGTAATCTACAAAAGTATTCCGAAAAGTTTCCAACCTAACACAAAAACGATTTTTTTTGTGTTAAAATCAGATTTTTTTCTTAACATAATCTCCTTATAGATCTATACTGATGCTTCCATCTATAAATAGTAAATGGGCAAAATAGACGTATGCAAATGTGGTACAAACAATAACATCGATTAACACGAAGGACTATTAAACAGCAACTGAGCGTCCAACATGGCCGATAAAATTCAAAAACATCTTCCAACGCATGCTCAATTATATTTCGGGAATACTTTTGAAGGGTAACGCATTCTTCGTATTGAGGTTTAAAAACCCCCGTATACCCTCTTCTATCTGATAAATTCCTACAATTTAATAAAGAAATTGAATGAAGCCAAATATGAAAATGTTAAGTGGAGGGAATTTAGAATGCGACTGAGTCTTATAGGATCATTCATAAAACTAGATGGCGTACAGTCTTCTGCGCGGGAAAAACAACGTTGTTTTACATTTCAGTCCAATTTCTGTCTGGCAATATCGCGACTGTTTTTATGTTGTTTATATGTATGTGCTGTGAGAAATGATAAGTAATTTAGGAGGCGGGATACGTTCTTGGCAATTTTAATCAATCAAATCAGAATGGTACCTATTTCGATTTATTAAAAATATTTTTGACTAATGTATTCTGAAGGACGGGCATCCACAGCGCTAAATTTTCATATTTTTATCTTATTTGGAGATTATTAAATGACATAGTTTTATAATTTGAATTCTAACATTTTAATGTATATCCTATTACACAAAATTATACTTTAAGATATATTGAATCGCACTTACCGAATTGTAAAGTTACTTTAACCTCCAATTGTATTTTGTGTCTGGATGCCAACGTACTTTCCCAGAACCTTAAAAAATCGATCGTTTTGTAATTTTGAAAGAGACCTTAACGATCAACTTTCAAACACGCATCATGATGAATTTTTTAATAATGTTTCATTGTAATTGTAGATTCGTTATACACCAAAAAGAAAACAGAATTACAATCAGAATACTTCCAAATAAACGAGCAATTTAATAGATACTGACGTAAGTAATTTCATACCTATATCATGCTCACAGTAGAGCATATTTCTATAAAATACAGATGCCGTTTTATTAATTTACAGCATGTTCCTTTTAAGGTGACTTCGAATTCATTTAAATACAGATATATGTGCTTTTATCTCTTCAAGTTCCCAAAAAATAAGCCTATTGAAATAACCATTTCAAGATCTACATAATTAAAAGTAAATATTACTGTAGCAACTAACATTGTTTTCTTTGAAAGGATACAGTGTAGGAAGTCGTCTTATTTGCCTTATCACGATGCGGTTCATTGTGTAGCGGTATATAAAGTTTTTGACAAATTTACTCGAGTTCCAAAACGACTTCGAAATGCTACTGTTTAAACGCGTAAACACAATGGCGTACCCATATTTGTGGTTCGCCTACTTGCGATGTTAACTGTTCGATAAGCAAACGTTCGGTATCTTGCGGTGTCTCACTAATATCACGTATAAGATAGGATATAATTCAGAAGAAATATATTCAAACTACTATTACTTGATCTTGAGTGAAATTTCACCTATAATATTGGATGAATCATCGTTACAGGAAACATCTACGAAGGATTACATTAACTTAGAGAAGACGTCCGCTTAATGAGTACACGTTAGAACAATCTTTCAAATCGAAGGTCAGCAATTTTGAAAATGGCATATTGACGATATATCCTTTTTTTTTAATTAAAAAATATCTTTGATTTTAACGTTTACCCAGCACAGTTTATGAAATTTCTTAAAAGAGAATATTCTCTATTACTCCTAATCACTGTCGTTGATGGAGTTGGTTAGTAAGAATATAAAGCTACTGAATAGTGGGTATAATAATACTGGAAAATGTATTAATTAATTTTTTTTTAAGAAGCAAGTACATTTTCTCAAAAAGAACAACATCATGTAACAAGTAATACTACGATTTGACGAACTCATCAATTTCACGTGGAAGAAGCGTAACAATACCCAATAGCCGCTCCCGACAAGAATACGTTATAAATTGTCCGATCCGCCAGAGGGAGAGCTTCCGCGTGAACCTGCAGCAAGATAAAAAAGAAAGCATTTGTAAAATAATTTTCGGGCCGTGAGTTTGTGCAGCGAAATTGACGCGGAATTTCTTTGCAAGTTCCTTTTCGTTTGTCGCGGTTATAAATAAACTCCGCCCGTTTATCAGCTAAAAACGTGATCGCAGTCGCACACCAAGCACCGCCGTAAATCGACTATAAAACGTACTCGGTCAACCGAATGAATGTTTTTGTTTGTTGCACTTAAGCGCGATATTTTGTCGGAGCAATTGGCAACCAGTAGGTGCATTTAGTTCAGAACGATCCTAAATTTAAGGATTCACTTCTTATTGCTATTAACAGCTCAATAATTAATTGTTGTTTACTCTAGAACGTCGTCTACAACTTTGGAAAAATATTCGAAACTATTACAGATGCCTACATAAACGGTTGAACAAGTATACGTTGTTTTCATCATTATTAACCACTGCGACCGATAAATACCTTCAGATATAGAAAATGTAAAAATAAGAAAGCTATTGTTGTTTAGGGAGTATACAATTTCTTAATAACAGTTTCCAAAGAAATTTGGATTAGTGCTATATGACAATGTTAGTGTTGCCATTTAAATAATGATAACAAGGACTGTAGCGTAGTACGGCAAACTACACAAAAGTATCAGCATGTTCCGCAACAACGTAACATAACATTTCTACTATCTGTACATTACCACCATGCTCTGCTTTTACTTAATAAAGATACTAAGAAGTCTGTATAATTTTTTGTCTCATCAGAGTATAAGTCTTTCGATTGAAGCATTATAAAAATATATTAACAAAAAGACTGAAAAGAGATGAAGAGGCCCAAAGAGATTTTCGAGAACCTCTTTGCATAACACGGAATGCCTAAAAATGAAATTCGCAAAAGCTGCCAATGCATCTGAACCGGAAATAATGGAAAACGGTGTACGTACCTCGATTAAGATAGCTTTCGAAGAGACTTCTTAGATCGCACATCGTGAAAGGAACTTCAAAGAAAGTGTATTAGTGGCGCGATCCTGAGGACTACTAGCAGAAGGCTATTTAATTTAGCGAAAAGAACCAACGAGTAAGACTTCCATACATCCTCTTTGAACAAAATATAGCAATGCCATTAAGAAAGTGGAAAAGGTTTCCTTGAGGAAATCTTGTGAGGACATCGAAAAACTGCCCGACAGAGCACGGCTGCAGATGGCTTAAAACATCAACGATATCACTTTCTATACACTTTCTAAGTTCTACAATCCTCGACGAACATAAAGGGAAAGGCGAAGCAAAGTGACCCCCGCAACAATGGCGCCAGTGAACAGCTGGAACACTGCAAGGCATGTGATAAACATGTTAAAAGTTAAATGGTCGGTTAATAAATTCCAACCGTTTAAATCTACAGGTAACAATGGTACTTTTCCCAGCGCTTTTCACAACAGGGCTTGAACCTGCCTTATTTTTTATCTCTGAATGATGTAAAGGGCCGCTGTGTGCCGTTGCACTGGAATGTAGTCCGATAGCATAGCCCTTCTATATATTTAGTACTAAAAGAAGTACTAAAAAAATCAAATATTTTCGATTAATATCCCAAGCCGTACCTTTAGTACCTCTTGGGATCCATCACTACTCTTGATAAATGTCGTCGCAATCCTTCCGTTTAACAAAGACCTTTGTCACCGACAAATGGTTTAGTTCTTAATTGAATGGATCAGAGCATTTCCTTCCTTTTAATTCATAACAAGGGCGTGCAATTCAGCAAATTAGAAGATAAACAGAAGTCGAAGGCTGATAATAGAGGAACAATTCCACAAAAGGAATTCCGAACGCGTGTTCACGGAAAGAGAATTAGCAGTCGGAAGTTTCTTTTATAGTGCGAGTGTCTAGATTCATTTGTTATCTCGAAGGGGAAAAGTGCGATTATTTGCGAGCCTTTCGTTGTTCTAACTAATTTGTGGCATTTTAAATTCATTTTAAATTTGGCGTGTGTGTGTGTTTCATAAGTTGCAGATTCGGTAAGGAACCGTAGTAAAAATATGTATGCTTTTTTATGTAACTCCTAATGGCAGAGTAAATCTTCAAGAAATGAAGTGAAAGTCGCATAACCATGTGACATTATCGGGTCTTATATGTAATAAAATAGGATTTTCAGAACGTAAATGAGACTAACATCCAACCTTCGGGACGTAAATGCTATTCTTTGAGTAAATTGATTCTTTCTATATATGTTCTCGTCATTAACTTCCTTTCATTTTGGTAGCACTTACAATCAATTTAAAAGTAACTTTATATTTTATTAAATACCATTTATTAAATATCATTCTTTGATAATGATTTTCTTTTCTTCTTTCCTACGATATATCACACCCTATGTCATTAGAGGAATATTAGGGATGTCTTGTGCATTAATTTTAAATCATATAATGCATTTGACATTAGAACCAAATGAACATAATTAGAATAGTAAGATAGTTCTGGTTCAAAATCCCATAAAGCATTGTAAGAAATATTGTCCTTTTGTTATTCAATTGTCTTACAAGTCCATATCCCTACAAATTACCTTCTAAGCATTCTTCGTTTTAAATTTATCACCAAAGGAGGGAGGAGTGGGTAATTTTAAAGCCCGTGCTAATTCTTACAGGATTTTAAGCCAAACAGATCATTAGGATACCAACAGGTCACTAATGGACTTGATATTGTCTTTGACTTGATGAAATTCTTCTGGCCGAGCTGAAGATGGACTTTTCCATAATAACGACTTGCAACGATGCTGTTCTTTTAATTCAAATTCCGCCAATGCAGAAGTAATTGAAACTATAGTTAATGAAGAAAGAATGGCAATAATTCATTAAAGTCATTCCAGCGCCTTTACTAGGTCTCAAAGTATTAATACAGCCCTTAGTAAGTATACAGGGGCGATAGTATTGGTCTACAAGACCACAGCAGAAAGTGATCGTTGACGGGATTGCTTCTGAGCGCGCCTGTATTGATGTGGTTGTTCCACAGAAGTTGCTTTCAGGATTCACGTTATTTTTAATATATACAGCGTTAGTAAAAAGTTCCGGAACGTTCGAATAACTTTGTTATTTGAAAATTATGATTTCTGAAATTTGGTATGAAAAAATTGGTTAAAAAAATATTAACTGTATTGCATAAAATGCATTTATATTAACTATACCCCCATACCAAATTTCAGAAATCATAATTTTCAAATAACAAAGTATATGACCGTTCCGGGACTTTTTACTAACGCTGTATAATTGATTTAGTTCCTGAACGAGACACCTTTGATTA
Source organism: Oryctes rhinoceros (assembly GCA_020654165.1). NCBI lineage: Eukaryota > Metazoa > Arthropoda > Insecta > Coleoptera > Scarabaeidae > Oryctes > Oryctes rhinoceros. Next base: position 936,127 of record JAIOKQ010000294.1, on the reverse strand, counting down.
ATTACTCTACTGATACAAATATTCTTTTATTTCGAATACTGGATTGGACAAGACTGCAAAGTGACGTTAAAAAAAAATAAGAATTTTGACAGCTTTCTCGCTATGTGTCTGTAAAGTATTATATTACGTAAATATCGTGAGAAGTTTGATTGTCTGGAATACGAATACGCATCGATATTATGTCGCGAAATATCAGAGGCAGTCTTATTATAACGCGTGTAAGTTCTACAATCATTTGTTCGGTAATGTCAAAACCATCCACAATCTGTCTATTAAAAAAAAAAGAAAAAGAAGGTGAACTTGTAGACAAGGCTTTGTATTCGATTTTCTAAAGTAGTTGCTGTTGGTATATGGATAATTGTTAATTTGATTTCATATGTTTTCAGCTTTTTGACTATGCTACTATTCTACATTATTGAAACAAAATCGTAATGCTTAGTTATTTTTTTTTTTACTTTTGTACATAACAGCTATACATATGCATCTTGACAACATCACTTTTATGATCTTTTGAGATAAAGCCGTGTTATTATTAAAGATGACAAAGGCAGGTGGAATTATTCCTTTTTTGCAGCGACTGTTCCCGAGAGTCGACAACACGCTCTCTCTAGAGTCTAGCTAGTCTCTGCAAAAAAGTAATAATTCCATCCGCCTTTGTCCTCTCTAGTTATTAAAATAAATAATAATAGCAGGAACTGTGAGATAGTATGGCAAACAACATTAAAGTATAGACATTCTCCGCATCACAAAAGTGTCATTGATAAATCCGGAACAGCTGTTTCGAGAATACGTCGATCCTCAATTTCTGAGGATCGACCATCTGATATTCGGTCGTTATTGTGTTTAATAGCATAGCATCCTCCCAAAATGCCTCCTTTAACATTTCGTCTCGCCGACTTTAAAAGAGAGGCCGATAAGATTGCGTTATTCCTTCAAACCGGCAAAATCGCACACACAAGTACGCATGTCAATGGAAAATTGTTCACCGACAAAAGACTTTTTTCCTAATAATAGATAAAATCTGTTCCAAACTGAATCATCGAAAATCCCACATTTGGTTTTTATTTACACTTAATAATAAAAAAATATCCATGCAGTGAGCAATCTAGGACAAACTGTATAGCTTTATGATATCTCCTTTATTTCGATCCTGACTTTTCTAGATATTGATTTCCAATTTTTATTATTTGACACAATTCCCAAACAACCTAAGCAATTATGAACGAGTCCTCTAGGGTCAAATAAGAATTGTTGTCAAAGTTGTTGCACTAGACGGAATATTGAAAATTATACAGACGGAACATTGGAAACATCGTGGTTTTAAAATTAGTTCTGGATTTGGAGCACAGTTGCGAAGGAGGCCTTCGTAATAGATAGCAGGATAACTTTTATGGAACATAACGAACCTTTTTAATGGTTATTGTTTATAGAATACCGAATAAATGAAACGATTAATTGAGAAACGGAGAAACTTGCGCCGAGAAATACGAGTCCACTTCGGTGCGGCTGTACAGTAGCACTAAACTACGCACATAAATATGGATTGCCAGATGTAAGCCGCAGCTATAAATATGCAATTTGTGGAGATACATTTGCATACCTTGCTCTTGTATTATTATAGTATTTACACTCTTAAGGTAATTTGGTATTCAGTGGACTCAATTAAGGAGGGCAAACTTAGGCTTTTTATGTGACAAGTTAATTAAGACGTTAATAAGTTATTACGTTGAATGAATCTACTCGATTAATTTAATATAAAAATATACCTACCGTACCCGAAATACATTCTCGCTAGATATAACTGGGAAACTAAGAATATGTATTCTAAATGGCTCTAAATAGCTGCAACAGCAAAACTCACGATTACTTTTGTATGTGTTCGAACACGTCTTCTTGGCACAAACATAGAAAACGACAGGTTAATCCTTTTATAACTACACTTTATCGCAATTAAAAAGACCTACAACAGAGTAGGTGATAAGACAAAATTAAAAAGAATAAAAGCTATAAAAATTGTTGTTAATACACTTTGTAATTAAGACTATTCCGCGAGACACATTGTCGTGAAAAATAATATGGTCTATAAATTCAAAATTAAATCAAATTTTCCATGTGGATATTTTATAAACACATATACCTGATTTATACCAAAGACGGAAAGGTTATTATAAGATAATACCTCCATCCAGAAGTAAAAAAGTGATAACAAGAGCATTCGGAAGTGGTAACAGGAGATAATAAAGAAGCACCACTTAGATTACCAACATAATCCAGATGACCGCAGAGGCCAACCTTTCCCAATGCACGATCTTTCAGTTCATGAATATAGTGAACGCAATCTTGACCTTTTCTTACTTTCCCAGGCGTGGAAGTACAGGGACGGTTGTAATCTGCCCGAAGAAAGGAAAATATGCCAACGAATCAATGGAAATTGATGCCATACCCTAGGAATACAAAGGCAACCCTAGGAATAAAAGTTCGACCTTCGGGGCGAACTTTTGACTGAGTTTCAGCTGTTGAGAATCACCGAGGTCATCTGAGACGCAATACACAGCCAAAGCCTTGTTTAAGTAGTTTTCATAGACTTCGCTCGCACATTTGGAACGGTGTGGCACCTGGGCCTTCTACATGGAATGATTGCACATAACATCAACAGCAATACAATAAAACTTATAGATAACCAGCTTCGCAGGAACGATCCCCCAGAAAACCGACGTTTTTCGGGGTGCCCTATGGGTTGATGCTGGTTTCGAAATTGTATTTGTTATGTATTAATGACAGCTTCAAATATCAGAAAACGGAGATGACGATATATATACGCGAATAACTATGTCATTTATTCCTTCTGAAAAAATTTGCCTTTTCTTACTCGCAAGCTTCAGAGGGCAGTCAACATCTTTACTGATTGGACCAAAAGATGAAAGAAGGTACTCGGTTCATTCGCAGAATAAGAGAAGTCGAAAGCAATACCTCTGTGGACGGTACGCACCTACCCCGGAAAGCTAATTTACATTTCGACGATAAAGCCCGTTATTACTTATAGGTAGCTAGTCTGGCTATGGCCGCAACCATAGTTCGGAGGCCTACAGAATTGAATCTCGGGTTCTATATTCTCCAAAATAAAATAACCTAAATATTGATCAAGATGAAATATGTGAAAGTGCACAAATCACAAACGGGAAAAGCTGAGATTTAGTAATCCCATGAGATAATTGCTTTCAGAGGATTTTAGAACTAATACTCAATCTTATCTTACTGATTAAAACCACATTCGGTTGAATCGTAATGTAATGTTTCTCGCAATGCCTCTTTACGTAAAAAGAAAATTGCAGAAGTGTTATCAGGTCCACCGATCAAACGTTATTTGGAATGAACGCGCGATGTATGCATACATTGTAGAAATCCGGAGAATGAAGTCGAATGTTGTTAGCTTCCAAAAACGCTTTAAGATCGTATTGAAGAGGAATTGCAGTAATATAAACTTTAACGAGAAAAAGTAATCTTACCATATTTTCACACTAACATACGCTTCTTATTAATAATTCATTTCTTGGAAGTTAATCAACCAGGAACACAAGCTAACGTTTGTATGAAGCAGGTGCAAAATAAATTTATTTGTCGGTTAATAAATTCCGAAATTTAAATATCTAGCTGTAGGCAATCCGTTTTAAGATAGGTTGTCGTGCATAAGGACTCCCGTAATAAAATGGATACGTGATTTCATAAAAAGAACATTGGTTATGATTCGAAAGGCATGGGACACGGAAAAAAGCTTAATCATATTTTCGTATTAGGACTTGTAGAATTCCATGACATATTTACAAACGTCTTATGTGAGTACTATCCAGAAAAAGAATAAAATAAAGAACGGATATCTTGTTTGAATCTACCAATAATAAGGAAATTAAAATCCCTAAACTTCCTGTTCCGTCCATTATTCATTATCTCGGAGTTGGTAGCTATTGGTTATTAAAGAAATAAGTATAGTACTACAATAAGTATTGCAAGGCCATTTGTTTCAGTATAGTTGTTTCCATTTTCTTTTAAGAATTATGCGAATTGACAACGTTGTTATTAGTAATAGTGATCAATAGTGATAGCAACATATAAGTATCGGTAACCTCCCGTGACCGGTTAATGATGGGGACCATTCGTGTCCTCGAAACGGCCGTTCCGGACTAATTATATATTGCTATGTAATAAATTAAACTTGTGTGGTGCGGAGGTTACCGATACTTATGTGTTGTTTAACGCTGTTATTACTATTCTGTATTCTATCAAAACGGTCTTCATTCTGATCAACCTCCACAAACTGGTTTTTGTTACAATTGCCCCGAAATGACCAATTCGCCATGCCTTCTTTAATTTGCAATTTGCGTAATTATTATTCATTTCGCTTATTACGTACGGATAAAATAGAAGATTGCGGTTAGGTACATAAGTGATCAAAATGAGTAGTCTAAAGAGTTTCCAGACTAATAAAGAAAGAAGTATTTTCTTGTTAAATTCAGTTTTGTTCCTTAAGATGGTCTCCTTCTTAGTCTATACACTTTACCCAATGGTGCTTTCATCTCTTTAATCTGTCTAAATGGTAGGTGGCATCTTGTTCTGTAAAATAGACGTTTACGAATGTAACAACCTGCTGATTCTATAAACATTTGTATAACTTATTTTTTAATTGATCCGTATTCTTCCCTTTCATATTTAAAACGGTTTAAACCATTTTATAAAATATATAAAATTTGAAGCTCATTTTAAGTTGACTCAATTAAAATTTATATTTCTTGAACACCTTTCTTAATGACAGCTTTCTTTTAGGTTTATTTGTTCAAGCACTTCATCCAATATCGCTACTGTACAAGCTCTATTCGTGTGAATAGCTAACCATCTTTAGTAGTTGCGGAGCATTTTATTTAAGCAGATTACAATAATTGGTTATGATGGGCAACCTTGAAGGGGTTTTCAAAGTAAAAACGAAGGAATTCCAGGATGGCGTACTTGCATAGACGACCATGTCCAGGATATGTTAACCTAAAAAAAAATGTAATTTTCATCGGCTACACGCGGTAGTTCAATTTAAAACGAAATTCATGTATTGTTCAATATTACTTCAGGATAATGATAATCCTGTTTTACGGTATTACCCTTCAAATGCGAGAATTTAACTATGTCTCCGTTTTCAATTCTTTCCCTCTTTAAAAATACCAACATTGACTGATACTAAGGGCTGTTAAACAACAGCTGGACGTCCAACATGGATAAAATTTTCAAAAATATCCTTTCTACGCATGTGCATATTATCAAAATACTTTCGATGAACAAAGCCATTTAACGTTTCAATAATACGTTTAATTGTAAATACAGTTTGCTTATTTCATTTTGCAACAGTAATCAACATCTGCGAATACAATTCCAAAAGAAAATTACGCTTTCATTGTCAAATTCAACCGATAACTTTAAGCTAACTTAAAGTAAATACACGGATCCTACAATTCACAATAAACCACAAAGACCGATAGTCATACTAAATTTGTACCTCAATTTACATCCGTTTCACGTTACACAATCAAAGTAATAAGTAACCGCGGAATATATTTGCTTGCAAATCTCGTAATACGCTTTGAAACAATGAGACAAAAGTAGCATGCGGTGACTTCTGCTCGAATACCAGCACGTAACCGTATTATATGAATGTGGGCAGGAGCCGAACATGCGCCAGAAAGAAAACACATGATGCACTTTTACGTGAGGTTTACCGTATTACACCGACACAGCTGCATATTTTGTATTACTACGACGTTTTAAGAAAACAAAATCATATCGGGAAAGTTGTTTCTTAATATTACACCGTCTTTGACTCACGAAATCTATATTTCAAACTTCATTTATCGTAGCATATCTGAAGGTGTTAACATGCTTTACCGCATTCCTCAAATACCGCGTATATGCCGTTGTATACCTTTGAAGCTGTTTGGGCCTGAAAGTTGTGACTAATAAGGATATTTACAATGAATAGTCCGCTGTAGAAGCCGTTATTTGATGTTTAAGTATGTTCCCAGATCCGTGTTTTATGGTATTTCAATACATTGTCGTCACGAATATGGAATTTTAAAATTCTCTTACGTTTTTTGATCGATACTTTGATTGTTTGGATATTTTCTTGTTGCGAATATACCTAAAGAATAAGGAGTTTGCAGATTGACCTTGCTTTTCTAAGAATATATTTTTTTAATAATCAATGGTAACTCCGGGAAGTGATTCATATTGGAGTAAATGGGAAATAAAAATCCAAATCTCATAAAGCTCTTTTAATAATAATAGCTACCGATTTCGAGTTATGCATAGCTCATCTACAGATCAGTTAAAAGCCTTCCATGAAATACAAACCTAGTTCTTAGTAATACCTAATCTAGAGATTTCAGCTTCCCTGAAGATGAGCTATGTATAACCAGGAACCCGTAGCTGCGAAGGTAGCAGGTTTCGACTAATGGTTTCACATCCAGGGTGTATCTCTTAGTTTCAACATTTTAAGTGATTAGAATATCTTCAATTAGATTTTCACATATATATACAACAATTTCAATTACAACTATCACTTATTACTGACGTGAACTGACGAGCCGCAATACGGTAATACGCGGAATATACATGATGGATATTGGTAGCTACGTTCATTAATATTCGAATTGAAGAATGTGAAGAATATTTATTTATATGCTCCTTCATGTAGGAATCACTTAGTCTGTCTCATATCTAAAGGATTGTCTAATAATTGTAGCAAAATGTTTTGGGAAAATTTTAAATGATTTTTGTCTGTCATTCGTGCTGAACGGAAGTATGGTTAAGTAAGTATTCTATTCGGTAAACCTAAAAAAATTAAGCGAAAATCTTTGTTGAACATCAATTGTACTCACACGTGGGTTGTAATGGAAACTGCTGAAACCATTTTTGGTAAATGTGACTTCGTGCGCAATCAAAATATCCTCTGCAAAATTTATGTAAAAGCCATCTATAAAGTTCAAATGTTTTGAGATAATCTCATGGATGATCTTATGATAATGATACTGATACACTGTAGTCTTCAATGATTATGAGCCACTCCAACTTGAGTTGTTACATACGTGGAGTTAATTCGTCTTCAATAATTTTAACAATTTCTTGTAATTTCGCGGGAAGCATGTTTTCCAGCGCGATCTCCTCATTGTTCCTTTAAATACATTGTTTTATAACTAAATCAACAAATATCTCTGCCGCTATGTGACTTCTCAACGGGTTTTCCGATTTAATATTACACACGGTTTCGTTTATGTGTTTGGCTACATTTGACCTGACCCTATCCACATACAGCAGTACAATAATGCCTATCGCTTCACTTTTCTATATTTTCTGCATATCTCAACTTGAATGTGTATAGATGGCAAAATTAAATACTTATATGAACAAGCATATTAGAATTACAGCATGAGCCCCGCAGGGGCTCATGTTGAATACCTCTTCTCTAGTTTATAACAAGCGCACACACTTATAATAAATCATTCGATTAATTAAGAATAATAATTAAAACTATGATTACATTTAGAAAATTTAGTCGGAGTAAATTAGACGATATTTGCTTGCTAACTAGAGGACTGAAGCACGTATGCGAAGGAGTAGAGAAACGCAACCTTATAATTAGTAAGCAACATGAGATGCTAGCAGCGTGGTCGTCATTTTACTTTACAAGTGCAATACGGGTTCCGTCGACTTATTTTTGGACAAGGGAAATTTGAATAACTAGATAGTATACGTCTAAATCTCTTTTGAAGGTATTGTTACCACGGTGAAGTAGATGGTGAAAATACGGAGATGGTGTAGGTGGATTATTTTAGCAGACGAGTTTCGAAAGAAAAAAAAAACAAATTAATGCAAAAGTAAATTAAAACTTCTGAATTTCTATTGGGAAATACTATTTTTATAATACAGAGCGATTCGGAGCAAAGAAACAATATTACGAATTTTACTACGTAAAGGAGTAGTCAAACGTGATAAAACCTGTTGTTTATCATTTTTAGCTTTCACCTTATAACTTACATATTAAAAAATGGATTTAATAGACCCTGTTAATTGACTTTGTTTTATCAAAGCAATAACAAAGTTATTGTATCAACTAATAAATGAACTAACAAATCAATGAACTACGTTTATTAAATTGAAACTTGCTTATTAATAAAATAAATATACGTTTATTAACTTGTTTCGTGAAAAGCGGAATAAACTTTAGGGATTTTTCGTTAGATACTAATAAATTCTTAAATAACTAATAAATATATTCTTTATATCAATAAATCAATATATTAAACAGCCATTTATTAAAATGATAGACTCGTTCATTGAACCAATTTTTATAAAAAAACGTACCTTTTTATTGTATTTTACGTACTCTTTTCATTCAGTGTAGTAGCTCCTGATAAAATTTGAAATAAAAGACGAATTACTAAGTTAAGATAGTCTTTATTAACCATCCAGAAACAGCATACCCGTTTTTTTAATCTATTGTTACTTCTCGACGTCGTATGGTCGAGTATTTCCTTCTGGTTTTCTCTCTATTAGTATTATTATCATTATCATAAAAAAAGAATAAAATAAATAAAAGGCCAAATAAAGTGTAACTATCGTAAAATAGCTAGATTACATCTTCATGTTGCATGGTGCAATGGAAACCTTAAAGGAAATATTATATTTCCAACCTCCTAGTATAAAAGCGTTCGAGGAACAGAAAGTGGTAGAAGGGCTTAATGGCAATACCCGTTCATCGATACCCCGAAGTAAAGGGCTATCGGTTTTCAAGCATTTGTACGGATAGCTGTGTTTTCGCTTGACTTGATACAATTCTGCACATTTACTTGATCGTGCAATAAGGAATGGGATTTCACACAAGACGCACTCAATAGACGCGCTAAGATTAAGCTAAACGTAAGAACTTTATCGATTTTATTACTTACAGTCTCATTCCAAAAACTTAATTCCAAATAAATTGGTTTGGCTTTTATATTTCAAGTCGATCAGATATTACTTTCGGCTTGCCTAATCACGGAGATTTTAGTTTTATTGATGCTCAGAAATATAAATATGTAGCTGAAAGGCTATCTGTTTAGAATCGTTTGATATTGTTTGCAAGAAAAATAATGCTGGGAAACAAGAAAAATGCGATACAGAAACTTCCGTGAATATCAGCTCTACTGCCACTGTATGACGGAGAAATACCTGTAAAAGTTCAAAAATTAAAATTTCTTGGTTGTTCAATATTATGTTTACAAAATCTCCGGAGTTTCAAAAATACATAGCCTCGGAGCAAGAAAAAAACATTTTTATGCCAGAAATTCATTCTATTTTTTAGCATAGTCTCCTTTGTGGTTGATACATTTATAATTAGTCCAATATTCTTCTGTCCTTTATATCTTATCCAAAAATACGATTTCTCCGACCTTGCAAAATAGCTGTTTGTTTCTATAATCACTGTATCGTTTAGGAGAAGCAATTCATATCTTAACTCACGGAATTTTGCTATGGCGAACATTATCTTAATGAAGCATAATTCTTTTCCTCGCCAAATTCGAATGTCTCTCTTTCACAACATTAATCAAACAATCCAGGAAATTGGCACAATGCTCGCCATCAATCATTTTCTGCTGCGTGCATTCCGAAATATTGTGGTTACGAATTTGTTAGCCGATAAAGTAGTCCCACTAGAAACTTGTTAACTGGACTTTCCTTTGGTCTTTGGTATGCTGTAACGACCTCATGTTTCGTTAACAGTTACAAATGACAACGAAAATCATTCGGAATGCGTTTCAACATCACCAGGCGTTTCCTAAAAACAATAACCAAAATATAGTGTTAAAATAGCTACACCATGATGAAGCTGTTTTAGCATTATTTCTTGGCTACTTCTCTATATTCAATTTTTTTCCATTGTTGTTAAATCACAATAGTTAGTCACGGTAAATGATTGTTATTCACAAACTAACTGTATGGCTAACTAACGTATCTATTTAAAAACTTGACAGGACTTTTATTAAAGGTTCCTTTTACGAAAAATAATTATTTTAATCCTGGTAGCCTCCCCGATCTCTTGCCCAGACCAGGGAATTATCGATCTGCCCTCGAAGTATTTAAATGTTCACTGTCACAGTTACAAGTTCAAGTGTCAATCGGATATCCTATGGCATTGATGATATTGGCAGTAGTGACACCGAAGACTAATTTGTTTTATGGAACCATTCGTTTTGGTTCCTCTCTTTCTTTTTCGAAGTTGATATCAAACGTAGCTTGTTTAATTTATTCCTTGTGTCATTTTCGTATCGTTATTTGAGGATAAATAGAAAATATCTGCATTTTGAATATTTTTACAAAAACACTCAAAGTCTCCATCCTTTCCCAAAAAGTTGACCATCTCTAGATTGTTAAAAAAATATTAGAAAAATTCAACGTAAGTGGGTAGAATCTTCGGCTGTTTATTGTCAATTGCTTGCTTCAAAGACAAACAATCAATCCATTAATATTTCCTATTAAATGAGATTGTTGTACAATTAGCCGAGACCATATTTTATAAAACGCAATATTATTTATACTATCGTTATAGTACTTAACATCATGCCAGAGTTACGTGTGCAAACCCAATCGAGAAAAACTCTTTGGATTGCGAAAAAATTTGTATTCTGGTTACGTACTACAAGAAAAAGCACTTCCACCACCTACATACATATACATATGTTACCGAATTAAAATCTCAGAGATTGCACTATGTAGCGGGGGTGTTGATATTTGCATATAAAATACAGTTATAAAGTAATTTTACTCAGTATAAAGCGGTGTAACGATCACAGAATATATTATAATCGTTGCAATAGTTACTGTGCGATTTGCTGTACCGCTCACTTACTAACTTATTAATAGTTATTTGCAAGAAACTGTTTTGCGAGACAAAATTATATGCTACTGCACTCGTTAAGTACTTACAATTTCTCAAGAAAAAGCAACTTCATTGTGTATCACTTTCGCCTAAAGCAGACGAGCTCAGTTTAACCGAGTTTATATTACGGCTGGATCTACTACAAAGCAATTTCTTTAATTCCGGCTAGCGTTGATAATATTAACGGATTATGGTCTCGACTCTCTGAAGCAGTAAAAGCGCGGTACATTGTTTTTATGCCGCTTGTGCAGGCTTTATGAGGGGAAACGGAATTTTGTCTGCGCAGTTAACGTCGTTCAATAAACGGAGTTGCATTTAAAGATTTTGTGATCAGTTCTCAAAACATTTTTTTGTACCTAGTGCGTGGATAGAAATGCTTGCTGGCCACATGTTAATATATGTTTGGATGCCCTTCTTAAATTCATATTAACTTTCATCAATATTCCTTATATCTAACTATGTAGTTTTAGTTTTTAAGATAATTTGAGATTTTTGCTAAATGCCGCTGTTTCTTTAATTTATAAATATTTATAAATTTTATTCAGCTAAATGTATTTTTTATTCCCTTTACACTTCGTTATTGTTATTATTATCATTATTATTATCAACGAACCTTTTTTTAATTTTCCTCGAAATAATTTGCAATGCCAGGTTGAGGAATGTGGGTTATAGCGTGTCCCCTTGTCTTATGCTACTATTAGTTCGTTTTTCCATACAGTTGCTTTCGTATCTTTAATGGCATTATAACCAGTCCTCCCAATTTGTGACTCATTCTTAATTCTTTCAAGGCATACATCAAGGTATTTTTTTGTTTGCTTATAATCAATAAATAATACTTGGATGTTGATATTGTATTCGGATGCTTTTTCAAAAATCTTCAGTATATTATTCCTTTTTTAGTGTATTGCATTGGGTATAAGACCCTTTTTTATTATTTTATGGTCCTTTATGGTTATTTGGTCCTTTTTCATTTTTCTTCCAAAAATATGTGATCTTTTCAATCAAACAAACGTAATTATAAGGTGAAATCTCATCAAATACATGAAGCTTCAAACAGTTTGCTGCACACATTAATCAGATTATATTTGAGATTGGATAACATAACTATTAACTAATAGCAGCACTCATCTTATTTAAATCCCTTACAACCTCTTGCTATTGCACTACGTTACTATTTAAACTACTATTTATAATTGCAATCGTTGCACTTACTACTTAAATTAACGAGATAGTCAGATAAAACCGATTCTCTAAAGCACTTTATACCATTAAAGCTCTTTTTTCGTTTGTTTATTTGGAATCTAGACGTTTCCTAGAAGACTCTTACGCTTACGTGCTTGCTCGTAAGAGTAACAAAAATTTTCCCCGGGGTCTTAAAAGCATCATTGGATTATTTCTAATCAAATTGCGTGCTCCACATTTGTTTCGCGAGTTGCTTGCGGTTTTTGTTTCAAATTCAATCCGGTGGAATCTCGGGAAGCCGCAATCTCCTTTATACAGGAAACAACATTTTCGACCCTTGTAAATTTCGCCACTTGTTGAAGTACAGATTTACGTAATTTGATAATGCGAAGCCGTAATTAACAATATATTTTCGTAGATTTGTGGGTACAATTCCTAAAAATAATAATTTAAGAAACATGTAATTACATGATACTTCCATGTTTATATCTAAAAGTAAGCGAGAAATTAATGCTTAAAAAAATGTATAATGTTAAAAATTATTTGCGTCATCCTTGATTATGATTAGAGATGACAAAGGCAGGTGGAATTATTCGTTTTTTGCAGCGACTAAATAGACTTGTATCAATTCACCTCATGAGAATGGATTCGTGTTGCCTGCTCGTATCTCCGAGAGTCGACAAAACACGAGTTTGTCTAGTCTCTGCAAAAAAGTAATAATTTCCAATCCGGCTTTGTCCTCTCTAATTATGAGATATACTTCAAATCATCCTCCAAACAAAAAAGATCTTGTATGGTGTATAAAAATCTGAAAATCCCGGAAATTCATGGGGGCGCTGTATCCTGAAATCCGGCGATTCTGACCTATTCTATTGTTTTTATATTGTGATACATTTTCAGCCTCAAAAGTTTCATCGAAATCTGAATTGCCTGACGATGTGCATCTCGTACAAAAATCGAACGCCTGTATTGACGGAGTATTAAACAGGATTTTGTGAGTCAATACCTTTTCTTTCTCACCTTCGTTACGAGTAACCAATGCAGAGTTACAGTGGATTATTTATAATTTTAATAGGTGTATAATAATGTCCTTGGTAAATATGCTGTTCATAACATATCTTCTGCGTGTTCTGAAATTTAAATGTTGTCAATAATTGTTGGAAGATTGTTTCTATTTTTTCTAATTTTCTCTTTTTGCAAACAAAATAGAAAGTGAATACATCAGCGTCTTTGTTACCCACGAGCGTTACTGTTACCTGCGTAAATGAAGAGCGTAGTTAATATAAATAATTGAATTACTGTGTATAATTTTTTCATAGATGATGTATTCAGTGCGACACCTTAAAATTATCCGTTAAAGTTTTTTTAATTGATCATTTTTCTCCTATTGCCATATTTTTATTATTTTTTTTTAATTTAAACCTTATGGATATTATGTATTTTAATAAGATTCCAAACTTTTAAAATGAAAAATTTTACATAAAATCTCTATCTAAACCTTCTTCTCACGAGAGGGCACAAGACAAAATACATTGATAATTCTTTCTATATTACTTGTGTTCAATGGTATTAGCAATTTATCGCAACGAACATTCCTCTCTAGGATTACTTGAATCTTTCACGTCTTTCCCTACTGATGACGTCTGGCTTTATTATTTAGTAGCGATCACGCGAAACAGTTCGAAAGCTGTATTTTCTTGACCGTTGCCAAATTGCAGTCTCTTATTAAGTTCAACGATTTAACTCTTACGACTTCATATATATCGTACGATATACGATCTACGATATGTTTACCTTCTTATCAATCAGCGTTCGCATTATACATACGTATACGTAAAGTGCATTTCGTTTTGAGGATAGGATATAGAAGAGAGTGGAGAACATGAGAACGACCATTACAGCAATCGGTAATTAATTTTAGGTTTTCCACTGCGTTTGCCGCAGAGTAAATATCATTATTTTAAGTGCATCCCTGAATTCGTTTTATTTTCGAACAAAATTTATTTCTCGCGTTAGCTACGAATTTCAAGTACCTCTTTTAAATGCAAACTTAAAGGATTCTAATGAGCAGTATTTTCACTGCACTACCGGGTATTTGTGGTCAATGTAACCCAAAGCCATTATTTTCTGTGTAAGGCTGTAGATTGTTTAGTCACATTACAATTAGTTTTTACAAACATTTGCTTGTAAACCATGACGTATGAAAAGGGAGAAAATTAATGTACAAAATATTTGGAACCCAAAGAATTATGTTGGCTTCAAGTAAGCACCTTTTTGACCTAACAAACTATTCTCAAGAAAAAAATTTCTGAATGTTGATGCTTCTTTTTGTTCCAAAACCCCCTTGCTTGTACCATTTATAGAAAAATCCGAACATCCCGTGTATATCTTCTCTTCTTATCGTATAACAAACAGATGAACAGTAGAGGTGTTACAATAAATACAGACAAAAACTTATTAAATCTTAGAGAAGAATAACGTCTAAAAGTGTTAAAAACAAATGAATTCTGTATCAAAAACGTTTGTAATAATGTAAGGAAATTTATTTACAGCTTTTAAGATAGGAGAGGAAAAATCGAATAAATTAGTGATCGGAGTCGAACGTGAACAGCCACGGGCAACCATTGATACCGGGTACAAATTTATAGCAATATCGGCGAATGATATCTACGCCATACGGCCAGAATCGGTACCTCAATGTACCGCGACGAAGAGAGCAATTTTTTTCCCAGAAAAGTAAAAAAGTGTGTATTAGTTGCGTATATAAAATAAAAAGTCCCAATATACGTCCATTGAAGTACACGCTCAATGAAAGATATTGTAGCTAACACAGCATGCAGAAGTTTTATGGATTCAATAAACGAGAATTTCAAATATTTGGTTTAAAATCTGGAATTTTATTCTCTTAAATTTATTCTTTTTGGAAGTAATAATTTGAAAGTCATAAGATTACATTTGGAATATTACTGCTTTATTTCTATTTCTTGTTTGGGTTTTTTAATTGTTGCTTTCTTTCTGTTACACCTGTTATCGCCTAACCATTCGCGAGAAATTTACAAAGATCTAACAAGAGAACCTCCGGTTCTTTAACAAAAATATAAAATAATAGTTCTCAATCGTTTATTTGTAGTTTCTACCAAATGTATCTTATTTATATATATATATATATAGTGTGCGAAGTGTAATTTGATCATTGTCTTCATTTCGAAGGTTCTTTTAAATCGTCAATTTTTAATTAATAAATTCCTGCTATTCTAATATACACTTCATTAATACTTTGTTAATTAGGTAAGTATTATTCGTATAATGCAAATATAACGTAAAACACTGTTGCGAAATATAAAACTTGTGCAACTGACAAAATAAAACTTTTTACGTTCAGTAGTATCCCATTACGTGATTTATGCCGACAAATTCAATTTAGCTTTCCTTATGAGTTAGTGGAGAAGTTCTGCCTGGCACTAATACACTTTTCTCCTCATTGTCTCTTAATATAACGGTCTTGTGTTACTTTATTCGAGGAGATATTTTTTCTTTCTTTTCGAAATCGGATAAAATTACCAATAAATTAAAATAGAATGCCGCTACAACGCTGGCGATGTTTCTAATAATGGTGGCCTTAAAGAAATTCAACATGTATGAAATTAAAAAGGGAACATATAATTTCATACATTTATAGCAGACTGTAACGGTTCGGTAGGAATGCATTTGTACGGAGAATGGAAAATTTAATAAAACACGAGAGAACTCGTGCGGTGCTGCGGTTGCAACTACACAGTTAGCAAAACTAAGCGCAGAAAGTAATGATTGAAATCTATGAGAGCCGCGAGGAAACTAGACACTTCTTTAAAGCGGATAGAATCGTTTAGGATGTTGTAAGTTTACATTAAGTTTAAAGTGCAATTGTAACGTAGAATAGGAAACTAGTTGAATTGTTTTCGAATAGTTTTTCTGATGCTTTCTCTTAAAGAAATGATGAAGACGTCGTTTTATTTTTAAATTATACGAAAAATGTAGTTGCCGGTATAGTAGAGATCATGAAAATTAGGAAGATTCCAATTTTTTTTAATCTCTAAGTTATAAAAATATTTTAACGAAGTTAATGTAATTTTTATCAAAATTACACTCGACTGCATAGAAAATGTGAACAAGAAAAATTTAGCTAGCTGAATGAATGTAGAAAAAGCTAAAACGGGAAAATCTGAAAAGAAAAGAGAATTACCTTATGAACTTTTAATTAATTATTTATTATTCGCAGGCTCCGAAAAAATACGTTGTTTAAGTTCAGAAATTAATGCGCGCGGTAGACTACTTCAGTAAAATAATGAAATCTAATTTGCGGTATGCTCCAATTGCACAGCAAATCTCCAATGCTATTAGGAAAGTCACGTAGTGCGGTACAGAATGATTGGTCTATTGTAAAGACCCAAATTACTAACACGCACAGCTTCGCCTATTCTAATTAAGTTAAAGCTCTTAGTATTCTGCTGAAGGCGTATTTACCTGCAACCACTACGCTACGAAAACATCGTGCGTTAATAAGTTGTAAGGCGAGCTATCTTAGAGCGGCGAGATCTTTTGGAGGTACAGGACAAGATCACGTAATTAAATTTAAACATTCTTCCACATAATTGTTCTATCATTCTTCCACATAATTTTTTGTTTGGAATATACGAAGCCTTTCAACGGAAATACGTATATCTTGGCGGCAACGCAGTAGTATCGTTACAATCAAATTTAAAAGTTGGAGCTAACGAACTCGAGCATAATTTTCATATATTCGGGAAAAATCCGGAAGGTTTCCAGGTTCAAACCAATTCGTTGTTCATTGATCGAGAGCATAACGTCAACATTCTGACGCATACGTGTACAATGAGAGTAGGTTAGATTCGATTGTGATTACGTACTCTTTCCGCGTCTTTGCAAGCTACTGCATCAAGGGCTGAGGTTGTGACGATCAACAATGAACGGTGCCACACCCCGTATTACGAAGTCAAATACAGTCCCTTTACCTTAAAATCTGATCAACCCGTGCATGATTGAAACCAAGAAGTCTTCAATACGAAGTGATACTTCGCCATTTAGCGAGATATTCTCTTAAGGGTGCGTTTTCAGTCACCATATTTTCCACAACACCAACTAGACCGTTTTTTTATTTACATATTTTGCTTGTATATTCGAAACGATATCATCTTTTCGCCATTTTCTTTAGGTACTCGCATTTTTTGAACATTTTTATTAGAAATATCACGTATACAAAACACAAAAGAGAGTCCTAAAATATGCTCATCAAAAGTCCAAATGGGCTAAACAATATCAATAGTAGACGTGGATAATCTGTATTACACCAATTTTTTTTTATCTATTCATTGTCCTGTAATTAGATTTTTGGTAATCTGTTGAATAAATATATTATTACTGTTGCTTACTTTGGGCATCTACCAAAAAAGTCGTTTCAATCTAAAGGATTGAAATAACACATCTCTAGGGTAGGATAGGAAATTTAATATTAAATTTCCTTAGTATTAAGCACATCAAATATGTACCAGCATCTGGAATATTACGGAGACGACGATGCGATGTTACGTATTAAATAAAACATCAGCCGAGCCGAAGAAAAAGTTTCGCGTTATTTATAGCGGAGGTGGTCGAAGAACTTAAGTCGTTATCGTGAAGAACTAGCAGATATGTATGTATTTCCTCTCCTTAAGACCAATTAAAATTCTGCTAATAGATATTATTAATAGTGAACAAGTGTTTCTTGTCATGTATAGAATTACTTTGGAATCCGGCCAAAATGCGTACTTTCTAGGTATACTCGCGTTAAAGTAACCCTTTGCCTTAGGTATTTAATTATAACTTTGTAATATTATATGCATCTTCCTAGGAAATCAGCCCGGAAAAATAAACATAACTCTAATGTGAATCCATTACGAATGTTTTTAGTTCCAAAAGCTAAATATTTTTCTAAAACATACTGTTAATGTCCGCCCGAAGTGTGTGTATTAACACTTATCTCCAATTTAAATTCGAATGCGCTTCTTGGAAATATCAGCAGCGCAACGCAAACTCTTAAAAATCTCCAAATATTATTTTTGGTAGTTTACTGCATCTTTTACGGTTATAAAATATAAGCATCAAAGAAAATTTACAAGAAAAAAACATCTGCAGCGCTGGTTCTCGACGAGACCACCTCTTTAATTTCAAATCTACGTAAATTACGCGTAATATACGATTATATGACCGGGTATGTACTAAATAATTCCCAGTGAACAAAACAGCACCACCTTTTAGTCGAATAAATTTTCATTTGTACCTACACTCTACGGTCCAACATTCCTGCAAATTATCTCTCTCGACTTTTATTGCTTTCCTGAAATAATAAGCTAATATTAACTAGGGTGCGACCTTGAGTTAATACGAGCTTCGTAGATTTATTTTTAGCGTAATTCTCCTATCGTGATCGTCGGAAGAAATGGAATGTGACGTTCTATAGGCCCGTATATCGTTAGATGTAACCTAACGGAATGCGTTAGCAGAGTAAATTATGTATTTACATACATACGTTTGTATGATATGTAAAGATCTAATTGTAGTTAATATAGCTATTGCATTACACTGGATAAGCAAAAGATAATTACAAAGTAAGGCCTTTTACTCTGAACTAGATTGATTTCAGCCTGTAGATCTTCTAGCAATTTTTTGTCGTGCAAAACGTTCAGTATGGATTGCTCCATGCAAACATCTTCAAACGACTCTAAGTATTAAGCAGAAAAACGAAAGAAACTAGAATTCTAAAAATGTTCGCGTTCTCATCTTGCATGTTCGCCGAATACTCTCCGTATTACTATTTATTAAAATCACAGCTTCGGAGATTATACAAAAGTACCGTTGTAATAAAGCTTTGTTCATGTTTATATACCAACCAAGTTTTTGTGGAAGAAGTCTACTTCCTAATGAGACTGCATCATTAAATTTTTCTTTAAATCGTCGTCAGTAATGTTTCAGTCCGTCGATATGCCACGGCGTATAATCAAAGTTATTTATGAAGAAACAAGAACACTAGTAATCACAAGTTGAGAAAAGTGATTATATTCAAAAATGAACACTAACATGTTTCTTTGTAGTAGTAATGCATCTGGCTGTAATGGAAAATGTACGCCAACAGTGTTTATTTATTAAATCAACTTTGTCTGATGCAAAGATTTAATGAGCGATTACTTAAATATAAAAAAATGGTAGACATGGCAAATTACAATCAAACTTATATTAAACGACTCCGCCTCTGATCAAACCCGAAACATTAAATTAACACTCAAAATTGTGGATGGCAATGAAATGAAGGATTATAACAAAGGGTGAATCTTTTCTATGTTTAAAATCTTCTGTAAAACCTTTTTGAGACACTCTAGGAAGTAACAATACTAAACCACGTATCCAATAACAAAGCAACGAAACAGATTTTTTTACCTTTACCAATTTCCCTCTCAATAGAAATTTACCAAACTTGCAAGTATGCATTTTTACATACTACGCCTAAGCTGCTACAACACTTACATTTGCGGACATCCGAGTCCAATAACGTTTAGAAGTAACCACATACGTCACATACGGATTAATTAAATTTACGTTAATAAATCTGGGAGAGCCCGTCAACCTGTGGCAAGGGTATAAACGAGTTTGCCTGTTATAATTTCGGACCTTTTCCAACAGATGAAATTAGGATTTCGTCGCCTACAACCCTCTAACGACCCGATCTTCACGCAGCGGACCACGTGCAAAACTCGGACATACATCATGTGACGAATTTCCATTTCGTATCGTGGCAATTTATATTTCGTTTGAAGTTTAGACATTAACGCGTTACGTTTTACATTCTACGCGAATATACTGCATGTTACTTTGAAATTGCGGTACAGCATTTAACGATGCTTTGAAACGTCTATATGTGATAGTTATCGGGAATATTTCAACATATTCCGTTAGCTATTCTTTTGCTTTAAGCAATTCATATCACATAAATGAAATTTCAAGAAACAGAACATGATATGATAGTGACAATCACAATAATCATTACGTTTAATTAATAATTCTCCAGCTTATAATTTTACATGTTCTCATCTGCGACTAAATTTAAAATATTCAGGCTCGCATATATCTCACCGACTTTATTGCCTTACTACACAAACTCGAACGAACCTCTCAGATGAAAATATTCAATATATAGTGCTGAATATAAAAACGGAATTCATGCAAATAGGAGAAACGTGATAAAACTCGTAATCGTTGTCCTTTAGATAGGAAACTAGCGCAGTTGGTTCTGTATTTAGATGACCCAAAGTGCGTATGACAAAAAAAAATGTAAACACACTGAAAAACTGATATATTTCAACTAAATTTATGTTGTTAAAGGAAAGGATTTGGTTAAATTATATCAATTCAATGCTTACACGAAGAAAACATCTGGATATATTAGTTGGATTAGTGAGAACAAGAATAGAAATCTTTGCATTACTCGCCGACCAGAAATGCAGATCTAAGGATAAAATCGAGGAAAATTAGAACAATGTCGATTTCCGTTCCACTTCTAACGTCGTTCTTCATTGGTCCGAAAATTTTAAACGGCTATAACTTCCGAACGGTTGTAGCGATTTAAGTGAGTAATGTATTTGTTTTGACCTCCGTCAAAAGCCGCGTTTTCTGGTATATCATTCAACACGATTCAGTGCATTTACCTTTCTACAATTTTTTTGTACATGGCAAACTTCGAACGCCCATATTTCTTAAGCCGTTAAAGCTAGTGGTCTGAAATTTTATATACGACGCTAGGGCCATAAATTAGCACCGCAAGATTGACGAAATTCCGCCCTTTATTGTTAGATACTTCAGGTTTAAATTTTTAC
The DNA here is from genome assembly GCA_020654165.1 of Oryctes rhinoceros. Taxonomy (NCBI): domain Eukaryota; kingdom Metazoa; phylum Arthropoda; class Insecta; order Coleoptera; family Scarabaeidae; genus Oryctes; species Oryctes rhinoceros. Next base: position 915,091 of record JAIOKQ010000294.1, on the reverse strand, counting down.
GGTTCTCCTATATCTCGGCATTCGAACGAGTTAAGAGCTTAAGTTTGTGTCCGTTTCGTGAACATTTTAGAGCTAAAAAAAAAAAACCTCTCTTGCTCTAACCGTTTTAACGCTACAGCGACTCAAAATTGAAAAATGGAAAATTATCTTTCTTATTTTTGAAATATCGTAGCTCCTAAAAGAGGCAGAAGTTTCTGCTTGGTCTTAATCGATTTGTTTCGAAAATTACCAATTGCCATAATTTCCGAAGGGATTGAGCAATCTAAGTGGCTAATGTATTTGTTTCGATCTTCGTCAAAAGCCGCCTTTAAACAAAACACATCACTGAAGATGTCGAAATTAATTGCTAAGCGACAAACAATGTCCTACGTTTTGCAAAATCATACCAGCTATCAACTAATGAGGTGAACATTGAAACGGTTGTCTGTACATAATGGATGCCGGTAACTTGTATAATTATTAATAAACTATGCGTTTATGATTAACCATTTTTTTTATACATTTGCAAATATAGAACAGATTTATTAAGAATATAATTAATAAAATTAATGAAGAATAAATAAACATTGAAAATTATCAGTATCTACATACCTAGTTTTATTTTTTTAATGTAAAATATACAGCGGAGTTAACTTGACCATGCTTAGCCGACAAAAATGCAAAATTTGGAGTTAACCCGAGTGACCCCATATTTCACCTAAACTTATTGAACGTATTTGAGTTACCTTTCAAATTAATTTTACAAAACTAATATCCAAATCCAAAGACATCGCTTCAAAGTAACAGAACAGTTTTTTGTTTCAAATGGTTTTGATTAGCAGCAAGTAATAAATTTAGCCGTCCAGCAACACATCCAAAAAAGAAGTTTAAAGTAAACATATTATAAATAGTACTTTTTATTTCTTTAATTATTTGTAATGCATTTCTTCTTTCACACAAAACCAGGATGAGGGCCAAATAACTAGCATTTTCGAATGTTTCTGGTAGAAAAATAACTATAAATATAAGGGGATCCTTAAGACAGACAGAACAGCTTTTCCCAGAATTAATTCGGCGTTTGCTGTCAAAAACAGACAGCAAAGCGAAAAAGTGAAAGAATAACTAGATATTGTTGTACTCCATGGTGATGTTGGATTAAGTGCCGTTACTTACTTCATTACTTATCACATCAAATAAGGCTTTTAATTATTTTCCAATGAATTTCAATTTTATTTTACCTTTAAGAATTTCTCCAGCTTATTAATAAAAAACACAATGTTAGCTAAAGACAGTACTATATCTGCTGTTAAATTGTTTGTTAACAATTGAAAAGCGTTTGTACATTCAACGAGTCTGCAGCGTTTTAGAGAAACACTTCCAACAATTAAAGTTTTGCGGGTTTATATCCCCCTCCATGAACTACGACACCCAAAGAACATTCTACGCGAGAAATTTACAGTTAACAAAACACGAACTTCTGCCATCTTCCCCGCTTCAATATAATTTTGAATATGCTTGCTTGTAGCGACGAAGAAGGAAACAAAGTCGCTAGAAATTAACTGTATTTATATAATGTTTTCCCGCGTAATCATGTAACGAAAGCGATCAGCGTAAATAATAAAAAATCACCGCGTCCAAGATTCGCGCGATGCAATTAACAAATGATGGTACAAATGTGATAAAGCTATCAAATTCTCTAATTTATCATCTGCTAATTATTCAATGCTAATTGTAAAACAACAGGCAACCGTATGAAACATACCAGAAGTATTTGTGTTGAGGAAGCTCTAATTTTACATAAAAGTTTAAATCAAACGGAAGGAAGCCAAGAGGGAAAAATAATGAGTTCCGAATGCAACGGCGAAGAAATGGAAACAATTAAGAAACTTTGCTATCTGGGATACACCCTCACGGAATAAAGGAATCATAATACCTGCAATGACACAGAACTTTTGCCCAATTCGGGGAATCGGAAAAGCTATTTGAATGCGTAATCCTATTATTACGTTATTTTATGGAGTTGAGATATGAAGATGTACAGAACACCACAAAATAGAAAATGATCAAGCAACATTCACAATCTGTCCATCTAGCACATGGGAGGCAGTTAATTCCTTTTCCGAATAATTTAGCGAAAATATTTTGAAACAAAAAATATTTAGAGGTGATTTCAGCACAGCCTAATTTCCTAATCAAGTATACAGATCTAATTTTCGGTACAAACTACACAAATGATGGCTTTTATTGTATCATCATACATATTATAACGTTATTTGTTACTCCGCTTCAATTCATACCAATCGTTCTTTCAATATTTTAATTTTTGACATAATTGGAAATTTCCGCCATTGTTTCTTTAACGCTCGATGAATTAAACGCTTTATGTAATAGAACGTTAATTGAAATTTTATTCGAATGGGTATTTCTTAGAGTTTTCGGTAGTATCACATAGCAATTTTTAACTGGCATCTACAAGATGGCCATCGAAATCGTTACCATACTTCAGTTTACTTCGATTTTTTTATTGAACACATTATATATTTTACAGAACTTTATAAAGAAATTGTTTTAGAATTGTTCTATTAACGTAAATTATGTCCTAGTTATGCCGCGAAAGATCTACATCGGCGAAACGAGAAGAGCGAGAGGCACCAGATTCGATGAGCACATTAGGTTTTATAAATAGGGTAGTATAGAATCGTCATGTGTAACACAATACGTAAACGAAACCGGACATAAGATTAAATTAGAAAACTTGCAGCTGGTTAATAATTTCTATAAAAAGCAACACAAATTTGATGAATAGAAAGGACGGATGAAAGAGACCATTTCGTCTATCTTTCCCGGTTTTTCACATGTCTTGGTATCAGAGTGTCTACTCGGCAAAAATAGATACGTTTTCCTCGAGAGTAGCGATGAAATAGGCAATCCTGCGGTATGCCGTCCATGACATTTAAAAACGAAAATAAATGCTATTTTAAAGTTGTCGGAAAAATTCACAAGTGACAGACATTGTCTCAGTTAACAAAACATTGCCTTGCACCATTTTTTAGATAACATAATAAGATTAAATTTAATATTTTTCGTTTAATATTCAGAAATTCAGATTAACTAAATGGTGTAAAGGTAAATCAATTTCATGAAATCTGCAACTTTGAAATATCCGAAGCCTGTTAATTCTTGTATAATATTCGCCTATCCAGTGATTATAGGTACCTGAATATCATCGTAAAAAGTTCCCGCGTCTAACTTTAATACTTCAGCAAAATTGACGATGTTATCCTCGGTAGACACGTTTGACGGATGACACTCGCAGAAATCGTCAGAAATCTAGTTTGGATTTAACCTGCCAATCTTAAGTAATGGAACCTAATTGTTAGACCTATTCCGTACTCTTCGCCTTTTCTAACTTATTGCCCTTTTTAACGCTGTTTCAAATATGTTTATTCAAATAATTCGACATCACATATTATGGAAAAGTAAATTTAAATAATGTAATAAAAACACTGCCACTTCTCAATTGTTTTACACACAAATACGTACATGTTAACCTGTATATAACACATACACATGTATCTACTCCTGTACTTATGTGTGTAGGAGGATAGTAAGGATTCAAGAATCTGAAGTAAGCGGATTATATGGAATACGGACCTGATTAACAGATAACAACAGAACGTACTTATCTAGAGCGCTTTGCGTATAGTAATTCAAATATTTCATATATAGCTTCCGCCAGAATTTTTCAAACGAGGTAAATCTAAAAGGATGATAAAATATGTTGATTTTAGTGTCTTTGGCACTTTTTTTAAAGCAAAAACGTAATACTCTGCAATAATTAGGAATCTGAAAGGAAAGAGAGATAATGACGAACTACACATATATATTCAATCGAAACCTCATCTAAGTTCAACAACCGCATTGTGTTGTTTCCTGAAGACATCGTTTAGATTCAACATCGCAACTTCTGGAAATATAACCACTTGTATGTTGACCTGACTCCCCTATATCCGTCGGTGGTACTTTATATGGAGGATTTCACACATGTTTGTTACTATTGTAACGTGACTGATGGTTTTATGCAAAGGTCGGGCCATTTCGAATGTCCGTTTCTTCGTCTTCTTATTTTCTTTCAGTGGCTGCGTACGAGATCTGAATATTTTCAACTTGTCTTTATATAAGGAATTATGATTTCATTATTATATTTCTTGTCGGTGCACAACTATTAGTTCTAATGCACGGTTCTATATCTAGAAGGAAAATCGCCATACTGAGGATGTGTTATGAACAAGCCTGTCACATGCCGAATATATTAACGATAAAAGCTATATGTAGTAGCTAAAATATCGGACTTATCTTTTTTCGGATTACAAAATGCAGCTCTTTTTCTTTTTATATATAAAAAAAAACTGTTGTAGAAATACAATTTTATTATTGATTAAATATGTATATATTTAGCCGGCGGTAGTGTAAACACTACCGCACCAACATGGAATCCAGTAAACATCACGGGCTTCTAGATGATGATGGGAAAATAGTTTGAGAGCTTGAGATTAGGTGTGAAAACGGTTTTTATATCGTTCCTGAAGAGGATCTTGATGCAATCACCTTGAATGTAAGGCAGATACGCTTGCTTACGGAAATTAGGATTGAATAAGAGTGGTTACTGTGGAGATAGGTTTGATGTAACAATTACATTAGAGTCTCGATGATCTAGTTGAGTTCTCAAGTATACGAATTGAATCTAGATATGGAAATGATCCCTTGCATGTCTCAGCGAACCGTCGGGTCGCCGGTGTACGAAAACATCTAGAAAATAAAGCTAACCGTTTGATTTAACTTCCATGGTGAAGCATATAGAATCATGTTAGGAATTCAAAAACGATAGGAATTTTTTTAAAGATGAGGCCAGATGACAAAGGTGCTGTTAACACACCTGCGTGTACTGCTTGTTCGAAGGCTTCCATGATGATATTGGCAACGAGAAGATAGAGAAGATGCCATAGCTCCGTTTGACACTTGCTCGTAATATTTAGCATGAAACTGGAAATAGGTAAAGAAAGACAAGCTTCAACCAAATCAATCAGATCATCTAGTTGGTCCAATGGATACTGATCCTGCATGAGAACATTGGCGTTTAAGGATTCGACATCAGAGCTGATACGTATGTCACCAAATTTTTTCGTTAACTCTTTCAGTCATTTGACGACATGTTGAAAATTTTAGATGAACGAGTCGTCATATCTAACATGATGTTTTAGAAGGTTAGGAAGGTACTTAATTTATTCAATATAATTTGTTAGTAGGTAGTGTATACATCGGTGAAACAAAACGATCAGCCATCACTCGTACCACTTAGTAAGAGCGTTGTACGCGGTGATTACATGTAACTGGGCCCACGTTAAATATTCGAAATAAAATAGAGATCGACTTATTTTCTTTTTCTAAACGCGCAAACTTCCGCCGTATTAAAATAAGTAGTAAAGGATACTCTAGGACCATCAGCTTCAACGCATTGAAACTCCTTGATTTCCCATTACTACCTTTACTGCAAAGCGCTGCTTCATGGTTATTGCGCTCGGAAAACACTAATAATCCAAGCTTTTATGTTATATAATTTGTATTCGCATATCCTAATTTGCAATTAAAACATATAATTGCATTATAAACCTCTCGCGTAAGTACTGCAACTTATATAAGGCGGAACTTAACTTCCAGCGGAACGTAAATTTCGACGAAAGTGCAATTTGGTCTTACGTTATGATTAAGTATAGGAACGTCGCTAAAGAGTGACTGTAAAATTCACTTTAACTGTCGAAACGCATTTCCTGGTTATATTCGGGAATAAATGCGTAATGAGGTATTGTAAGACGAACTATTCTAGTAAACATTTATGTGAGCTTTATATGTGCTATAAAGTGTTTAATCTCTGAATTTTCTAATTATGTCAGTAAGAGTCTGCAATGGAAGGAAGCTCCCGCGGAATCTGTGATTATTAATCCTTTTTTATTGGTTTATTTCAGTTTACTTTGCAAGGGCAGGCAAGGTATCGACTTCAAATTAATTCTTAAATTTATAAGTAATAATTAGTAAATTGACCAGTAATTTGAAAAGTTGCACTGATAAGTTATATCCACCAATATGCAAGAACCGTCTTTGTTTTCGGTCACCGGTTGATGATGTCAACCGGTCCTTTGATGTCCTCGAAACGGCCGTCCCGCCACAATCCTTGCTATCATTATTGATTATTGTTTATTATGTTTTATATTACACATATTTATCTATACGCGGTATTTATGTAACAATATGAATAGTAAAATATAAGTAAATGGCAATTTGTCCGAGTAATGTGTGTGTACTTCAAAACATCGTTGGATTTCTAATACTAGAGAAGTTATTTAAGATATTTAACGCCTACTAAAAAAATTTATTTTAATTTTAATAAAGATTTTCACCTTGACTGGTTCAATGGTAGTATAGATTATACTCTTCGCGAAGTTTAATTCGCTTTTTTAACTTTTCCCCCTAATATATGGGACTCGCGAGATCTCCTAACTTAACGTAAAGAATGTTCCTTTATACTTCAGCCAATTTAGTCAGCTATCTCCGGTAATATTGATCCTAGAATAAATAAATTATTCTTATAGTAAATACTAACTACTAAAAATGTTTGGTAGCTTCTTGCTTTACAACATAAGGCAATCTATACCACTCCATAAACTAAAATTGTAAATAATAAATTTCGATTTAATCAACAATCGAAGTCACCTTTCTTACACATACTGAAGATTCTACAGGATACATACGTTATAGAACTTGTTATAACTTCAGAAGCCTTTTAGTTTGTCAGTTGTTTCAGGGATTTCAAATTGAATTTTCGAATGAATGATCTAGACGGTTTCTTATGTCCACAATAGTTTCACGGGTTCTTTTCTACCACAACCGGGTTTGCGACTTACGTACCACAGCGTATATTACGAAATTTAGCAACATAATGAACAATTTTTGATATAAATCAGAATTGCATAGAATAAGATCATTCCCCGCTGAACCGCTGAATTGGCTTTTATAAGAAAGTCTTCTTTTGTAATTTTCTTAGTTGAAGTTATCAAACAAGGTGATATTGGTACCGGCCACAAAATGGAAGTTACCATTCCGCAAATGCATACACTAGAGTCACAAGGCTTGATATATGAATACTTAATACTAGGAACAATAACACTATATGTAAAGATATATAAAAAAAAAGTTAAGATAACAACTAGAAAACCAGAAAAATTACAAAGACTAACTAAAATTGCGATTTTATATCTTGATAAACATAGGATTGTACCCATCAAAACGTCGGAACTAAATTTTAGACGCTGTAATTTGTTAAACAAGATTAAACAAATGAATAAGGCTATTAGTTTCAGCATTTTTATTTGTGAAATTTATTGAAAGTATGAAATATTACTTTTGGTGGAAAAACGTACTTTTCAAAAAAAACGGAATTCAAAAAATACGAGCAACACTACTACTTCTACTGACCTTAAATACGTCAATACCACTGAATAAAACTTTTGCATCGCCTTTTTATTATCTACAGCTTAACATCGCTATCACTGCACAAGCAGGCGCTATCGTAAATCGCTAGAGGAGATGATGGCGACCTTCAATATCTCGAATGTCAGCATTTATCAACCTAATACAGCTTAATATCAGTATCGCCGCGTGATATTGAGAAGTATCAAAGTTTGTCAAGTATTCACACTGATGTAAAATCCGAATGAAAATATTTTAAATGTCTAATGTCCAAATACTTTTTCTTTTTATCTCCTTTTCTGTTATTGATGCTTGCCCCCAAAGTTTATACATTTTTTTATGAAAAATGAATTTACCCCCATTCCGTTGCTTTTGTTCAATACGAAAATTGCTTTGAATGATAATCTATAGGAAATAGGCTTGAGCATTTGCAAAGTATTCAAAATTAAAATTTCAATTGTAAAACATAATTTGAATTTATTTATTTGAATTTTTTATGTTATATTGTTATTTAACATAAAAAATCATTTAAAAAAAGACATGGCACTATTATCATCGTAATATTTACATCACACATTACAAGACAAATTAAATATAATTAAATTTAAAATGCCTCTAAATTATCGTCAGCAGGTTGCTACCTATAGAGAACGGTGAAATTAATGGTATTTGTTTCTAGTTTTTGGCGTATAAAGAAGATGTTGAAGAAATGGGACTCGTAAAAGAGATCACTTAATTTGTTGTCAATTTTCTTATTAACATTTTTTAATAGCTATACAATGAATACATATAATCAATATCAATACACACGTTATTACATGTTTTTATTCTTTAAGCGTTAACCATATCACAACATAAATTCTCTAAGTATACGTTAACCACAAAAATGAAAGCATCCGTCAACTATGCATGTTACGTTCTAAAAAAATACATTTTGCTTTCATGTCATAATAGTCAACTTCAAAAAGCAGATATGAAGGAATGAACCGACAGCCTCACACCATTGAGTGAATACACATTTATGCCTAGTACATTGGATACTTAAGCAGATAGAAATTTATTACTTCAAACTCGCGTCGTATTTCACATAAATTTTGTACGTAAAAGATATTACGGTTTTTTGGAAACCAAAATATCGTGGTTTCTGAAGCTTATGCTACGTAGACACATTTGTAGCCCTTCTATCCGAATAAATATCAATTTCGACGATTTTTATTCCCATTCGACGTCATTTTAATATGTAAATTCGGAGCACTAAATTGTATCCGATATCGTTTTTAATATGGTTCTTTTTTTGATGAATAATCTTGAACGTGATACTTACATTTGCCATACACATGAAACCTCGATCAATAATGATGTATGATCGTCTAAAAGCAGTACACAACTGGCTTCGTATCTGTAAGCAGGGAGGATCGGATATCACTTTACCGGATGTATGTACTTTATGTACGTACGATTTGTTATGTAAAGAAAAAAAAAACTATCTAAAATGCATTCCAAATGGTAGTACTTGGAACATATTCGAATTTATGAAAAAAGGTATCCTTGTTGCAATTTCTTTTTCTTGCCCTACCATTGCAATTTCAAGACGTTTACTTCGAAAGGACATAGAAAATACATTTCTTTACTATTTTAAATTTCAAAAGTTCTGTATCGTTCATCATATCTTTTTCAATATTTTATGCACACCATCAAAGGAAAATAAATTTTAGGTCACTAAAAGCTTCTTTATTATTTGAAAGATCCTTAGTGAACCACTTTTTTATGAAAATATTGGACAAATGAAAGACATTATATATTCAAAAAAATTAAATTCTAGAAATATATAATTTGCGAAAGCATTGATAAAAGAAGTAGCATATTGTTGCTTATTTTAGAAAATTATACTCGCCACTCTCAACCCTAGAACCAGTTTTCTCTTCTGAAGCATAAAAATTAAAATTGCGTAAAAAATTAAATGTATGTCGTAGAACTAAATAATGAAAAGCAATTACGTGCAATCTGCGGATAGATTCCCTAATTATCCAAGCCTACATGAAAAATTTGAAAATCTTCTTCAGAGAGAATTATCTTATGTTGTTTAGAAAATAAATTTTCGAAAAAAAAATTGTCAAGCTTTCAATATCTTGCTTCTTGAAAACATACGGACAGTTTTATTTCTTTATGATCCGCTATATCCCTAGGTTTTCTCGATGACACCTTATAATAGTGAAGATCTTCGACATTTAACGAAGCTTTTTATTAACCCTCCACTAACTTTTAATCTAATCTGTTTATTGCAAACAATATCGTAGAGTGTCCCGCATGGATGTGTAACCTAGCTATAAACGTTTATGATCAAGTGTGAATGGTGCATGTAAGAATTCTTTTTATTGCAAGAATTGCGGTCTACCGTGCGATATAATACGGTATCTAATTATGTGTTTATTTTGATAACTAATGATATTATAAGAACGTTAACGTTAGAAAGTAAGAAATCAATCTGTAGATACAAAAGAACAACGCAGTTTCGTTTATTAGTATTTGAGGAGGTATATTACAAAACGTGAGCTCCAAAAGCTTTTGAATTATATTTTTTTTTTCAAAGAGCATAGATTAACTGCACATCTCCTACATCAAATATTTGTTTTGCACATAAAAGATAAATATTTCACTTTAAATATTTCCAGCAAAAACGATAGACTACTGAGTGATGATGGGAATGTCATATTTCTGAACAAAAAAGTCATTTATATTGGCTTCAGTCAATAGCACTTTTAGCTCTCCAAATTCTTTGATACGTGTACCCATCTAATGAGCAGTAACTGGCCCTTGATCATCCATCGTCATAAATTTTGTTCCGTTTAGCGTTTCTTTGAGATCTGAGAACACAAAATAGTCATTAAGGTGAATGGTCACAATGTCTATGGTGCAATATTCACGAACGACAACTTTTCAAGGTGTTGACTTGTGTGCATTGAGATGCATGAGATGAATTAAGGTTACATAATACTTTTTTATTAATAATGCTCTTTTGTTAAATTTGTCAAGAAATAGTTGTTTTTCTTCCAGAAAGGATGACTTTTGGGCTTCCTTATGGGAAGCTTAGCGCCACTGCGTTGACTCTTTCTTTTACTGTGAGTCGAAAGATGGAGCTATGTTTCTTCGCCGAGAAGTCGACTGATAATAAATCTGGCTTGTCTCCACTTACTTTTGTAATTCCAAGATATTCATGTAGAATTCTGCAAATACTGATTTCTGAAACTCCTAATAAGATTGCTAATTGTTGCTTCTTTAATCTTGCGTCGTCCAGTAGCAAACACTTCTTTTTTTTTCGATAACATCGGAAATGATCACGTCAACAGGTCGATATGGACGAGAATTCTCGACCTTATTTAAATAATGTTGATCATTCGCAAATACTGTATTTTGAAAGGCAATCATGCCCGTACACAGCTAAAATTTCTTTACGAATGAATTTTCGAGATTTTCCTTGTTTTATCAAGAATGTTGACTATCGATATTCGAGTTTATTCATGTTAGTACGTGACAACACAAACTATATACGTACATACAGTTATAGGTATAGGTAAGTAACCCATAGATACGTTACTTACCTCTAATAAATGTTACTTATCCCACGTCTGATCTTCGATTCAAATGAAGAGCTGATGTGTTTAGGAAGAAACGAAAATTGTGAAATATTTTATAGGCTATTCGAAATTTAAATGCTCCCAAGCGGACGCTTATCGTTGATGAGAAAATCTTAATAAACAACATATAATTTGGAAAACAAACACAAACTTCCATAGATTGTAAAACTTCGGTGGTAGGTATTCATAAAAAGTTTTTGCTCGTTTTAAACTTTATTACTAGCGCCGTATAGTTAGCATTAATGTCTTCCTCTTCCGTAAAATATTAACCAAACTACTTTATATCGGATAATAATCGCTTGTAATTGAAAGCAACGTGGATATAAGGCTTCGCAATGTTTAGAGCGGAAGATGGATTACAAAATTTATGCCAAAGGCAATTTGAATTCTGTGTATTTGCATGTAAATTCACTACCAATAAAAAATGTTACTGTAATATTGGGTGCTGTAAACATCTGGCGTCGCAACTATCTAGCGTGCCATAAACATCTACAATAAAATACTTCCTAAAAATATTTTATTAGATCGTTTTTCATTTTTGCGTCACCAAGCTCATATTTCTCATATGTATTTATACTACCGCCCCTAACTTTAATAGAATGACGTAAATAAAAATAAAGTTGAAGTCAAAATTCTATGGCTGGTATTCCCTAGAAGGTATCTACATATTTTACTATTAAATACACACACTATTTTCCTTTTCTAGTCGTAACATGTATTTCTCCACAAAGTACGTGTTGTTAGAATATAGTTAAACAAAAATAAGAAGGTGGATGAAATGTAAGCGATCGAACTTTGTCGAAGAATTGATAATATCGTTACTACTAATCCGAGTTGCACTCTATTTATAATTCCATTTACAAGTCTGAAAACAAACATGCCTTGTCGAGCCATCCCTATACGTTAAAGAAAAACTTCTTGACGTTTTCGATAATTATTGTTTATCAAATATGGAAGAAATCATTTTGTAATTTGGCTTTATTAACTTAAGTGTAATTGAGATAAGAAAGATTAATTTATTCCTAGGATATTTGACGTAAATTTAATGACTATATGGTAATATACCGGCGCCTCCACCAAAAATTTGAAACTAGTAATGGTTTGACTAAGCAGATGAGTGAGAATTTTACGAAAAAAGTCCCTGTAATCCTCGGCATATGTATTGTAATATTACAAGTTTGCGAAATCGTTTTCTTTAAACAGTTAGTTTGAATTTTTACCAACCGCTCTTACGTTGTGAAAATGGAAAAAAAACTACTTTAAATACCAACTAGAATTTGCCTCAGAGAACACTAATAATTAGAAACCGGATGAAATTATTACGTTTTTGCTGTGACTAGACGGACTCGTCATTTGTCGTCTCTCGGAGACACTAGTAGGCAACACGAATCCATTCTCATGGGGCGAATAGACACGAGTCTATGTAGTCGCGACAAAAAAGGAATAATTCTACCTGTCTTTGTTCTCTCTACTAATAATGTTATTGCTACATCGCTGATAATTACATTTTTAGGGAGTAAAAATTGCAAATTTTCTTATTTTTGAACTTCGTAAATAGTTCTTTGGGGTCGATAGCATTTTTTTTTTGTAGTTATTAACCAGACGAATGCAAAAGGGTGATTGCTTCCGGTATTGGTGAGAACATTTTCGACGATCTAAACAGCATTAAGATTATACTGTTGTTGAGCTGGGTTGTTGATCTTTGAATGAAATTGAGCTAAAATTGTGATTACGGCGTTGGAAATTTAGAAAACTGGGTTATCTGTTAATCGAGGTAGTTGGTTTAACCCCAGCTGTAGTATTGAACTGGGAGATCATATAAAATTCAGTGTACTTGCATTTTAGGCTGTTGTAGATTTTACAATTTCGTAATCGTAATGATTCGAAAGATATTTAATCAGCTTAAATTCTTCGGTCTTTGGGGTAAAATCTTACAAAATAGAATATTTCTTGCATAATTCTGTTTTCTTCAAGTAACTTTGGAAGATTGATATTGTCTGGTGAAGAAATCAACTCTGATTGAAAATGCACTACAGAAGACACTTAGACCAGACTATAACTATTAGCCTCACCCTACGGAGAACGTTAACTTTCCCTCGACTTACGACTTTGACGTTGTGCGACGATACAAGTACCTTTGAGTACATTTTGACTTAATTGACAGCCACTCCTTTCTAACTCATCAGTTTTCTTTTGCATGCATTCTGTGATTTTTTAAAATTTATTGGACGTCCTTTTTCATTTATCTTGGGGAGATTTTGTAAAATACACAGATATCTCATTTATATCAGCACATTGTTCAAATTTGGGTCTTGTAATGAACTACAACCTGCCAAACTTTACTAAAACTAAGAGTTTCAGTAGTTTGTTATAGATGATACGTTCTTTGCTTTATTTATTCAATTCGCCTAGTAGATAAGTGAAGGTATTACACTATCGCAAATGAATAAAATTACAAAAGTGTCCAATAAAAAATAGCAAATAGAGATAAAATTAAACTTAAATAAAACGCGTATATATCTAGAAACGGTGATAAAACGGCTTATTCAACGAATTTGAAAGTAAGAGTTTATGTAAAACATTTTTAGCTCGTATTATAAACCAAATGTTGAATTCTGCTTTAGGTGATTGTATAAGTTCAGAGGCCATAAACCAAGTCAGAATAGTTAAAGTGAATTACTTAAACATAATCTCTCTGCAAGTTTATACAGCTTTCCCAACGATGTTTCCATCTGTTTAATACGTCTAAATAGTAACTAGGATCTTGTTCTGTGAAACAAGTATTTACGAATTCGGTGACCTCATCACATGCGGAAAATCTCTGCTCTCTGAACAAAACTTTAAACCTAGGGACAGATGTTGTGAATAAGGGCTGCAGTTTTTAGACATCTCGAACGTTCATCGTCAACCAAGCTGGTTCCACCACGTTTAAATTCCGCTGACCAAGATTACACAGTGACAAATGATCTTGCGAATCCTCGTAAATAACGTCCATCTCGGTTTTAACTTGCCTAGGTGTACCAAGAACGAATGCTGAACATTCGATTTTTTTTTTGCATTTTTGTAAAAACACCAATATCGAGTAATTCAAACAACACTATGACTACGTCTTTCAAAAGCATGTTTCAATTATATTATCAGAATGTTTTTAACGAATAACGCCATCTTCATGTTGAGACTGAAAACTCTTAACACTACCTTGTTTAGTTTTAAGTAATACTAATTGTGAGAAGACGAAGGTGCCTTGCGTCTGTCACTATAAACATCTTCCCGTTGCACATATTGCATTAATTTATTAACGCTGAAATTTATTATGCCGTAAAATTACTTACGCCATTCCCAATTTTTGAATTATGCTTGTAATACTCGCGTTATATGGGCGGAAATTTATTTCACAAATTACATGGCTTTTATTCCTGCCGAAACGCAAGTTATAATTTACAGCAGAAAATTGTATATTAGTCACTTGAAATTGGTCATTTACGATCAAAACGGTATTGCGTAACACGCTGCTTGTCTTAATCTCATCGTGAGTGCAAGTTTACTGCCTAGACTTGCTTTAAAATAAGGAAAAAGTTTTAGCATTAATCATTGAAGTTAAAGATACTAGTAGAAATGGAGGATTATGGTTGGTACTCATGTCTTATTTTCCAAGTTAGTAGAGTTGCACACTCTCTGTAGGCGCAATTTGAATTTGGAGCATTTTATTAATATCTTATGAATGTATTTCAGGTCAACTTAAACGATTGTTTATCATATTGTATTGGTCTAGTTTGTTTTCCAGCATTTACAAGAGTCAGATGATCCGCACATATTTTTGCGGGAGCACCCGTTTGAAGCAATCGTGAGTAATGCTTCACAAATGAGAAGGTGTACCTTATAAACAAGTAACCGTCTTTGAACGCGGCCTAGTTATTTGGCTACATGATGGCGATGTTGATTTCCGGGAAATTGCGCGTAGACTTAATCGTAATCATTCGATTGCATTACGGTGTTGGAACCTGTAGATTTCAAATTAATGTAAAACACCTAAAGCAGCTTCAGGCGCACCCAAAAGGACCAGCTCCCGAGAAGATTTTATTATTATTTACAAAATAATAATTTTACAGGTTTTTTTGTACTACAATTACACGTGGAGGCAGTTATGGTTCTATAAATAGCAGCAGCACCAAGGAATTAGTCCGTCCGAATCTCATTGATCATCTATCCCATAAGAATGATACACACGATAGTTACTAAATATACATGCTATTAAAGGTTATCGCAACAATATCGAAGCTGTAGCTGTTAGGATAAATCATATCAGTAAATGAGGTGCTCTTGGCCTATCCTATTGCGACCTCTCCAGACGTATTGTTGTTCCTCTATTATTAGATCAACTACGTTAGCTCTGCCTTCTTCGTTGAACTAGCTGGTGAGTGATTCCTCTAAGCAGGCTTTGGATGGTCCTAGCCCATTTCTTGAGAGCTGTATTCCTGCCAAGTTCCGTACATCTACACATACATCTTAAGACAAAATCTGGACACACCTTTAACTTCGCATTTGATATAATTTTTTCGCCCATCTCTAACTAACGCTGATTTTTAACATGGCGGATTTACTTCAAGGTTACTAAAACGTATTCCTAAAACTTCAAAGGTTTCGACGGTTATGTCTTTACTGGTTATTATTGTGATATAAGGATGACATTTTCGTTGACAGATTCGAGTTCATTCCGTCATCCATTTCTTACACAATCCCTAAATTTTTGTTAAAATGTACTGTGATCTAATCGGACAAAGCATCAACATTTTTGATTTACCCGCCACTGTTCTAGAAAAAATTTTCTCGTGTTTATCATATTCTGAGATCAACAGAATCAGAGGAACCAGCAAATTTTTTTACAACGCGTGCGGAACATTCCTAAGCAATAGTATAATGGACGTGAGTCATGAACTGCATCAATATATGCACGAGATAGACAGCAATCTTCTAGCGAAACCCCTTCAAGTCGATGAGAAGTCGGTCTTACTGAGAGCGTATAATACATTGGAAATATTAAATTTGAGCTTAAACACGTTAATCATCCTAAATAGGCATATATTGGAAAGTAATGATATTTGCTTGCCAATAGGCTTCGTCTTAAACGGATTTAGAAACGTAATATTATCCATGAAGAGTAATATGTTTGGATCGTGGCCAACGTTAAGTATGAATCTCCATAATAAGATAAGACATTTTATGGAAAACATGGAGAAATGTGGGCCAACATTGAAAAGCCAAGTTACCCTTGGTGTTCGCACTATGGATCTAATCGACATACTAATGGGTTCTTATTACGAAGTCTGCGTTATATATGATATTCCCAATAAATTTTGCTACATTACTGGACGTTACTGCCTGGGAGATTCAAGGTTTCTATCATATTTGCCAGATATATCCTTCCTAAATGATTGCAACGACAGGCAGTTAACTGAAGAAGAAGCCGATATCCTTATGAAATACCTCGTACTACTTGTAAACGTTCATAATGGACTTCTTACGAAATCTGAACAGTATCGTAGGGATCTAGAATTCTCCAAGTCAATGAGCGACAGTTGCGAATACGCTTGCCTCGAAAATTGTTTGGAATCGGCGAAGAAATCGAAACAAGGCAGCTGCAACTATAGAAAACCAGTCTATAGAGAAGTGCTAGACGATTGCGGCGAAGTCGTTGAAATTTATACAGATACCAAAGTAAACAGTGTAGTTGATAATGGTGTAAAGTGCTACATTCAGTTGCAATGTAACATCGACGAAGCGCCGTTACAAGTAAAAAGAAGCTTCAGTCATTTAAAGGATGATATCACACTTGGTAATGCTTCCGTTGAAGGCATCGAACCGGCTGTTTTTAATAAATCAAGTACTTGTTCCAAAAACTACGGGGTTTCAGTAAAGTTGGAAATTCGTCTACCCTACAACAATCCTCAAATGATTGACTTGAAATTTTCGGATGGAGAGAATCTTGATGTGACGTAAACTCGTATATTATCGATTTTTGTAAAAAAATAAAACATGTTTTGGAGAAATGCTTGACAATTTCCGAAGTATGAGGTTGAAAAATTACGAAGAAATAGATGGTCGTTAATTATGTAAACATGCCAATCAAAGATATATGATTTGTTGGTAATTTACTACTGTAATATTTAACACTTAAGCACATTAAAACAGAACCAGCAGGAATGTTCTCGATTATTTTTTTGTTGATCAACTGAACTTTGATTAAAGGCATATTGGTTGCTGTTCCGAAATGAACAGAGTATCGGAGTGGACGAGATCAGTGGCGTTCCAAAATAAACAACTGGTCGCCCAGATATCGAAATTAGCATATCAACAAATAATCGACAGTTAACCGTTAACTGTAGTCTACTGTGGACTATCATGAATTCTACAATAACAACAATGAATTTACTTTCCTTGCCTGAAGATGATTCTTTTATATTAATTGGCAATAAATATATTGATAGAAGAAACCAAAATAAAGATAACCAATAACGAAGGTAACATTTTTCACAACTGGATATTCGTCAGTAGCTCATTATAAATGTTATCATCGGAAAGATTTAGTTCTGATTCAAACCCAAATGTTAAAGCGATAACCTTGATCTTTTCCGGAACAATAGAAGACCGAATGCGCTTACAATTAATCCTCTTTCTAAATTCAGTAAATAAATCTAACCAATAACTATGTTAATTTTTACGTACGATGTACATTGATTTTGGGTTTGGGCTGCATTCAGCATATTCCATTAAAAAAATATAAACACAGATACAAAAAATTATAGAAAAACTTACTGTTTTAATTCAATTCAATTAATTATATTTCTTCGAAGCTGTTCCTCTATTTTTTTTAATGTTATTTTGAAGCATCCTGTAAATGTCTTACCCACCTGCTTGTAGGATTAACTGTTACGACTAAGTACCTACAACAATTAACAAAGTATTTTATGAGATGGTTGGCCAAGAATGCTGGAATTACTTGAATTTATCTTAATACGAGATAATTTAACCAGTAGCAGATTTAAACACTTACATATTCGCAAAGAAAGTGGGAATTTATGTGTATCAACAATTCTTTTGAAGAACAACCGCTTTATACGGAATCCTTAAAATTCACATTTATTCTTGAGGAAAAATAAACGAATTAAGTTTGAGAATGAACTGTGGAATGTGAAATGTATTTTCTCATTTGTTGTAATCTATAATCCGTTCTTTTTACGATTAGTTATCACAAACTATTTATAAATTTATGTACGCATGTGCTTTTGTTCTTATTATAGACACAAACATAGTACCTTTCCACTAATATCATTAAAATGTTGTTGGTAACTACGTATTTGTTTTATTAGCCAATTGTTTAGAATTTAAAAATTTGGTATCAACGTTATCCTGAGTTTAAAACAACATGGAGGTAGATCAGTTCCGATACCATGAGTCTATTTTGGCTTCGAAATTAATTTCAGCTTTAGAAGAACAATAGAAATTGACAGAAAAATTAGACTGAAATGTAGAAATGCGGTTTGTACGATTCATAATGCAACATTATATACCACGTACCCATATTCTTGGTAGTTATATTTATAAATCGACAGAAAAGCATTTCTTAGATACGTTCGTATGTTAGCGAAGAGAAGTAGTTGAGTGTGCTGCTACTTTTATATATGGACTTGATGACATGACCGGGAAGCTTGTACGTTTGTAGTACACTTCACGGCAATAACTATAAATACCTGAGAACCAAGTGGATATCGCTTCCAGTGACACCGAATTGATATACTAAGCTGGAGCTATTATCCTTTGCGCAGTTAAGGTATGTCGATTCTAGATGTTCCGGAGAAGCATCGGATTAAATTCTTCAAAGACTTCTTGTTAATTGTGATAGAATTTTACGAGAACTTACATACAATGTAAGCTGAATCAAGAAACACATGTTTGTTTGTCAGTCCAAGCTCATTTGCGTCTTTAAAACGTGTAAAATACAGGACTGCATATACGCTTATAGAAGATGTTCCTCTTAATCGTAGCGACGTTTGCATAATTTACGTGCAGTGAATATGGATTTCCGCTACAAAGAGGCAAGTTTTGAGACAGCAGCCCTTGCATTTTCAAAATAAGAACAATTTATATTAAAAATTGCAACACGTTTATTTATTCTAATAAAATATGATATTACCCCGAAATTATATCGTGATAACTACGCTTTATCTAAGAACCTGAATACACGAGCAGCAACGAACAGTTGGCTACTTCAATTTGTCGCAGTTTGGCAGACCATTATTGCTACCATTATCATGTCAAAAACATTCATTTGGAGAATCAAAGAACGGTTAATGATAAATGGTATACAACAATTGCTGGTCATCGATGAAATTGGGAAAAATCAACAACGTCGTATCATCCCACGGCAATGCTCATTCCCGCACAGTACGTCAAACAATTGATTAATTTAAAGAAAAAAAAAAAAACGTCGAATTAAAGTCATATTTCGACCCATTTGTCACCTAGGACCTCCTTTTTATTCCTCAATGTGAAAAAAATGCACGGAGAGCAACTTTTATGATTTTAAGATGCTGCTGAAGCCTTGAGAAACGATGCCACCTTCAAAGTAGCATTCAAAAATAAATAAATCTTAGCAGCAAATACAATCAAATTGTCATCGATAGAACATTCAGCATGACAAATAGCACTTCACTAAATTTTCGATTTTTATAAGGTATTTTTTAACACTTTTTCTGCCGTACCGTTCACAGCGCTGAAAATCACTAAAGCAACGATGCCAAATCGTCAGTTGTCATTTTGCGTGCCCTGTCATTTTATGATCGTTTTGTTTGTTATTTATATTCTTGGTGTTTACTTATTAGTTATCGTTAGTTATCGACAGCTGACAAGTAAGATTAGGCACAAACAAATCTGTTATATAACCTATATTTACATTATTGAATATTATGACAGCTGCCAATACTGAAAATTGACAACATAGTGTAAATGTCATCTATGACGTGCCCGTCTTCTTAACATGAACGGAGTATACCGAAAACGTTTTACTTTAATCGTTTTCGTAAAAACTTTGTGAAAGCTGTCTCTCGTAATCAAATAAAAATAAAATACCTAAATATTTACTAACGTTATCTTTCATCGTAACTAAGCAGGAATCACATATCGTTGCGCCTTTCCCGGTTTATCCAAATTTCCCATTACGGATAAATATGTACGTACACCAAAGTAATATCAATCGCATATCAATCACAATTATAATCGCGCCACTCAATTAACTGTTAAAACCATAAAGCTTGTGCGCGGAAAATATTTTCGTTGTACCTGCCAACTTTCACGGAACAACAATAAAGTAAGTGTGTCAAGATTATTTTTCCAGTAAATCAGGTCATCAACTGCACTTTTTTTTGTTTTTTCTCGTGTTTTATCACCGTGAAATAACAATGTTTGATCCGACGTACACCCACCGGCGTATATTCACGTCTATCCCACGCATACGTCGAATAGGGAACGCAACGGACGTGCTGCATACTGAATCGTACTTTTATTCGTCGTAATTCATACCTTTACGGTCACCGAGAGTTTCTTTACTTTAATAAAGGAAGGTGATGATACTTAACCCGGATGAATAGATATTATTGGTTATTAATTAAACATACGTGATAATTAATTAGAAGTCTCGTGAACCAGAGGTAACAATCAATGATTAAATCAACTAGGTGCAAAGATGAATGTTATTAACAAAAATGAAAATTGTACTAAAAATAGTTCACATGTATTTATAGTGATCGTACAGATTCTTGATAAGAATAGTATGTATGTATAATGTGATTTATAAACATGCGAAAGTTATCTAAAAAATGCTTGAAATACTGCCTAGTAATGCCCAATATCAAATTGAATGTTTCCATTGTGACTTATAAGAATGATCCCGAACCCAAAAATTAATGAAGCTGTAGGAACGTGTACAGCACATATGAGTATGTATTACGCAATCTTGTTTTTCTGCCAATATCTCACTATATTTGTGCTTGGAACCCGCTAATAATGAAATATAGAGCAAAGGTTTTGGGTTAAAAATTGTTTGTTGAATTTTATGAAGCAGTAATTAATTCCGTCGGAAGGAGGAAATAACGGAATTTTCTTGTATATTGCTTATTCCGACTGTTTTACAATGCCACTAGAAGTAATAGGAGTTACTCATTACAACTTTAAACAGTTCCTTTCTCAAAACTGTTGATCTGACCGTTACTATGGCGAATTATATACTTTGATAGAGTGGAAAATGTCTAAATTTTAAATATTACTCTAAAAAAAATCACCTGTATGTGCTGTTACGTTCCCCTAGTTTGAAGAACAATGCCCCTAGTCGTCTGCTTTACTGTATCTTTCTTGCGAAGCGAACGAACCAATTGCTTATATGTAATTCTTATATGTTTATTCGCTTAATCAGTTGCTCTTTAAATGAAATACAATACGTACATATACAAAATATATTTATTAAATAAACAATTATCTTGACAAAAAAATGCAATAAATATGGTACTCTTTCGTATACATCAAAACTCAAATACTTAAATAGCATATATGGATTTTATCATTCGGTTCCTTCTTTACGTATGTATTTAAATGTTCAATGTCTAACGCTAGCACAACTCACGGCTCCTTATTTGATACAGCACCTCTAATATGAGGGCTGCGTCTGAGCTCTACGTGACGTAGAACGGCAGGCAGTCGTGTCAATTCGTATATCCGACTTTCAACGATGTATGAATTGTACGATACGTGCGTTAGCAGTAGCATCATCAAACGGATGTAACAAATGACTGTTAGATATTTTTAATTAGCGCATTGATGAATTTTATATTTTTGCAAACTTTACAAGAAATTAAACGTATTTTTACATTGGATGCGTACACGTCAAGTTTAAATGATGCTGAATAGGAATTATATGAATTTATACAAAGCAAAACAAATGAAATATTCAATTTATTATAAAATAGACATAAACAAAATATTACTTTTACAAAAATAAATAAAAGTAATTAATGTTATAAAATAAAACAAAATAAAATGTCAAGTCCTTAACAATTTCTGTGTTTATATGTAATTTATTTTATTATTTGCTGCAGATTATCGAAATTCTTATTTAATAAAAAATGTTCTTCATGTGTCAGTCACATAATACCTGATCCAAAAAGAAAGACAAAAACTTCAGAAACTACCACGCTCTCTTATTAGCGTCTTCATAGCACTTTGGTATGGGCACCGCATAAGGAACAATGCAGCGTTGTAAATTGGAATTTTGTAGCTAGTCAATAAATATCTTCATCTAATAGATTCGAAAATATCAACTTTAGATATTCTTTCGGGAGTTTAAATTAAAAGAATTAATTTTTTCAGGAAAGTTAAATTTACAATGCATGTTTTTTTTTTGAGATGATCGAATTTGAATTAAACTTCAACCTTAAATTAAATTTAAACACTCCTCACATCGAAAATTACTTTGAAATGCAACACGTCTTCTCTCTAATCTGCATTCATTACAATGAAACTAAGATTTACTAAATTACTTTTCCTTAAATGATTTCATATTAGGAACTATGTACGATCTACCGCCTAACGTTTGTGGGAATTTACAACCGTCCGCTAATTAATGTAGATATCCATTAATTAACGAACTTAACCAAATAAGTATATCATAAACGGATGAGAGATTTGATTAAGGATAGTTATCTCAAAAGAAATAACGAAAAATTAAAGATGCTTAAATATATACAGACTGATTCTTTAATATTGCGAAACATTTTATGGGATAGCTATTTACTAAATAAACAATTCCCTTGACAAAAAATGAAATAAATATGGTACTCTTTCGTATATATCAAAATTCAAATACATATGGATTTGATAATTCGGTTCTTTGTGTACGCATTCAAATGTTCAATATCTAACGCTAGGGCCCTACCGGAGCATGAACGTCTGGTTGGGCGACAGCAGCAAATAGCCGATCACTGCCGCAAAAATATGCTATACAACTCACGGATATCCAGACGCTCGCGTTCTTATTTGAAAAATAAGAACGCGCTCCGAAAGAAAATCTTGCTCCGAGCTGCTGTCCTCATGTATAAGCGGAAAAATCAGAAATCAAAGATAGTGCTGGTCTGAGCGCCGCGCTATACACAAACAAATGACGGCAGGCACTCGTGTTAGTTCGTACATTCGACTTTCAATGAAGTTGGGATACTTTGTACGTATGCGTACGTTACTGGCGGAGATTCCCAGCCTAGCGCTTGATCCGATACGCGAATTAGCAGTAGCGATACCAAATAGATATAAATATAACAAATGACTAATAAAGATATTTTTTTATTAGAACATTGACGAATTTTATATTTTTTGCAAACTTTATAAGAAATTAAACGTATTTTTGCATTAAATGCGTACACGTCTAAGTTTAAATTATGCTGAATACGAATTATGTGAATTTATATAAAGGGAAACATTTATCATAAAATAGACATAAATATTCTATTCATGTATTTTATGTCTATTTTATGTATGTATATATATATATATATATATATATATATATATATATATATTTATATTATATATATTTTGTAATATATATAATATAATATACAATATTATATATATGTATATTTTTAAATTTCAAAAAATAAAATGTTTCGATTTTTTTTATTGATTATCCGTGTAAGCTCTTCTTTTTATCTTCTTATCCTTTTCCTCTCCATCTTTAGTACGACGTATTTTTACTAGAAACAAAAGTAGAATATTATTATTGTTTTTAATAAAATACAAATATATAAAATAACAATTAAGAGATTTTATTAATATTTTCCTTCGTTATTCCATCCTGACAAAGTAATAAATACTTTAAAAGATGGCAGCTGAGTGTCACAATCTCTAAGAAAGCTGTCGTGCAAAAGAATTTGCAATTTACGAGTTTGCTTCAGTTTAAGTGACACATTGGGTGTTAACTCGATTAAATCAAACTCGGTAGAACGCATCGAAAGCGTTAAATGAATTAAGAAGTACAAGTAATTCGCTGTCTTTAAGTGGTAGTAAATGTAATTCAGTGGCTTCAGTTTATTTACGAGTAGTTTCGTCCTATACGTCGGTTTTAACAAAGAGATTTCTTTTTTTAATTGTTGCCTAACTCAGATTTTAATTCGCGCGATTTGTTTAATTAAGTGCCCATAGAAAAAGTTCGTATTTTAATTTGATTTCAATTAGTACTTTGAAACGATTCATAAAAACGTTACCTTTTTGCATAAATTTTAATCTTCTTGTTAAGATTACAAGGCGAAACTGCATGTAATTCAAGTAGCAACTGACGGTACGCATATGAATTATGTATACATCGCAAGTGAGACGCAAGCACGTAAAGACCTCTCTTGCATTTTTATTTTAACAAGTGTAAATTTATGCATGTTTCTCTTGGCTCGGGCTTCTTAATACGATGTTTGGATATACATCTGTGTCGTGAGAGTTATACGTTCTCATCACTTAATAATTCCAATGGGGTAATAATAGATTTCTTGTTGTTCGAGTGCTAAATTAGTGCCTGCTTTATATTCTTCAGTCGGCAAGGCAATTTTTATCCTCCTTTTCCTACTTGTGTGGTAGCTTAATCGACTTTTACTTTTTTTTTGTATTTATAGTGCAAAACGGATTTATTTTTATTATGGTGCAAAGTAGCTGAGGAAAATTCGATAAATATCTGGTGTTGACAACAATAATAAACACATTTATGTGTAAAATTCGCTTTATTTTTCATCATAGTTTCCTTTGAGGTCGATACGCTTAGTCCAACGTTTTCCTATCTTTGGTATCCCATCTAAAAAATACTATTTATCCAACCCCTCAAAATAGGCTTTTGTTTCTACAATAGCTTAATCTTTGAGCCAATTCTTTTCCCACCGAGCCATTTTCTCATATTGGGAAATAGGAAATAATCGCTGGAGGCTAAATCTGACGAATATGCTAGGTGCGGGACAATTCGTATCTTACAAGAGAACTTGATGAAACAGAATTCATTTCTTCGCTAGATGCGGACGTTTTTCTTTGACAGTATTGTTAAAACGATGTATAATTCTGTCCTTTTCTCTAGTCTCTAGCAGCCTCCAAGATAAACCCTTATAGTTATAGTTGAGTGATAAGGTTAAAACACTTGATGTTATACATCAATTATCGCAAACTTGAGTCGTATTTACGCAGATTTACCGCATTAACTTCAATTGCTGTTTGTGTTTTGTTTTGTTTTGAAGAAAAGACTAAATATAACATCTTTTTAATAATCTGGAACTGTTACGTCAATTTCATATACCTGTACTATTTATCTAAAATTATTATATTTTCTGTAATTCGTAAGCTTCTCAATGCATTTAATGGATACTAATATAATTGCAACAGTAGCATCTTGATGACAAGTAGGAAAACGTTTAAAAATGTAGATTTAAACACCTACATTTTATAAAATAAATTGTTTAAAAATTGTTTACATTGTTTAAAATAAAGAAAATATCATTACTTAAGCCTTTTTGATATTTCCGGTTTTCTAATTGGTGGAGCCTGATGACGACAAAAATCATAATTGTAATTATCGTAATATTCTGAAGACCACGAATATGAAGTATTCCTTGGCTCAACTTATAATATATATCACCCTGAAAAAGAGGCGTTTAGGTGAATGATAAATCACCTTAAGGTTAGTCTTGCTTATTAACCTCCGCATAGTTTGAAGGAAAACTTGTGTGATCTTAATAGAATTTAACTACAATCCCTTGGGTAAGAACCACAGATAGATTCTTCCAAGGACCAAGTTGTCCTTTTTCTTTTTTCGGGCTCTGTAAAGCCGTTGTCGATCATCAACGTCGTACATTATGATGAATAAATCTATTAAAAAAGTAAATATATCATTAATGTATAACTGGTCTCACAACGGATACGTAAACAACATGTAAGTAACAAGACGGATTAAATCAGTCACAAAACTATTTCCATTTAACAAATTGATTTGTATTCATGTATTACAGGAGAGCATCAAACTCATTAATGAAAATGGTTCATCTGTTTCAGGTAAAGCTGTTCCATTCGTAGAATTAACAGTGGCCCACGCATCAGTATTAACTATTCTAGCCATTAGTTTCGAACGTTATTACGCCATATGTAAGCCACTTGAGGCTGGATATATCTGCACGAAAACTCGAGCGTCACTAATATGTCTACTGGCTTGGGTGATAGCCGCTGTATTTACAAGGTACGCATAACAGTTTGATTTTATTCGGTCACCGCACCGTTTCGCATGTTTGTGTCGTGCATGATCTTTGAGGTCGCTGTAAAGTATAAGTGGTGGAATAGAGTAGAATAGAATAGAATAACACTCAAACATCTCTAAACAACATGTAACAATCATACCACTCTCATACATGCATATGATATTCCACACTTCCTTCCGTATTTGACTGCGTTACTTTCTCCTTAGATTCAATCCTTATTCATTAGCATAAGCAGCATGTATGGATATTGTCTGTCAATATTATAATTATTTTTAAGTTAAAGTTAAAGGTCGATTTAAAATGAATATAATATATATAAAAGTAATTTTTTAATTTCACAAATAGAGGAAGCATGAAATTATTTTAACCAACAAATTATAAAGACACCACATGTGCCTTCCTCCAAAGGAAAATATGTCAATCAATATTTTGCTCAAAGGAATACTAAAATTACTGAATATATTCTTCAATCTAGTTAAAACATTGTTTAAAGTCTCTTTCCTCCTTTCCTGGCTTTTACTTTGAAATATTTATTTTTTATAGAAACCTCTAAAATGTCCGCTGATAAACTACATAGAATTTTCAATTCCTCCACGTTACTTGAATAATAAAATAATATTATCTGCATTAGTTGATTGTTTGGTTCGAACAGATCCAAAAGTTAAATTAAACTAGCTAACCTTAAATCTAGTAAAAAAGTAAAGATGTTCTTTGATAATGTCTGAAGGAAAATCGAATTGTGCAATTGATACTCACCAACCTTAAATTTACCAGAATGAGTTAGATGAAAGAGTGCAAATTTTATATGCTAACTATTGATTTGGACATAGGCTAATAATCTGTGGAATCATTAAGAAACCCGAGGAATACTTTTATTTCAAGTCAATAGGTTAAGTTTTAAACAAGTGATTTATCAATTTTACCAAAATAAATTTTCTGAATTCTTTTCTTTCCAAAAGTCAATAACTATTCGTAGGACCAACGATTTTACGCTGTATCTATTTCAAAATTTCAGCAAACAAGCATCTACTTAGGAAAGGAAATAAATCTCCTGGAATTGCTTAAGTGGAACAAAATACCCCGATATCAGATGTTACGGTAACATTTGTTCGTTCCGAATTTGCAAAAACCCATAAACATAGACGGATTCCTCCCGATAGAATAATGCAAGCTCGAACTTGGTCAAAGTCCTAAGGAACAAGAACTTCGCTACCCTACAGACAGTTGATATTACCTTTTCATCGTCTTGTAAAGTATTTCGTACGAAACTATTGACCCCATATTCGACAAAAAAAATTATATAAAGCTTTCGTTACAATACGATCGTAAAATAGATTTCATCAAAAAGTATATGTGTAACCTTATATACGAACCTATGATATTACATCGACTGTTTCCGTTGTATTTCATATATATCCCAGAAAAACGACTAGGACAGATGAATAATGTCGCAGTCCAATATTTCATCGCTTTGTGGCGTTACCAATTTCATCTTGACAGTTCCCCCATTTTTATATCGAGCTCCTTATTTTATATTAAATCCTAAGATGTAGTTTCTACATTTTTAAATCGTTCTGTCTACGAAATAGACGTCTGCAGCAGATTGAAGTATCTTTAGGAAGGCGGCGAAATATAAACGTCTTCTTACAATGACGGATGTAAGTAAATATATTTTGTTGTCGATGGAAGCGGATTTTGAGCTCTAAGTTAATTATCACGTCACAGAAAAAAAAACATACGAGTCTTTATATAAAAATAGCTTCAAAAACAATCAGATGGATTGCTACTACGAACTCCACAGCAACTCTACAGGATGTTCAGTTTGAACCATGTTCAAACTGAACAAAGGTGGCGCCTTTGTTTCTACAGATATTACGAAACAATTATATTGTATGCCATAAATTCAGAATTTCGTATTAAATGAACAATTGACTATGCCGGTTCACTGGAAATTACTTCAACTTTAGTTTTTTTTTAATGCAACACCTTGTATAGTTTAACATGTTTGAGATCGACGAGCCATTCTGTATTTGAATACATCTATTTAGAGAACAAATATTTGTTTTTACTGTATCAAGAAGCATATCAGCATTATTAATTTTTCCAAACAAAAATATGCTTTATTAAAATCTGTTCATTATTTTCATCATGTATCTACAACATTTTCTCAGTGCCTTTACTAATAGACACCTCCGAATCAATCGCCTACATAATTAAATAGCGACATTGGGGTGGAATTTGTCATTGGCGTTGTGTTTGGTGGAAGACTACTTCTCTAATGGCCTACTGTAGAAGCGTCTTTTTAGTTTATTTTTCGTTTATCATTTTTTAAAGTTTAATATAATGATTTATGCGGAAGTTTTCTTAGTGTCAATATTAAATTAAATAAATTACAGGATCCACTTCTCGGTGGCTTCTTGAAGAAATATACCAAACGGGATATTCCCCATCCGTTAATAATTAGAAAGTATTAGGTGCCTATATATTTCCATAAAACAATAAATAAGATCATATAATCATCAGGTCAAAACTATGACAAGCTTATCTTTGGATAAACGCAAGTGAAACAATAAACATTAAAGGAAGGTACGCTGTTAATACAATGGTGAGCACGTTGCACCCAGAAAATCCTCCCATATCATTTTTAATACCCAGAAGCGTTTATGCACTGTTATGTTATTGCTAATGAAATTAGCGAGTGTAAAAAATTTAGCTAGTGACGACTGTTCAAAAATTCTACTATTTCATTCGGATTCTGTTAAACAGTAGAAAACAACCTTAAAAGATCGTTTTCTTAATATATCACACTTAACATGTGTTGTTCATGGAACTATTTTAGTGAACTCGTGAAGAATTTATCGATGTTACTTCATCAATTAACTCATTAAAATTCGTGCTTAATAGGATAAAGTGACATAAAAAAATATGCTTAAATGTACTTTTGTCGTCAGAACCTGTAGTAACACATTGCATTAGAGTAAAGTAAGATGCTGCCAGCAACACTTCAAGTATCAATTATAAACGAAAATTATATGGATTTATTATTTTTATCGATTATTACATATATGTCAAAACCCACAAAATATTTTTTTCGCAAATTTTCACGGTGTATAATTGTACGCTGATGTTATTAATGCGGAATATAAAGTTATTAAAATAGAAAAACAATAATTTTTTGTCTAAGATGCTTTATTTGCTTAAGATTTAGATTTCGAACGAGATACATACATGCCAAAGAAATTCAATAAACTCACATACACACAATAACAGATTTCAGTGATAGGTCGCCAGTGATAAAGATCAAATACGGCTTCTACAAGAATGAAGGCATTCCAATGTTCTTAAGTGTAAAAGTTATTTTTTACTAAATTACTTTAACTGTCAGCTCCGCTTGCAAATAGTAAAGCAATAAAATGCAATTCTAGATACTGTATATGATATTGCGTAATAAAGTAAGAACCGCCTGCACAAAAGTGCTGCAACCGTATAAAACGAATTTATTGCGACGAGTCTATTAAATTTCTATCAAAAATGTATTTTTACTAACTGCCTAGCGAACAAATCTAACTATAATATATCAGTATGAATAAAAGGAGCTGATGATTGATGTAGAGAAAGTTTACGAAACGAAGAATAAAATGATTTCAACAATAAATTAAAATTTTTAATAGAATGAGCCATTAACGCCTTCCAAAGAATGTTGGTTGTTGGTGTTGGAACCACCGAAAGGAGAGTAAAAAATGTCGAATCGTCTCCATGATCACTGACCTTAACAAATCTCGATTTCTTCTTCTTTGGGAGCATTTCAAATTAGCAACTCATAGGGCTCACTAAACCAACGAATTTAGAAACTTTTTCAAAAAGCTTTTCAAAAAAGCAGGCGAAAATTTTCTTTCCAATTATGTTTCTTTATTCTGGTTGTAATAATATACTTGAAAACACCGTTATTGTTAACTCCTATCTACACGTTTAAAAACTTATCGTACCACATACGGTTTTTTTTGTTTCCTTCTTCTGTTAATCAATTAGTTGCTTCCTTTTACCATCCTTTCGAGAAATATTAGCTTGTTTCTTTTATTATCCAGACTATATATTACGATTTATACACAGATGAATCCATTTATTAAACGAATCCCTGTAGACATAGAACCACTATTCGACAAAAGAACGATATCGAGCTCTTAAACAGAAATAACACAAAGCCAATATCCATTTCGTTGTATATGACCCATTGCTTTCTAAATTAAGAAATTACATAATCTGATAGGATTTATTTGTTCGTTTGGGCAAATCTACGACACTTCGTCGAAATCCAGGAAACTTTTAGCTAATTGAGATACGGTGATTAAATGGTAGAAGCCATATATCTATGGAGTCTGATAGCATCTTATAGTCAGACTTAGTTAATGTCTCAAAGGCACCGTTACTGTGAAAGTACGAGGATGGTTTGAAAAATCCGTGCAAAAATAAAATTGATTTTTCCCGGTAAACCATTTTTATTTTTAATGCAGTCTCCTTCTAAGCTTATTAGTTTCTTACTACGTTGCTCCGAATAGTAGAATTGATCAACCGCTTAGCGGAGAGTAATAGATCAGCAGTATGGTTAATATTTCGTGGGAATTCCTCCAAGAGATGATACTAACTGACAATAACCTCGATACATGCCAATTGCGTCATCTCTCTGCCTTTGCATAAACTTTTCCAACAACCCTTGAAATAAGCTTCATTAAGTGAATCTTATTATATTTTGTACCTTTTTTAAATGAAAATAGAGAGATCTTCTATTTACGTAACAACCTTATTTAAGTGGCTGGCATCAAAAAGACAGAGTCGCTGATATTACTTTTATTGTCACATCACACCCTCGCATATAGAGTGGCAAGAACAATAATAAAATTTCAAAGTGTGAGAATTGAATTGCGTGTCTGTTTATTTTGACTCACGGATTTCTTCTTCCTACATCGTCTTTTTTTGTATTCTATTGTACTTGCAATATTCTTTCACTAGATGTGAGCCCACTCTTTATCCGTAGTATTTATAATTATAATTAAGCCTTGCAATATTATAGGGAAGCAAGCAATAATACGACAATACGAATAATCACTTCAATGCTAAAATTAAATATTTATATAATCTACAAGCAACTATTGTAACTGATTTAGTCTTTATTACATTTGCAAATAAGAAGAGATTCATTAAAATTAATATCAACTTAATCTTATGCTGAATCTCACAGAAAGCTTTTCACTAAGTGCTTTTGTTAAAAAGAAACATTTTTTTTGATTAACAAAACCTTTTATTACTTTCTATGCACAGATTTTCCTTTTAATGAAAGTACATGTAGACTTTATACGGTTTACAGCTTGTCTGATGACTAGCTACCACACAATGCTAGTAAAAAGCATTTCTACACTCGACGTACTGAAAAAAACGAGGTAATAAAATAAATCAAGCAGGAATTCCTTTATAAGCCATATTTCTAAGAATGCAGACAGCATCCATAGACGATTTCAATAGATCTTCGCAAATAAATTACTCTATTCGTTGTAATTTACATAGATTCCCTATTTGGGTTTAATTTATTGATTATAAGCTATTCTTATCCTCTACTACTACTACGTTTTTGAATTGATTCTAAATGAATGAATAAGAGAGTATGCACTTATTGTCACGTAAAGGTAAATTTATAATCCAAAAGAAAGATCCTATGTTTGTGTGTGGTTTTTAATGAACCGAAGAAATCGCTAAAAAAATTCGTATGAAGTGTTATTAACTTTCTTTCAAATGCTGAGTTTATCCGTCATTTTGTTCTCTACTAAGTCAGAATTTTTCTTCCCGCTGCGAAGAGCATATTATAATTATAATAAATCTTGGGAATATTTTTCGTTGAAAATACACAAAATCCATGCATATACCACTATTTGTATGTAATCCGTTAGTTGAAATTCACAATGTCGTCTACAACATCGAAAATGATCATCGTTAAACCAATGGCAAAATGGCATTCCTGCGATAACGAGTAAAGTCGACAGCTAAACGTTGATAAACATCTGGGCTAATAGCAGAAAAATGTGGCAACCGGGTCTGACGAAAATGTTTACTGTTGAGGCAGATTGATGACTAGATGCCTCATCTTATAATGGAGATTTGTACTAATTGGAGAACAACCAATGCAAATTCATTTGAATTGTTGCTAAGACTAAAAGAACAAATTCATATCTAATTTGTTTACCAGTTTCTTTATTTTCGCTAAACCCGTAGAATAGTATTCTCATTCATTGTTACAACAATTACACAAACTACGCAACAAAGCACCATTCTTTTATTGAAATTCCCCTTAACGTAAACATTACGGGTCTCATAAAGATCCAATCTCGACTAAATGTACATCGAGATCTAGAAAAATGATAGGATGTATCTGTTGTCGTTCTAGAGACAATGTAAAGAGACAATCTTATACTCGCTATTATTGTATTTCGGTTCAATCTGATAATTTCATATTTGATGGCTATTCTATTAAATTTTGGAATATATTCGTCAAAAGACGGGTTATTTAACCTACACCTCAAATTTGATTGTGATTATAAATAGAAATTATAGCCAATTCTCTAATACATCTATCACCTCTCTAATTACCACGTAAATTAAATGCGCCAACAGTGTTAATAATTTAAACAAACAAACTAAAGCCGTAGATTCTTTAATTATTATATGATAATACCAGCCTTAGTATCCCTACAATAATATTAATGAAGAGTAGAGATGAAAGCAAGAAATACATATTTTATATTCAAGCATGTTATTTAGATAATTATTAACTTCTCCGTACTATCATTGTTCTACCAGGGTTATTCAATGACAGGCTCGACGACCTATATCTCATACATAGAACGCATATTTGGTTAGGATCGGTTCTAACCCACAGATTTTTCTACAAACCTCAAATAGGGGTAGCCGCTTTGTGTCTTTTATGTATACTGTTTCATATAGTATGCGATTACAAATATTATCCCTGAAGTATTGCTGCTTCTGATAGCTCATTGGAGGATAACCTTATATCGTGGTTCTTTCACTCAGCAGATGCAAGAAAAGGTTGAATTGTAGCAACCTTTGTAAGACCATTAGTTTTATAAGTTGATGACTTTCCAATACATTTTTGTTATATGGTGCTCAATACTGGTAGTTATATACAGTGTGTGTAAATGAAGTGATACTTTTAATATTGCTATTATAAGAAATAATAGCAATATAAAATAATAAGAATAAATAAATAAGAATGAAAACATTCTATCAATTCTTCAATATCCGTCCATAATAATAACAAGCTACGAGTATTCCGTTGTGTTTGGATTGGAAACATTTGTGATTTTTTTTATTAATATTTCGAATATAGAGGTTAACGAGAGAAAGTAGATAATCCTGCAACGTATTATTATGTATGATCAATGATCACAATACACAGAGGGAATGCCGAAATTTTGTATGACCCGTCAGAAATCCGCTGCTTTTTTGGCCAACTTGTCCGCCTTTTCATTACCTTCAGATTCTTGATAGGTTAGAACCCATCGCAAAGTAACGTGGTTTTTGTGTTCCAATTGCCTTAAATTGTGTATATATTCGTAAATCAGACCAGATTCGTATATTTAGGCTTTGATAGCCTTTACAACTACCTAATTGTCACTGTGCTATACTGTCCGTATACTATGCCAGAGTACCTTTTGTGCTTTCAGACTAATCGGATGCCCACAAAATGATTACATACCTTATAAGGCTAATCATAAAAGATCATGTCTTTTGGAATGTGCATCAGATAATCGATGTAATATTGGCTCAGTACGCGCGATGTGCTACAAGAAAAATTTTAAATTCCTTTGAATCAACAATGTTGTATTGCAAATAAGCGATTTAGTCATTCGAACCGGGTACAGCTTGAACTGTATCTTTTTATTCGAAGATAAATGCGATGAAACTTAATATTACACGTATACATAATATATCTATGTAATACTACGTTTAGTCTGGGTTGTCATCATCTTACATCATAAAATCAACTAACTTCACCAAACTAAATTTTCCAACGCATTATACGTTTACTTTTATCTCGGAATAAATTAAGGAAGTTAGTTCTACGTTGCCGAACAATTTCTAGCTAAAGCCCTCGGACCAAATCTTTATCGGAGCCTCCAAAATTACATATATATATCTAAGAGTTCTCAATTAGAACGGCCATTAACTTTGAGATTACGCGTAACCAGTCAACGACCATTGAATACTAACCGCACTTAATTTCGTACTTCGGCAAGTTTTAATTTACTAATGCCGACGGAAATCTACACTCCCGGAAATAATTATTTTTTACTAACTTGCCGCCGACGATAATTTGACGATTTTCTGACACGTCTCTCGCTCTACGCTCAATTTTCCCCTATTAACGTATGATTATACGATATGCAAGAGGTCGTACGTATCGCGTATAGACAACTTCAAATAGCTAACTGTAAACACAGCCGTTAATAAAGACGTTAGATTTCTCCCTAATGGGGTAACGTCGTAAATATGGATCTGCGTTCAATATTTTATACGCTAGCGTTGCGTCAATACGTGCAGCGAAATACGTAATTATATACAACGCCAAACCAGTTAATTACGTATGGGATAAATTATTAATAGGAGTTTTCCAAAGTTCGCATTCATATGGCATTACACTCGTAACCTAAGATTCGCTTAATCCTATCTTCTATATTAAACACTGATGACTGCTCCAGATTAGAACCAAGTTTCAATCATTCGTTTGCGTATGGTTCATTTCAAATTATCAGAAAACAACTTATAACGTCTTTCACTCTTTTACGGCACTCCCATAACAATAATAGTAAAGATGGCAGTATTTACCTGCTTGAAAATATACATACATATAAGGATATAGTAAGTATTATAATACAAACCATTTGCTTGGAAAAATTCTTTTATATTCTTCTTTTCGCTATTATTTGTAAGCACCTTGATAAGCTGCTGAGAATGTTACGAAACCTTTTTCATTAGATCTCCGTCTCAAGATAGATATCAATAGAACGCCTTCGATAACCATTAATTTGGGCCGACAAGTTTTGTGATATGGGCTCACAGAAACAAGTGGTATGAAGTAATATTTAGGAATCCCACCTACTGTCCACGTTCTGTCACTTCGTATTTATACATCACAAGTTTTATCTATTCCTCTCGTATTAATCATAATAAGGCGTAAGACAGAATATGTGCGTTTCCCTGTATCGAATCAGAAGTTTTAACTACTTCCATCGACTTTAACAGACGAAAATCGCTCAGTTCATCTTTGAACCTTATTGGACGCAACTTATAAATGTATCCTTTGAGAGTGATATTTTTGCTGATTTACTGAAGATTTCGGCTGTTTACCTTATTCATAAAAAAATGTTCGAGTGTTACATCGTTTAAAAAATATCATTGCAGAGCAGTAAGGTTTTCACCAAAACCTTTCTAATATTTTGGCTATTTTCATCCATTTATGAATATACTGCTGACTCACTGAATGAATGGAAGCATTGATTTGCTCAATGCATTTAATTGTGTTAATCATGGCATATTAATGAATAAACTCGAGCAATATGGGTTTCGTGGTGTTTTTTGCTTAATGGTCTTTATCGTATTTGTTGGGTCGAACACAATTTGTGAAAATAACTTGAATATTATTTAAACTTCTGTTTCCAACCAATTTACCAATTATCCTAGGAATAATACGTTGACGTCACTTCAGCTATAGGTGCTAATGCTGGCACTTGCCAAGTTCGGCTGAGTTTGGAATGAGTACTGGATGATTTGATAGCGATGTGAATATCAATTTTTCTAAAATCTACCACGTTACTTTTCATCCTTTATAAGCTGGCGATAATGCAGATGTAACTATCCAGTGTGCTGATAATCTTTCAGGATGAAAATCTCAGTTAATAAAAGGACCCACGGACAGTCGGAATAAAACTTTTGAACTGGCAGAAACATAAAAATGTTCAAATCTCATGTCCCCTCTTTATTTACCATTGCAGATATTATCTATTGAAAAATTTGTTTTCAATCTTCTCACATCATAGAATCTCAAAGCCGTCCAGATATCAGAATTAAATCGTGGCGTCTTCAATAGTTATACATCAATCTATAAAAAAAATCATCCATCATTACTGTTTATCATATTTCGAGGGGAGATTTAAAATTATAAACAGATGGACACAATCAATGTTAAACGGTGAACGTTATTCAGTATAGTGAGACCGGTACCTTTACTTTACATGTGTTCTAATTTCGCTTGAAGTTTATAGATTGATCTTGATCTATCTTTGAGATCGCAGCCTTACGAGACCCTCCTTCTAATAAATTTGGTAACAGAGTATCGCAAAACTAATCTTCAAATAATGATGAAGTTAGGTCCTCATGATAAACATGATGATTTTGTAACCTTTGCAACTAATAACGATTGCCAGCATCCAACTGACGAATGCTAGTGTTGTCCGCCCAACCCTTAGAAATAGTATGGTGTATATATCGTATTTACCACATCTAAGTAGCATATTAATCGTCCCTCGTCGATACTATACTTTATCTTTGTACAATAATGAAAACAGATATTTAAATTTAAATTATCTGTGTCATGACAAAAAGAAGGTAGCTAATAAAATTAACATTTTCGATTTTACGGTTGTATTTTTCAACATTTTTACGAGACCGTAAATGTAATTTTATTGCTTTCCTTTAATAGCTTCAATCTTATGTTTCGAATTGAATTGTGCGTTTTAAACAGTGTAAAACTGATAGTATACGGTAGTTTAGAAGAAAGGACGTCGACTCTTCAAAAGCCAGTGCGATTAATGTGGCGCGGTGAAAGACGGCACTTCTTTATCGGCCTGAACTTACTTGATATAGGGGATCTCATCAATCATTAATTTCATTTATCGGTTGAGTGGTATCCTTTTAGTAAATGTAATATAAAAGAGGATGTAGTGGCCACATTTAAGATGTTTAAAGTGTAGCAAGATGAATGTCATATTAAAATTACACGTAAACACAAAGTACCTATCTTTAAAATTTTCAGAAATTCAAACTTTATGACGTGTATATAAAACAAAAACGTTGAAATACACGATATATTATAACAATTAGAATTAAATCAAAAAATTCTTACAACAGCACTAGTTTTTAGGACGTCTCACTCATTTATGATAGTGAGATAGATCAGCTATTCGGCAACAACCTCGACACTGTACTCTAAGACAATATTTTGCGAGGTTATAAAAGAGATTCGCAATTTTATGATAAACCTTCTTTTTGAGATAAGACAACATTTTTTGATCCCAAAATCGGGTACAACGTTTCGAGTATTGTCTACAGAATAAATTACCGAACACCTGTTCTTTCACTGATGATTTAGCTGGGGAAACCTTTGAATCTCTCCCAAGTCCGCAAATCATCCCTGCTTCAATGGAGGAAGAACAATTATCCATTGCTACATAGTTTTAGCATCATTGCGTTCCGCTCCATTACGTATTACACGTACCACAATTATTAGACCTTAAATTTCTTCGAAATTTGATTAATTGAATTGAACAAACCATTCCTGGCCTGATCTGCAGATCCTAATTCGTTGGATTATTTCTTAGGAGGCCATATAAAATCAAAAGTTTATTCCAAGCCACTTAATACTCTATTATTTGAATATTTGAAGATTAAGATCTTAAAACAACTTCAGGTTGGAGGTATTATTTCAAACATCATTTCGCTATGCTGAAATATTGTACACGTTGGTGCATCATTAAAAGAAATATTGAAATCTAAACATTGTTGAAATTGGAATATAGTGTTTTATCATAATATACACAGTGTTCAATTTAAAATCGCGAAATCTCTGATATTTTCAGATTTTTTCATTTTTTTATTTTCAGCCCATCGGCGTATGAACACAAACGTCGAAAATTTCCGACGTTTTAATCTAGAGATATGAAGTTCTGTGCACTCAACTACGACTATATTTTACGTGCAATGTCGGATAATACTAGCGATCTTCGGAATTTTAATTCCGAAGATCGCGATTACACGTATTTGTGGCTATAAATCGCGCGGTCACGTCATCATTATCTTAATACTGCAATAAGAACGCAAAAATTCGGTCATCTGGATGCGAATTCTATTTGTAAGACCAAATTTTTACGGTACCGCATATTTTTTTGATAAAATTAATTTGCTTTTAAGTATGTAAATATTCGAAGAACATTCAAAACGAAATAAAGCTGATTTTGATACTTATGAATCTGGTAGGGAATTAAACTGCTTTTCCTTTGGTCAATAAATGTAGATAAGGTTCCATTTAAACGTGATAAACACATGCCTGCATATATAAACGGTATAAGTGCGGCGTACAAGAGCTTCTTAAGAAATTTGCATTACAGTAAATTAGTAATAAAAAAAACTAAATTTAGATAAGCATGATAGACCCTTAATCTAGGATTTAAAACTTTCACTTATTTGATTCCTAAAAATTTAACTATTGCTGTTTGTTTTAGATTATTTTCGCCAATGCAAATGTTCGACGTATTCACAACAACCGCTTGCGTAGGATGAAAAAAATATTACTAGATTTATTTTGATCTGGTTGCCGCTTATACCGAAAAACCACTTAGCAATAGATTCAACTATTAATCATTAATTTCGATTTCTTGAAGAGAAGGAGAACTAGACTAGAAGGAGAGATAAAAACGGTATTCTAAATTTCTATTGGAATCAATTTGCAGCTTCCCTTGATCGTTAATTAATACGCCTTTCTTATAGATAACTATACGTGCGCCCATTTTTCTTGAGAGTTCCATAAACAGTAATATCTAGTACAACTATGGAAATCATTATTCGTTTTTTAAATAATTTGGAAACAATTCTTCAATCATATGGAGCTGTTCTTGGTGATCGTTTAGGAAATAGCTTGCGGCATTTTATTATCAATAGCTTGTGTACCGCACCTGCTTCCTAATAAATAATTATAAATTTAACGTACATCTCGCAGTACTTGCTATCCTCGCGTATAAATCTGTCGTAATAATAATATTTATTTATTTACTGTCTAAACGAACTGAATACTTCCATTGTAACAGTGATCAGACTTCCGGTAAACCTTATCATTAATGTATAATCACTTTTCTTCATTTTTGTAACTATTGAGAACGATCCACCTTTTCCTACATTATAAAAGTGATATTTTGATATGCATGACCTGTTAATAAGCTTGGCGTTATTCTGAAATTCAATTTGTTTAAAAGTATTAAAAAGCCGAATATAATAATGAAATTCTTTCGCTCGATATTGTCCTAGTACATATGTATGTTCCGCCAATACTGGATCTTCTGATTTCGATCCTATTTTTTGATTTTTTTGGATAACTCTCCTGTAGATCACAGTAAAGGTCTAGATCGATAAAAGATAATTTGGCTGCTCCTCTGGCGAGCTTGTCACGTTTTTCAATTCTCTTGATCTATTAGTGACTTAGGATCCATCATAGGACAACGTGGTCTTTGCATTCTAACTGCTATGCAATAATGCTTATAACTTTGAAAAGCTACTTTGAGTTTATTTAATTTCGATTTCCTACTGAAAGATTTTAATTTTAAAGAAGTGACTTTTTGAAATAATATACAATTACTTTCAAATAGATCAATTTTAATAACAATTCTTTGTGAACAACGTGATGTTGTTCTAGTGTCTAGATGTGTAACTGAATTAGAGTTACACACATCTCTCCTCATAATAATGTAATTTAGCAGGGAAAGTACCGAAATTAGCACCTTTTATTCGTTTGCGCTGGTTCCTCCGCCAAAAACGATTGCTCGATCGTTAAACTTGGGTTCATTTACCGTATTTCTATCGCTTTTCTTAATTATAAGCCATTAACCTTAAAGACTTGTTTAGAATTGTCCCGTGAATGATCTTTTTGATTTATTACGCCGTAAAGACGAGGCGCGTGTGCAAATTTACGGAGGTAAACGTTATGGTATTTTAAGATAAGCTTTTTTCATTTCCTTTCTCTGAAATATGTCAGTTACTATAAAAATGGTGATTTGATCCGGAGAGATATTTCCGCTTGATTCTGCGGATGTGCTGTTGAACGCAAGCAACATCCTACGAATCTCTAAGAAAAATTTAATGAAAGAATTGGCAAACACTGGAGAGACATATGTACAATACCGTATAATGAAAATTTTAGAATAGAAGGGGTTACCAAAAAAAAAGTAATAAGCAAAGTGGTTCGAATGAATTTGTAAAAACATTGATGAATTAGTACAAACTTTTGCAAAAGGATAGTATATAAACCAAGTAAATCGATCTTTTTTAACAAC
Source organism: Oryctes rhinoceros (assembly GCA_020654165.1). Taxonomy (NCBI): domain Eukaryota; kingdom Metazoa; phylum Arthropoda; class Insecta; order Coleoptera; family Scarabaeidae; genus Oryctes; species Oryctes rhinoceros. Next base: position 874,252 of record JAIOKQ010000294.1, on the reverse strand, counting down.
GCAAAGTTAAAAAAATATAATTTTATTTAATAATATACCAGTTTCCACTTTATTTAAATTTGAACCTATTGTTTGCTTTAGAAAACCTTTCTTCTTTGCAATAATAATTATAAGCGTTTTAGCGTTGATAATATGAAAATAATAATAAGTAATATGCACAATAATTAATCACGGTAGATAACAGAAGAAACAATGCGTCGCATATACCATTTTAATTAAACTCTTGGGAATGTTAAGTAGGGCCCCACATTACCGCTTTATCCTAACATAATTCACGCCAACTCGACACCAACTTAAGGAGGTTACAGAAGATTTAATTAACAAAAGGGGTATGTTTTGTAGCCTAGTTCATACATGCTCCATTCAATTTGCTAGTTAGACGTTTTACCGGGCGTTTTACCAATGTTAGCAAAGAGTTTGAAATCCAATAGTACGTAAGTGAAATATTCCCGCTTGCGAACTTAAATTGTAGTGGTGACACTCGGATTAAATCTTGGGCTAGGGTGCATGTGGCATGCGAGGAAACATGATAAAACAGAAGCATGGGAATTTTATCCATCTGACGTAAAAGCTTTTTCTTTGAAAGCTCTAGGTGTGCAATAAAGTTGATGTTTTAAGTGTTCCCAAATAATCTCATGTTTACAATGTAGGAAAGAGGTTTCGGTTCTATATTCGCGGTACGTCGAAATAAAAAGATTGAATTTCCGCTTGAAATTGATCAATTTAGTTCCTTTTTCCTTACATTATTACTTACAATAATATATATTACATATACTTAGTTTACATTTATATACAAATAGTCATTAGGTGAATTAGGTGAAGGTAGAATATGAGAATTTTATTCGATGATTTTTACCTTTAAATAATCAATTGTTTGACCTGTTGTATTAAAGCTGGCATTATCATGAAGGATAATACGAAATTGTCGATTGTTTTCCTCCACTTCGTCGATGACTTTTAGCAAACATATTATTACCACTACCTGTTCCTTGATCCTCCAAAGCAATGCCTGCAGCACGTCTAGTAAAATGAAAGAAACCAGCAATTGTTTTCTGAGAAGCGCTTCGCGAACGAATAAATTTTGTTGGATTGGGTTCTTCTAGGAACACCCAAACTTACCTTTCGCCTCATTGGAATACATGCAAGTTTCGTCATCCCTTACAATGCTGTGTATGGATTTAGAGTTCCTATATTCAATTTTCTTTTTAGCATTTCTTTACACTAATTATCTGGTATCCATCACAGATTTTTTCATGCCTAACAACCACGTCAATATTGAGAAACCAGTAAAGAGCCCTTTCTGATCGTTTTAAAGGCGAACAAAGCAAAGCATTGCTGTTGTATTAGGACTTCACTAAAATCGTAAAAAGTTACAAAATTGATTTTTTAAACGCTCACCGTTAACAAACTACTTGGTCGATTTCTCTGGAGTTCCTGCTGCAACATTAAGTATCAAATTTTACAAAAATAGTATTACCTGGTAATACTATTGCTACTAGTGCCTCAACTGACGCGGGAGAAAAATTATACTTACATACCTTTTGCATGAACAAATTCCATTGCAATGAATTGTACAACATTTATTTATCGAAGCCCACGATTTAATTGCTGTGACCTTCCCTATAAATCTGCTATTGATTCATTCGCGTGGTGTCACAAACATGGTGTATTATTTGAATTCATTGCGCGAGGACAAATCAAACTGCTCTCAATGTTTAATCATAATGGTACAAGTTCCGAGAAGATGAGTTGTGACCACACATGCAACGTCAACGTTGGACAGCAGCCAGAAACGGTAATTTACGCGGTATATCTTTTAATCTATATTTAAATGCGCGTGAAAATAATGTACAGTCATAATAATAATAATTCTCATTTTAAATTGTATTACGCTCTATTCACTTGATATCTACCTTTCCATTTAGATTACTCCGTTGTCTAATTTAAGGTTGACATTCTAAGTTTAACATCAAAAGACGTTAAGATTCACACTGTATTGGATATGCCTTTGCTTATCTGAATTGAAAGAACTAAATTAAGGAACTGACGAAGTGTTAAAAATAAGAACTAGTATATCGAAGACAATACAATGAGACTAATTTCACAACTAACTCGATGAAAGCTTTATAAGGAAGAAAAAAACGAACCTCATGTTACCAATATCGTTAAGTCCACGTCACTCTATACTAGTTTTGCGGAGCTACCTTAATTGGAAAGTTCGTATACAATGTCTAGAAGGGGTACTTTAGACGGTACCTACAGAATTATTGAGTAAAGTTTCGCCAACGTAGACGTGGGAACTTCAGTAGATATTATTTTTTATCTGCTGAAGTTATGTTTTGCCTTGTCGTGAAAGTCTACAAACCGAAGATAATTCACTCAATTTGCAAATAATACTTAATTACTCAAGTTTCACCGGTCCTCATGATAGTTAATCGCTAAGCTAGAGGGTACTTCAGACATGTACATACAGAACAATTATTTCAATTGGAAAAAAATTATATGAAAAGATGACGGCACAATTGTCAAGCTGTCTTTAACGTTAGGGATTATATCTTTTCTATTAAATTCAGAAGCAAATAGAAAATGTTACAATTAAAAACATTTTAAATATGAAGCGATTGTTTTAGCTAAGAAAATTTTCTGTACTGTTAAGGAATTTCAGTCTAGCAAAAGGACCTAATCATTAGAAATGGCATTCTTTAAACTAAGGATTACTACATATTGTGTTGTTGTTATGACTGACAAATTTTGCTTGACCAGGCAGGATTTGTTGTATTTGTCACATGATGAAGTATAGACAATTGCATCCGACTTTTCAAAATGTACGTTTTGAATTACGTAGATGCAAAGTAAGCTGCATAACCAATACAAACTGTGCAATATATTAATTTTATTTATTTTTATTGAGCTTTCATTAAACTAAGCTAACAACAAAAATAGTGATAAAAGATAATGTGAAGTGAAAGCCAATAGTTCCCAAAATATAGCTATAAATAAAATCGAAAAATATCGGAATTTCATTCACCTCCGTTGCAGATACTGATCCAGAGCCTCCGCTACGAAGACAAGGTGTTTTGGATGTCTTCATTTGTTAATATTTGCAATGAGGTCGATGATTTAGCTTTAATCTCCTGTACCGTGTCAAATCGTCACCCTTTCAACTTAATTTTCATCTCTAGAAAACAACGGCCATATTGTTTTTCGCTCTGTCTTATGTTAATGATGGAAAATGCGTTGATACTGACGAAAATTCAAATTTAGAAATTATAAGCAACTTAGGAAAAAAATTCAAATGGTTCATTTTGCTCCGGTACCAGGGCATCGTCACTTTCGGCGTCCACCCCTCCAGTGATTTGTAACAAAGTTCATTACACTAAAGGCATTCGGTGTTTCCGTCTCTATCCCTTAAGTCTTCGCGCTCGTTTTCCTTCGTTAGTTTCCTTTTTCATTTCGTACTTTAATCTTCACTTGAATGGTTAAACTTTTCTTGACATTGTTACATTTCAATTTTTTCTTAGCTCTTTCCTACTGCTTTCTTTTCTCCTTGATGTTTTTCCTTACTTATAATTGGTTTTCTTTTTTTGTTTCGCTTCCACTTATGGTACGGTAATGATTTTCTTTAGAAGGACGCTTAGAAATGGGGCTGATAACGGTAGTCAAGTTTGCCGAGTTAGGCCTAAAAATAATTTCCATATTCCATGCCGTACAAAATGGCTGGCTCCAGCTTTTAAATATCTCTTCTGATACAAGGGTAACTCACAACGACTGATGCCGCGGTAGACTTCACTAGCGTAGAAGATGTGGCAATTTGAACTGAGATGAGTTCTACATGTGCTTGATCATCGATAACGATAGGCTTATTGGATATTGCAGAAGACAAAAAATCTTCATCTTTAAAACCCATTCGGCTCAAAGGCCAAATTCCTGTTTTCTCAGACCACTTTAGTGCTGTTCTTATGTTGACCGTATTGATATATGCAGATTCAAAGACGGATGCAATTGGTAAATTGCATCCGTCAAAGTCATCATACTTTGGTAAAAGTGTGATGACTTTTCCTAGATTTATTCTTGCTCTCCTCGATCAGCTGATATCAATGAGCCAACCTGGTGCCTTCCGTATATGACAATGATTATCCTTTTGGGTTGATAAAAATAGCAGCTTCAGGGAATTTGTATATCCTATCCAAGATGAACTTATACTTTTCAACAATTTTCTATAAGAGATCGAGACATCCAAGCTTGCGAAAGGTAAGTTCAGGATACCAAATTATGCAAATCATTCTTATCTGTTATCTGAAAAGCTAGATGGCGACAATCCATTATTATCAATCCGAACTATCTGATAGCCATCTCCTTTAGCTACTCAACCAAATCTGTCCCTTACATTGACGAAAAAAACAAGAACAGAACGATATAAAGATTTTCGAAACTCAACATTATCATCCTTTGGTTTTTCTATCGTATCTCCTAATGATAGCTTTAGTATAGTTAATTTTGCCAACGCTTTCTATTTTGCCTCGTAGTGCTATTTCGCCTAGATTTTCCCTATTAACGAACTAGTATGCCACATAATAACATATATCGAAATATTATTTCTGCAAGCGTAAGTAAGGTTTAGATGTTAAAGTAATTCGTTCATGGAATTAAACTATGCGGTGTAATTATGAACATATCCAGCGAACAGGACTTACGTGCACCTACATTTTATAAAACGCTAATAGCATAAATGTGATGTACAAATCAAACAAACAAGAACGTGTGAGAAAACACACATGACATATACTTCTTCTTGTTCGTCTTCTGTATTTGGTAACGTAAAACCTTTTTGCACTAAGCTACATAAAATCACTTTAACTTTTTTAATACTGTGCATGCTTCGTGTACGTTCTAGCTTCGCTTAAACTTCGGGCTTCCTATTACAGGATAAGGTCGGAATGTCGCCAGAGCTTGAGAGGAAAACATCACACTTATGCGCTGTACACATCCATATATACTGCCATGTCCCGGACATCTATTAGTTTGATGCAAGCGTAGTGATTTCGCAGCACTGCTGCTCACATTGTAGGATTTTATTTTATAACGTGGACGGGAACGCCGCAGATAAAGCGACCGGATAATTACATCTCGTGTATGCAATTCTATTCCTCCGATTAAGCAATAATAAGCTAGATTTAATACCCTTATAAATATTAACACAAAGGCGAAAGAGGAAAAATGAAAAAGACGTAATCGTGTATTGACTAGCCTACACACAATAATAAAATCGCCCGTTTGTGTGAAGGAAGGAAAGGCCAATAACCAAATAAAAGCTTTCTCCACAATTGATCTTTATTCGCGTTATAAATGTGGATTTGCTGTTTCCACGTAAACCTTGCGTTAGGACGAATGCATATTTGTTTTCATATAAACGTCATGTTCTAGTAATTTCTTAATAAAAGAAAGAAAGTGTTTTACGGAGAATATTAAATGAAGGTTTTGCACGTAATTGTCTTTTTTTGACATAAATTCTAGTTAAATATAATCACTAGTGTTTAGCATTACGATAAGGGTAAATCATAGCACTTCGAATAATAAAAATTAATGTAAAACTTAAATATATGAGTGCTTATTATTCTAAAACACAACAGAGGCAATTGAATAATGTTTAAGAAAGAGTAGCAAAATTAACTGTTGCTAGAACGGTATGTTTAAAACTGTCCGTTGTAAAGCGCATTCCTCTTAAGACTAGTGTGAGGATGGTATGGTAAATATCTATGTTAAAAAGAAGATAACGCAATTCTTTTGCATTGATTGTAAAAATTTATTCTCTATATCTATATATATCTGACACCTTGTCAAAGGAAATGGAAGAAATTGAAGAGCTTACACAAAACCCAATATATAAAAGAGGGAAAATATAACATTTAAAAAAGTATCACCAATAACTTTCTATCAAAAAATTAAAATTCCAAGTTTTTCCATTCCGGACCACTCTTCGTGGAATTGCGCTACATTTAATCCGACTACGTTCCAACTTTTTAAGCCATCCAAATACTTGCATTTTGTCGAATTCTGCAAGATAGGCAAAGACCTCTTCGTTTGACATAACCCGCTTCCCGCCAAGCCATTTTTTCAAGTTGATAAAAAGTCATAAGCGGTCCAATCTAGAAAATATGGCGAATGGGGCATCAATTCCTATCGTAACTAGACTAGTTTTCCTGTCACAATTACCGATGGGTCGAGGTCTTATCATGCGAGTAAAGAATTTTGGCCCCGGTCAGCAGTCTGCTAACACATAATCTCTGAAATGGAACGCCCTAACCGCTAAAAACCAAAGATTATCTCATGATAGTTATTGAACGGCATGGTCTTTGTAAAAAGCATCTAACTTCTCTTTGATTTCTGTGCACATGATGCGACAAATAACAATCGATTAATCTCTCCGAAATGTTCAAGTTTATGTTGTTTTTATAAAATATTGATTGAATAAGGTCAACCTTCGATTTCAGGGCAATAATAGCTTATTGTGTTTTGCTTCGGAAATCGACAGCGATTCCAAAAATGCAATAATATATAGCATGCTCCCTTTAAAAAAATATAACTCTTGGTAGTTGCCAACTTGTGAGATACCATCACAAACGGACAATCTTCCGAACCCGCAGAGGTAAGTTGTCCAGGATCATTTATATATAGAGAAAGTTAAAAATTTTATATTTGTTTGGAAAATAAATCAACTCCGCCAAACCTTCCTGCATTGAATGCTACTAAGATTCATATTCCTTAAAGAAATATTTACGTTAAGGTAACACTATTTCTAGTTTATACCGATTACTCACTTTATATCTAGTATTAACCTTTGAGTAAAATATTTTAGGTGCATCTGCTTCACTTCAGAGGAGTCGTTCGTGTCATTAAAACGTTGTAAATTTAATCCCGTTTAAATTTATATTCACGGAGAATTGCATATTTATACAGCATTTTCACGTTTTGTAGATTAATTAAAATTATCCGTTTCACATCCACTTGTTTCCCATTAATTCCGTTAAATTTAGACGCTACAACCAAAAGGTAAATGATGAAATTTCCTCGTAATGTGCCATTTAAGATTCAATTCAAAGGAATGCATGCATATTTAGATTCCTATACACCTAGAATGAGAGGACTTTAAAATGTGTAAACCCGCGTGCATATAGCATCGCATTTCCTACATGTTTTATTCATTTTGATGGATGATACACGCTTTTCGTTACGTTTCATTTAACAAGACCTACAAAAGCATGTCCTTCTTGTAAACGTACGTTGGCATAATGTTATTGTCACGGTAATCGGCTACGTGGATAATGTATGAATCGAAAAAGCTGCGTTAAATCGAAATATCCATACATGTTGCAACTCCTACCTCCATTTCTTTTATTTACGTACTTCACAGACGAAGTTATACTATTTGACAGTCAATAATAGAATGGAATGATGATGTTTGACAATGCGCAGTTTTGAAAGCAACTTCAACAAAATTTATTGTCGTCCATTTCGTACACTGAAGAAATTAGATGTCCATGATAACTTGCTGTAGAATATCTAAACTTAGAAACATTGTCGCTTTTAACTACTAATTGTAGAATATTTACCAAAGGATAGGCAATTTATAATATAGCGATAGTCCAAGAGCTATTTCATATAAATTTTGTATCATATTTTTAAAAGACATGTGTTAATTAACAAACCTTCCTGAAATTAAAAGGAAATCACCTAAGAATAGGAAAATCTGGGCACTGTTGTAAAGTCCAAGTAAGTTTAAACAACAGGTTTATGGTTTGAGCATTTGCTTGTTAGCTCTAATTTGTTCTATGACGGGTCGTTTTTATATTTTCGGACTAGATAAGAAAGAAAAAAATAAGAAAAGCAATAAACATTTATTTGCCAATGTAGAACCCTTACTTTTGAACACCAGTATTACACCGTTTCAATAATATTCCCTTAAGTTTTTTTTTTTTAATTTGAAAACCAAACATAGTCCAAAGAATTAGATCTCTATAAGACTATAAGATGGATAGTCAATTTCTATGAAACCACATTCTGTAACGGCAGATTCTGAAAATTTTGACTTGTGGACGGCACATTGTTATGGAGCAACAGGACATCTTGCGTCAGTTTTCGTCGCTTTCCTGTTTAATAGAATCTCTGAGACGATATACTAAGCTTGCAAAATACTCTCCTGTACACGATCAAAGCATATATGATTAAAAAAACAATATAAGAATCTCTGTAGTCCTAGATTATAGAAATGACTCTCCATACACTCTTAGCCAATAAAACGGAACACCTTAACTTAGCAAACACATAAAACTTTATTGAAATATATATTAAAATTACAAAATTTGACAAGCAATCAGGCTTTAACGTTCACACTTTTAGAGGTTAAGTAATGTTTTTTTAAGAGGTTTGTGTTGAGTTTCCGCAAAGTACAAATGCTCGATTAGATTTAGACACATCGATACAGAGGATGGAATCCGTCCAGAGAACGTTATGTTGTTGGGAGATAATGTTTCGCGTTGCAACCACTTGACAATCTCGATGACACCTCAGCAGCATACGCTATGCTCAGTTCGTTTTTCCATGTTCATCGGTCTACCAAGCCCGGATAAGCATTCTACGGATGTAGATAACAACGGCTTGATTGCAGATACTTTAAAGGATACACATCGACCCACAGGCCACTCAGAGAACTTCTGGAGGAATTGCTCCTTGTTACTTCCGTAGCTAGTCTACTTTTTAAATATCTTGGAGGAATATTACACAATCATGACTTTGATGTTCCTCGGAAACTGTTCAGTTGCAAAGTTAATATCTTGTTTCAACTTTCCTTATGAAAAACACCACATCTGAAAAAAATAAATAAAATAAAGTGCCTGTACAAATATATGGCAGCTAAAGCTTATAATACAAGATAATAATTTCACTAGACGAATATACATGATAAATAAATTCTATAGAAGAAACGAGAAAGAAGTGACCTATTCTTTCTTGTTAAAAAGGTTAAAGGAATGGTAAAAAAAACATTACTTATCCTCAATTTATAACTTGTTTAGTAAATTATATAAATGCAACTAATTGCCCTGAACAATTTGTATTGTTTTATATACCTACGAAATCCTTATTATGTGGGTTAGTTCTATGTATTATGATAATAATATCCCAGGTATTGAAGGAAGGTTTACGTCTACGCAAAGTACTGAAGATCGTGACATATGAGCATTCACCCTTTGCACGATGTAGTAATTCTGCCACCTTGTTACTTAACAGTAGGGTCAACGTAATCATTACGAAATTCCCCGTTAATCCCGCAACTCACAAAGGGCACCAGGCGTATAAAAAAATTAACATTAACATAATGATAGCGTTCAGTTGGAAGCATATCTTTTTAATAATTGCCTCTACATTCGTTTTGTCGGACCACAACACCCTGTTCCAGTTTTCAACGTTGGTGTCTTTTTGCATATTATACGCTGACTTTTTCTGTCGAAAAAGAAAATAATGGTTTCTTACTTTCACTTCAATTCTACGCCATCTAAGCGTCTTCTAACTACTCCAGCCGAAATTTTTGCATCACATCTAGTCGCAATTCCGGCAGATATTGTCTAAGGCTTTCTTCTTATCTTCTTTCCTCGGAAAGACGATCTTCTTTAGCTATCGTTATTTTGGACAGCACGTCGTGAATACTTTAATTTTTTCAACTCTCGTCTTTTTATTGTAATAATTGTAAATATTTATAAAAAAGCAACAACACGTTTATATAACCTATTCTGATTCTTGCTTGATTTTATGTGATTTCTCAGAAAAACACTTATACGCTATTTTGGAGTAATTCGCACAACAACATTTAATTATTTTCTCGCTTATATTCAAGTAACGAGCACATTTTATACATTCGCAAAAATCTATAATTGCTCCGTTTTATTGGCTAGATCTACAAGTGAAAAAACCATTAATCCAGTCCTTCTGCCCATATTTTCCAAAAATATCATGAAATATTTTCGCATTACTTTGACTAATTAAAAGATATTGTACGATTGGAAGTTAAAAGAAGAAGGCATGGAAAAAACTATACAAGGTGTTCAATTTGAACACCATGTTATGAATGACTTTGTTGTTTATACAGATTCAAGAACGGTTTAACTACATGTTTTATCTCTACCAGTTCACCGGAAATTACACCAACTTTGGTTTTTTAAATGAAACACCCTATATATTTCTATATTTTTCGGAATCTATGAGTCATTCTGCACCTGAACGCATTATTCTAGTGACCATTTAGTCATTTTGTTTTTGTATGTATTAATAAATAGAAAATACAACCGGCAAGTAATACAGTTATAATCTAAAAGCGTTAAGCTTAAAATTTTCAGCATTATGAACTAAGCACAAATTCGCCTTTTCACCTTTCTGTTGTTGCTTCTTATTTTTCGTTATTTGAAAAATAAGAAGCAAAAAAAGCCTAAACGACTTTGGTGAACCCCTGGGTGTAATGTTGCACCGGTTTCATTTTATATTGTTAGAAATTGTTTTTCTTTCGGCTGCGACTACTCTAAATTATGCCGTTTGATATGCTTAGAAGTAAGAGGATACATTAATTTCGTTTTCTCCGTGATCTTGGGGATTACGCCGCATTCTCAAAGGCTCTCAGCCTCTGATCCATTAGTCGAAAATGCTCTCTTTCCTAAACATTCCTCTCCGGAAAACGTTGCAAATTTCGAGCTTGCCCTAAATTTTTATTGTGTCGAATCTACATGTGATTACTCGATTCGTGATGTTTTTATGTGGAAGTGAATGTTCCAAAACGATAATCGCCCCATACAAGTTCATAGCATAAGTTACTTATTAAAATGTGTTTGGCACGTTGTATTCTGTTTTTCACTACAAACAAAAACATTGCCGCCACGGTTCATCAGACTGAGACCTTTAATTAACGCTTTTGGATGCAGGATGATTGAAGTCACTTCTGAAGAACTGGTACAGTCAATTTTTCGGATACGATGTTCTGAATTTACGGTAAAAAATGCAATTGTTTTGTAATTTGACCGCTCCTTTTGTCTTTAGAAATTAAAAAAAAATCGCCGAGATATTTACTAAAAAACATCTTATCATTTCAATCAGTATTTAAGTGATTATTTTCAAAGTACCTATTAATTAATGCATGTTAATTATACCAAACCAATTTTGAAACTGCAATGCATCTATGAATTATTCAGACACGCACTTTAAGCTTGTGATCTGCAGTACAATGCCTATAAAGTTGAATCATTATCATTTGAGTCTAGCAAAGATACGTATTCTTAATATTTAATAGATAAAGAGAATGGCTTATTCATGTTCAAATGTACAGATTTGGGTTGGTTTCTTTAATTGATTTGGTTTGAGTGTGGGATCTTTCCAATGACTTGCTGCCATGCGAATTGCAAGATTGAAACAGCTTGCGGCTTTGATACGTCCTTCCATCATCAAATAGTAAACGAAGCTTTTTTGAATTTTACAGCCCGATACTCAACATAGCCGAATTTCGAAGCGGTAGCGATGGTTCCGAAAACGCAGATTGTCAAACGTTAGCTAATACATTTTGGTCCGCATTATACTTCATCGGTACTATCGTACTGTTCTTTATAGTTCCATTATTCGTACTGCTAGTTCTCTACCTCATTATAGCGAAAACATTGATCTCCAACGCCGCGACTTTGATGTTGAATAAACATATTGATACCAATTCGAATAGGGCAAGGAAACAGGTGATTCTAATGTTAGGCACCGTCGTGTTGAGCTTCTTCATATGTTTGATACCGTTTCGCGTTTTCACGCTCTGGATAATAATCGTCCCGCATGAAAAGGTTAGCCAGTTAGGCTTAGAAAGATATTATAACATTCTATACTTCTGTCGAATTATGCTCTATTTAAATTCTGCCGTAAATCCGATCCTTTATAACCTAATGAGTTCTAAATTCCGTACCGGTTTCTTAATCTGCTCCGAACGTAGGCGATATTTGCATAGATCGCGAAACGGAACGTTCAGTACCACCGTCAACTCGTGCAGAAGTAGTACGTCAAGGCACACTCACGATGGTTATCGTGTTTGCTTTAAGCCGGGTAGCAATTCGGTGACGATCAAAAATTGTAACGATTCACCCGAATCGAATAGAAGCGGCGACTCCCGCTCGAACATCTTAAGGGATAGCCCGATTTTAGCGTCGGGAGGAGGTAACGCTTTAAGAAAGGCGGCCCATTACGCGGCGGACGCTACGAATGATGAAGATGACGAGTTCAAGTTCGAAAACGGCAATCCAAATTTTAACGTCACCGCCGAACGTGTTACGCTCTATCAGAACGTTTACGAGAAAAAAATTGGGATAAGATGTACGGAAGTAGTGGCGTTTGAGAAGAAAGGCAAATCTAATGACGGAAATTTAGTTTGAAACGGTTTGAAGTATAGATATAGATCATAAATAAGCTTGAGGCCAGTCTCTCTATCGCTCTCAGAGTATTAAAGTGGTTCTTATTTATTATCGATTATTGATTCTGCTAGAAAAAAATTTCACTTTGTAGGGGCAAATACTTCAAAATGTGAATAACAGAAAATGATATTGGTAATTATGGTACTTCCGGAGTAAAATGAATCTTGGTTCTCCTTGAAGCCGAATTTTTTGTTCTAATATTGTGCTAATATCTAATTACGTTAATTGCAATAGTTATCGCATCCTCTTGATGAATATAATTTAATAATAATATGCGTACTTTTCTTTATTTTCTTATTCTTTATTTTTTTTAACTTTCTCAAAAATTAGAGAAATAATAATAATAATAATAATAATAATATAATTTATTCCATTCAGTAACAACGAAAGCTGTTACAGAATTAACTTACGTTAGCCGTACACCAGAAAATTAGCAGATTCAAAATTTATAAATTCGCAGACTCCTGCTGTTCGAGGACGCTAGCATTTCGAAAATATCGACACGTCTATTCAACTTCCGGTTTCAGAAGTAACGTACACTCAATTAATTCCCTTAAGTGGATTGACCCATTTTTATGAAAATCAATTCAGTGATTAATTTTACGTGAGATCTGCGTATTTCGGTAGATCTAAACATTACCGTTTTAAAATACATGGATTTTACATCCGAACTCAAATTTTTCATAAAAATTAAGGTAATCTGTTAAAAATAAAGTTAAGTGTGTGTAGACGTGCCGATATTCTCTAAAAGTTGACCTCCTCGAACAAAGTGAGACTGCTGATTTACATATTTTGAATCTGCTTAGTTTTTGATGTACGGCTAGACTCATCTTGTGACACTCTGTATACTTACAATAATAAGTTCAGCCTTCTCTGGGTAAAACGCTTTAAAAAAATACTTAATATACGGGATCGCATTTAATTTAATTTTATTGTACAAATGGAATTAAACAGAAAAATGTTAGTATCAAAGAATTTACAGTTTTTGCTTTAAAAAAAGTTCTTTGAATTTATTTACGTGTATTTAGATTAATAATGAATCTTTGTATTTGCTCACTAAGGTGTAAAAGGTTGAACTTTCAATTTTGATATTCGAGGATCTAAATAGGTTTAGTAATGTTTAAAACTTTATCGTAATTTCGTATTTTCTTCAAAGTTTTTAAAATTACCGAAGAATTTTGTAGTCCGAACGAGAAATCAAAATAAGATCGGATAAACTTATATCTTTTTGATATATGTACTTATATATATATATATCAACAACATAACAGATCTACGCGAAAATTTCACCAAATCCCATTCCCAAAGCCATTCACAAATTATATAAAATAATATCTGTTTCCAAGTCTTAACGAAAATTCCTCCTTATTTCATGGAGCATACCATCTAAAATTTATTAGCATTATTGTAATAAGTTCTGAGATTTATGATCCGTTCTCTTACTTCATTTTAAACTAATTTGAGCCGAACCAGTGACTACGTAGCGATCCTTTATCCCGTTCTAAATCATTTTCTGTTGTTCGCAGGTATTTCCTTAAATTAAAATTATTGGGATGTATTAAATTTAGGGATCAATACAAAAATTAAGGACCATCTTAGTATCTATTTATGTGTATGTTATTCTCTTTTCCATTTTATATATCTAAGTGCATGTGTATACTGCATTCGATGTCTATTTACCAAAGATTATATACATATACACACATACGTATATCTAAACATGCCTATATACTATATATATATATAATACATATGATAGATTATGTTATGTAATAAACAAATTTAAATGTGCGTTTACTTTTTTGTTCCAAGCACCCCAGTAATCCCATCCATTTCATTTAAGTATGTAGATTAGTGTCTATCACTTCACCTCACACTGTTAACACATTTCCATACAATGCCTTTGGATTTACGTAAGTACCATCATTGTTATTTGAGAGATAGATGGATCATTGATTGCGTACAGTATCAAAGCAATGATCTCGAAAGTAATTAAAAATAAAGCTGAACAATTGCCGTGAAATTCACTCATGGGCAAAATAAAAGAATATTTTAAAATTTGATGAATCAAATGAAGGTATTCATAAACTTTTGCGAAAGCTCGAAATTTCATAGAAGGGAGTCTTTTATTCCAATCGCTTTCATCTTCAAACCATTGATTTAAATAAGACGTAGATCTACGACAGCCCGTCTTCGTTTTAAATCTTATCGTTTTCGAACCAACACTAACACGAACCGTCTTGCATTAAATACCTAATTTTTCAGATACATATGCTATCGTATATCTTTTACGTACTTCACCGGGCCTACCCTTCTTAAATTTTACGAAGAATATTCAAGGATAAAATGCAAGATAGGCAATAAAAATCACAAATTTTAACTAAACATCAAAATAAGTAATTAGGTACATCTGCCTGGGTACCAGATGAATATATCAGCCCGTGCAACTTTTAGGCGTTACGTTAAAATTATTTTCAGCAAGTCATGATGATAAATATTTTATAATTTTTGTCCATAATGTCGCTTGTTGAATCCTTCCAAAATTTGCATTATTTAATGGTAATATGGTGTCTTATTCGTCAATCAAAATCAACCACCACATACAAGGTCCTGTTTATTTTTAAAGAAATTTTTAATAATCAGACTATTGTTTAAATCTACTGGGTGATTAAAAATTCAGAGAAACATGAAATCGAATCAGCAATAATTATACTATTTACTTAAAGGTAATTTAAAAACAGCAAAGTTAAAAGTTTTTTTTTTATGTCATCGGAAGTTGAAAGGCATGAATTTTAGATGTTCATCGTCACTATTCATTGATATTTTCACCATAAAGTACTTCACTATGAGCCGCATTTCAAAATAGGACATCGCTATACGTGGAAAATAAAAGAAATGAAATTCGACAAAGACATAAAGCAGCCTTTCCTTAGAGAAACATTTCACGTGAAAGATATTGGAATACGCGATTATAAGATACCGAAACCCGTTAGGCATTTAGCATTTGAACAATTCGTTACATAAAAAAAAATTGAAAAAAAACCAAGAAAATTACATTAAAAAAAAGAGTAGTTGTTCCTCAAAGGAACACTTTATGTGTAAATTAGTTCCAAGCAAGATTATGGAAAAGTACGTGATACCAACACTATTTTCAATTCACTGGATTTTCATTTAAAAGGCAAGAAATATACAACCATTCCATGCAGTTCCTATGAAATTGATGCTACCTATCTCTCAATATATCAATGTTATTCATATTGCCATATTGACCGGTGTTTACCGTTGCTTACATAGATATTTCAACAGTGTATACAGTAGATTCGTACACTTACAAACTAGTGTGTAGAATTTCGTTTAATTGCATAATCCTGTACTATACACATTTTCAAATTAAAACATGGTTGTTTTAAGAACTATTCGAAATATGTGTGTCACTCCTTTCTATTTTGTTTTTAGTGCTTTTTTATTCATGTTCTAAATGTTTAATAAAGCTGTAGCGTTTATGTGTTAAGGGTGGCGCTTTTAACGTAATAATTACCAGTGGATTAGAATATTTTAGACATTTTCAATAACTGTTGTTGACTATTTGAACCTATATCAGTTTTGAAATATTACAGTTTGTTGTTTTACTAGCAGATACGATGGATGTATTTCACTTATTTCTTGATTTTTGTTCGTGATTTTTGAAAATTTAAAGCTCCTAAACAGTCTAAAGCTTCTCATTAATTCTTTCAGCGTTGTTATGTTTCTTCGATCTTTTACAGTAGCTAATTACTAAAAAAGTAAGTTCAAATTTGTGCTAATGACAAAGATTTTATTTATTTTTTTTAATTGTATTCGTTATTGTCGTACCTATACACAAAAATTCAGAATATTAAAATGTACTAGCAGTAAGTTACGATCTAAGCACTAAATGATAAAATTCAAATACAAATTTAAGATAATTTTGTATTAAAAAACATATAGCACGTTCTTCAATATCGTATTACTGCTAATTTATTATACGCTTTACCAAATACGAAGTGCCGATCTTCTACACTACCGAACAAAATTCGTGATTATTGTATCGCTTATTTTCAAAGAATCAGCTAAAAGGTATTCTTCGCAAATCATTCAATCTTACGGTTGACAAAATCGAAACTTATCGAAACAGCTGTTCTGAATGAATCAAGTAATAACTTATATGGTGCGGAGAATGCCAATACTCTAATTAGTTAGTTGCCGTACTACATATGCAAGCTAATTTTTGCTTATATTTTATCGGATACAGCATCAGTCCAAGCAATTACGAATTCTATTCCATAATTTAACATCGTCTTGCACAGGGCGAGTGAGCATTTAGCAAAGTTCATTTATTCTCCAAACGAAAACGACATTAACGCTTTTTCTCTTTTTTTCCTTATTGTTCCGTGGAATTCAACAGCATTCTGCGAACATACTGCACTTCCACCTTCCCACAAAGCATATTTTCATAAGCCAAATGCCCTGGTGGAAAGTCCATGTGACATCTGAAAAAGTATTATCTTTCATTACCTGAAACTTCTATATCATATCATTTACAGTTAGCAGCTTTGGGCTTACCAAAGGAAGTTTATAATAACCAATTTAAATGCATTCCAAGTTCTTTTTCCAATATTGCTTATTGTATCGAGAAATTCTTTATCATCCATTATTTCTGGTGTTTGTGACGTAAGTATGCGAAAGATCACTCATCTTCCTTAAGTATCCTTATAAATCTTCAGCGAGCTAAGTACAATCTGTAGGAGTGGGAAATAATACATATCATTTGGATTATGTGTGGCTCCACAAAAAACTATATGACACTTGGATAGATATATGACACTTCAATAAGAAGGGGGCGTTCTTAACTGCTTTCCCCACTATTTTTGTCTATATATCCCTTTTCTCGCCCATATGTCATCTCAGTGTGCAAGTAGTCTTATCTTTATCTGGAGAATAAATACACTTTGTCCGTCTGCGAACTCGCCCAATGTATTTATAATTTCTTACCAACAAAGAAGACACGTTTAAATTTCTCTAAAAGAACGAATTAACGTAAAAGCAACAAACTGAATAATAGACGTGCGTAAATATAATTTTCAATGTTCTAATATAGGTTTGAAATATTTCAGCCCAATACTGGCGATCACTCAATACGTCATCGAGACCTTCGATGGCACTGTTATTTCTATGTGCCTCAGTCAAGGAGATCAAACACTCCCATTTCTATACTTCGTCCTGTCCATATCGATATTTTTCTTTTTACCGCTAGCCATTTTGCTAATGCTGTACGTCCTTATAGCGAAAACATTAATGGAACATCCGAATATAATGGCGCCGTCAAAGAATAACACCATTCCACCGCAAATAAAGTACAGGAAACAAGTGATCCTCATGCTTGGAACGGTCGTTGTAGCTTTCTTTATTTGTCTGCTTCCCTTCCGAGTCTTTACCCTTTGGATATTAATCGCGCCAAGCGAATCGGTAGTCAAATTAGGGATGGAGGCGTACTACAATATCTTATACTTTTGTAGGATAATGATCTATATCAATTCCGCGATTAATCCAATCTTGTACAATATAATGAGCTCCAAATTTAGAGGCGGCTTCCTGAGGCTGTGCGGAATACGAAGACTACGAAGCAAATATAGAAATAATGGAAATCGGAAGCCCACTTTCAATACGACCTCGTCAACTCAACATTCATCCCATCAAACGTCCGATTCTTTCTTCAGCAGATATAGCAGCAGCAAAACTACGAGAACGTCCAGCAGCATAAAGGACTCGAAAGACAACACGAATATATTAGACAAAGATAATATAGCAAAGGTAAATAACACAGAAAGAAATCATAGAGAGTCTTATGTCCGATTATCGTCCAATTTAAAGAATGGAGAAAGTTACGTCTAGAATTGTCAATAAAAATTAAATATTGAACTGTGATTTTTGCTATTTTAACATGTAATTTATATATGTAGTGTACGTCTTGATACGGTATTGTGCGATGATTCAAAAGAGGGGCCACACATTGAGTTTGATTACATTAAAGCGCAGTAGATGTTGTTAGAATATCTTAAAATAAGAATAAGTTTGTTCCTAATAAAAATTGTCTACACTCTGTCTATGGAGAATTTGTACTTCGATACGCATATGAAGGAAGGTGGAATACTAGGAAATTATGGTAACTCCATATTTAAAACAACTAGAAGACGTACTACATTATTAATACTTAACTTGAAAACGATTTATTTTAAATATCTCAGAGACTAAAATGGAAAGTTGCTAATAACACATCTAATTGCATTGTGAATTTATGTGCAATTGTGGTTCATGTTTATAACGTTTACACCTGTACCTACACCAAATTTTAAATTAAATAATTCATCGTGTAGTACCTAAAATGAAACGTTGTTCTCCAAACAATATGCCAATATATCTTTTCTCAAAAGAAAAATGTATTTAAAAATTGAAGAAGTAAAAGTTTTATTTGCATTTTTATACTGACAAAAAGTCTTCAAACATCTAAACAGGCGTTGGCAGTTACAATATTTTACAATATTCCATTCTAGTTAGAATAAACAAACGAAAACTCTTGTGAAAAAGCAATTTTGACAAGGGTTGTTCAAAATTAGCACCAACAGTCTACATGCAATAGTAAAGACTGTTTTCAAATTCTTACTTTATTTTTTTGGAAGGTTCCTTGATGAATAGTTGAGTGTAGGCTTTCACGACCGTAATCCATAGTAGAAATGTTTTTCGGTTGTTCGGTCGCGTAATTAATATTTTACTCCACGTTTCATTTGTCACGCTGTTAACTTCTTCAGAGGATTTCTAAAGTCTTTAGAAATTTTCTAAAAAAGCTGACAACGCGATTTCTAAAGTCTTCGAAGTACTATAATTAAATGGATCCAAAAAGGAAATAGAGACTTGCAAATTCTTGTATGTACTTATGCTCCATATTCTTATTTACATGTTTTTTGGTTAAAAACTCGTTAAAAAAGAATTTAAAAACGGCTCAGCTGAATGTTTTTAACAAAAAACGCTATCCTCATGTTGAGGTTTGGAACTTTTCAGACTATTTCATATCTAAATAAATAATAGCTTCCTTGTGTACCACCTTCTTCTACAACAAATTACAATATTTTACAACATTTACATGTAACTTTCGTCATAATCTGCCCCAAACCTAGCTTTTTATTAGAATCAATCAAATTTTTGATGATTACTTCTATAAATAAATTTCATTGCTGAAACTTATAAAGATATATTTTGAATGTACTTTCCGCAGTAGTAGTTAAGAATAGTGGCCATAACTATCTCAGTGACGTGTGACAATAAATTACACTAATTTGCTTAAATGTCAACAAAACATTGTTACTTCAATAGTGCCAATGCCATGAAAGCAAAATTAATCCGTTAATTAATTATTTCATCAGTTATGCAGTACCTAAGCTTTGAAGTACATATATATGTGACCGGATAATTTCAAGCCGTTCACGTTAATTGTGAAATAATTTGAAATATTTTTACAAAATAGACAGAAAGTTTATTTAAAGGTGTCGAAAGTATTAATTGTTGAAATAAGAGTAGCTACATCCCAAATTATTCTAGTTGATCCCCAATAATAAAACTCAAATATGTCTAAAAATTTTGAATAAAAAATATCTTTATACTAGCACAAACAAAATGCAAGAAGGATTTGAAGAAAATATCAAATGTTTTCAACACTTATGTTTATTACTTTTTAAAGCAAAAAGCTCGTAAAACAAGCCTCTTAGGACATAGTCAATTTTGATGTACGTAAATTCTGTTATAAATTTTACTGTAGACAAAAAAAATTATCGTCGAATACAACATTTCCGTCATAGATTGCAATGCACGTTAAAATTTAAGAAGGTGAGAAGAATATGGGTTCATATTCCCGTAGGTTCTCTTCACCCGAGGCATTTGTGAACAAAACATACTTTTTTGATTCTTGTGATCTTTTTTATTTTTGGTGGATTCCTTTCTTGTTTGTCTATGTACTCGATAGTAATAAATTTAAATATATTTAAAGAACTAGAATATTATTATTATTACTATTATTACTGCCTTAGTAGTTGGTGTCGTGTGTGAGTAATCCATAAAATTTCCTCTCCAGGTCTTCATGGCAAAAGCAACAAATTAATTTTCAGCTTTTCCCATTTTAAATAAGTAATATTTTACGCCACATAACCTGCCAAAAATCTTGCAAGTAATCTAAAATTCCTCTTCTTGAACGATAGCTCTATTTTCTCTGTTTTTGGCAAGCAAAGAGATTCCCATATTTTTGTCCTGACACGCTTTTCCTGTCAAGACCTTTTGATTGTCTTCCTATGTGACCCTTTTGGGGACCTCAAAAAAAATTAGACCATCAATTACAAACATCTTCGCTACTTCTTTGGCTATCTTATTTGCTTTTTCATTTCCTCGATCCCTTGGAATCCACCACAAAGTAACATAGATTAGCATGTATAGGCCTTTATAGCCCTTATAACTGCCTGGCTGTCCCTCCTTTGAGATTCTCTATGGTGCACAGGTTTAGAGCAGAGGCATCTGTTTGAAATATGTTAGTGAGAAGTCCTGTAGACATTTCTAAGTGGTATTTAGCTCCATTAATGCCCATACCTGTTCCAACATCTACTCTCGACTCGACGAAAGGTATTAAGAAAGGAAAATTCTCTAGTAAGAATAAAGGAGAAAAATATAAAGCAAATGAGAAAGTAACGCGATGGCAGTTCTATGTTTTTAGTCTGTACGTTAGCTACCAGAAGTTTGCATTCTGTAACTGCCAGAATGCAAATGTGAATATGCCCAACAAAGAGGTATTCGAGGAAATCTAACTTTCGTTAAACTAAGATAATAATAGTAAATGTGATATTAAATTATTGTCATCCATTCTGTTACATACATGTGTGTTATTCTTTATTATTTTATATTTGTCAGTTTAAAACCATACAAGGACCTCCAAACAATAACATCCAAATTCTCCAGTCCATCACCAAGCCTGATTTAAAACTTATGCTATCTTGCTTACGCAGAGGAAATTGATAAATAGCAGTTTAATTTATAAATTTTATTGTCATTAAGATTCATAAAAAAAAAAATGTACACCAGTTATACGAACAACTACAAAATTATGCCATGAGCACGCTTTAACTTATATGAATTAGGGCGACCTCTGTCGATTATATACAAAGTTACTAACTGAGAGTGAAGGCGCTCTTATCACAGCTATGCTCACAACATTTATTTTGTTAAAGCTTGCAATATGATATAATAACTAGTCACAATGTTCCTTTAAATAATCTCACAAGTACATATCTATTTTTATAAATGTTAAATTTAGAAATATATGTGTAATATATAGAGTGAACTGAATGAAATGCATTTATTATGAACACGTTTTGCAAAAGCAGATACCTCTCTTTTCCAAATGCGTCCCCTGAACGTTATTACGAAATGTGATATGTAGTAATTACAATAACATATATGTATTTTGATGGTGTCGCTGTAGAAATCACAGTTCAAGATGTAAAAGAAGCTTAAATAAAACGTAATATAGGATAGTATATTTTGTTATACATGGATAGATAGCTATTACTGTTGTGATGTTGTAAAGAGTTGTAAAAAATAAAATAGTTTGAATGCAATCCTGTAATACTACAACTATTCCGTTTTTATTGTATAACTCGAAGAAAATTCAATTTATTACATCAATTAAAACCGCCTAATTTCTAGTCAATATGTTCCATTAGTTTTAAATTAAGTTAAACTTTTGTACATGTTTTTCTAGTTAAAATAAAAACATTATCGAGTATGTTTTGTTTATTTTTTTTTTAACAGCTTAATAGGATGTCCACTGATGAGTAAATATTGTAAATGTTCTTATTTAATCTTGAAAAGAGTAGTTCCCGAGGATTCTTTTTCCTGTTTTGGGCTATTGTATGCAACAGTGCAAACAAATGCAGGCATTATAAAACCAAAAATTTAAAATTAATTACATAGTATCATAATTTTATTTTTTTATTGTCATATAAAAATATGATTTGACATGATATTTTACTTTAAAACTAAAAAGAAATTGTTAATGTATCGAATTTGATTTAAAAGAGGCAGGAATATTTTATTAATATTCGATGTAACAACTTCCAACTTATACACAATTTTGTAAACACGACTTTCAGATAATAATACTATGTGTCCTAGAAATCCCGAACGCGAATTAAGTTGGCATCCCTACAAATACATGAACTTTTGGTGGTAACACTGCTGCTTGAGCTGAGTACATAGACGTGTAAATAAATTGTCTGTAATTGTCAGACAAAACAGATTAATTGTGCTGTCAGTTGTCATTTTCGGTCTTGTACAAATTATTTGGTTTGATTTTGTCTTATCTTCTTTTCAGAGCTCATTAATTCTCTTTTTCAACTTGTATTTTAATAATCACTATTTTAACCTGTTTTCAGTATTAACCGGAAAGCCAAGATGTTTACGTCTGAGCTAGACGCATACATTCTTCTGGCCCACTTTCGAAGTGCAACTCGCAACCAGGATGGATCTTGGTCGTACAGTTTACAGTCTTGCTTCGATCAGTTTGTGGAAGCGTTTCCTAATGAAAATGTTAACTATAGAGTTTTCGGCCATCACAAACGTCAGATTATAAATTGTTTTGAGAGAAAAAATTGTATTTGTAAGGATAAACCAACCGGAAGACCTACAACATTAACTGAAGCTATGGTTAATGATATTGAAGAGCGAATGAATCAAAGCCCCAAGAAATCACTGCGAAGGCTCTCTGCACAGTCAGGTGTAAGTAAAAGTAGTTGCGCAAAGGCTCTGCATAAAAATTTACATATGTATCCCTATCGAGTGTCAGTTGTGCAGCAATTGTACCCTGGTGATTATGAACAATGTATACTGTACTGTCGATGGTTCAACGAGCACCTTAATAATAATAATTTGCTGGATCTAACCTTCTTCACTGATGAAGCATGGTTCTATTTATCTGGTTATGTAAATAGCCACAATTACCGAACGTGGGCTACGGAAAACCCTCACACTTTTGTTGAAAAAGAGTTGCATCCATTAAAAGTTGGAATTTGGATTGCGACATCAAGAAGAAGAATAATAGGGCCAATATTCTTTAACGATACAATTAATGCAGAACGATATCAAACTGACATATTGGCAGAATTTATTAATCAGCTGCATGATGATGAAATAACAAGGGGCTATTTCCAACAAGACGGAGCCACTGCTCATACTGCACAGACCACCATAGATTATTTGCAACAATTTTATGGAAATTGTATTATAAGCCAAGGCTTATAGCCATACGAGTATTTCATGCTTTAACACCACCAGATTATTTTCTTTTTGGACAGCTGAAGAATCATGTCTATAAAAACCGATTGCATAATTTGAACGAACTTCAAGAAGCAATTAGGCAAGAAATTCAAAATATAACACAAGAACAGCTCGGCCATGTATTTGAAAACATGAAGCGAAGAATAGCATTGTGTTTAGAAGCAAATGGAGAACATTTTCAACAGTTTTTATAAATAAACGTATTTTCTACTCATCAGTGTTATTTTCATTGAATAATAGTGTTTTTAATAACAAGTCTGTAAAAATATAACCTCATTCTGATTTATTGCTTGTCATTATTCAGAACAATATGATCTTGTCGTGGTTTTGTACCACGCCACTGGATTTCACCAACTGTAGATAAATAAAATCCGGATTACCAACTTAATTCGCGTTCGGGATTTCTAGGACACAGTACTTATATTGTACATTGGACTTATACTATGAAGTTAGATATAGAAACATTTTTTTTATCTTAACACTACTGGAGTTTGTTTTATACTTAGAATAGCTACTATGAGCTATTATGGTATTATAAGCCAAGGCTTATAATACGATTTCCATAAAATTGTTGCAAATAATCTATGGTGGTCTGTGCAGTATGAGCAGTGGCTCCGTCTTGTTGGAAATAGCCCCTTGTTATTTCATCATCATGCAGCTGATTAATAAATTCTGCCAATATGTCAGTTTGATATCGTTCTGCATTAATTGTATCGTTAAAGAATATTGGCCCTATTATTCTTCTTCTTGATATCGCAATCCAAATTCCAACTTTTAATGGATGCAACTCTTTTTCAATAAAAGTGTGAGGGTTTTCCGTAGCCCACGTTCGGTAATTCTGGCTATTTACATAACCAGATAAATAGAACCATGCTTCATCAGTGAAGAAGGTTAGATCCAGCAAATCATTATTATTAAGGTGCTCGTTGAACCATTGACAGTACAGTATACATTGTTCATAATCACCGAGGGTACAATTGCTGCACAACTGACACTCGATAGGGATACATATGTAAATTTTTATGCAGAGCCTTTGCGCAACTACTTTTACTTACACCTGACTGTGCAGAGAGCCTTCGCAGTGATTTCTTGGGGCTTTGATTCATTCGCTTCTTCAATATCATTAACAACAGCTTCAGTTAATGGTGTAGGTCTTCCGGTTGGTTTATCCTTACAAATACAATTTTTTCTCTCAAAACGATTTATAATCTGACGTTTGTGATGGCCGAAAACTCTATAGTTAACATTTTCATTAGGAAACGCTTCCACAAACTGATCGAAGCAAGACTGTAAACTGTACGACCAAGTTCCATCCTGGTTGCGAGTTGCACTTCGAAAGTGGGCCATAAGAATGTATGCGTCTAGCTCAGACGTAAACATCTTGGCTTTCCGGTTAATACTGAAAACAGGTTAAAATAGTGATTATTAAAATACAAGTTGAAAAAGAGAATTAATGAGCTCTGAAAAGAAGATAAGACAAAATCAAACCAAATAATTTGTACAAGACCGAAAATGACAACTGACAGCACAATTAATCTGTTTTGTCTGACAATTACAGACAATTTATTTACACGTCTATGTACTCAGCTCAAGCAGCAGTGTTACCACCAAAAGTTCATATATTTGTAGGGATGCCAACTTAATTCGCGTTCGGGATTTCTAGGACACATAGTACTAATAAACATTAAATTTTTAATATAACATGTGAATTTCAATAAAGTACAAATCGAGAGACTAAGTAGCAGAAAGCTAATAATTTCGCGTTTTACATGAAAAATAGCAAAATACAAATATCTCAGCTCAGTAGGGAAATTTGTTAAAACGTAAGCAATTTTGTTCTACTAACTGTTCCGTATATTATTAATTGCCAAGATTCACTGAAAAATTCAACACATGACATAATAAAATTGCCACACTGCCATTATTTAAACAATCAAAAATCGTTAGAAATGGTTCATTTTGAATTGATTTTCCTTCAGACCTAGAACTTTTTTCCAAGATTGGCTACACAAAACTCGATTACTTCTACAGCAAACTTTATGCAAGAACTATAGTGCCATCTAGTATACAGATGTTAAATCTTGTATACCGCCCGAAATTCACACGAACTTATTCTTCTTGTTGGCAAGCCTGACCTTGGTGAATTTGTTAAACACACACAGAAATGGTAGGGATGGTATTAGTGCTTGTCAATTAAAATCTAATTATAATATCGTTAGAGGTTAAGTTCGAATGTTTACATAAATAAACGTAAAATCAAATGGATGAAAATATTGCTGTTATAACAAATATTAATCGTTTATGTAGAACATGCCTAATAGAAAAATCAGAAGAAGAATTGCGGTCCATTTTCGAAAATTCCATCGATTGTATGTTAAGAGAACTAGCAGATGTTGTAGTAAGCCTCGATAATTTTCTTTTATGAAGTATAATCTCAATAAAAGTGTAAATTTCTTTCAAAGGTGATAGCAAATGATGGATTGCCCAGCTACATGTGTAAAAACTGCGAGCTTCAGCTAGGGTTGGCGCATTCATTCAAACAACAATGTCGCAAAGCAAATGCACAGTTAAAGGAATTACTACTTCCACAATTTAACATAAATGAAAAACCTTATGTTATTAATATAAGCAATGGTGTACCAGAAGAAATCAAATGTGAAGAGCAAATAGCAGCAGATGATATAATATTGCAGAGCCCTAATATTTTAGAACAGGTAACTTGACTTGTACATTAGTACATTAAGCTTTATTTAAATTTAATAGCTTCCAGTGCAAGAAATAAAGCCCAGTTATACTGACTTGGACTTAGCGGATAATTATTCTGATGAAGAATCGAAATCTGAAGATCAACGAGACAATTTAAATGGAGAAAAGATACGATATAAATGTACAGATTGTGGTAAAACATTTAGACTTGAAAGTTGTCTTAAGACACATTCTTTGAAACATGGCAAGAAAATAACATGCAAAATTTGTGGGAAAGAATTTAATCGTGAGTTAAATCACCTTGATATATTTCATATTCATAGTAAAGTATTTTTTCTATCTGTAGTTGTAAAACATTTAAACGCACATCTTAGAACACACACAGACTATAAGCCCTACTATTGCAAAGTGTGTAACAAGGCATTTACAATGTCGAGCAGTTTAACGAAACATATGAGAACACATGGTGGAGAACGGAAGCACTTATGCATGGAATGTGGAAAGAGATTCCATGAACCAGGACACTTGGCCGTAGGTTAATAATACATATGATGGATTATACAAATGAGGAAGAAAATTTTGCAGATTCATATGCGAACTCATACTGGTGAAAAACCCATAATTTGTAGTGTTTGTGGCAAAGGTTTCGCAGACCCACGAGGTTTAGTAGCTCACAACAAAACCCACACAGGAGAGAAAAACTATGAATGCGTTACATGCAGTATGTATCTAATTATTGTTTTGCTAGATCTAAATAGACAATCAATTTTTTTGAAAGGTGAGCCAAAAATCATAGTATTTAAGTGTTAAGGAAAATAAGTTCGATTTCTCACCACAAAAATATTTTGCAATAATTATTTCAAATAATTATCCCGTGAAAAATTATGAAGTAGGTCAATTTTTACCACATAAAGAGAATCGCGCTCATCGTTGACGTTGGTGCCGGACGCGAATGATCACTATAGACTTTTTATTTGCGGTCCGTTTGCCCTATTTTTCCTTTTCTTAGTTGAACAGAACTCGCTAAATTAAATTTATAGCTCCTAGAGGACTATATAAGAAACCACTTTTCATTTCGATTGATATTATCTTCCTAGAAATCGTAATCAACCTTTGAAAATCTCTTCTTAAATTACGTCAAAAGTATGATAGCCAAATTTCATAATTTCTCTCTCAATGTATTATTTATGTAATGTTTTGCTCAATATGATAAGACTACTTAAACTAACTTAAACGCTCGCAATTTATTGATGATAGAAAAGAGATTCGCTCATTCGTTTGCCTTAACCGCCCATAAAAGGATTCATACTGGAGAAAAGCCATACGTTTGTTCGATTTGCGGAGCAGCTTTCGCTACGTCTTCTTACTTGACGATTCATACAAGGACCCACACTCAAGAGCGTCCATATAAATGCGAATCATGTCCTAAGGTAGTAACGTGGTGATAAAAAGTTTGAATTGTGTTTACTAATTGTATACATCTTAGGCGTTTGTCAGCAAATGCGCATTGGTTGCTCACAACATGACCCATACTGGTGAAAAAAGATTTCAGTGCGGTGTATGCGGGAAGAGAACCGGACGAGCGGCTGATTTAGCTATTCACATGCGGTCGCACACTGGTAAGTATCAATAATGAGGCTTTTTTTTAATATACTCTTCCAAAATCTTTTAGGGAAGCTAGTCTAGAATTACTTAAATAAATACTTAAACTAAATAGAAATACCCTCGGTATGTTTTTATATCAGTTATTTTGAACTTTGATCAACATTTGTCCTCTTATTTTCAAATTCTACAAATTCTACTTCACCTCGTATAGCCAATTTGTTAATAAAGTTGAAGCGTTGATTGAATTTCTTTTGCACTCTTTTGCTGTCTGGGCAAAGCTAAGCGCCGTATATGCAAGTCCGCTGACATCAAATTTTCTTAATGAGTCCAGTACATTTCTGCTTCGCCCTTCAGAAGGTGACAATGACAAAGCCATGGAATTCTTTACACATACAATTTACACACAAAATCTACTAAGGTTATGACAAGTTTTAAAAAGCTTATACACCCCGTTGGGCCAATTAAATATATATTAATTCGCTAATTAAAATCTATCCTTTCGTTTATAGGTGAGAGACCATATAGTTGCGACCAGTGCCCGAAGAAATACCATACCTCCAGTAACTTGTCAGCGCATAAAAGGACGCATTTAGGAATAAAGGATCATATATGTTCGATATGTGGCAAGGCTTTCGGGGATTCCAGGACACTAAAGTGCCACACGCGTACGCATACTGGCGAGAAACCTTACATTTGTCACATATGTGGCCGCAGATATACTCAATCGGGTCAATTAGCCGCTCACCGTAAAACACACCGATCTTCAGCCGAGAACGGGGGATAGTTTGCGAAAGACTTTGAAAATAAAAAATAAAGGTGATATATAATTTAACTTATATTTTTTTAAGAATTACTTCAATAAGGTACAAATTTGTTATTATGTTACTTAAAAATGGAATGGCAACTATCCCTATTATTACTTTATTTGAGTTTCTACGTGTAAGGCGTGTTCCAGAAATAACTCGCAATCAGCGTCCATCAAAAGTCTGTCTTTAAAAAAAGAAAGAAATCATTAAACATTAGAGAAAAGAAAAATTAGAGAATAGGCCCGTGTAATGTATATTTGTATTCGAATGCGATGTAGTAGGTTTAGACGGTTCAGCCGGCGGTAGTGACTCTCCATTGCGTTACGTTTGGATAATTGTGGAGTATAGCCGGACTAAGACAACTGAAAAGAAGATACAATTTCCGTCGATTGCCAATTGGTACTTAGGTCACTAATGTACAGGTATTAAAATGAAATGAGTTTGGTTACTTTCATATTGAGGCGATAACATCAAAATGAAAGTAATGACAGCATCAAAATCGTTTGAAATTTAAGAAAGGCGGATTGGTAAATCATCCCTGGACAAAATATAACCGTTTGGGCTATGCAAAAGAAGAAAATAACGCAAAACTGGAGCTCATTTAGTTAATTGAAAAATAATCAAAACTGTAAATGTACATAATCATGGTTATTCGGCAACCAATGTAGAAGCAACTAAAATCATTTACCAAATCAAAAAACTTGCGGAAAGCAACGTGCCAAGGGATAAACTAATAAATTCAACATTGCATCTAATTTATTTCAACAACTATTATTTTGGCAAAAAGTACATGGAGGAGAATATGCTATTTATAAGAATTAGTGCCAACTTTAAGTCCGCAATCAATTTCATGTTATTTTGAATTAGCCACGCTGCAGAAGAGCATTTTCTGCGTACAGAAATACAACGACATCTTTTATATTCAGCAAAATATGTGAAAACCCCTTTGAGTCGGTTGAGTGAATTTTGCTTTATATACGCCAAAAGGTCACTGCTTTAACATTCGTCTCAATAACCGACTTAGATAACGGAATAACGATGTTATCAAATAATTTACTAATAATTACTTGACTGGTTTGGAAACAACTGTATTAACGGAAAAAGTACATCAGGAACAGAACATATTTTATCCAAGCAGCACTTTCTCGCACATTCTCAAGCAGCACATCACTGTCGCATCACCTTTTTAAACTAACAAAAAGTATCACGATGCCGACTAGCGCACATTGACAATCGAGGAATTTTAACGCACAATGATATTTAAACTTTAAATACATAGCCATTATTATTAAAAGATGTTCTTCTGGTGATCATCTGTGGTTTATACGTCATAGAACACCATCTCATATATCATGTGGGTAATTATTTTAAACGTGATATATATCCACGTGAATTAGATGCAATGTTCCTACGTTCATCGTGGTTCCCATGTCGGACTAAATGTCGTAGACACATTTTATGAAGCATGTAATATACAATAAGAGCTTCTCTGACGAACCTTTGATGCCACAGTTCATATACAACGAGAGACCTAAAATTTTGATTTGGCTGGAAATTGGAATCGGCGAATAGAAGCGTGTGGTTCATGCGAATAGTGAACGCTTCCAATATTCTATGTAACTTTTCTCCCCGTTTCACAAAAAAAAACTATCCTTTGCAAGACCAATAACCAATTACGCAAAAGATACTTGTTTTAGAACTAAGTGTTACGTTTATTTATTACAGAACTATCAAATAACAAATAAAATGTATCATATTTATCACATATAATTCAAATGATAAGTTCTTGAGGATAATAAATATCAATGTCTGCTTGCATTTAAGTTTATTAGAATATTAACAAGCGTATGGTGTACTCGGGTTCATAAATAATAATTTGTTATATGTATATATTAAAAATAAAAAATTGTAGTTCTTGTAAAATTACTGAAATCTTTAGATTCTATTCCGTAATAGTGAATTATAACTTATGGATTACGGGTTATCTGGAACACTCTATATAGTTTCTCATACAAATAATCTCATAGATTATGTTACCATGGTAGTCTTTAAATATCAAATATGCTGTAGTTGGCGCTATGCTTACAAATCTTTCCATTATATTAAATACAGGATATGTTATAAGTAGAGCTAGGTATTTTATCTCACTACCTTTATTGGTAATACACAGAAATGAGTGTAATTTATATTTTGAACGATATTTCCGTAAACCAATTCCTTTTAACAAAAGATTTATCATTTTATCATTTTTCTGAACCTTTCTATATATAAATTACGTTCTTTAATCAATGGATTTTATCGAATTTAAAAAACATTTTGTACATTAATATCAGTATTATTTTAATGGCGTAATTTTATTATTCGGTTTACAAAAACAGCCCTTTTAGAACAGTGTTTACATAGGGTAGCGCGAAATTACTGTAATAATTTGACGACCGACACCAATGTTTTGCTTTATGATTACATAATTTATTTGTTGATATTAACAATTGCTTTGGCAATGCATGCAGTTGCGCGGAAACGTTAACATGTTTTTTAGTAGCAGTTTCTGCAGCAGTCATGACGTACAAATTCAAAAACACGCGGAAAATAATGTTAGAGTTTCATGGGTTGCTTTTGAAATAGCGCTAATTGCGCGGTACCCTACGTAAATACTACTTTTACAATATTGTAACATTCCTTAATAAATCTCCACTGATACGAATATAATAACATTAATGTGACTCATGACCTTTCAATAACTTATCTAGCTCTAATTATAAATTCAGTTAACTTTGGAAGTACTTAAGGTAGGGAAGAATGGGCCGCCTAAAAATAATTCCTTTTTTTACTTGTAACTAAAAATGTTATTAATTATTTTAGGTTTTTACTGTTTTCAACAATATTATATTGGAATTGAGAAAATATGCAAATGAAGCACTTATTTTCAAATAAGAGGAGCGTATGTCGATTTCTATTAAACAACCAAGGCTACTCAGCAGAGCATTATGTATTAAGCTTGGCTGGGTTAAAAATAACAAAAGGAACTGCCACGTGCATTATGCGCTAACATCAAATACAGACGAGCGAGAATTTCAAAGTAATTGAGTTTGGCTCTAGTAGCATGCATCTCATGGTGGCTCATTTTCCCTTACTAGTGCTTCAAAATGTTTACAGATGTTATTCTATATTTATAGTTTTTAACTGTATTTTATTAAAATATACCCGAATGATTTTATTTATTTATTCTATTTTTCGTCAAATATTTATGTATCTGGATAAATTGTGCCAACACGAAGAAATATGCGTGCAATAATATACCTACACAAGATGTAATTCAGCTTTGTTGTTTAACAATGTTGAATAAATTATTTATGTATATTAGACAACTGTATTTAATTTGAATACCTCTCTTTTTGGCAAAACAATAAGCTCGCACTTGATTTATTTCCTATTTACAATTGCAACTTAAACGAATGAAGGTTGTCGCGCATTGGACAGCACAACACGGTGCATCCCATCAAAGAACCTTAAGATATAAGACGATGTAAACTAACGAACAACCGCCTACTATTTCGGCGGAACTCTTCAAGATTTGTTCTCTTCTGACGAATGGGACGGATCAAGGCATGGGATGGCAAGGTGACCTGTTGCTCCACGACAATGCACAGCTCCACAAGTCAAGGCATTTAAAACCTACCTTTACAAAATGTAGCTTCATAGAAATTTATTAACCACCTTATAGTCCAGACCTAGTTCCCTATGACTAATATTTGTTTTCAAATCTTAAAAAGAAAAACACTAACGGGAACAACATTTGTGGACTACGACGATCTTACAGGGGCTGTTGAAAGGTATTTTGCAGACAAACCGAACGAATTTTTTTATAATGGAGTGGATATATTATTGAAGCAACATAATACAGCCTATATTGAAAAATACATTTTTATTGCTGTTCTAATATTTTTTAAGGCTAGTCCAGTAAAAGAAACTATTAAATCCTCGGGTAAAAGGAAAAAACTTAACACCAAGCATTATTGTATTATGCGTAAAGATAGTATAAAGTGGCTTTATTTCAATTTAACGATGATACAATTACAGATTACATTAGCTAAAATGTGGAAGAAAACAGCTAAAAAGCTCTAATATACATTTGAAATCTAAGTAAATTAGTAATAAAAAGATCTACTGGTTAGCATGGATAAGAATTATTCATACTTGATACAATTAATTGACTAGGAATGATCTTTCAATACAAAATCATGGTTCTTTTCTGTAGGCATGTAAAAAAAAACTATATTCTAAGACGTAAAATAAGAGGGACAGTGTACTTTATTTAATTAGGCAGTGGAATTATGTTCATATTCACTATGTAATAAATTACGACTACAATGATATAATATAATAAATTACGGGTGGAATCTAGGAGGAAGATTTCTGAATAACACAATATAAACATGAAGTTTACATTCAGATTAGATCTCTATCTTTCATTTAGGTTCTTACCTTTGTGCTTATCAAACTGTGGCAAGTTTTTAGCAACTAAATAAAATTATTACTAAGCTATGGTGAAAAACTATTCAACTGATCTAAGTTCGCAAACAGAAACATTGCAGACGCTTAAAGTTTCATGGTATAAATGTTGACCAAACAATTGAAAACCGTGATTATTATAATATTAATATTAAAAAGGATACTTTATTTATCGACAATAAAATATTTTCCAGCACGACAATGTACCGGCTGTACATCTGGAGTTGTGGCTGGTGAATTCTTGACTTTCTACGACCGCTTTTTATTTCCCACTATTTGATTGCAACTTGATGGGAAAAATTTAGCTCACAAGAAGTTTAAAAAAACACAAGTAGGTGCGCTATGCTGGAATAGGGACGGGACTATTCAAGTAAAACGAGTGTACCAAAATTTCATGTAGGATTGAATAGAAGCGGTGTCAGAAGGCCCGTAAGATGGCGGTACCAAATTCACACGAAGTGTTTGAATTGTTCTTGTTGTAGTTCGAAATAAATTATTATCTGTCATTTTATTAAATAAATATAAACGTAATATCAACCTTTCAATATTATTGCAGATATAAAAATCGCATTCCTCAAATAGAATGAAATACCTATAAAACATGCTTTCAATATGAAAAACGAATAATCGTGCATTTTCGTATTATACGTCAATATAATAAACAGCGGCGGCTGGTGCAGTATGGATAAGGAGCGGCATTCGATTCCCTCGTGTATTTTCGTTACATATCGTGTATATTGCGTTGTATAATGAAAATATACGACGGAAGCGAAGCGTTATAATTAACCTCCCGTTTACGTCACCAACAGCCGCCACTGATAGTAGAGATCATCATTTCTAAATATAATAACTACATTATAACATGACACTTTCGATAAACAACCACGGTAACAACATTATGTTTAAAAAACAAGAACTCCTAATCTCTGTAAATCTTTTAGGATGGGTAACGGCCGCGCTGGCCAAGTATTGACACTTTTAAGGATGGAAGAATCGTTTTGAATCTTTTCTAAGGATACTACATATGGATATATTCTTTGCTCTACCCATTCAGCGATTGTATAATTATCGAAGATCCCGGCCATTGTATCAGCGGCAGATCTAGCTAGTGATATCACGCTGTGATATACCCTCGGAAAATCTGATATTAGCTCGTCAACTCGCAGAGGAAGACTGTAATTGTGCCGAATGTTATATTCTGTCATCCAACCCTTATCGTGGTTTACTAATTTCAAATAATCTGAAACTTCGGTTTCGGTGGTATGCAGACGGAACATTAATCTAAACAACGGACTGCCAGGGAACATACATCTACCTAATTTCTCCCAAAGATGAGGATCACTATCTAAATTAATGAACGGCGAATTTCTAGGAACTGTGCTCTGCGGACAACTCAACGATGCCAAAAACTTCGACTTTAAAGAAGAATTAAAGAACCCATTAGAGACAGCACATAAACTCAACGCCAACGATGGGATACCCGCTGGAAATAATTCGCATAATACAGCGAAGTGATCGTAACGCTGCCAACCGGTCAAAGCAATTCCGGTTATTCCGTGCCTAAACCTCGACGATTGATGTGACATAATTTCTAACCACCTTAAATTGTTCTCTAAATGTCTTCTTGCATCAGGAATGTATAGGGTCTCGCCAAAAGCGCCTTTAAATGCCGATGCGGTCCAAGCGCTTTTAAAAATCGTTGCGTATTTTTCCCAAATTTGAGGCTGTACAAACCGGTATATATCTTCCGCGTAAACCCAAATCATGGGTTCAACAAGGGCACCAAGATTCATCTCCAGCATGGTTTGTTGACTTAAATGTCGTAGCATATCGTCCCAGATGATAATCTTCAATTTTGGATATTTATCGTGAATTAAATTAGCTACGTTGCGTACGTGGCGAAGAAATAGTGTCTCGTGCAGCTCTAAGCGACAAATTTCGCATTCTCCCATCTGATAAACTTCATCGCAACCGATGTGCAGGTAATTAATGTTTGGATGTGCTGATACGACCTGGAAAATGTTATAGATTAATATATCAATGTAATTTTAATAAGCAAAACGGTAAGAAAATATTCAAAAAATAATTCAAGATCACCTGTATTATATTTTTATATTATAGCTTGAATTATGGCGATTTTTAACAATCAATAGAATTATAAAAAAAAGGAAAGGCTCAATTGATTTTCAAGCCAACTAATAACTTTGACTTGATTTGCAGCGAGAATCGTGGGTCCTTCCGTTTTGATCTTTAGTTTTAATTTCAAAGCTACTTTTATTAAATTGAAATTTAATAAATAAAATTTTGAAGGCATACCTGATTTACTATTTCGAGCACAATATCAGTCGAAGCATTTCGACTAGGACACAAAGCTTGAGGACTGCTGGGTACCTCCCTGTATTTAATAAACTCCGCATGTTTTAAAACATACTCAAGATGTCCAAACGTTTGCACTAATGGTATTACTTCAAGGTTTAACTCCTGGGCAATCGTTAATATCTCTTTTATTTGTTCTAAAGTGTATGCATTATGTGCCGGAACAACCTTCAGAATGCCAGTATACGGAAACATATCTTCATATTCTAACAGAGAAATATTTGAATAAGTCACACATAAATGAATTTTATTTCACTCCGCTTACCCAATAAAATGCCTGTAGCCCCCATATTCTTGATCATTGGAAATATTTTCCTGTAAAAGCCAACTTGTAACGGAGCACCTTTCAGATCGAAATGCACAATCCTCTTCTTAGGGATATACGGAGATTCTAAATTCAAGTTAACCAACGGAATACCGAGTAGGTGATCTGTATCGTGGGTAATTTTATTATCCTCTGTAATATCACCTCTTCCTATAATTTTGTAATGGTTAGATAGTTTATGTAGTATACCTTCAATGAGATTATCGGCTTCCGTTCCAGTTTGAGGTTTGTGATCCACAAATTTGATGTTAATTTTGTAATTTTGCTTTAATTGTTCAGCAATTGTTTCGCTTATCCCTTCTTTGGGATGAGGATTCTTGAACTGATATGATTGTGTGTAATGTAATCCATACATTATAAGTGTTAAAACTCCTATGATTACTAAAACTGTTGTCTTCTTTCTCCATGCTGTTAACCCTAGTCTCTGTAGGTAGTTATTCATTGTTTCAGTTATGGCTTACTAATGAACAATCCATTCATTTAATCATATTAACTATAATAGAAGTAAGCCCACATCATTTTAACTCTTACAAGAGTGAATAATCATTGTGAATTACTGAAATCCATCCTATAAGTACACTATTATACAAATCTTTGCTTCATCCTCACTAAAGTACTGAAGTGAAATCACATTTTTCAATTAATCTTGAGCGTTCTTTAGTTAGAATCTTGAATATCCCTTTCACCACTATCCCACTACATATTTAAACACAAAATGCTATAATCAATTACAGATTACAGAAACGAGTAACAGATCGCTTATTTAAAAACGATATACTAACAGCGATTGAAAACGCTGGATAAATGAGATATGCGGAATGTATAAATTACATTCGCGTCATTGTACTTACTTACAATCATTTCGCTCATTTCTAACAAGTGTATAGATGTAGAATGTAGAAGGTTAATTTAAAGAGACGGAAAAATACAGGGACAGCGAGATTTTTCTTAGCACCATGTATGTGCATAGAATGAATTAGGTATAGCCTTTGGTAGCCTTCTTGTAGCACACCTTGACCGATAGATTTTATGAATAGCTATGCAAATGAACTTCATTTACTTTAAAACATTTTCTACATCCCGTAAAATATACTCTATTCATCCCCAATAGAAATGTTTAAATTTCGCGGGCAATTTAAGTTGGTACTTCCGATATAAAAGGGACCATTCCCTACTTTATTTGTCTTACTGCATTTGCCAAGCAAAATTTTCGCCCAATTTTAATTACTGGGTGATAGTAATATACTTGTAAAATACAACGAATAAAACTTATAATGATATAATAAATAATGTTTCTTGAAATACGCAAAAAGTATTCTTTAGAATAATTTTACAAATTGCAATAAATAAAAAATTACTAAAGAGCAATGTAACTTAGCTATACACAGACAATTGTAATTAAAAACTACTTTCTCTGGGATATTTAATACATGGCAAATAGTAAATGTATGCTTGTGCACCTACATAGTCAAGTGGGTAACCTTGACTTCATCTAGCGAGTGTGTAAAATTTATTTTTATAAATTTTTAATTTATTTTTTATGCCCACAATAAATTATCATTTTAATTGCCATACGAAAGTTTAAAAGCATACATATGAATCTGTATTTGCATCTCTAACACAACGAACTGATATATTCAAAAGCCCAATTATTTTACCGTAAAATATTATTTATTTATCAGAATCGGTAAATATGTTTAATGTGGTAATGTTTAAAATTGATTTTTTAAATGAATATCTTCCAAATCCATTTCTGTTCATGTATACAATCGGATGTTAATCACTTAAAAAGTATTATTGTTGCCAATATATCTAATAGAACATTCCCTCTCCCAGGCAAGAAATTATGCAGAGCCAGATCCTGAAGACCATCGCAAACACGTACGTGAGAAACTAGCAACTGCGAGAGGAATTACGGATGCCCACGATCGAGGAGCACCTCCATAAGCTGCCCCGGGGAACCATACATAGGATAGAAGAGTCGTCGAACGCCTTAATGGTGCAACTAGTAGAGCCGCAGGACCGTCCCCCACCGAAAACCGCGGTCTTACCACATAATATAATCCGCTCGTAAGATGACCGCCAGAAAAAAATAAGCTATCCACTGAGACGGAACACCACACAAGCCCGGACAGCGTGGAGTAAGCTGTCCACAAGTGATAAGAGAGGCTAAGGTGCATTGACCCGGCTCTAGTAAGAAGAGCAGATCACAGAAATTATGCATTTACAAATGTTCTTTCATTGTTTTGTATAAACTCCTTTTCTCCAAAAGTGATAGGGAATAGGGGCTGGGGTAATTACATGCTGATTCATACGTGGGCTCTTTAAATGTGATATTTTACTAATGTTGCCAACCAACTTAGTAGCATATCCTTTCTTCCGAATAAGAAATATCTCTTTTTAAAACAAAATTCCTTCAGTTTCCTTTTCATTTTTAAAGGCAATCATTTTAAAATTATATATCTACAAATGTTTCTTCCTTATTTTATGTAAATTCATTTTTTCCAAAAGTGGAATGATATGTGATAATCCCATGTTGATTGGTAAGTCGGTTCTTCAAAAGTGAGCTCTTACTTGTAT
Organism: Oryctes rhinoceros; assembly: GCA_020654165.1. NCBI lineage: Eukaryota > Metazoa > Arthropoda > Insecta > Coleoptera > Scarabaeidae > Oryctes > Oryctes rhinoceros. Next base: position 835,472 of record JAIOKQ010000294.1, on the reverse strand, counting down.
TGCCAGACAACTTAGTAGAATATTCCCTCTCCCAAGCAAGAAATATTCCTTTTTAAATAAAATTCCTCCCGTTTCTTTTTAATTTTTGAATGTATACACTTTAAAATTATGCATCTACAAATGTTTCTTCGTTATTTTATAGGGAATTAAAAAAAAAAGGACGAGTAATTATAGTGAACTGTTAAGAATAATACGTATTATTTAATCGTTCTAAAATAGAACAATAGTGCTCCCTGCTCGAATAACACTGATTACTGTCAACTATCAATATTATCCTATTTGAGAAAATTTCCCGACCATACGTGGACCACAAGTATGAAGAACCAGAAAAGTTAGGACTAAGCTCTTCAAGAAAATCGTTAAAACTCAATTTTATTCAGTATAACAATTTCTAATTTTACGAAGTAAATAATAGACTATCTTCATTAAAAAAAATATTTTTTTCTAATAAAAAAAATCAATTTTTCTCTTTTAACATTCAATAATAGTGTTCGTAACTTACTTAGTTTCTTGTTTTCAAAATTGTCATAAATTTTAGCCAATTTCATTATAAAAGTAGAAAATGTAAAAATAAACTATGCTGGAAGACCTACTCCACCATTTTACATTTTCTCACCATCTCTGAGAAACAAAAAGTAAAAGTCAAGATGAACGGAAAGAGCAATGTGAATCAGTAAAGGTCAACAAAAAGTGTTGTCTGAATTACCCCAGAAATGAAGGACGAAGGTTAAGCACATTTTATTATCATTATTTATTTACGTTTTACCTATCCCGTTGATAACGTTCTCATAGAACCTACCTGAATTTTTTAAATATTTTGTCCTTATTATTTTTTGTATTTGTTAGTTATTAAAAGCCCCAAGGTTAACATTTGTGCACCGCTACTGATATATATTTCTCATAATCCATTGAGAACGTTCAATGATAAAATAGATTTCTTTTCGAAAATTATCCAAGTTCAAGAGACCTCTAATAGATAGCAGCATATTGATGTTATTCTAAACATGGAAAGCAGTCTCGTTATCTCTCTCTAGAATCCCCCAAGTTCAAGTTACATGTTTTAATGACTCAGTAACCGTCTGATTCTTATAGGAGTATGTTCGGGCTCCACTCAATATTTATTTGACATTTCTTTAGCGAATTTGAATATTTTTGAATTAACCGACCAGCAAGTGATCACAGAAAATGACCCCGCAGGCGGATGTAAACATGCAATATACGAAACCACTTCTCAAACAAGAGGCACAAATACAATTGATGAAAAAACAGAAACCGAAAAATAAGGACAAAATTCGTAAAATTAAATGTGTTATTGTTGGTGATAAAGCGGTTGGAAAAACTTCTTTGGCAGTGTCTTACAGTAATGATAGTTTTCCAAGTGTTTACGAACCAACAGCTTACGATAATTATAACGGTAAGTTGGTGATTTTTTTTTAATTTTCATGTACCTATGTAACCTCCATTCAGTTCTAAAATGAACTTCATGCATGCTTCTCTTGGAAACTGGGCCAAATTCAAGTATTAAAGACTTGGTCTTTGGATCCTTTGAAAACGATTCCTTTCGAATCTACGTATGGAATTTGAAGCAAGCATGGTTAATTGTTGTTCAAAAGTATCTATTTTATCGCATTAAACCGTTTAAAGTTTCAAAAAGCGCAACTTATTGTTAGTTTTCGAGATAGTACGAACATTGAGAATACCTTTATAGTTGCGTTAAATTTTGCATTAATTCTGTTGTACGATTTTAGTTAAATAAGTGTCTAAATAATGAGTAATGTTACCAGTCATATTTCTACTTCTATATCGTACGTATATTTTGTATTTCCGAAAATTGAGGCACATTTTTCCAATTTAATTTGTTGTCATATCTACAACTATATTAGATATTGTTTGTTTTTTTTTTTCTAATTTATGAGCACTTGTTTTTATTGAATTAAATAAACATTTTTCACTTCAAATATTTAAACAAGTAGATGTAGAAAAACTTTATAGAAATTGCTTATTAAATAAACATTATATATACATATGTATTATAGTTATAGTGGCTTCAATAGAACTGGATTAATTTGCTAATGTAAACATTATTATCTACAAATGCACGGTAAATAATGTACATATATTCATTATTTCATTTACATCAATGGCATAGCGACAAATTCTAGTTCCCGATGCAGAAATTATTATTAGTCCCTTGCAATTATATAAGATCTTAATAAACTCGTCAATGCAATGTTGCATTTCCATATGTTCGGCCGTGTCGGCTTCAGTGTTCAAAATAGCCAATGCATAAACACAAACGTGTTCCTATGCCATAGAATTACGCACATAATTCTTTGTTAATGTTTGTGCAATTTCTACCAGCCCTCTAATAATTCTGACTTCTATTTCTTCTTTGAAGGTTTTTATAAATGAGTATCAGAAAAACGTTTATATATTTTTCTAATTTTATTGCCTAATCTTTAATCTCCTTTTCTTTTAAAATAATGAGTTACTTATGATTCAAAAACGAAAAATTATTTAATATTCTTTACATTCCTTTAAACTTATTAGTTAACTAAGACAGTATTATTACATTATTACAACGATGATTCTCTGCAAGTACATTAACAACTCTTTGTCTTTCTGTTTTAATGTAAGCTCGAGATCCCTCTGGACATTGGATCCCAAGGCAACACATTGGTTGCATTGGCCTAGTTACGCCTCTGATCTGCATTATCCAAAGAGACAAAAAAATGTGTTTTATTGTTCTGCCTCAAATAGTTGTAATTTTGGTGCTTATCATTTTTGATGAATAAATAACGGCACAAGCGCTCTACGCAAGCACTATACAATGGGAATTATCCTACAATGTAACATTCAACATTTGTTTTATATTTTATTACGTGTATAAAGTATAATTGACGTCATTTTAATGTGTATATGGCAAACATTCAGGGATATGAGTGTTTGTTGAAATACTATTTTTCTGTGAACGAAGCGTTGCGACCAATGACTACCAAATTGTTTGGATTATCAAAATGTTTCGCCCACAGTTTGAGAACTGGTGTTTGAATTAATGTTTGTGGTTTAAGACAGTAGTTAGCTCCCGTATTATCGAATTTGTAAATTATTACTTCACCTACTTTTTATAATGTTTGCATACTTAAGTGACGAGTCAGGCGAAAATGAATAGATATTCCGCTAGGAGGCACGGTTTAAAATTGTATTGCAACATAATAGCTAGGGTAGCTACCCAAAGTTTTTTTTTTAACATTATATATTATATCCCCGTTAAATATTGAGGCAACTTTTTGCCTTAAAATTTAACGTAAGTAGGTTTTATTGTCGTCTGGTTTCGAGAAAATTTTATATTATCTGCCTGGCCGTTTGACGTCGGCAACTTTTCGTCGCAGCATTTTGATAAAAGGTGAAGTTTCGTTTATATTCGGAAGTTTAAGTTAGTTTTATGAAGATTAGCCAAAGATAAATTAGTGAAATTAAAGTGTTTATGACATCAAAGATTCAAAGTACCTCAATCAGGTTGATTAATATCTACGGGAAAGATACGGCGTCATATTTTACGGTAAAGTTTTGGTACTAACAATTTCAATGTAGTACAGAATCAAGTCAAGATAACCTAACATTCGGAAGACCTGTTGAACCACAGAACCACCGACAATATTAAGAAAGTTGAGGAACTCGTCTTAGCAAGTCCAAGAATAAGGGTTTCAATGATTTCTCTTGAAGTGGGGTATTAGAAGTAAGCCTGCAGTAACTACCACTCTGTTCGTGCGCTTCACGAAATTAACAGCGACTAAACGAAGAAACAGACGTCTGTCTAGTCTCTGCTAATTTCGTGGAGCGCAACTCGTTTCTGCAGGCTTGATCAGAAGTTGCAGTTTTAAAAGTCTTACATAAAATTTAGGTATGAATAAGGTTTCAGCACGTTGGCTTCGAAGGTTGCTTACTTATGAACAAAAATTTCTTTCAAAAAAAAGATTTTTTTCGGATAATGAGACGTGGATATATTTTTGGAAGCCATTGACAAAGCAAGAGTTCATGCAACGGGTTCATAACGGATCTTCGCTCTGCTGCTTCGTGATAATGCAAGAGTTCACAAAGCTCATCGAGTGCAAAAAGTAATCAACGACCGTGGTTTTATAGATATATCCATCGTACTAGCAACTATTATCTACGCCCTAAATTAAAACAAAAATCCCAAGTTGTTGGCTAAAATCAAGCATTTTTTTTTCGTTATAGTAATTTTTAGATTAGAATTGAAGTTTCCCATAACAACATTGAATGTCTCTGGAATAACAAATTATCTTAGAATCACTATTCTTACATTTTACGTTTACTTAAACCCTGCACGCACGAAATTTGGTGGTTCCTAACGTTAGTTTGACTGACGCTTAGTAGTGTTGGTACTACGTTACTCAACTGGACTTAGTCAACTAATTAGTTAGAAGTAAAATGTGAAGAGATATTAGGGCCAATATTACGCTAGTTCTACCGGTGAACCCGAATTTGCTCCGAAAATCCATGAGTCCCAGACTTGAATTGCACTAAGAAGAAATATGTAATTAGTTATGATTCGTACGAGAAGAATATTTGTTTTATTATCTTATCGCAACTTCCAAGAATGTTCATACATAAATCGATCCAAACATTATCCAGATTTATTCGGAACAAATACATCGTATAATTTCGCAAAAATATATCTCTTTTTGATATGTTGGTCCGTTGAAATCAGTTATAGTCTATATTCCAGAAAATGAGTAGCTAGTATATATCCTAAATTCGTCAAAATAGAAGTGGTGGTTTAATAAAAGCCAGAAATCCACCGATGTATCCTTTATGTACATGACGTAAAAGATACATTCGTATCAGATGTGTACCAATATTTAAATGAAGTTGACGAGGATATAGGCCTTCAAGCAAACTCTTTAATTATAACCAATGTCCAATACAACAAAATACTTTTATTAATTTTTGGCAATATTTGGATTTTCAATCTAAGCTTATGCGGAGGAAAAATTGTTAAGAATTGCGAATAGAATTTGTTCAAACAGTCCACGCGTACTAGGGTCGTTTGTACTTTATTGGCATAAGTACAAGATGTCGAACTGGGGTAAGAAAGAATCTATTTTCTGAAGTCCCTATTCACTAAGATGCAATGCTCCGATCTAGTAGGAGACAATTCACCATGTAAACTGCGGAGGTGGATAGCTACTTCATGGAATAAATTAATATAATTAACATTTTATTAAGTTAACTCAGCATTAAATTGCGTTTCTTCTTTTCAAAGACAAACCAGATGTTTTAAGTTATTTATGAGAGTAAAAATATAAAACCAGAAGTTGCGCAATTGAAAATTGGCGTTAAAATAATTTTTATTTAATAAAATTATATATACCTCTAATTAAATTTGGTTTTTGTTATCTTATCTGTTTAGGTTGTCTGATGAATATATAATACCTTACCTATCAGTGACTCAAACAGATTTACTACATGATGAGTTGATGAGAATTAGTCTGTCGGAGTGTATAACAGAGGACTTCGTTTTCTGTTATTAATTCACTAAGTACATCACTGTTTACATTTGTGGAGTGTCATATGATAGGTGCTTGTAAATAATGTTTGCACTTTAAGGTCGGCTTAATTTGAAGGTTAATATTACCTTGTGTAGCGTAATTTTTTTATCGGGGCAGTGGTTATCATGGCAACCTATGTATTACTTTGTTAAATACTTTTTTTTTAACTTCCTTTTCAAAACGCAGCGATATTTACTATCTGGGAACCTCTAGTTTATTCGTAGATGTTTTTGCATCCAAAGTTGGCGCTCTTCATACATATCAAAGCTACGAGCCCCTAGTTAATAATTATTGAATTAGACACTGGCTCCAATTAAGAATGCACCGCCCCTATATTGTTGGATTATTTTCTTAAAATTTACAAATATATTTCTGAAGGTCAATTTAAACGATTATTATACGAACAAATCAAAATGAAACTCGTAGGGCACGTTTAGGCGCATCCAAAGGCGCTTAGTTGTGAAACACCGGTTTCACATTTTTAACGAAGCTGTCGGTCGTATGGTCGAAAAGTGCGTATCGGGTTCCGAAACTACCGTAGCCTTTATTGCGATTGCTTTTAATGTCTAAGCATAGTATCTTTTGTTCAATTGCCTTTTAGTTACATGTTTATAAGTAGTACAAACTTTTTACATTGTTACAGACATTTTTTAGTGATGCAATCTTAATTGCGGCCAGTGTATTCGGTGATTAGAATATTTATTTACCAAAAACAAATCAAACCACGTATCATTGCCATTACATTATGGAATGAATTGTTAGAATTCAAATAATTTTAGATATATAAGGAAATAAAAAACACTGCTGAACATGCACAATCTACCGTAAAAAGTTGATGCATGAAAAATCATCCATCCTCTTGTCCAACAGTGACATTTTATCTGAATATATTTACTATTATTTAGAATTTGTGTTTACAATATTTTTAGTAGCCCTAGATACGAATAATCTTTTGTTTCGGTTAATTTTGTGGATTATTAATTATGGGAATTTATATCTATCTAAATAATTATTAACTAGGTGTTGGTGATCCTACGAGAGGTTCAAAATTCAATACTGTATTTCAGACAACAAGAAGTACAATGCGAGACATATGTAAGATTAAAAGTTTAGAAAATAAAGGAGTACTCATAAAATTATTTTCGGCAATAATGGAGATAAGTATATCTTGGTTCGTTTTGGCAGCCACGTGACACAAAGAAAAATCTAATTTTAGTCAAAACATACGTTGTATAGGGATAAATGAAGATAAAAAGGTAATTCTTTGAATGCGCTTTACATGAATGAAATAAAAAAACTATTGATAATAACAAAAATATATTTACGTATACGGCGTGCAATAATATCTAAAAATTCAATTGACATTTTATCTCTTTAATTTTCATACAACAGAAAAAAAATAAGTATCTAAATATACGAAGCATCGTTTTTATATTTCCGGACTAAGCAGTTTTCAATTTTAGTGTAATTTTACATTATATTGTTTTCTTTATCACATATGCCTTGATAACGTATTTGACAATTTACAAATAATTTACCACTTTGCTTTGCGGTATAACAAAATAGACAAACTCAAATATCGAACAGCTATAAAATCGCAATAAAATAGCAAAGCATATTCTAATAAAAGCAATAAAATTTTATTAAAAAAAATTAAACTATTCAAAATAGAGCTATTGGCGACGTCTACCGTTAAAGAGCTTTAAAAAGGCTTCCCAGGAAAAAATTCTCTCACATTTTTGTTTAAGAATATGTAATAACATTGTGAAGTACGTGTTGACCACGAGTAATAATTCTATTCTAGTGCAATATCAGCCATAATTAAATACTTGGATGTATCGTGGGTACGAAGTATAATTACAATAAATCTGAAAATTCTTACAAAAGAATTGCTACGTTCATATTAGAAGTTTGCTATGAATAGAATATTTTCACATGGTTAATTAATAGGTAATAAATTTTAATTGTCTAGGAAATGAAATTCATTTGTTCTTTGTGAAACGTTATTTTTTTCAATGTTCTACGCATACGCATAAAAACAAAACAATAATTTTGTATACCCTTCTTGTGCAGTTTTTAACATATCACCAAAAGTTATGTTTCTAGCTTTCATATGTACGTATGTATGTTTCACGCATGTAACGCTTTTCCACAAAAACAAAATTACATTAAAAATGCATAACTGTACAAGACATCGAAATACTTGCTTTCTTTTCTGTTGATTGCATTTTTACGAACGTATTCTTGAACCGTTAACCTCACATGTTCATTTACTGGCCGTGGAGGAAGGCCATGGCATCGAGCCAGTGGTTGGAGAGGTTAAAATATAATTAAAAATGTAATACATCGGATTGTCTTTGAAACAACTCTGTATTGAAAGTGTAGCTTTTAATGGACTGATGATATTTTTACATATTATATGGAACATTCTGGAGAACTTATATTACATTTGGATTAATGATTCAACAATAACAAGATATCTAAGATATCCTCTTTGTATTCGTATCAAATGAAACTCTCCACCATGTGAATCAAGCAGTATGCACAATATGATGAATGATAGAACTACAATGTTGTCAGAAAAGATTACGATCAAGTTGACAAATCGCAGGCAGATATGTTTAGCTTGTTAAGTTAAACACATTTATTAATAAAATTTTTAAACGTTTCATTGTTGTTTCATTCCATTTCTTCAACATGGTCAGTAATACTGCAAATATTTCAATGTATCTACTGAATAAATTGAATAACTTTTTATTACCACTGAAAAAAGAAAAAAAAAACAAATAAATCAACTTCAATCCCAAACTTTCAGGTATACCAACATGATAAGTACTTTTTGATCGCGTCGATTTCTCTGTATTATTATAGTTTTAATCCTTTGCGATTTAATCCAAATAATCCTTAAAACTACGTGTTTAATTTCATGTATACGTTACAAGTTTATTTTTACTTTTAACAAAAAGTTCTTTCCTTAGAAATGGGATAACTATCTTTATCCCCCTTTGTATGTGAAACGTCAAATTATTGCATAAAAAAGATCTAGTAACGTCAGATTTTTAAACTTTAACTTATTCAACTTGTCAGCACACGTCGATCAGCATTCAAATAGTACTTTGTTTGATCCATTTCTGGGAAATGATACTACAGTTAATCTAAAGCCTAGGGAAGCACCAGAACAATATTTACTTTATTCTTTATATATTTGGAGTCTATTGTACCAAACAACATTGATAATTTGAGTCATTTAAGAAAAATGAAACGCATTTTATTTGGCAAAATTTAATACGCAATTATGGAAAATGTTGACGATGAGAAGGTATACTGTCACATCGAGTTTTAAGGGGATTTATGTTATCTCCAGTTAATGAGCATGATGGCGCCTATTGATCACAGATTTTCACAAAATCTCCACACTCGCCTAAATTATCTTGAAATTCTCGGCTATCTTCAAATATAAACTCTTAATACCGGCGCAGTAAATCTTATTGAAACCCTTGCAACAACGAGAATTACGTCTTAAACTGCGCATTTCAATGAGCTATACCTGTGTGGCTGGTCAGGTACTCATCTTTACTTATTTTTAATATTGTCTATAGTTTGAAAAGCACAAAATAAGTTCATTTCCGTCTAATATTCGCCGTACGATGGGCTCCCTCTACCGTGAAATCTAAGTAGTTTACGGATGCTTGGTTCGAGCAAAGTTATCTTTATTCCACAAGATAAGTGTAGATATGAGTAATAAATAAGGTAATGATTGAACTCACCAGTCTTTTCTGCTGAAACTTTAGGAGTCAATCACACCCTTTCATAAATTATACAGCCGAATAAATAGAAACATTTTTGTTTGAATATGCACTAAACTTCTTGGAGATGCCCAATTATATCTGAGGATATAGAAAGGATTTCTTTCAACTTGTTCTGTTTATTTGATGTAAAGTGCTCACGAAGATAAATGATTTAAATAACCATTAAATTGAGAAAGACACGTTGAAATCAAACATTAAGTTTAATCCTTTTATGCAACAATATGATTAGATTGAGATAGATGATGTCAGGTCATGGACAACGGGAGGGTATTGTCTATTTCACAGTAATAAAGCCACAAAGTCCTCTACTGTAGTTCTTTGAGTCTACGCACTGTCTTGGCAGAGGTTAGGACGTTGCTTAAGATAACCTCGTCCAGCTTTATTCTCTTAATTGACACCAGCGCAGAACATTAGGTTCTTCTGTTTCCTTTTCAGTTTGGCAATCCCTGAATGGTCTTCGGTTAGGTATAAACAGACATAAGTTGAGAAAGATTATCTTAGTGTTCCTGGTATGAAGACTAGACCATCGAACTTTCCATTATTTCTTTTTTAGGATATTGTACCAAAAATTGAAAATTAACTGTATTTCTATTAAACATGATATTGATTGGACGTAATTCCATTTAGTTTGACATTTTAATGCACCCAGTATGAATATGTTCCAGTATATCCCAAGATAGACAAATCAATAGGATGGATAAGTAAAAAATTTGCATATTTAACGTTGAAGATAATGTCACCGTTTTGAGGAGACAAAACTATCAACATCGTACGTATTTCTAGATTGACCTGATTCTTATCTTTTATTATGGCTTCATATTAATATCGTACGATACACATACATAATATTGTATTTTTTATATTCACGTTGTATCCTTGCTATTATTAGACGACACGCGCGGCGTCATTGCGCTTTCCAAAGATTAAGATTAAATTATATAATCATCCCGTCAGTCTATTACTAATACCAAAAACTAACTAGATTGTGCATATACCTCTGATGATTTAATAACAATAGAAGATAAACGATGTTTACCAACACTGAATGGAAAGTTTTGCATTTTTGCAAAGTCGATATTGAAACTAATGATTCGATAATCATATTTTGAGAATCAAAGCTACTTCGAAAGATATGTATGAGTCAACCTGCCGTAGCTTTTAACCAAAGATAATAATGGTTACCTTCAAAAAATACAGGAGTACCAGCTGACTCCCAAGAAGCAGCATTGTCAGATAAGTCTTTTCAGAATAAAGATACATGTAAATTTACTCACTTGATGAACTTATGACGTTGCAAATGATCTGTAACTGATCAGTTTAATACAGTATTGCGGACAGATGCAGATATATCTTTAAAATTCAAGATTCCATTACTGCCTAATTACTGTGGCTGGACCATCGCGTAAATCCAACCAGCTACTCAACAAACAAATTCTACGCAAACTATTCGCTGTTGATCTTCAAATCACCATGCTGGTTGGTGTGGTTCGTAAATAACGAATATCTTTAAAATTGAACAGGATAAGAATGGCACGGGCTTCAAACTCGATAAAACTATTACAGACATTTATTGTGACTATATTTTATATTTACCTAATCCGAAACTCCTTTATTGCCCTAACATTGACGAGGAACCTAAACGGAAAAGAGCCTTTGTTACATTTACCTGGACGTTAGAAAAGGAGATACGCTTCAACGTACACAAGGTCGACGCAAGTTTTCAAATACGAAATCGACATGTAACGGCCTTCTCCCGTATGAAAACCAAACTCGCTTGATAACCCGTACGTTTTCTTACCGATGCAGGTACAACCTCATAACTAGAAAAACTCCATAATAGCAGGGATCTCTATCACACGGCAGGTGTGACCGTACGCATCAATAGCGCTAGAACGAATAAACGAAGCTGGATTATTATTAATTAATTGTATGTGGTAAATGTATCTTGGAAATTCCATAACCTTTTAATTTAGATGATCGTGAAGTCTTTGCCTAAATTATGTTGGAACTAAGAAATGTGCGCACTATACAGTTTGTCTCACATACATATGTACATCACCATAATTTCTAATAAGGCGCTCTCTATCACTAGATATAATTCCGGCTGATTATTGGTTATGGGGTTAACGTATTTCTTTAGTAGATCTATGGTAGTCATGGGGAACTGAAACAATCGATGTCACATGTTATTCTTGAGAATGCTCTTACTAAAGTCGTTCGCAATTTAGAAGGAGGTTCATTTTCGTTGGTTTTTAAAAATAAACCTCCGTTTCTTTACAAGCAATGTTGCTATTTTATTTTTGCAAAATCTAGAAAATCTATATGTTTACAACTATTTCAAAAACGTGGGCAAAACGTCGAGTTTTTATTTTGACAACGACATGACACGATTCAAACCCGGAACACGTTCAGTTTTAACAGACTCTGGCCGTGGAAGCCTGAATTTTGGGAACTTCTTTTTGAATAACCGTATTATGCCTATAAAGTATCCTCGTCTCTATAGTTCGCTTTTAACGCTTCTTAGGTTACACAAAAAATGGATATGTAACACAAACAATCTAATAAATGCCCTTGTATGTGTGAAGTGTGTACCTGAGAGCGATCCACTCCCAATAATATAGTATGCACTGGCATGGCAACCCATAAATATCAACAATATATGACATTCTGACAATATTACCAACATTATCAACATTTCCGTAACAATACTACATATTATTGTTAGACATTTTGACATGCTTAAGAAAGTATATCCGTGAAGAAGGCGTTTACAATTTCAATAGTACTTCAAAAATCAATTAAACCATATACTCTGAATTGACAATAGTTTTGTAGAAGAACTACTTTGCTTTTCCTAAGAAGATATTGCCTGCGGTGGCGTCGTGTATACAATTGAATATTGTTGCAATCAAATTGTCGACAATGTTACTGTTGGTGCTTCTTCAATTTTAGTCACTCGACAACAAATTTAGCAATAATTGCTTGTTAATGATTTCTTGTGGAAACCGTTTGATGGTCGTTTCATTAACACAGCCATTAAAATACCAACAATTTAATACAATCCGGCAATATATAAGAATTATGTACAATATTAGACAATATTTGAATATTGTTGACAATCTCAACAGTGTTGCATTAAATGTTGGATAAATAATTCACAATTCTGACAACACTTACAATGTACATATGTCGGATTGGAAAACGTTCATTTCTTAAGAAATGAAGTCGGCGAGTACAACAAGAACTTACATACAATGACATATACAAATCATCGAAGCATAACTCGTGTTACAGGGTTTATGAACGTAAGTATTGCTTAAATTAATACTTTAAGTTCGTATCTAACCTGATTCTCATTTAATACATCAGCGTTATCTTTGAAGCTTCGTAATTTATCCTGTTTTATGAGAAGTTCCGAGAATAATTTTCTATCTGGTGTAAAAATATCAGCTTATCTTGTGTCTATCTCAAAAAGAAATGATCCCAAGAACGGAATAAAAACCCGAGGCCCTTTTCTTTCAAATTATTACCGCCGCACCGTATAGAAAAGCTGGCCGCCAGTGATGTATTATAATGATCTGAAGAAGAAGACGAAAAAGGATAAAAAACGGTATAGAAAATATACGGTTGAATTTACAAGTAAAACAAAACCTCGACAGGAGAATAATTAGAATTTCTAAACTTAGTTAAGTACACTTTTATTAAGTAAAAGCTAATGATTAAGCGATTTAGCCGCCGTGGTGTACTATGCTATTATGGTAAAGAGTAAGAAGTTGCACGGTGGCAACCTGATTTAGTATGTAATACCGTCTGTGTAATATGAAACTTTCTCAACTTCTACAACAATTACTTAATGAACGTTGTTAAATTGAGCTTAAATACAAATCGAGTAAAAATTCGGCTCGAGAAACGTTGGATGTTGAATAGAATAAATCACTTAATTTTGTTTTATATTTACAAATGTCCTTTTTATATTGATTGTTATTAACATCTTTTCAAACGCAACAAACAATGTAAATAATATAAGAATAATGCTTGCCCTAGAAATAATATTTTTAAAAAGTTAAATGTGTTTGTTTCAAACTTTAAATATAGACAACTGGTTGTAGATATAAAAATTGAAACGTGAAACTAATGGCTGTCGCTAGAGGCGCTAATATATCGATTTAAAATCGAATCAAATAAGCATTATTTTTCGAGTTGGTTTTAGTAGTATCTGATATTCTTAATGACCGCGATAACATTTGTTATTTTAACTTTTTTGTCAGGTTTTCCGTTTGAAACACATTTTACTTTGGTACATTAGCTTCCCCGATCGTTAATAACACCATCTTCTTGGTTTCCGGATTGGAATCGCTTAATTTTCGCAGCTTCTGCCAACGTTTCGTCCGTACTCTCACGAGACATCTTCAAGGCTGTTAGATAGGGCTTGTTTCAGATTTTTGGAGTAGAGAAGTTGAGAGAAGAACTGCTAGGAGATTTAGTCATCTTCATCATTTAATTGTTGGGATGTTTGAAGATTTCTTTATATTTTTGTATCCTAGCCGTATCGTTATTACGCAACCCCCACAATTCCAAGAAAAAATCTCGTGTTATTCGGAGAAATTTATAACCAGCATGCATACGTCCAATTAACACCTAAGAGCGTATTGATGTAACAGAAAGCATATGTCAAAAAGTTTCTATTGAAGCCCATTCACAGGAACTAACAGAGTAAGTCTTAGTGTTATTGGAACTTTCTAAAAAGAAAGATTATGAAGATATTAGTACCAACGATGTTTCTGAGGAAAAGAGTCTAACGATAGAGCATATGGACGAGGTAGACGCCATATTTACTGAAAACGATCCAGACTGTGACAGAAGCAATAAAGTTGTGAGAGTTTTTTTCAGAAAACGTTACTTGTTACACATTATAAACAAATATACATTGAAAGGAAGAACATGATATTGAATATGTATACATTTTAATACGTTTTATGTTGTTAAACTTTATTATTAAGTATATATTCATTAAATAAAAAATAATAATAATAACTGTTACATGTATTAACTATCAATTAAATATTTCTTCTCATTAAGTACGCGTCCCTCTTTTTTTTTTAATTTTACATTAAATTCTATCTCGACTTGTGTCGTTTCGATCTGCTTCGTCTTATTGCGGAACATATCTACGACCCAAGGTGAGGCTCTAGCGTAGTTAGACCTGAAGAACATTGTCACCTTTATAGGAGTTATCTGTATGATTTATATTTCATTGATTTGAATTTATATCTATACAGTGTGTTAGAAAAGATTACATAATGCTTGTCAAGAAAAAAACGTTATTATACACGTCGATGGCTTCCTTCATTGATACGTATTTTTTACACCTGCAATTGATATCTGCTATATTACGTTTTAAATTAAACGTCTCGAAATGAAAAATGTATTCGCCACGGTTCAGAATATATACTTACAATCCATTCACGGGTCTGTAATGCTTTGATGGTATGATATAACGCGAAAAAAAATAGTAGATACCATATTTTGTCGAGTTGGAAAGAACTTCCATCACAAGTTTTAACGTAGATATTACGTATATGTGTAAAGGATCCTATATTGCAGCATCATCCCAAGTATCAACACGAAAGTTCAGTATAGGCCGGCGGATTCTACGAGAAATATCGACGGTAATCTGTTATTTCCCTGATGCTCCTCGAAATTCGAATCTTCGTGCGCGCTGAAATATTCTCCCGCGCGTAAACACGCAGAGAACCTTCGGAATTGGTGAGGATTGAATAAAAGCATTAGCAGTCTTTAAAATCAATCAAATGTAGGCTATGGAGTCGTTTGTTTTACGACGCGTTTGTTGGGAGCCGTTCGTGTGGTTTCAGTTAAAATTTAATCCTATCCAGCAACGTAGGGCTTCTTGATAATATCGTTTTACCGCGCGCGTGTGGTATTTGTGAAAATCGTCTTCCATGAACATTTGCTATCCTCCCCTCCAAAAGGAAATCGAGAGTAAAATCGTAATCTTGCTAGTTTTGTCCGAAATCGCGGACAATCTACTAAACAAACATTGTTCGTTGATCAACAAATAGAAAGGAAAAAAACTCGTCTCAAATAAACAACGACAACGTCATTTTCAACATTTCTAAATTTAAATATTCGATTCAAAAATTATGTATTGGTTAGGGATTATGATAGGATCACGGTTAAATGATATATTCATTTAATTTAAAAAATAAAAATAATTAAAAAAATGTATATATAAAACTTGTAGCTTCAAGATTTCATCTACATCTCGCACACATATAATTTGTTTAATTCATCTCTTAATCATTTTTCAATTCACAAAGAAACAAGTAGATTAGATAGATATTCTATTCAAATACAAAGAAACCCCCAGTATTTATTTCACCTTGCTATCAAGCTGGTTACTTCGATAAATACTTGGCCTTGGCTCGAAAAACTTGACAAAAACTTGTCAAAGGTTATTTTTACGAAAGATATTATTATTATATCAATTTTAGTAACGCCTTCTTTTGCAGAGACCAGATAATTATCGAACTCATCCCCTATTGCTTTTCTTGATAAGTATTAGCAACTTTCACTATTTGAAACTTTACCAGTTGCAAAATTCTCAGCTTTCGGCTTAGGTAAAGATTAAATTAATAGATACAGTTATGTGTTGTGAATATATTAGAAATAGCGATACGAAGTAGAAAAGAGATGTATGTAGGTATTACAGATGAGCATAATTCATAATTCAATCTATTTACAACATTTCTAACATCCGTAATTATTCAGAGTGCTATAAATAGAAATAGTATCGCAGTGACAATTACTATGCAAATACTTTTTACTCATTGTACGATTTGCTTTGTTCTGATTATTTTTTTTTAACGAATAATTTCTTAGGGATATGCACTTTACATGGCAATCTATTTCTCAGAAAACGTTATGTAAGTAATCTAATACTCGTTTGATTAATTAGTGCTTTGCTAATTTACCTTTGCACATTTAGCGCGTCTTTATGAACTTAATGAATCTGTTAATAGTTAGAATTATCTTAGTATTTAAAACTATGTAAAGTATCAATTCTAAAAATTTGTTAGTTAGGCCAATATAAAGTACTGTTAATTCTGTATGTCTTCTAGATGTAAATGCAACAATAGCTAAACTTCATGGTAATTATCAACAACGAATAAAACATACTCTTTAGACCACAATTATTCATTAATACAATGTTTATCCGCACGCAGAGGGCTATTGTTTATTCTTCGAACAAGAATAACAGGTCGCGCATATCCAAATGGCATAGCATATCACGACGGCACGTACATATATATAAAAAAAAATCCAATACGGTATATTGTGCACAAAACGTTAATTCACACACAGAGGTAGCCAATCTCATAATAATTATTCTTCTCGGAAACCTGAATCTGCATACAATGTCCCTTGCAATTGATCGAAGTAACATCAAATGTGCATGATCTGCATAAATTTAGTTCTCGGCGTAATACGAAGAACTTACGGTAACCGGCCGAACTATTATCTAGCGTTGTAAAGAGGAATGTGCGGTGGCATTCCAAAATTTGACAGTCGTTTATAGGAAGGATACCTTTTAACATTCACCATCAACAATTATAGACTTTTCAATGCGTTCAATCCAATTCTCGAAACATTTTTACCGTTCTAAAGGTGGTATCTCAAAAAGTTGGTTATTGAAGGCTTCAACAGTTTCACGACGTGGTTTGACATTCGCAAAGAACAAAATCTCGTTAGGCAATAAATCAGGTGAATCTGAGCAACGACATATTAATTCGATGATTATTTTATTTGTTCTTCCATTTTAAGGATGATAGGGTGTTGTCGATTGTTTTTCCTGATTTCATCGACTGTAATGCTTAGTACCACGTGGTAGACAAACACGAAACAATTAAAAAGATGCCTTTTGTAAAATTTGCATGTCTTCAATATTTCACAAAAGGAAATCGCTACTTGATCAACATAAACTTTAAAAATAACAACATAACATAACAAAAAACAACAAAGATTAAGTTTTAACAAATACAAAATACTACGCTTTAAAAGAATTCATTATCTTGTTCTTGAATATGCCTTTCAATCTTTGTGTTAATAATCGACGGCATCATTGTCTGAATTATTACGAAATCTATTAGCAGACTCCATAATTTTGGTCTTCGCTAGTTATTTCTACAGCATGCACTCCATTTTTCATAAGTCTTCAAAATAAAAAATCGATCAGGACAACGAGCTGTCCATTGTATAGATCCCCCACGACGAATCCGCCTGTTTCCAAACTATCTCTACAAATCTGCTCCCTAGAGGAACAAGATTAATTACAGAAAATTTGGCTTTGATTTTCGAAGGTCGAGTTCGAAGGATTAGCGAAAACGGTCTTCTCTGAGAACTACTCTAACTAATTGAAGCTTAGTCTTCCGTACAGATGAACTCCTATTTTCTGGTGTTTAGTATCGGATTATTCTCTACTATCTGCAAAAGAGCCTCTTTGGTTGCTTCTTTTCTTTCTTTTCTTTGCTTCTTTTTTGAAGTAATCATCTCTGAAACACCTATGCATGTCAAGACATGTTGTAACATTAAGAACACGTCTCACTGGATATCTCTCTTAAACGCCTTGAGCTTCGGAAGAATTTGATGGAGGTTGGGAGTAACACAAGAACAGGACAAACTTGAATAAATTATTGCAATATGCCCAATAACATCATGGCCAACTACAGATAAACATTTTTTTCAAAGCGTTAGAAATCTGATAATCCTCGACACGAAAATACATTAATTTTAGTTCAATTATATTTTCACGCTCCGAAAAAATTAAAAAAAAAAACAGAATTTTCTGAAAAATGTAAAATCCTGTATATTGAAAACAAAAGGCTTACGGATATTAGTTTATAAGACCTTTGTTTATTGTTTTATGGTCTTCTATCGCGTGGTATGTACTATGCATTGCCATTTTTTTCAATGCAACGTCACGCGATATAAACTTCTAAATAGAGGATTATCAAGAAACAATTGTTATAAATACTCTAGATTGTGACGATAATCAATTATGTAGAACGGTATTCTAAACAAACAAAATATTGTGGCCTATTTACATTTCTCAGGCAATTATGTGTAATTACATATATCCAATGAAATCAATATTTATATAAAATATCTATTTCAATTTGAGTAAAATATTTATTTATGATTGTCAAATACAACTACAAATATGATTTAAATATACATACATAGACATTTATTAAACATATACGTTTTGTGTGGCTATATATGAGATTTTCAAAGTTTCCGTTTTGTATTGTCAAACAATTACAGTTAATTAGCCGTATTCGCACCAAAAATCACTGTTTTTCAAGGACTCGCTTCGATGATCCGCTGTGGATGAACGGATAATTTGCTCAGCTAGAGCTCTAAACTCACCGCTTCATTCAAATCCAGCGATAACAACAATTGCTAATTGCTTACAACTTTCAAATGTAACTATCGATGAGAAGTGATAATCGTTGAATAACTATGTGTTACACGGTAATACGTTCTTTAAACGGGAATATGCAATTTCAAGTGAAAGCGCGAACGACTACTGCCTATATGAATTAGAAACATACAAAATATTTTCACTCGTTGTAACCTGCGAGTATTGAGTATTTATGTTTACGTGTGGCGATTCCCTGTTTTCTCAGAAAGTAATTAGAGGGAACTAGTTATTCTGACGATTTTTTAATATGACATCTAAATGGTGTACTTATAAGAACTATTAATATGTCATTATAGGCGCTTGGCTATGACGACATTTATTTTTATCAACAGCGGACAATTTCGACATTTCCAAAATATATTCGCTCCATCACCTCAACCAACTCTTTTAAATAGCTGAATCTGGGTTTTACGTCGAATTCAGCTACGAATTGGCTAAACCAATAACACAATTGATACCTCTTCTGAAAGAGGTTCTTTCCCTAAGTCTTTCCATTAGACCTATCTTCGAAAAAGGAGATGGGAACTTTTCATCAAATTACGCGATTTCTTTCTTTTACCAAGTTATTTTAATGCGTAATGCTTCACAAAACGAAGGTTTTCATTAACAAACACAATTTACTCTCTCAATCCCAACACGGGTATAGAACTGATAAATCCTCTATTACAGCGTTGTTACATGTTCATCAAAATATCCTGAAAAATATCGATCGCAAATTATATCCACTAAGCATCATCTGCGATTTCACAAAAGCTTCCGATTGGCTAAAGCCTCAATAAATTGAGGTGTTTGAGGTTTGGAGCCGAGATTGGTAACTAGATCAGTTCCCATCAGTTTCAGGAAGAATGCAATTTGTTGAAATATCATCATCGTCGCGATAGAAAAAAAAATGTAATTTATTTCTATATTCCTGGTATAAAAGCGGTTCCATAAACACTAAATCAAATAGATTCATCCGCCAAGTAAAATATGCTTTTTCATGTTACGATGAAGAGACGCTATACTTCTATGTTCAATCTGCGCCAAGTCTGCTTTTATAAAATGTGCGCCCTGTAATGATGTTTCCGTTTTCAACATTTCTTTGATAGTTTTTATTACCGCGAGTTAGAACATACACATTACATATGCAGCGTATCGTTGCATTACATCTCTTTCAGAATACATTAATTCTGCAACTCTACTTGATTTTTGTGATTTTCTCTACGCTTACTTACTTTTGTTTTTGATTTACTTACTTTTGAAACAAAGGTAAAAACAAAAAACTAACATAAATTGGTACTCTTTTGTCGAAAGTACTCTTTTGTTTTGTAAAAGCATATTAGGAACATATTAAGTCGTTTGTAGAATTTAATGATTATATATCTCGAATTTTTATATCACCTGTGCGTACATTTTGTCCTTTTCCGTCCAACGCTCCCTCCGGAAAGAAGTGGAAGAGGGATAGCGGTAGGGGTGACAAAATCTACTCCGGGCTAGTTTGATAGGCCTTTATTTTTTTTATCATAATAATGGTGCAAATTGCAAGAATCCCAAAAAATATAGATGCATATACGAAATGTGTATCAAAGTAGTAATTTTGAGATAACAATGCGTAAACATGAAACGAAACTTGCAGAAAGTATACAATGTTACAAACCCACGAAGCAATTTAAATTTTCAATAATCAAGTCGTCAGCATGTCACAACCATATTCGTGCACAAACACGCCCGTCTACGTATATCATGTCCGAAGATTTAAATTAATTTAAATGAACGGAAAGGCAAGTGAAAAAAGAAGAGACCGAAACATCTCACGTCTTCTTTTTTAATTTGTTCCTCGCAGCCGCAGCTAACAACGTGAAAGTGACAGTTGTTGCGTTGCAGTCATCAAGGTCTGCCTTCTTATCGTGATGGAAACAATCGTTTAAGTTTCGCGGCTTTTCTCGCTTTCGTAAGTGCGCTGTTACGACAAGGGAAATGTATATCAGTCTGTCATCCGTATAAAAAAAATTAAATCCGGAGTCGTGATTTGAGGTTTAAATCACGCGAAGAGGACGGATTTATGTACTTCTCAGCAAGACGCCGAGAGATTTACAAGCAAAATCTCGTGGAATAAACATAATACATTTATATATTTTATGCCTCGATCTAATTCAAATTTAAGTATCTGTAAATGTTATTGTTTAGAGATAATAATAGATATGACTGCTTGATTACGTTACATTGTTTTTAATCGATTTACGTACAGAAATTAATAACCTTCTGTTTTATTTCTCTCGTTCGAGTTGCTGATATCATTACATTGATTTTACAGTATAGAAGGGTTCGAAAATATAGTTTCATAGATATTATATCAAACGATCTATATCGGATATGTATCCGATATATCATTTTGAGATATCTAATATGCTTTATATACAAAAAAAATCGTACGAAGATAATTTCAATAACGTTACGGGAATGATTTTGAATTGAAAACTTGCGTCATTGTAGAAAACTGCGCCAGCATTAAAAGGTAATTTTGCCTTACTTCTCCAAATTTACCGAATGTTCCAGGGTTGAACACACACTTACCAGCGCAGGTATGTAATATTCAAATGAGCGGCCAATGCTCTCTGTAATTGCCGAAAGCTGTTAGAGGTGAGAAAACATGGAACGGTTATTGTTATTTCGTTTACTTGTTTTTTCGCCCGTTATAATTATAAGGAGGCTGTCTAAATTGTGGTAGTTTAATTGTAAAATGTTTTAATTATTCAAATAATTGTTGCAATTTTCGTAATGTAACAGTAAACAACACATAAGTATCGACAACCTTTGCACCGCATAAGTTTAATTTATTATATAGTAATATAATAATTAATCCGGTACGGCCGTTTCGAGGACACGAATGGTCCTCATCATCAACCGGTGACCGAATGCCATTCGATTGTGTACGAAGAGACGGTGGAATCAACTACTTATTACATGTCCTAAGGCGTCATCACACATCAAATCTAGCTTCCCAACATTATCTCATGTAACAATTCGAAAAACTTGACCTTTTGCTTTCGTAGATCAGCAAACTAAAAGATGTTATTCTATAAAAAAATTCTATAAATTGGTCGTAAAAGGACCGATTTCGAAAATGTTCTAAAAAAAGTTTAAATCCGTTTAAGAAAGAAGCACAAATACGTTTCTAATTTATGCAACACTCCACAGATACAGAGAACTCATTATAGTTGGCCTGATGATGAGTAATTAGCTCGAAACCGGTTGCCATGTGATTTTAAACAGAGTTTGTGAGAAGAGGACCTTCAAACATTTCCATTTTGACACAATTGCTGACACCGACTGACACAATCTACTATCTATTCAAAGATACAATGTTGCGCTAGTTAAGCAGTTTTTAGAAGCTTGATATTCCTTTAATCCACTTAGTTGTGGACTTTTCCTTTCACATTTTCCATGTTATTTTAATTTACCGACTATGATCCGAATGCGAATTAAATGATACGAAAAGTTGGGAGAATTAATTAATAACGCCTAAGAAATAGAAAAAAATATATAAACGCTAATCGTTTCATATTTTACACCCACCTAATGATTGAATCCAAATATTAAATATGACTGCTGCATTAGCCGTATTCTTCGAGAGCAAGTGTATTCCCTAAACTCTTATATCAATCAATGTCAATAATAAACAAATTCATTTATAATGTTAGAGATGACTACTCCATCAATAAATATGACCTCCTACTATCGAAAAGATATAGACCCTCCCAAAATAGAACCTTTCTTCCAGCCTGTAATATTCGAAATTAAAGTACATCTCGAATATGACTAATGAAGGCCACACAGAAATATATTAGATGCGTATCGTTCAGCCGTACATGCACAACAATATAAATGAACAATAATTGATTACATTTAGGAAATCATCGATAAATGGTTATTTTATTTTGTGATTTCTAAGAGTAATAGTTCGTGCATTTAGATATTTATTTAGCTTAGCTCTATGGAATAGATTATAGTTGTAGTAAAGGCTGATATTAAGAGTTGGACGTGAAAATGTAAATACCCAAAGATATTGTTTCTTTTAAAGGATTTATTTAAATTTAACCTCGCTACCAATCGTTTCCTACAGACCAGTTGCCTGAAATGATCCTAACATTTTAGTCCAAAACTATATATAAACCAACTCCGTCTGGAACACTAAATTTGTAAATTGTTAACGTTTTACACTTTTTAAAATAGTGTGTATCGTGGTTGAAACTTTCGAAAGTAACTTTAAACGCATATGACAGAATATTGTCGAGCAACGACACAGATTGCCACTTTTCAAACTACCTTCGTAAAACAAATTTTCATTATTTAACTTTAGTAACATAGAAACCATTGGGTAAAGAATAATTGAAGGCTTTGGTAAGCGAGTTATTATATTTTACTATCATACCACAAACATTTCAATTTATGTAATATGATGGTAGGTGATTGGCATTAATGCGACAACATAACATATTAGATACTTAAATTTCTGAATTTTTACTTATGTAATCTTATTTATTTTAATTCAAATTGAAAACAAAGATAATTGTAAGTAGGGCGATATATTTCAATGTTTTTTTTTTAATTTCATCTTTGTGTTCATAATTATTCCAGATACAAGACTCGCAAATAGTACTTGGATCATCAATCTGATAAGTAGAGATGACAAAGGCGGGTGGAATTATTCCTTTTCTGCAGGGACTAAATAGACTCGTGTCTATTCGCCTCATGAGAATGGATCCGTGTTGCCTACCGCTGTTCCCGAGAGTCGACAAAACACGAGTCTCTCTAGTTTCTGCAAAAAAAAACTTGTAATCTCACCCGCCTTTATCCTCTCCACTGATAAGGTAATTTTAATTGTAGACCTTTTAGCATTTAGATAAAAGAGATTTTTTGATAAATTACAGAGTTGATACCAAGATTTATGACGGAAATGCATTTGACGCATTTAAAATGAAGTGAGTGATATTTTAATCGAATCATTAACAAGTATTACTGTAAGGTCAAGATTTGAATGTGTTTTATCTTCAGTTGTTTAGTATTTTTTTCTAAGCGTAGTTCCAGTTAATTTCTAATTACGACAATCCTTGTCTACAACATCAGCAGAAATTGTCCGAATCAATGAATCATCAAAATTAATCACTGAAACGGAAAATATCGCAAGATTTCCTGGTGAGGATAATTATTCGCACCGATTCATATTTACTTCTCTCTTTGTCAAAAGATGTCAGTTCTAGCTTTTGTAATTTCCATCAATAGCGAAAAATATGTTTCATAGTTGATAATTTCGTATCGACTTCGGTATATAGCTTACACGTAAGGTGCACATTTTATTATTCTTTTCTTAATATAATGATCGAAAAGGTTTGAAAGTAGTGAAAGTGTTCAAATATAAGCTATACACCAACATTTTTTTTTAAGATACACTTTCTACTTTATGGTGCATAAAAAATCTCGAATGAAACTTGTTTCGTGCGCAAAATAATTCTGCTTCATTATATTATCATTTACTTTAACCTTTGTAATTCCTAGGCCAGAGACACGTATTAAATACCAGATGGGGTACAAATGTATACCAAGGAATAACACTGAAGATAACTCGTTAATTATATAACAACTTATATCTTTTTAAACATTAATATATTAAAATAAAATTGAATAAAAGAGATATTTTAAAACATAAAAAAAATTAATGCCAGGGCTGTAATTGTATTTCGCGCTCGTTTATAAAGGATAAGAAAGAATGTTAAAATTCTAATATATGAAATTCTGTAAAAAAAAGGAGGAACTATAGTCAATATTTATTGCAACTGTACCTTTTATATCTCTCGATAATGAGTCAAGTGATCCAAATTTAGTCAAGTGGACCAAATTGAATAAAGATACCTTGCACAGAAACCAATAACGATGGAAAAGAGGACAGCACTGAAATGGATTGCTGTATTATCGCCGATACTATTAAACACTATTAAAATTGAAGATATCTTCAAAAAATTGATAGCTAAGGACATCTTTAGCTGTAATGAAAGATGAAACGGTCACCGAGTAGTTCGTTTTACTAACTCGCCTCTTTTATCGAGTGTTACAGCTATACGCACCCTAATGAATACTGAATTAAAGAATTAAGCTCAAACTATTTTTTATCGAAATTACATAAAATGTTTTCAAACATCTCTACTATAGTTGATATCAAAATTGAAATTACTTCAAGAACCATGAGCATGAACAAATCAGAAGATCATAAGATATCATGTGAAGATTATTATCCGGTGTAAATTATGCAAACCGAAAGATCAATCAAAGTTCGATTCAAATACGGAATAACCTACGTGCAGAGATATATTGGTAACCCAAATATAAGATAAGAATACCCAAAGAGGATCTAATTGTTTGTTACATCCTATAACCAAGGATAAGCATCACTAATTATTACATTACAGGCCCAACAGATTTCTGTTACTTGTATCTTTGAGCGACAAATCATCCATGATTAAAACTCAGTCTTACTATCTGAAAATAAACAACATTTTTTTCATGATTAACTTGTCATAGCAACGCAAGGAGTCCGTGTAACAAATGAAAATCTACAAAAAGGCTATGTGCGGTACATTGCCGGACATATTTCTAGCGGTTGGTGGTCTACCTTAAATTATTGTCTGGTACGCGTCTATGTGCTACCTTCTCTCAGTAGGAAAATTACTCATCGCGTACAGATGCCTCTTTTCTGCCAACTCAATATCTACATATCTCTCGATAAATTATTGATAACAATATGCGCAAATAAAACTGTAATACTGAACTCAAATTCTTTTGCTTTATCATTCTGTTCTCGGAATTAACCTAATAAAAATAATTCACTTTAAATAACATTTTTTCAAGTGCATTACAGAAATAATCGCGTACTTGACGTATATGCGAAGGACGTTTTAATTCTAATCAGCTTCGTGTTGTGCATATGTGATGTAAAATTGTAGATAAATTGTAGAAAGAGATAATTAAAATTTGAAAGTGCATAATGTAATCATAGATGGTTCTTTTTTCTAGATGTAGATTGATTTATTATAATTTAGACCAAGAATTAGTTAATTATTAAAGACGGCACATACTGAAGAGTGTAACTTTTCCGAATACGTAATATTTGTAAAAGATATTTATTAAGTCCTGATAATTAGTATTAATTACTTATGATTGTGGGTTATCGTTGCTAATGGTTTAATTGGAAGCTATTATAAAATTATTTGAATCAAAATTGATGAAAAACGTGACACAGTCAGCTTTCCCTTTTATATAAAATTTTAATTAGAATTTTGGGTACGTAAGTCTATCATTTTCTAAAATAGGTTATGTTAACTGCATATTGATCAAATACATAGGTTGTTTGTTACGTATTGATACTAGGTGTACCTAGTTATTATTTTCAGTATTCTTTTTTCTTGTTGTAGGTAAGATTTTTGAAGTTCTAGAAGACTTGAATTACGGGTATGTATACAAACTCTTGCATCAATTTGAGGTAACACTGTTTTACAAGACTACGTAATGCATGATCCATCAATGTTAGTGTTCTTTACGCTTATACCCTAATTAAAATATTATTGCCTGATTAATTGCCATGCATTTTGGTGAAATTATGTACATTGCAGTTTGGTGTTCGATACTTTCACAAGGCAACAACTTTTTTCGATAAAAAGAAAACTTGTTTCCATATAGTTCTAGTATACCGTAAAACTACTTGTGTTCATATGGCATACAAATATTTTGATATCTTGACATGACATTCCTGGATAACGTTTTCAAAATAACCATATAACCTGGATCGAATTTATATACGCACGGTAGATTAAAACGAAGATTAAATAATTGCAATGCGAAGGAAATATCTCGGATTAAGGCCTATAAGGCCCATAATAATACCAGTTTGCTAAAAATTTATAGATATAAATTCTTAGTGCAATTAATGCTGTAGGGCTTTTTAATAAACTTTCATTAATAAATAAAGAAGACGTAAAGACCATGTTTATTTATTATTCAATATCGCTAATTTGTATCTTTTTCATTGATTGATTCCGTCTTAAATATCTCAAACTTACTCTGGCGAATATTACTATTTGTGGTATATGAAAACTTGCCCAACGTTTATAAAACGATTTCTATATTATCTAACGTGCAAGGGCTTTCAAGATTATCCTATAGTCTATAATATTAGTTCCTTAATGGCGTCAGAGTATTCGATAGTAAGAACCAAGTCAGTGTTACTTTTTAGATCTCGATAAAGCGGGTGCGTATAGACTATGAAATATTGTTATTTGTGCAATAATAGCGGTCTTAGATCTTCAATTATAATATTCAATCAATTCAATCTCAGCTTCATTTTTTTGTAATAGTACAATGGCCTCTCTGTTGTAATGTGTATAATCTCAATGCTGGCGTTCCTCAAGGTCCTAATCTTGGACCTTTACTCTCGTTAATCTTTGTTAATGGAAATAAAAAAAAAATGCTTGCCATGCTTTAATGTTTACCGATAAAAGAATGCATCAAGTCGCTTGGCTCAAGTCTACTTGTCGTGCTTAACTCGAGTTATTTTTCATTTAAGAGTTATTCAAATCGGCCTGGAATAGAAAACGCATCTTACTACGCATTAATTTGTATTAAGTACGCTTGTATATTATTATCTTCATTGATCAGGAATGCCGTCGATTGCGTGAAATATTACTTTATATCGAAAGCATTGTTACTCTCAAATAATAATTTCATTTAAGTAGAAATTAACATTATATTAACAATCTTGCTAAGGTGCGGTTTTAATGATTGAAGCTGATAATATGGAATTACCGGGTGTGCGTATTTTTTCAAGTTTCCAACTTAGTCGTTAAAATTGTGACACAGTAATACTTCCCGCCCGCTTGTAAAAGAGGAATAGTAGGTTCATCCGTATGATGTACAACCTTGAACTACTATCTTTAATTAAAAAGTCTCACAGAAATGTAACCCTTTTCTGAATCTTTTATCTCTCAGGCTGACACACGCACTATTTCTCCACTGTCTTAAGCTTGGCATAAATTTCTCGTTATATACCGTTTCTCCGTTAATTTAAGCGCTGTATAATGTAAAGCCGGTTTCGTGCTAACATTACTAGAGGTATAAACAATTGTGTATATCTCCGATGTGAACTTGCTTCGGTCTCTCGGAGAGAAAGGTTGAACGTATTCTCCGTAAAATTGTGTAGAACCGGCTATCCAGCTGTCTGTCTCTACGTATAGCCTACCTGACTAACACAGAGCATCTTTTATCCTCTTCTGCTTCACCTTCTTATTTGCTGCTCGCATCCATGCAATGCATTTATAAACCACTTTTAAAACACTCACCTTATTACACATCTACAATACTTAAAACGTTCTCTTTACAGTAGTTGTAGAGCGTTTCTGCATCGGTTTTCCAGTATTTTGGGTCGTTGCCTTCTCCACATTGTGCTACCACGATATTATTCGTCGGTCCTGTTTCTACCTTTCTGAAATTATACTTATTGTTTAGTTTTCTTATTTAGATATAATGGCCAGGTTGAGCTAATCCACTATCTTATATTGCCGGTTATTAGTGTTACTCATTTCAGGTTATCGTACAAATAGCAGATAGTTTGAACAAGAGAAAGTATGCCCTGAACAAATTGATATTACGGGAAATAGGTTACGAGTATAAGAATTGGCAGCTATTAAAATTAAAATGCATTACACTAACATATGTAGAAATAAGAAAATTGCTTCTTCCACTTTATTTTAGGTTATAAAAGATTTTCTGTAACGGCATAAGAATGTCATTAGACTAATATAGGTCTGGGACTTGTCCTAAATACTTTAATTATGAAGTGGGAAGTATCAAGTATGTCCTTGATTTTTCTTTCTCTTGGATAAGATTTGTTTACAAAAACAAGAAAACGCTGATTTTTTAAAGGGTAGTTACCTCTTTCGAATCTATCTTCATACTGAGTCTTTAAGACAATGCCTAAATATTGTGGGATTGGGAATTAAATATGGGAAACGACAAATTATAAACCTGGAAACCGATTTACATTCAACGTTGGCCATAGAAGCTGATAATAACATCTTTACCTTGTGCTGTGCAGTGATGACTGTTGGGTAAATATCGGATAAGTAGGTGGATAATTATTGTTATATTATATTATAGCTGTTATATGTATAGCTGTTACTTCGCCTGCGCCTCTAGAGCGTCTTAAGATTCAGTACCTTTAACATTCGTTAAATTCAGAGTAAGGAAGTGAAAGACCTTACTCTGAAAGTTCTATTCGGGGCACGAACTCGGTACTCCGAAACTGCTAGACCAGCGCGCTAGTCACTGCGCCACCCATTCCGTAAAAAACGCATAATGAGATGAGTTAAAAAAATTATCTTAATTTTTTTAGACATTATTTTAATATTGAATAATCAACGCGGTAAATACACGCAAATTTTTTCTTCGGCTTGCTAGTTTCCGTATGACAAATCTTTGTTTATGTCCCATTCTGAGGATGTGCTTCTTTTGAATAGTTTTTCCTACGAATTTAGAAAATTAATTTCAGTAAATTTTATTACACCCAAAGGTAAATAATATTCATGTTATTAGGTTTCCGAAGAAATTATTTTTTTTTAAACATTTCGTTTGCGAGATTCATAAATAGAATATATTTATCAATTATATTAATCAAAATCCGTACTTTGTCGTAAATCGAAGAATAATCCGAATTGTACTAAACAATATTTTTTATTGTTCACTCTCCTCTTTTTATATGTTTGAAAGGGAATTTATATATGTATATGGTGTATATGTATCGTTTAATTGAATTATTTAAACAATTTAACGGCTCAACGTTTTCGTGCGCCCATTTAACGTGTTACTAAGTTCGGAAACTAAAACCAAAACCGTTGCAAGTACTAGGTAAACGATGCTGTTGAATATCTACGGTTAGGAGCACAACGGCACCTGGAAAGGTCTTAGAACAAGTTAAAAATGTTACGTTTTATAGCTGCTAATAAAGTAAGGAAATTACAAAGATTCTTTAAACCGTTTAAGGGGAAAACTGGTATGCTAGTTTCTTCTTATCACATTACGTTCATTTATGAAATAATCCGAGAAGTAATACGGATGTATTTTTAAATTAAGATTGGGGTTAAATTATTTTTCATGAAATTGAACAAGTGCATCGATATGATTGGTCCTATAAAAATGTATTTATTTTTAAATTTTAAATTTGTTTAAATTTTCAAATTAGCCTATATGCGACCTCCATTTCACCAAATCGATCGGGTATTTAATCATGATTATTGACTAACTGTTAATCATGTCTAAAGTTCATCACTTTCCATGCGCTCCACGAAATTAGCAGAGACTAGACTTGTCTATTCTCGAGGATCGACCATTACGCAACACGAACCTATTCTCGTGAGACCGAAAAATATGAATCTGTCTAGGCTCTGGTAATTTCGTGAAGTGCACGGAAAGTGGCGAACTTTAGGGGACCAATTGCAATATAATCAACCGGCATGATTACGATTGGATTAATCGTGCATAGTGATTAAATTTAATCTTTACGTAAATAATGGCCAACTCTTATTCTTCGTAATCTATTACACTTATTTTTATTCAAACCCATCGAAATTGACGATTTACAGTTCCAGAATAATACGAAGCTGGCTATTTGGAAATGATTTTCAATTCTTATGATAACCAATAAGTAGAGAGGACAAAGGCAGATGCAATTATTACTTTTTTACACAGATTACACAGTTCTTGTCGAACCATTATGCAACACGAATCCATTCTCATGAGGCGAGTAGACAAGAGTCGATCTAGTCGCTGCAAAAAAGGAATAATTCCACCTGCCTTTATCATCTCTATCAATAACTCGGAGTACTTTCAATTGTTAAAGTAATTCAATCAAAGTCTAAGGAATCCCTCTTAGATGCGATGTTTCTGATACAGATTAATCATCCTTACGACAAGAGAGATAACATTTTCGATACTTTCTCTTAAGAATATTCGCCGTATATGAAAGCAATGTGTAACGTGTGAAAATTTAGCGTCACGATGCTGTTATTAATGAGGGTGAAGAATGCAATCCCTTCCAGGGGGTTTAATCCCCTTTAAAACCCTCTTGTTGATCTCGCTGTCCATATATCGAATCAAAATGCTAGACACATACTATATTTGCACTTTATATTCTGATGGACCGTTATGGATCTCCCCTTCTAATAGAATTCTCCAATAAAGTGGGTAATTTTTTTGGCTTATCGGACCGGCCAAATTGAATATTAAATTTTCGACGAGCCGCGTGTGTATATGCCGGTCATTTCAATCGGTTTGTAATTAAAAGCAGTTTGCTTCATTTTTTTTCAGCTACTCTTAATGTCGTTGTAGATGTTTGCAATTTGTAGCAATCGATTCAGCTTATTCATTCTATATTGTCTCATATAGCAATTTTTATCTTTTATATGCTTTTCGTTTTTTTTTTTGCGAAAGTTATTACAAAGATGATAAGATAAGGTATTTCAAGTACGATTTCCGAAAAAAGATTGCAAGGTTTTGCGCTATTAGTTATCCACGTAAGTATAACGCATGCATCGCAGTAAAACTTCCAAAAACATTAAATTTCTGATTATCTTCCAAAATTAAAAGATATCACTAATTCTCCTGATAGGTGATAAAGGAAACTGTCGCAACACATGTAATAGACAGACAAAATAATAGAATGCCTATATAGTATTTGTTAATGTGCACAATAATTTTTTATGTCTCCACCAGCAAAGCTATTGCATACCTTGTTGCTAATTCGTTGCTTAACAATTGATTTTGTTGTTCCAGTCGTTTCCGAGAAAGGATGGCTACGCTAGCTTAAAATTAAACCTAGCGTACCCACTTGCTGTAACTTCTGACTCACTGCAGATGTCAACAGAAAGTAATCGACATATTTTGTTGTTAATTTGCTATGTAAGAGTCATTTCAAAAATATGATTTTAGTTCGTCTATTGTATATATCCAGATATATACAATAGACACACAATATATATATAACCAGATTCCTATACATATATATCTGCCAGTATTTGCAATAATGTCTGGACAAATGATAAAAAAGGGATTATAGAAAAAGCACAAATCTCATAAACTGCCAAGTTTTCAACATTTTTCAATGTGTACTCTTTCATATATCGATCGACGCAGTTTCGGGTGAGACGGTCTGTATACGCTGTAAAAGTTATCAAATTGTTAAAAGTACTTTACGAAACTAAGACCATCATGTGTGAGATAGTTTTTTTTTCATCTTGCAAGCTTGTTTCTAGCAACTCTAGCAATTTATTTCAATAACCGCTATTTGTTCCTTCAACACTAGATATTAATTATACGTAGTGCCATTCGATGCCGGTGCCTCTTAATGCATTAACATCCTCCCTCTCTATAGGTATAACTATTTTAAAAGGTAATCGTTGTTTTTGATACTGAAGGAGAAACATGCGTCACCTTGACTATGTTTATTCAGAAGTCCTTTAGGTACCTAGGATGACTAATCCTTCGACGTTGGCCATATTCCAAGTTTACTTTCGCATTTGGTATAACTTAAAAACGTCTTCGAACATAATCTGTCCGGTAATGAAAGGTGAATACACCGTACAAGATAATGTTGCGTAGTGCTCGGCAGAGGACTCGTGTTCTAAATATTTTGCGGATATACGTACACTACCGCTCAGGTTAATCGAATGACTCAGAAATATGAGAAAGTTGTAAAATAAAATAAGTGACAATGGACATTCTTTCCAGTAGTGTATCTAACCAGTCGTTGTCGATTGTGTCTCAAGCACTCAATTGCTCATAATAGGTAGCAATTTTCGTAATTTTCTAGATCTTTATATATTTTTTTCTTGATCTCGGTATAATTATTTGAATATTGATGATTCTTTTTTTGGGTGAAACCGGGTTTTTGTTGAAAAAAAAGGAAACGTTATTATTTTCTAAGCTAGAATCTCGAACTTTGTGGGCGATTTCTCGTTTAATATAAGAATACTCGCTTGAATTTGATCCTCAAAAATATGCGATATGCTTATAATCGATGTGATATCGAAACACGAATCCTTTGCCAATTATTTCTTTGAGATCGATACACTTAGTCCAACGCTTTTCTAACTTTTGTATTCCATTTAAGAAAGACGATTTTTCAAACGCTGCAAAATAGGAATTTATTTCTGCAATCACTTCATCGTTTGAACCAAATCTTCCCGCCGAGCGATTTTTTCATGTTCGGAAATTATCGCTGGGGGCTAAATCCGGCGAATACGGTACGTGCGGAAGCAATTCGCATCCCAGCTCATGGAATTTTGCCACGGTGACGACAGTAACTTGTGTAACGGCTCTGTTTTCTCTTTTCGGTTAACTACTTGGGCAACGTAATACTCGAAACTCCTACTAGCCGTGTATTTGGAAGATTGGGTACATAAATCCTATCTCTAGCCTCGATGTCTATTTATTTCGGCATAATCAATAGTAACTTGCACAGTTTAATCATAACTAGCAATTTATTACTTCAGATAAGATTGAGGCACAAGATAAAAAGTACTGCTTTAAATATACATTCATAAGCACACTTCCTCTGTCCCTGCAATTAATAATATTGATATAATCTCGGATCTTTCAACTTGTAGCATATACGTAAATAGTTATCGCCAGATTCCATTAGAAATGTTATTGCTTGCAATTATTTGGTGTTTCCTAAAGAAAATGGTATCAATTTTGTGTGTATCAATCCGATTTGCCGTATATATTACGTTATTCGATCATATATGCTGATTTGTATGTCTTCAGCCAGTTTATTACATTTCGCATTGTATGTTTCGCATTATTCCTTGGAATAAATTCAATCTATTTAAGTTCGAGGCAGGTTCGCAAATAGGAAGTGAGGATAAACTCGTTACCTGTAGCTATATTAGTCGCTTAATGCTATTACTATCATTCCTTCATCGTGACAGTGCGGTAAATATATCTCGTTTGAAAATCTTTGTTTTGGGATATATCTTTTTTTTGTATTTTTGCAGGTTATAAACCGGTCAGTATTGTACTGTAGTTACTCTGCATTTTCATAAACCCTACCTCTTGGATTGATACACTTTAAAGCGAGAGCAATTCTGATAGAATATGATGATCATATTTAAAGTCTTTACTCGATCTGCATACGAGGTTTCTTTGTTATTACACTGGAAGTAATAGAAACTAAAGCTTAATAGCGTTTTTCATAATGTTAATAAGCTTTATTATAACGTTAACAACAATTTATTCGACGTTGTTTCGTCTTTACAAACAATCATATAAACTACGCAGAAATACGGAGACGTTACAGAAGAGCGAGAATATTGTAAGTTGATAACGTAATTTATTGGAATGTATCGATTGTAGCTGGTGGAAGATTTAAGAAAAGATTTAAAAGCTTCTTGTCTCTAATTCTTAAAAGTTAGAATACGTTCAAGAGAAAGTCACATTGGAAAAGATATCGAAAAAGACTTCCACAGATACACAGTTAAATGTAAATAGATAAAACATTTTATATTACAAATCAGTTATTGCGTTTACTGATTTAAATTCATTTTGATTATTGAAGTAGTGTTAATCTTACCTGGGTATGGAAATTAAGTAGTACTTAATTGCCTAATAGTATTAGTTAAAATTTGCAGATTGATCCAAAGATACTAATCCAAAAACTCTGAACTTGCTTCCATTTATTGAAACAGAGTGGAGGGCCCCGACAATTTTGATTTATCTTATTCGTGTCTATCTACCAATAAATATTAGCGCATTCTTCAACGTATTTTACGCCATATTTTTGTATAATCAGGTATCTGCACGTAATGATACCAATTTCACGCTAACTATTGTTAAGTTAGACAAGTCGCTGCATGTCTGTCCAAATCTTAACTGCACGTTTCTTACTTATTAATGTATATGATGATTAGAAAATACGATATCGTGGTACAAGACAAAGTAAATTGCAGTTTTTGCACCGGATAAGTAAACGGTAGTTGCAAACAAACAATGGAAAACTTGAATATATCGTATTGCCTAGCAGATCCAAGTTATCTGACTATAAATATACATATGTATATCTGTCTTGCGAATGTATTCATTCAACAAATAGTTTTGATTTATAATAATAATTATTATTACTTGTCTATCTTGCCGTTGTCATCGACTGTCACTGAAAATAAAAAATGTACTTTTGCTATCAGTAATTTAGTTGTAAAATTATATGAGCGTTTTGCCAGCAAAATTATCTGTTATGATTATCTATACCTAAAGCAATCTGTCAGTTATAACGGAGTGGAAAAATATTAGTCACCTTTAAACATTAATAAATACTATGTCAACAACAACATAAATACATACTCGGTCGGCAGAACGAATCGGGGATTTTGTAAACCTATAAGTAGCATATCATTGTCAAGCTTGGAATTAACGTTTAATGCAATATGTTTAAGAACTATCGTTACGCTTACTAATTATGCGTGTAATAAGTTATTATATAATGAGCAACAATTTCTGCGGAAAATAATGGTTTTACGATGATTTTTGAAGAAATATTAAGAAATATTCATGATATTCTGCTTCTTAAGTCATGCTATCCTATTTAAGAACCAACATATTCTGAAAACATTGTATCAAGAGGCAATACGTCGCTGACGTTTTAAAACTTGATAGTACTGTGACAAGTCTGGAATTTGGTGATTCTTTTTATCAAATTTTTAGAATATATTCGCACCAGTAGTAGGAGTACTACAAATTCAAGTTAAGTTGATTTGGTAACTATCTAATCTAAAAAGTCAATCCATATAACTATATTGTTTTCAAATGTTTTCGGATTTTTGAAAATAGTGAATCTATTATTTATCTTTTAAAGCATTTTTATAATTGCAGGTAGCTTTTAAAAATTGTTTCATAAGCTTATACCCCGAATAAAAACCGATTTTAAATAAATGTGATTCGCATGATAGATGAGCTATTCTATTCAGTCTCTTTAAATGTACATACTGTGTTGTTGACGCTAGTGAAACCCAATAACAATTACTATTTATAAATGCAGAAAATCACTTAATCATTAATTCAATTACTATTTGACAACGCTAATTATCATTCGAAATATGCGTTTACGCACATCCGTCGCCATATCTTCGGGTGTTGAATAACACCTGTCATTAACAAGCTACTTGAACGTAGCAACCGAATATATACGTCTCCTGCAATTAATCCTTGGTGTCTAATGTAAATTAACCATCTATTGGATACTAGACTACAATAGCAAAAGCAACCCACATAATTAACCATAGGAATCATGCACCTGTATTGTAGGGTGCTTACGCTAATTTATTGAAATAAATTAGCAAATTTAACATAGTATATAGGTGCGCACCGTGTTAGTTAAGATGCGGGTCCTAGAAACTACATGCATACATCACTCCAATAATAATAATGTTGCAAGTTAACACTATCGCCATAGTGGATAAAACATTCTGTACATATTTGTATTTTCAATTGCTAGGAAACATAGCTAAGCAAGCAATTATTTGCGTACACTGGAATACCTATTTCAAGCAACACTAAAATATGAGAATTGACGGGTCCTCGAAGTAGCTCTTCCAGATTAATTAATTAAGCTTATATGGCGATTTACTTTGGTTGTCTCCAAAATATAATAACAACAATAATAATGGTGACATGGAAATATGGATGAGAAAATCTAAATAAAAACATCATTTGACGAAACTTGATCCACACCCTGGTTTATTAAGCCGTTAGTCGATCCTTGCAGCCCTCCAAGATCGTGATGCTAGGAACCCCTGGCCGCAATCATAAAGCGGTTTGCGCAAATATTTCGACAAATTAGGAATCTTACTAGCGGTTTCAGCAAAAGAATTGAACAATGTTGAAAAGATAATTTCAAAAATACACTTATTTACAACATATAGTGGAATCTATGCTAGTGCAGCACTCTTCAATCTTGGTTTCACAAGGCTGTTAAACAGGGAAAACAGAGTATTGTGGTTATAAAACCATTCCATTGGTTACTTGGAGTTGTATTAAAATTTTAAAAGACAAAAAATTAGGAACAATCCTTGAAGAAGAGAAGTGAATCACAAATACTCGCCATATCCACTTATCCAGTAAGTGATGCCTTCGCAAAGTCCACGTACGAATCCATGTTTTACGTCGTATATGGTTTTCATAACTGTACATACTAAGTTGATTATATGAAACACCCTCGCACGCTTTGAAAAAAATCGATAGTGTTGCTATTGGTCGATAATTACGGACTTCATCAACCATGATTGACATGGACATTTATGGACAAACATGGTCCATAAATCGTCACCAGATTTATGGACAGGATAGGTTTTTAATAGGATTTTGGAAAGATGCAACATTAAACCTTTCAATTTGTTTTCTATCTTTTAGTTCCTCCAAAGAATAACTGATAAGACGTTTGGCATTTTCTTTTTATCATTTTTGGTTGTGTAGAAGGAGGTACTTCAAATAATTTTCAGTTTAAAAAATCTTATTATCCTCTTGGCGACGATAGCGGCGACATCTTGTTTACCCATGATATCATTGTTAACATGATATTGGAGATAACACTATTAATCGTAATGCGATAAAAATTGTTTCCATAAAAGAATATATGAACACTATTTACTAAATGTCTGGGAAAAACAATTCTATGATTAGATAATC
This sequence comes from Oryctes rhinoceros, assembly GCA_020654165.1. Lineage (NCBI taxonomy): Eukaryota > Metazoa > Arthropoda > Insecta > Coleoptera > Scarabaeidae > Oryctes > Oryctes rhinoceros. Next base: position 797,832 of record JAIOKQ010000294.1, on the reverse strand, counting down.
TTTTAATATCCAATGCCGGCTAAGTTTCATTGCTAACACCGACGGCACTAGCACATTTTACATGTGAATCGATAGGTATTCTCTGGAATTGCTTATGAGAGAGGATCTTACCGCGCGAATTTAAAATATTCACGTTTAAAGCTCGGACCATAATACTGCGAGCAATTTAATTTTATGCTTGCTTGTATAAAACGAGCTGGTTTTACATTTATGTAAATTTCTCATTGTACCTTTGACCTTAAAAAAATTAAACGTTGAGCCTCATTGATTAGCTGCAGATTTCGCTTTTAGTTAGCTTTTTTCTGTTGACGTTCTCGAATATTAAATGTAATTCATCGCAGTATTCGTCTTATCTGTACCTAATCATTCTGTTCAATTTTTTTTAATCTAAACTAAACGGCAGACATAATTTCGAGCAATGTCGAAATTATGTTATTGATAATTTTGAAATTTAATGTTTAATGCGAAACCACCAGCGTCGCCACCTGTGGACGCGTTTCACCATTTACTTTTCATCCACTTAACTTTTTGCAAAGTTGGGTATAATGCTTTATCAGGAAAGCGCATAGGCTGGAAGATGTGCTTTTAAAAAAGAAAAAAAGTTTTGTGAAGAAAAGATAATTTTTAAAGGACTAATTGGCAATTACGAGTTTTATCCAGTAAATGGTTCTTGGTATCTCTAAGATCTTAGTATCTGTATTTATGTATTGCGAAATTCCGTTTAAAATAAACTCAGCACTCTCTCTTGAGACTATTTTCGATATTGGCATTTAAAACAATAAATACATTCCCATGTATTACTCACATTGTTTATAAATACAATGCAGAAACATGCAAAGCTATTACTAACACTTCCTACTCTTTATTATTATCTATTTCACGTTCCTTTTGTATATCTATTCAAAGTCAAGATCTAGTAACTTTTATTTTGTAATATCTCGCACTAATGAACCATGCATTCACACCCAATCACGGTATTTTTTTTTCGTGCATACACCTGTTTAACTGCTATTGTGACTCATTTCTGATTCACGTAGATATCTTTTCCGTTCTATAAGTTATTAAATCCATTACGAGCGATACTCTTACTACCTAATTATCACGCCTATTCATAGAAGTCCAATTACGTATTTGTATTGGAGAGAGCTTTTTAAAATTAGTCGCTTTTGTAAAGATTTATTGTTTATACAGCACGCACAAAGGATAGTTTCTCCGTGTTATAGATTGTTTAGGTGTAACACGGGTTTCGAATTCTTCCTTTCTCTCACCGCACAGTATGTGTATGTGTGTGAATATTACTATAGAAACAATTATTTTTAAGAATGCTTTGTCTTTTCAGATGTATTTGTTTTATTAAGTATTAAAACGATTAAAAGATTAAATTTATTAAAAAAAAAATAGACTATCTACTATTAAGCACTTGATTTTTTTTAATATTTCTAGCAAGATACGTAGTCGAATGAACTTGCTTTAATTACTACAGTGATCAACTAGACGACATACATATTTTGTTACTGATATGCAAGAAAGCTAGCGTAACCATTGATTCTCGGAAACGGCTGGAACAACAAAATCATTTCGCGCGTAACGGATTGGCGACAAAATATATCGTTTAGTTTGTATCGATATGCTAGCTTAATATTAAGCTAGCGCAGCCATCGTTTCGCAAGAAAGGCTGAATCAACAAAGTCAATTCTTAGGCAACAAATTTGCAACAAAATACGCAAGTGGTTTGTTGGTGGATTTATTAAGTCGCTAGTCCAGATTAATAGACATCCGTAACCTTATATTTCTTGGCCGACTAGAAAGTGGACGTACCTCTTGCCAATCAATGTCGTCAGTTTAGTAAGCATGACGGATATCTTTTGATTAAATTATTTAAGTTGATGTTCATAGTGTGCGGAATAGAAAAATACATTTTTGTGTTTCCAATATCAGAAAAAAATATTTTAAAAGTTAGCCGCCGATTTCGACTAGAAGATCATCCTCAGGATAATAGTCTTTGATGTCGTTGAGAAACAATCGTGTCAGCGTGAATAATATAAAATGTCAAAAGTCAAAGTATTAAAAGACATTTGGTAAATCAGAAAAATCATTTGAAAAGTTTTTGTTTGAAACAAGGAAAAAAGGGATAGAACGGGGCGACTTGACTAGACGGACGTGAGTTATTATTACGTTATTCGTCTAGCCACACGAATCCATCAGATTTAAGTTTTAAGTTTAGAGGCTTTTATAAAGTAAAATTTTCTGATAAAAAGAAGATTATTCTTCTGTTTGCATACGACGTATACTTAATACTGGAGAACAGAAGACTGTAACATTCAAACTGCTATAGAGGATGTGATAAGGGCATGTAGAAAGTGCATGTAGCACAGATACAAATCTAAATTAGAAACGACTTTATTCAATCCTGATTTCGACAGAATTGAGATAATTATTTTGGTTTTATGAATACATATAAACAACTGCTTCTATTACAATAACTTTGATTAGAACGATTTTTTCTCACAACATTTTCATTTAGAGCAGCTTCACATGCCGAACGATTAAATAACAGCAGTTAAAACTAGAGCCTCATCGATGTTACAGAGCTGCCATATTTTCAATTTCTTCAATTTACACTTTTGCTATGTTGATAGTTACAGCCTTCGAAAAGGCATCCTTCTTTTCAACGTCTGTACATAAATACAGACGACATTAAAATACGATTATTGTCTAGGGAAAACAGTTTTTTTTTTTGTGCCTACACAAAACTTTCTCAACTACTCTATTTCTAATAAGATGAATTCATAAATCCCTGTACGCAGTTGAACATGTTTATTGTTTGTACCAGATAATAATCGCTTACACAATAGGAGAATATGTTGAAACTTCCGTATCAGTTTGTTCGGATAAACTCCTGTACTTGTATGAAATGACATTGACTAATCACCTTAAGTATGGTACTGTTTTGGTTCGCCGCTAAAACAAATTGGTCGTGACTGTAGAAAAAGCTACCTGCCGAAGGCACTGTAAGATAATTAAAAATGTCTACGGCAGAAATTGATATACGCGAATCTAGTTGAATATTGTTGTGTTTATGTATATACATATGTAACGGCGGCACCTTTTAGCTTGTGGTGTGTGCGATCTTGATAGAATCTCTACAGGAGGGCATTCACGTTTCATAATCCTGTATATAATACTTAATAATTTAAAGTGTGCGTGATTTAATTGTACTCGCCTTAATCAATTTTAAAGGGTGTTAATAATTATTTATTACGGATAAAGTCCTTGAATAAGTAAATTGCGTTTAATTAATCATTTGGTAAGGTAATAATGTGTATGGTGTAATTATTAAATATATCACTAAATCATAACATTCTTCTAAGTTTTACAACAGTTGTTGAAAAGTTCATGGCAAGTTTTCTTCGTTTCATTGTGTGTTATTCATTAATTTTGAAAAATGACTTGAATACTGTGTTATCTCTTTCTTTAATACGCTTTCTGATTATGTCATTCCAAGATCTTTCGCATCCTATCAAATGCTTAGTTATAACTTATAACTTACGCTCTACACCAAACTAAATCTTGTCTTTTGAATTAAGCAGTCTGTTTGCATATTAACATTCTCTAAATACGACTTTTTTCAATCCCCTCAAAACGTACGATTTTGTTGCAACCTTATTCTGCCAGCACACCACGTTCCTATCATTCTTCAAACCATTTTTCCGGGATGAACATCTCGAGAAGAAAACATTGGGCCATGTTCGTAACTTACATTTTCTGTTCTGAAGAAAATCGTCCATCGTTTTAAAATTAGCAGAATGAAGTCTTTTCGCTGTATTTTCACTAATTTGCTTCCTTTTAATTCGTTAGTTACATAAGATTTTTTAATGCTTCTTCTTTTTCTGCGAAACTATTAATATTTCCTATATACTTATTTTTTTTATTACTTCCTTATTTTTCTATGTACTCACTCTGTAAGTTCGTTTCATATTCTTAATCTGATGTTGCCAGTAACTTCAAGATCAGCATTTTCTCTTCATATCGTATTTGTTGTTGCTCAAGATTTATCTGCTGCTCTGTTGTGGCTTCTGTTTGTTGTTCAATATATAAGTATTCTTCCTAAGTTAACCAAATCTTCCTAATATGTTATCTGTTTTCCAGCAATCGTTTTCGTCCTCCGTTCCATCCTTTAACACCTCCACGTATTATGCACCGTCCGTTAATTCAATGATACAAATAGACTTAACCTCTGTTCTATCGCTGTTCTCCTTCATTAGTTTGGCAGGTAGTGTTTCGTCATTTTCATCGTAATCACTATCGTGATTAGCTCACAACATACTAGACGAGGATTGTTATATTGTTATGTACATTATTCCAAGCTAAAATTCAGATTTCTGGATTCCGGGTAAAAAGGGCTCCATTCCCAGAATCTCTACGTTTTCCGTAAATATTAATTAATTCATTTAGTTAAAAAAGTTAAAAGAACTTCGTTTTTGGTGCGAAAAAAATTAAATACAAAATAATTCATTCTTAACCAAACAAAAATAAATTTGTTGTTACGTTATTTTGTGTAAGTTGCTCTAATTCAAGAATAATATTCGGTAACTTAAAACTATTTGAATTTTTTCTGTTTACCTTTGGAAAGATTAATTGCAAGCTTCAAAGTGCTATATTATAAACATCAAGTAATTGCAGAAAATTTGGTATAAGAATCGCATTGATATATCTCAGTTTTATTTTTAATCTTTTGAATGTTTTTCGGTATATTTGTAACAGTAGATTTATTTATCGACCATGAAAGTTGAGTATATTTGCTCAACTTTTGTGGTCGATAAAATTTGAAGTGTAAATAATTTCTGTGTCATAAAAAAATTAAAGTATCTTAATACGAATTAGAACGATTCCCATGAAATATGGCTTATTATTCTGGGATACAGTTTTCCTCTTCGAAGAGCCTTATTTCAAGCCCAACCAATCCAATACAATGGCACAAAGATCTTCATTTCCTGCAAATTTCAGAAGACATTCGAGAAATAATCGCCTGCAGTTTGCCATTATCTTATCGAAAACACATTGTTCTATAGGCTGTGATACGTTATGTTTCATGGCAAAAACATCTTCGATAAAGCAGAAAAATTGTGAATTTTTTACTATAGGACCGCACTGCATATATATCATGCGTTGTACAAAGAGTGTATTGAATCTAACAAGCTCTCGGTAGAGACCCCAAGACAATCTAGCCTTTCCAGTATCAATAGTGTTTAGATTTAATTTAAAATTCAAATTGTCATTAAAAAAAAGTGCAGGGTTTCGTACGTAGTGCTGTAAGGCATTAATAAAAAGCTATTTATTCAAATTAGTCAATTAATCTGTTAAAGGGAAACATTTAAAGCATATAAATACAGAAAAAGAAAAGAAAACAAAAATTAAAGTTTACAAGATAATGACGTCCAACGCGAGGCCAAACCGTAGACTCTGAAATGAAGAGTCTTACGCTATATCGACTAAAAGGTGTAAGCAATTATTTCATGTGCTTTCGAAATAAGTCATTGATATACATATTTTAAAGAAATTGCGGGGGTACAACTCCAATGCCAGAAAAAGCGATTAAAATTGTTTATTTTTGTAGAAAATCATCTACTTTAGTACTTTATCATTTTGCAACGCAAATAAACGACCTAAACTAAGCCAACGAAACGTCGCACAATATGATGATGACAAAATCTGCTCAGTTACCCCATTTTTAAATACGATATTGAAGAAGGCTACGTAAATACAACAAAAGGTGCCAAATCAGTTTGGGCAAAAATCCCATTAGAATTACATCCTCTTTGAAAATGCTTAATAACGGTTAATATCTTTATATGCACATATATTCATCGAAATTATTACCGTCTAAGAGAAATGCTATTGAAATAAATTACTCGAACGATTAATTATGTTTCACTGACGAGCTTTTACAGGCGTAAAGCCGACAACTTAAAATGCATTGAACCGTCCTCTTAGACGACTTTTATGTCATTCTCCTTACAATTGATAGTTCTGTATAACCGTTTTTATGAGCTGTTAATGACCTTTTTTTTAATGCGATTAAACGTGTCTTGTAAACTACTCAGGTGAGACGCAATGACATCACAATGATTAGAATTACTAGAACCATTAGTAATTACACTTGCTTTGAGAAGCAGACGAGAATGAATTACTTTAAAAACACATCTAGGAGATCATTTTGCTGCAACTCTTATACAACAAAAAACGACGGGTAAATTCCTAAAAAATATCGATGGATGATAAATGTTTAATCATCACGTTATTGACAAGTTATTCCAGTCGGCCGTATCTTGTAATCAAATAATTCTTCGTTCGCGAAAATGCTCATATCTATATTAAATCTTTAATTGATTTTATAACTTCGCAATCAACGAACGCTTTGCTCAATAACGTTCGCCACAAATCATCCACCAGATAATCGAGTTAACGCTGAGCGAACATTATTTAGCCTGCGTGAAGGACCCTCTCTTTATCTAATTGGGGAGGAAAAGTTAATTCGTTTATTCTAAATAAATCATAATTAAGGCATTATTTAAACTGACGTTTTGAAGAGAGAATTTATCGAACTTCGATTTACCTTCTTTCTCCTACGGAATTTCTTGTACAGTTACGTGCTGTGACCGAAAATCACGTTTTATTAATAGCTATTGATCCTTAAAAAGGGTTACTGCGTTGGTATAATGAAGTATAAAATTGAATTTTGCAAGTTTCTACGCAATACAACATTGAATTTTGTATTGAAAGAAATTTTAATCGTGCGTGAATTTATTATAAATTAATTGAGAACTTTTCAGAAACATGGCAAAGTAATTTTGTGGATACTTGGTGAATTGGTACTTTACAACCAAGTCTGAAAAATTTCCAACCTTACGCAGAAACAACTTGCTTTTGTCAAAATCACTTTTGTTGCTTAACATTATTCCTTATAAATTGATGATTTATCAAATCGAACACTAATTTGTGAATTTTCGCCATGGCGACCACTGAAGACCTCGATGGAATAAAACTTTCTTTGTCTTTAAACGTGACCATTTTTACACAATTTCAAATCATGCTTAGGCCTGCAGTTGCGCTACATGAAATTAGCAGAGACTAGACAGACGCGTGTTTATTCGTCTCATGACGGTGGGTTGGTGTTGCCTACTGGTTTTCTTAAAAATCGACTAAACACGAGACTGTCTAGTCTTTGCTAATTTCGTGAAGCGCATGGTAAGCGTATTCGTTTCTGCATACTTCTCATGATACGTAATATATATCTCCGTTACTGTTTTTCCATTTTCAAGATAGTCGATTAGCATAATTCTTAGACTATCCCAAAAACACAGTCTTCGTCTTTGTCAGAGCCAATTAACCCTTCGTAGTCCGTTGCTTCAGCAATTCCTGATGAAGAAGTTCTGCTTCCCATATGCATTGGTCATTCTGTTTAGCTTACTGAACTATTCCAGTTGTCGTTTCCAACTATTTCCTACTCACTTCCCTTTTGCGTATGAACATTTTACATTTGTATGAACGTGATTATTTGTTTGTGGTTTCCATATTTCCTTGTCTGTCTATTACTTCTCGGTTGATTGCTTTCTTTTCTCAATGCTTAAGTGGCAGCTACAAAATTCATATTCCACGCGTCAAATTGGATCACTTCTTATATAAAATCAATGAGAAGTTTACAGCGCTTCGTTTACCAGATACAAAATTGTCCTAATGTAATCATATGCCTCGTCCAACCTATAATGGAGCGAGATTTACTCTTTTTATTAATTTGATATTTTAGTCAAATAAAACAGCAAGTTCATTTAATTTAACAGGTAATAACAAATGGCTATTTCGAGATTCAAATTCTATATTTGGAGGTGAAAATTGTTAAATCCAACAACAAGAACTAATGTTAATAATCAGTTCTATAGGAATAGCAGCTATTTGTCCATTGTGTATAGAGCACAAAAGAAAAAAGAAGTTTAATAGGAAATTGATCAGAAACCAGATTATCGATGTTATTGTTTTGAAACTAACCCAATAGAAGAAACGCTAGAAAGTAGTAAATGAACAGGTAAATGTCTGACGTTTAGCGCAACACCTATACAGCACTCCTACATAAAAAGCAAAATCCCATTAAAAGTAGTAGATAAAAAAAATCATTTTCCTTATTTGCAATTGATATTTATCCCAGGTCATTGTCCTTTTAATTACTGCCTCAATGCCATGCCTTGAAATGCAAATTGGACGTTTTTCTTTGATGGAAGAAAGTACATTTAAAATAAATATAATTTAAATTAAAATAACCCTTATGTTGTTAAAAAAAAGACGATAAAATCAAGGTATTAGTCGATTTTCCCGAATAATCTTCAAAAGGTTTATAAATGGGAAATGTTAAATCTCGTCTCTAATAAAAAAGAGCAACAACACAAAACCGCCTATTATTCCAGATTATACATTTAGCGGTTATCATTGCGCGTTTTGTTAAGTGCACTGTTCGAGTACGCTGAAGCTATAAAATGGCAACGTGTCGGAGTTTATTGAACTTTTTTGTTGAAAAATGTTTTCAATAGAGAGTAGTAGTGTACGTCGATACAATAGACGTGTCGCTTTATTGTCGTTTTATCAGTAACAATAGTTCCTGCAGTTCCAGACTATTGTCGCAAATTGTTTTTAATAATGTTTGACTGGCTGTATATCCGCATGTATGTGTGCATAGTCGATCACGCGATAATCTACGACACGCAAGTAAAAAATTTAATAGAGCGTTGCGACCACGGTAGGATAATGAGAGAATGGACTTGTCTGTAGGTGATTATACATTTCTAGAATAAGTTGCGAGCTTTTAAATCAATCGACCAATAAATGTATGTTAAGTACTCTTCGTCTTCGTGCTACTAAAAATGTTTCATTAGCAAGAGCTTCAAGGGATATCTTCGTCGGACCTGCACTGAGAAGGCCTACATTGAATGAAAAAAATAATACGAACAAAGAAACGTTGGTTCCTACCAAAGAATTTTGTTGTTTGTTGTTTGCCTCTTAGCTTATATCACACTCAAGAACGACGAACTAGGCGTATTTCTTGCCACCATCTAATGCTAAAGGTCTGTCGTCCAAAGTTAAGTAATGAAACGTAGCATGTCCCAACTCCATGACTGTTCCAAAAAACAAGCGGCGTCACTTTTCCAACTGATGGAACAGTCTTCATATTTTTCGACTGTGGCTTGGCATCAGGAGCGCTCTGACGCATCCGAGTTCTAACTACATTTATTTATCCACGTCTTGGAGACGGGACCTTGGAAATGTTCATTCGAATACGTTTTTGGCCCTGAGCGACGCGTAATTAGCTTTTTCTCGTCCTTAGATCAGGAAATGACAAAAATGTTCTTTCGAGGTGCCCTCGAGTTCTATTATGTTTCTAACTTTAATTCGAGGGTCATCTAGCATTTTATCAATTGTTTTTTTTAATTCGCGATTGTGCTGCACAAAACAAGATATAAGAGCTGATTAAAGTTACTTAAAAAATGTGAAATATGTAACTTTATAGTGTTTGCTATTGAGTAGCTAAGCAATAAGATTTCAATACAGGAGGGATAGTCAATGATTGCTGAAAGTTTATGAAATATTCTGAAATTTGTTAAGAGCAGAAAGGTTACTAAATGATTAATACGTGCAAAAATGTGTTTTTTTTTTATTCATCGATCTTCCTGCATGCAATATTGAAATGCTAGAATTGGAAAAGCCTAACAGCATCCAATTACATATGTAGATAATGCATGTTTACGCATGCATTATCTACATAAAAGGTTAGTAAAAAGTCCCGGAACGGTCGAATAACTTTGTTATTCGATTTATTGTTATTATTATTTGCCGATTAAACCGGAAGTGAAAAAAATATTAACTGTATTACATAAAATGCATTTATATTAACTATACCCCCATACCAAATTTCAGAAAGTTATTCGACCATTCCGGGACTTTTTACTAACGCTGTATATATTAGTGGCTAATTTTGCCTCTCTTGGTAACACTCGTTTACTGTAAGACTTATTTTTACCCAAAATGTACGGCAGCCACAGAAATGTGAATACTCCTTCCAGACGCTTTTTAAACCGCAAAAACTTTCATTCTTATTTAGTAAAAAGCACTTAAAAGAAATAAATGAACCTGAACATAGACGTTCAAAAACGAAGTGATTTTAAAAAGCAATAACAGCAAAGAATCAAGTCTAATGCGGTACTTTGTGCTTTAGTGAAAAATAAATTGATTTTATTATCAATTTCTCTCTTTAATAAATAGAATTGTTGACGATATTTTTTCAGTAACTTTTAAATTCACTTTTAACAAAGTGACTTTTTAACACAAAGATATAAACTGTTATGTTATACAATTTAGCCAACGAAGATAATTGTGATTCAAGTTTATTGCTAATAAAACTTCTTGAAAATATTTATTCTTACGTTTACATGTTTCAGATTTCATAAAAATCTCTAACAGTTAGATATTTACCAAAAGATTTTTTCGCAAATATATCAAACCTAAGAACTTCCTTATCTACGTGCCAATAATCAGTAAAGTAAACAATTTTAACGTATACAGGTCTTACGCAAGTTGGCATAGTAAAATCTTATGAAATACGAAACTGAAAGCCCTCGTGTACATGTAATGAACAATTTTAGCGCTTATTTTAAGTTAATTTGTGGGAGCCTTGAAAGTTTTAGAACGCAAATAAAATTCAGAAGCTGCGCTAATTTTAAAGTAAATTTTATAATAAATCGGTTAGCGTTCTAATAACAAAGAAAATATTTATACCAGTGTAAGATTGTCTAATATTTGATACGATTACCATACATAAACCGCAATCTGATCTTATTTAAGCCCATAACTACGAAGTAACGATACTACTTTCGCAACGGTACTACTACAAGTTTATTGTTCACTTTACCGCATGGACAGATAAAAAACAAACTCGCTGCAATATCTGTTAGGTGCAATTTAGGTTAACTTTAAGCTGATATAATTTTAAACAATAAGCAATAAAACCATCGGCAAAGATTTGGAAATCTTCCTAATGCCGCGGTATTCATACTCTGGTAATAACTTTGCGCATTGTGCTATGTCTAATGATAGCTAATTAAAAATATATTGGAATTTATTAACCTGTATAACGTTGCAGAAACAATTACATTGTAGTTTTGGGTATACGATGCTATGTAACTTCTCATTAATAACTGTTATCATTTTTTGAAAAGTCGTGCTCTTCTTCATATGCATGCCTGTATATGACAAATTTAATTTATTTTCTGAGATTTTCACGGCCAAAACCATAAAAATATAAATTATTTAGCAAAAGAATGTGATCGCAGCCAAATTCTCTTTGCCTCAATGTACTCTACTATAAAAGGAAATAATAGCTCTCTTTGTAAATCTCTTAATGCTCATTGTCGGTAATAACATTATTAATTTGAGTGAGATGAAGAAGATTAACCAAATATGTGAGCGGGTCGGTAGGAAAAGCCAATATATCTCAAACCATCAGAAGTATGAGGACACCATCAAATTCTGTAGAAAAATTATTTTTTAATTTTGATTTCAAAAGAATGAGAAGTTTCTGATAAACGAGAAATTTTACTGCTAGGGCGTTGATCAATTTTAGATTGAGCAGAAACGGAAGCAATAAAGCAATCATGAAATAAGATGGCCACATCACTAACTAACAAATGAATAGTATCGGATTCTTTAGACTTCGCAGACCATTCAGAAATTATGCTTTCACCATGCCTTCACAGGATCAGAACCTACTTTGATAGTAATCTTTCTTCGAAGCATTAATTAAGTCTGCATGTTTTAATTTTGCAGTTTTGCTTGCAGCATTGTTTAAAATATAGAATTTATTTTTGAGGTCATATAAATCTTTTAACTTTACGCTGGGTACTCTAGCATTAATTGTTGGGAAAACGGAGAAAATGAAAAACATTAGACTGGAGTAGTGTATCTTTCAATGAAGCTGATGTTTTTGAAAATATGGCAAGATGTATAAGTGTTCCGCCTAATAAGTATAATATTTCAATTTTTCTCCACAAACATGTATTGTTATGTAATGTGTAATGTTAATTTGCATTGACTGGCATACCATTAAGACGATGGCAATATTTATTTAGTATGGAAGAAATTGAGGTAATACCTTTATTTATGATCTGTACCTCCGCTCTCTGTCAGCTGAAATGAACTGTAACCACATTCTTTGTTCTACAAACAAGAGCACATAATATACTTTAAAAGTACATAAAGTTCAAAATTTTTGTTACATAAACGAAATTGTTGATATTGTACTACAAATCCATATACCTAGTCACCTCCAGCAGTTTTCTTATGGAAAAATTCGTGAATTATTATTTTTTCAACGTCTAGGTCAATAATATACCACATTGATATACATATGTGAAGGGTGTCGGATGGAATTAGTAGCAATACGTGTATATACATTTTCTATTTTTAACGTTATATTGAAGGCTAAGAAGTTATATTTTTATGTTGTCCACTGGCACAATATAACGGCTAGGTTTGTATAAAAGCAAATTTTAAGAAATTTATTATAGAAGATTATTGTATAAATTAAATTTAAAAAATAATTTAAGTATATCGCAGGCGTAAATTTGTTTTTATTATTCTAATTAATATTAATCTAAGGCATTATACTATGGTGCTATTATCGGTATCTATATTTACTGTTGCTTCATAATTTATAACTTGTAATATATCGACACATTACTTTAAAAATCCCGAGAGAGTAAACACTATATCCACCTACCGCAAGCTTACGCCAGGTAAAGATTGAGATTTTTTTTAGGCCAATAATCAACGAAATCATGGAACATCTGCTGTTTTGTTGTGTATCTCCCCGCATATCCACGTGTGCAATCCTACAAGTTCAAACAAGATATACATACTAGAGATTAAAGGGAGACGATAACGAATAATTTTCAAGGAGCCTGATCTAGCGATTCTTGAAGACCGTTCCAATGCTATCCATATCTAATTCTTTTATGTTACTTCTTAGTTCCTAAACGATATCAAACTAGAATAAATTTGCTTACGTTTCGCTCTTAAATACACGAAACATCCTGGATACTTACATAAAATTCAATACTTGAACGATATTAAATAGAAGCTATGCATAAAAGAATCGACATATGGCAGATGCATTTTACGCCGTTTTAAAACAGTAGACTGGATTTTATTTTAAGCCGGGTAATATTAAATATCGAACGTATAGTACACATTTGCTGTCATTCAATCTTTGTCGATAGTGATTGTACACGTCAGTACCTGATGTGTCTGTAAAGTTATTTTTGCAGGAACTTTACATTCTGTTTTATACCGAAATGTAATATTTAAGGGAAAAGATTAGTAGATCAGATAGATAATAGATTAAAATAAGTTATAGAACTTTTAATTCATTTAAGTTTAAGTCATTCCATTATTATAAAAATTGGTCAAAATTGTCATAAAATTGCTAAACGTGGCTGTGAAGTTAAATCTCGTTGGCCAAAAAGCTATTTCACAAACATTTTCTACGAGCTCTTGTAACTCTTGTACTTTATTCACTTCTCCGTTAGGTCCCAAAAGGTGTCTGATGAGGCAGACTTGTTGAGGAACTTGTTCATTTGATCATATCCATCTATTAGGAAACGTATTATTTAAATGCTTGTGGCTTTCTCAACTAAAATCGTGTCAGATCTGTAATATGCAGAAACTACATTGTATGACTCAATCTCAAAGTGCTTTGAAGACAAAATAAAAAAAAAACTTCTCCTATTATTCAATGGCCCAATAAGCCCAATAATAATATTATTTAGTACTCCAGCCTAAACATTAATTAAGAATCTATGCGAAAAATCGGTTGTTCAGTTCAACATAAGAAATAGCCTTGTATATTGTGCGAAGGAAAATTGTGCTTAGGTCAAATAAATTTTGAAATTGTTTTTAAATTAAAAACTTATTTACATAACTTCATATTTAATTGATCAAAGAACAATCCATTTCAAGTAGAAGAAAATATTTATTTGGATTTATTTGGAATAGCTTCTCTATCACAAAAATAAGGAAAGTGATCCGTTTAAGAGAATTGTGCCCTATGGCATTGACCAAGCAATCCAATAATTTCGATGACCATCGTGAAAACGCCAATTGATTTAAAAAAAATTTCGATGTAGTGCCGAAAACTTCAAAACATACTGAATCGAATCACTATTTTAACGTGTAAGACGCTTAAGATATCGGCCGTTAAAGATATAGCAGAAATATAGTGGTATCCCGTTAAAAAAGAATGTTATCATAAATTTTGAAAAAAAAGCCATCGTACTAACCCGTATATTTTTAAGTTGTCCTCGAACATCACATAATACGTACATTATTTACTGTTAGGTCAGTATCTAACTTCCATCTAATTTTCTCCTTTTTTGTTACAGTGGTCGTACAGGTGGATGGAGAACCGGTCAGGGTCGAACTCTGTGATACAGCTGGCAAGGTAACTTACGTAATTTATTTAGGAAAATCTTGTTCTTTATGACATCTTTTATGATTATCTCGAGAGCTTTTTCTAAAAACTAAACTTAAGTCGTTAACGTTTCTATATGGATTCCAGTTTGAAACAAACTTCCAATGGGCTGTACCTGATTGTTATTAATTTTGTCATTAAACGAGTGTGTTCAGCTCTTACAATATCAAGTTTGCTAAGCCAGTTTGATTCTATAATGGAAATTGCTCTCTTTTTTTGTTTAAATATGATATTGTGTGAATTGCATCGTATGTAATAAAGATATCCGACAATTTTAATCATGTATTGATCTACTTGTTGCTAAATGCGACTTGATAAGATTGGCTGGAAATCTTCTAGTTATATGTGTACTTACATACATTCACCATGAAGTGATGATGCATTTCAAAAAAAATTTGGCCTCTACAAAAGCGCCAATGTATATACATATAAAATAGCAAATACTCGAACGCAAACTGATAAAGTTATTAAGTACTCCGTAGACACTTTTTCTTGATAACGAATTTAATAATGCAAGTAAACGAATATCAATGCAAAATAAATGCCATTGACATCGTAGTTAAGTTGTTATTGTTTGCTATATTTACTCACTGATAAGGCATAATAAACTTTACTTACTTATAGGTGCAGAGGTGATTTATTGTTGTCCTAAGTTCCATTTTTTTTTGTTTGTGTTCAGCTTATTAGCCCTCTCTTTTTTATTATTTCCGTAACTTACTCTCTCCATGTTACCTTTAGGACGAGTTCTAGAGGTAAGATGTGTTCCATAACTAGTATCGTAACAAGGATCGTCGTTACGTCAAGCTCTGTAGCATATAGCCAAGAACAAGTTGCGTGACTCGTTTTTGCATCAAACAAGCTTATCTGACGTTTATGACCCTTATATCGGTATATCTTTTCTAAAAAATGTTTTTTTTTTGTTGCTGTTGCGATTTGGTTGCTGATAAAAAAAATCGTGTATGTTATTACACGTTGGTTTTATTTTTAATTTTTAGTGTTGCGAACATCCAGCTCTGCGTTGATTGTTTTTCTGCCTTTGATTTGACTGCTTGCAAGTCGTTCATTGTTTACTTCTAATTTTTTCTTCTAATCCGGTGTCAACTATTGTTATTTCTTTAAGATTATTACAGTTGTCAACATTTCCTTTCTTATGTATTAGGCTAATAGGGCAATCTATTCGCCAAGCATTGCTTCAGTTCTCCATGCTAAGTATAGCACTCTCTGTCCCTTCGCTTCTCGTGTACTTAATATCGCTGGTCTTAGTCCATCTACGTTTGGAATTTTGGAAGTTTTGATTTTATTTATTGCTTTCACTATTTTGACTATTTTCCTCTTCATCATGTGCTTTTCCAAGTTTGTCTTGTAGGTTCTTACGATCTCTCCATAATAAACTTTAACTGATTTGTATTTATCATTTGAAACTATCAACTTTATCATTCAACTCTAACTAAATATTTATAAATATGTGTAACGCACCAATCCAAACTTGCTTCACTAGATTAGTTTTCAACTTGACGACCAAACTTCACGCTGGTGGAGTGTCCTTATTTATGCACAAGGTTTACTTACCTTAATTTTGAATAAGCAAAAGGCAAAATAAATGTTATGCTTGCATACAGATAAAATATACAAACCAAGCAAACAACTTTTTGAAATAATTACACCTACGTTACTTAATATTAAACACCCTAAAGAAAAGGAGCTGCAAATTTGTTTCATTTCGATACTCTTAAACTTAGGAATGTAAAGCTCCTATTCGATGCAGGTACACTTTAATTGGAGATCGATTTCGGTGTCGGTAATGTTGAATTATATGCTTTGAGTTGTTTTTATGGGCTACATTCTGATTAATGCTGAAGTTTCAAATTAATTTCGAAATTAAAATAAATAGGTTGAGTAAACCGCATTCGCACCTTATTCCTTTAAAACGACTGTATAAATCAGATTTTAATTTTCTCTTAATGACGTGCAGTTTATGTGCTCAAGCTTATTTTCCGAATTTGCAAGGTTAATAAACTCAGATTATGCCCCGCAGACGATGTACAATGCTACGAACAGGTTCTCGAAGATGTTCTCTTACTAAATTTGCAAGCTTACAAGTAAGGAATTAAATACTCTTACCTTTCATTTCAGCGTCTTGTTTACAATAAAATTGGTAAAAATTAAAAATTTAGTTATTTTCACACAATGTTGTTTTGCAATCGCTGTGATATTAACACGCTTATACTTGCGCAAACTTGTTTTGAGGATAGTTTTCTTTTTCAAATTCACTTGAACGATTGTACACCACCTTTTCCGTATACTAGGTACAAGGGCGCGTTTTTAAACAATTCTTTGCGCCAGGTTCCTATGAACGGTACTGTACGAGGGTAGTCTGGAAAAATGTGTGCAATTGTTCAATACGTGTTACGATAAAAACTTCCACGTTGCTAAATCTATTAATTGTTGCAAAAGGTACGACAAAGTATAAGTCCGAAACGTTTAAGTGGATTTTTCCCATCACGAGAGTATAACCTAAGATTACAAGCCTACAAGCATTTCAATCAGGCTTTTTAACGTATAACATTAGGCTGATAATGAAAGTAAAAAATGCTCTCCTGAAACATACCCAAAGACTAATATAATCATGACTAATAAGGTCTTGAATATCATCTTGAGACTAGTGTAATCATGATTATTTTCACGATGTTTTTAGTCACGATTAATTTGTGTTAATCATGACTACCACCTTAGGATTACTTTATGATCTTTTGAGTCATGACTACTGTAGTATTACTAAACAACAAGTTAGTGCTCAACGTGGCAGAAATTTTCAAGAGAATCTTTCAACGCATGCACAATTATACTACAACAATATTTTTGATGAGTAACATCATCTTCCTGTTGAGACTTTCACAACGTTTCAGACTACCTTCGTACATAATGCGTACAATTCCAAGCTTACCTCTTCATTTAACAAGCTCAGCAGTATTTCATCCTTTATTTTCGAGATGCCTATCTGCGTAGAGTAAATTTATTGCTTGTTGTAAATTACACCTGTTAATCTGTTGAGGAGGTTTCCAATCTCTTATATTCTGGAAAATATGATAATATATGATAAATATGCTGTTGTTTCGAGCAGGCATTACGCAACTTGTAACTTTTACGAATGATGGTAACGTACTCACATGTATGTGTTTGCGATGCCGAGTGTGTCGGTTGAGTTCAATTACGTATTAATTCCGGAAATTACGGCACCTTCCTTGGAGACCCTACAGGTTGTGAAGCCCTTCGGGTAACTAATTTCTTTCCCTAGAAGCATCGACCGTAAAAGAGACAAACTGAACGTGTGAAATTTCAGCAAATGTGTTGTTTATTTCCGTTTCTAATTGAATTTTCAAAGGTGAAATACTCGTACTTCGTGTACGATAATAATGATTATTGTTTATTTATCCAACAGTAAGAAACTTTCCTCGATGCAAATTATACATAGCATATTACGTTGGATCATGTTTTTCTACAGTTATCCAAGGTATTTTCCAACTATTAAAACGACTTTGTAAAAAGAGCAAAAATATCGATATCTCGTTAAGAGTGAAATAATTGTTGGCGAGTTAGTAATCAGGCCCAAAATATTTTCTCTTCCTCTTTTGAATTATGTTCATTAAATGGAGTCGGGACAGGCTTAGCTTAGCATAGTTTTAGTATTTCTATCATCTAAAACTGCACATGGGGCCTCAAATAAAAATACCTCAAGCCGAAATTGTTTGGTTTAAATTTGTGCGTTAAAAAGAACCACGAGAAAGATAATCTGACAGCTTCAAAGCTTCTTCATAGATCTATGAACCTCACCTGATACATGAATGTTTACATAATCTTAGTCAATCGATGCCCTAAATCGGTAGGTTCCAAACCGTCAGTGGATGAAGGGAAACGATAAGCTTGCATTAAGAGCTTATCGTCAAAAAGACGAAGACGATTTCACCAGCCGGAAAAGTTATAGCGACTATTCGCAAGATGTAATCTGAATTGATTTTTTGCCTACTCTTCGGCAATTACGACAGCAAAACTAGTCCAGTTACACTGTGATTTTTCCCTTTTCCCAGACTTCAAAAATTGTCTTGTCGAAAAACGGTTCACATCAACTGCTAAGCTAGCCAATCCTACTATTACGATTACTCAAAAAGTTGGAACTTCGCCTGACTAAATGTACAGATCCACAAGGAGATTATGTCAGGTGATAGACTTACTAAATGCGTTGCCTTTAACACAGGTATTTGTTATATCATGCTCATATACTCATTTGTAAATGTTGATTTAATTTTGCCGAAATGAATATTAAAATTTTGTGGAAACATTAGATAAGAAGTCAGTACAAAATCCAGTACTTTCAACGTTCTATCTCTTTTTATAATGCCTGTGATGAGTCAAGCAGTAAATTAGTAATACTTTGATTGGATGTGTTTACATCTGATGATTCTAGATTTTAACTGTCATATCTCTATCTTTCAAGAGAATGGTTTCAGTTAAAAAAAAGCCACAATCTATCACTTACATTGGCTTAAATATTAAGCTTAATTTTTTGCAATATATCATAGGTTTGAAAATTGTACTAATATTTACATAAATGAACAGATTCTTTAGGTTTTAAATAAATACTGCAAACACACTCCTTACTCCTATCTCTTCCTAATATAGATTTCCATAATTTCCTGCGAATATATAGCAGCATGTGCATGTGCAAAAATTACATACCTTACTGTTTCTCTCTGTTTATCTCAACATCGTTATCGATATGTTTCGAAATAATTATCGTAATATCATCCTCGTGTATATATCGTTTTTTTTTTTTTTGTATTTTGTGATACGCTTATACGTACATTTAGATAATTGGCTGAAAAATTACAATTTTCATCCAATCTGGGTTATTATTTTAACTTATCATTACAAACGTTTAAAAATGGATATCTAAATTTGTACAATTATGCTATGTATTATATAAATAAATAGTTGCAAAAAAATTTTTTTGCAATTCTTGAACAGAATCATGAAGCGATCTTCCTCCTTTATACTGATTTTGGTAAATAAAATGCAAGCCGATAAACTTTAAGAAGAATCGGAGTAATAACAGTAGATTCGAAACAATACTTTAAACGTTCCCTGGTTATACAGATAACATACCAAAATATTTACATTTTCAATATTATTTTCTTCTCACATGAGCAGCTAATATTAAACGCCTCTTCAAGGATTTTTGAAAAAATTGCTTCTAACAAACTTTATTCTTTTGCAAACAAACATAATCTGATTAAATCATGTCAACATGAATTTAGGCAGAGATTTCCAACAAAAACGGAAACTGAAGTGCGTTCAATAATATATATCGATGTGATAAGTGAATGTGTAATGCTATTTCATTTAACCAAAGCCTTCGATTCAATAAATATTTTATTGACACCATCAAAAATGCTTTAACTTTGATATAAGAGGTAGCAAAGTTAATAATTAAATAACCTTTTTTTTTATGTAATAGAAGATTCATTGTTAGATCCCAAGAATTGAATATTAATATAAGCATTTCGCAAGGAAATATTTTAATTTATTTCACTATCTAAGAATGATCCCCCGTATAGTCCTTACGGCTACGATGGTGCGTAATTGTCAATAGTTTGTCGTTTTATATATTTTGTCATTAGTGCTGATACGGCAGTCCCCTAAACTTTTTTTTACAATGTATAAATATAATTTGATAAACGAATGTAATCCTGCTTTGCTATAAAAAAGCATTTAAATAGATGCATTGTACTTTTAAGGTAACTCGCACAGAAACATGTGCTTCATCGGAATGCATATTTTCCTTTAACAAAGAATTGGGAAAAATGATTAAAGTTTTAATTTTATATTAACCTTATCAAATTTAATTAGTAGGAGCTGCCAACTTGAAATGTTATACTAATCCAATATAACTGCATGCTTTATATTTTTTCATTAACTACTTCTTCGTACAAGAAATATTGTACAAGCTTCATTTGTGAAACATTTTCCAGCCTTTTTTTGGACCTTCAAAATAGTTGTTCTCAGTTGCTGTCAGAAAAGTACCTAATTGTTTACATCGTTATGGGCCGATATTTCCAACCTCAACTAAACGTAGAGAATATCTCTTAGCTGAATATTCAAATCTAAATATTCCCTCCTTTACATGTTACATCAAGCTCGGCCTCAACTTACAGCAACGAACCAGGATGCAAGTACCTGTATGAAAAATTCTGTTCTGTTCTGTGTGACTCAGTGAAGCCAAAGTTAAAGAGGGCGTTTTTGTAGGGCATCAGATTAAACAATTCTTGAGAAATCTAAACTTTAACAAAATTTTTCAACGAAAAGAAATAAAGCTTTCCCCGTTAGAAGACATGCTTGAGAATGAGAAGACATTTATTTAAAACAGGTTGACTTTGTTTTATAAATTCGGCTGCAATAAAATTGATGATCACGCCCACGTGAATTTTATTCTTAACAAGTTCGACAAGCTTAGCAATAAGCACGACGAAAGTTCCAGGGTGCACGTCAACGCTAACTGATTATTGTTCGACACTCATCATAAATATTCACCAATTGATTGCAAACGATAGGCCAAAAGAAAGCAGAAATTATAGATAGATTAAAACGCTTACTCGTTACAAAGAAACCGTTGACAAATCAGATGTTTCTTAATATATAACAGCCATGTTCAGTAGAAATGTCTACGTTAATCTCGGAAGCGTAACTGACAACATTTTTGATTTGTAGAAAGTTTATTGTATGCGTATGCGCCAATAAATTGAATTCATTGAATATGGAAAATTACGACTACTTCGAGAAAGAAACAGACGATGTGTACTTCGGGATAAATTTGGATTTCAATTGAAAAATAATCGTATGCCCGCTTAGAAGACAATGACAAATACGAGTATCAGGTATAGAGTAAACGTTCTGAACGACAGTAATAAATTAGAGGCAATTTCGAACAATCCCTGAAAGCTGAGCGTATTTGCAAAGCGCCGAATAAAATATGCATGCTTCAATTTGCTTTCCACATTCTCTACTCCGTAATTTGCCTGTTACGCTTCACCTGGTTTTACCAAACTATTCTCAAATATTAGATGTACAATTTACATTGAAATCATCGCTTTAATTGTGTTCAGTAAGAAGATTTTCTTTGTCCCGAATTGTAATTGTAATTTTCCCAATAACGAATTTCGAAGGAGAAAGGATATTAACGCTTTCTCTCTAAGTTTCAGTTAGATTTGGTGGTGGCACGGTATTTGAATGAGGGTAGCGAAAATTCTCCTACCTTATTAATTTTGAGACTGTTTAGAATGCAAATGAGCGAAGCTAAACGTTCTTAACCGATTATAATATAGAATATAGCATAACGTTACAAAGATGCATTTGCCAACATTTTAGATCTGTATAAAGTTATAATTTAGTCATTAAAACGTGTCTCGTATAATTTAAGTACGTTTATCCAGGTATTTTACGAGAAAACTTTAGAAATTATTGGCAGAGCGATTATTAAGCCGTGGGCAAGTTAATATTCGCAACGTGTGTTGAAGAAAGGATTTTGAATATTCTTCTATCTTATTTTTGGGAAAGTTTTAACTTTCCAATAGCCTCGATGTAGTCAAAGTGAGCACAAACAGTTGCAGCAACCACTACGTTCTGATCTGGATTTATTTACATGGGTAATTTATAAAGTTTTCAGACTAACATAGTCAAATTCCCAGCACAGTCTCGCTGTAAATCTTTACAATTTTCCTAAAGATGCTCTCATAAAAAGTTGGCATATTTTTATCAACGCGGTGTTCTCCTCGTTCGATGAAAATCTCCGAAGATTTTACATTGCACGTCTAATGTCATTAGCAACATCTACTACTTTATAAATTGTTCAAAATATCTACCAGCAACTTGTGCTGTTATCAACAATTCAATCAAACCAATTTTTTTAGCAAACATAAATATTTTTAACAATTTGCGAGCAGTGCTTCATCTTAAAGCGATCGATGTTTGTACAATTTTTTGGTTCATTTTTTGCATTTCTTAAATACAAATCTGCCAACATAAAAGAAGTGTAGAATCATTATCTTGAATAAAAGAGGTTTTCCATGTTCCGTAATCCATTATTTTACATTTTTTAAAGGAAGAGGAGGTAATGTTAAATTTTATGTCAATTTTATGTGTTACAAGTTTTCAATACTTAAATGTATTTAGAGTTTTATAACAGAAAATTCATGTTTTTTTTTTCTGCTATTTATCTACAGAAGATCATCAGCATTAATCGGGCGGATTTGCATGATGTCGCACTAGTCTAATAAGTGGATTTGATAAGCAAATCTGCCAGTTTTAGTAGTAAGGATTTATTTCTTATCAATTTGAAATTACCTTAAACCTACACATATTAATTTGTTTATTTCAATTTTATTGAGATATATAAAGAAGAAAGCAGTAAGGAGATTTGGTCAATACAACTAATTGGGGCTCTATTTCGCTATGTTTATCTTTTTGGTTGGTTAACATATCTTTCGACCCAGTTCCTTAACATACACGCTGAAATTCATCTGGCCAAAAATAATAGTGCATAATCAATTTTTTCCAGAGCCTATCTCTGAAATTAGCAAAATAATAGGGAATGTGTTTGGAGTTGGTGAAGGACACAGACTTATGCGTTGATCTTTCTTTAGCCTCGTACACTAGTTTACTTTAGCGTAATCCATGTTGGCCTAGGATATCAGATAATCCGTATCACATTTACGATAAATATGTTTGGCGTAGGCGAACTGATTTTCCTTCCTCTTGTTAAAAACGAAATAGCTTCGTATTCGAGAATGCAAAGAAATTAAGTAAATTGTTAGACGTGTGCCTTTAAAGAGGCTACATGCCAGGGCATAATCTCTAAGGTCTGATCGTTGATAGGTGTATACATTATATCATATGCTAGATAATTACAGGCTGTAATCTTTTTTTTTTTGTTAAATGGTATTTATTATACAGCCTCTATCTAAAAAAGCATGCTATAGAGTTATGAAATCAAGAATTTTCAAGTTTTCCCGTAAAGGTGTCTTACTTCATAGTTACACGGTGTTAAAATCTTTACAAAACTTTACAAAAATATAAAAAAAATGGTATTGGTAGCAAAAGCCTTTATACAATTGAACAGTTTGCCATTTTTGAATAAAGATCTAAAAATTTTACAATTACCTACAAACTTCATCCTAATCACCTTCTTTTTCTATTTTCAGGATGAACTAAATCCTCTCAGAAGTTTATGTTACCCCGGAGCAGATGTGTTCATGTTATGTTTTTCTGTCGTAAAGCCATCCTCATACCTATCGGCTTGCACCAGATGGGCAGAAGAAGTAAAGAAGCAAGGAGTACCAGTTGTATTAGTTGGCACCCAAGCGGATTGTAAGAATAATCCAGAAGTATTACAAAGGCTTAAGAAAGACGCGCAAGTTCCCGTGTCACCTGCGCACGCTCGAGAATTAGCCTCAAGATTGAACGCGCCTTACGTGGAAACATCCGCGAAAACTTGCTGTCAATTAAAGGAAGCATTCGACATGGCGATCACGATAGGACTTAGGAAACACATGAGAAGAAAACCAAAATGGAAACAACTGATGTGTTGCTTTTAAATTACGTTTTGTTTTATAGTAGTTAGGATTTGTTTCTTTGTTTGAACATGATTTCTACTTTTTAAATGAAAGAGAAATATCGAGGTCCATTCGCTAGCTGTAAAAAATGATATCGCGTTGAAATAAAACATTCCCCTAAAAAAAAAAAAAATAAAATAAAAATCTGAATTGGTTGTGAATAGAGAAAACACTTAAATGAATGAAACAAAACAAACTCAAATCGTCGTTCGCATTTTGTGATATTTTATCCCGGAATATTGTGTTATGACCATGACATTAAGAATGCAAAATGAAATTCGTTTCTTCAGAATGTTATCAGCCTGATTGATTTACGAAGTATTCGTTTTCTTTGTACAGAATTAGTAATTTAGTGTATTCATGACTGATACGTATTTGTTTTAAGGTGTTGTCTTAATCCTAAGATCTAATTCGAACTTTAGGATTTGTCCATCGAATAAAACACAAAATTATTCGAAAAAAATTGTCCTGAGAAATGTATTCCCCCGGTCCATAATGCAAACCGAACAGTATTTTCACGAGTTTCATGAATTTGTCGTTAATTCTTTCACAGAAACGGCACGCAATTCAAATCCTACAGTTCAATTTGCATCGCCCTTTATATTGTATGTAGTTTTATTTTAGCGAGGCGATTCCCAATAATTCGAGATTAACGACTTTTACCGTGTTTCTTAAGAAAAGAATCGAACCAAAACAATTATTTTAAGAAAATCACAATTGCTAGACTATACTAGGAAATACCTGATGCGAAGCCATTGGAATCAAAGTTGATAAGATTAGGATAGGATTCATATTGATCACTAATTTCATTAGTCAAAAATAAAACAACCGACAAGAAAAAAAAACGAGATAATTTCATCATCGGCATTACCGCAAATTAAACAACAGTTACTTTGCGCTAGTTTTATTAAATGGAATTTAATATTTAAACAATAATCGGACGCACGGCTTCGAGTTAACCTACTTTTACATTTTTAAGACTGAAAATAATAAATACGTTTATTGAAGATCCCCAGTATTCTGCTAAGAAAGCGGTGAATCACAACCCAAATGATTGTTGGGTAAACTTAAAGTCAAAGGTCTTAAATTGGGAATCGCTCATCTAGTATATTGAAGAGTTTCTTCCAAGCATGTGATAGGGTTTTCTTATCTCTATAATGAGAACCTATGTTTAGAATTTAAATATAACATTAGAGGTTGCATATCAAACTTATTTATGTATTTACTAGATATATTTTTTTTATTATCAATTGTGGAGATTTATTTCAACAAGGAAAACTGTGCAGGTTTGAACACTGAGATTCCGTTAACTTTCAAACAATTCAGAAATTATGGGAAAGAATGTGAAAAAATTATTTCATGTGGAAATTGATTGACTTAATGTTAGGTACAATTACTAGTTAATATATCAATCGATTTCTTCTTATTATTATTATTTAAACTTTATTTCAGATACATAATTTTGTTAATATCTTCCGTAAAGGATGGAATAATGTTCTTAGTAATGGGTAAATATAAATAATTATCTCGATGTTTAAGAAAAATAATAACCGGAACTGCACCAATTATAGAGGTATTAAGACCTTAAAATAATAAAGAAGTTTCTGATGAAGTTGTTACAATAAATGAAGCGTCCAGATGCAAAGGTAGACATTTAACAAAAAATCAATGTTGAATTTTAATGGTTTAAGGTTTTACAAAATTGCAGTATCTTTTATTCCATCGAGTTTATGGGTTCTATCTACACCTTTGACGAGTACGTACTCACTAGTGCTTTTTGTTAGAATGGTTCATTTAAAGAGTTGAAGCGGGAAATATCAATTATAGTTATGGTTCTTGGGAATCTTCTGACCTCACACACGGGCTTTAACACAGTTGCATATAATCACGTTTTCGCATCAATTATATCAAATAGTCTATCTGGAGAAAGGAATAAGTCTAACAATGGGAAAAACTATTTCCAATTAGTTTATGTTTGGGACAAAACACCGCCAGAGCTAATATTTGGCCATTCACACACTGCACTGTGCTGCTCTACAACCTTTACTTTTCTATCAAAATCGAACGATACTCGACAGCTTGTATAAAATGGCGTAACAAGGGGCCACATCCGTCCAAAGACAAATATCTATAGGCTCGCTCCAAAGGAACTCGATGATTAATTGTGATTTCTATTGGGACAAGCCTTATGTTTGCACCTAAGTTGTATAGATAAATGTTTGCATTTGCCTCCAAGGCTCCAGTTAAAACTTTAGTAATTGACCTAAAGCGAACGGATATGGCCTTAAAAGTCACAATATCGTATTTCTACGTGTGAATTTTCTATTTTCCTCAACGGGATTTCAATTAACACCGAAAACTGCACAACTTTGCTAATTTAAATAATTCTCTATTCTTGATAACAATAAAGATACTTACGATAACCTATTAAATTTAGGACGAACTGTATATTGATTACACAAGTGAGTTTTATCCGATGTTTAGTGTGGAGACCTCGGAAACTAGTGAAGATAAGGAGATGATTAAATAGGGGAAGCATTGCAGTTTTATGAGTTCAATTGAATATACTTTTTTTAAGAAAATGCCCGGATAAATAAATATTCGGAAAAAGTTTTTTTTTTTTGTTATACCGTTCGCTAGTTATAGCTTTGTTATTATTGTCTGAAAAAAAGTATCAAGGGGGAAGTTGTAAGCTAGTATGTGCTTAATAAGGCAACCCAACTGACCTTTTTATTTAAGCTATAATTTTCGAAATATTAAATAATTTTTGTTATGGCTACCATAGTCAGCCATGCCTTCAAAAACATGGTTCATTCAATTGAACTCGTAAAACTACGATTCTTTTCCCATTTGATCGTCTCTCGATCTCCGTTGATTTCCAAAATTCCAAATTAATCAAAAATAATTTAAGAACAAATTTATGCAGCGTTCACTTATGGGCATTTGAAAATCTTTATGCTCATTTGACTACAAAAGGATGATTAGAAGATTATTAGAGAATAGATATACTAGCGATGGGCAATTCGAATCGTAACGACTCGTAAAATTAAAGATTCGTATAATGATTCGTACCAAATAATGCCAAAGGATCCGCACCGATTCGTGATGATTCATGACGACTCTTTATTCCACCGATGGGCGACCCGAGTCCTATTGTCTCAAAATGAAGGGTTCGTAACGAACCAATAAAGCTCGACCGCTTCATGATGATTCACGACTCGTACTAACGATTCCAAAAAAAAAATACGAAAAAAACTAGATCCTCTTATTCTTTGCACTTTGCTCTAAAGATATTGCTAAAATAAAACAGAACGAAACAATAATGTATTATTGTTATACAATAAGTGATATATGAGTAGAGAGAACAAAGCAAGTGAAATCATACCTGTTTTGCAGCGATTAGACAGATTCGTGTTTTGTCGACTCTCGCGGAAACCAGTAGGCAACTCGATCCCTTTCTTATGAGACGAATAGGCACGAGTCTGTCTAGTCGCTGCAAAAAAGTATGATTTCACTCGCTTTTGTCCTCGCTATATATGATGTACGTATTATGTATAGTGTAATAGTAATATATTATTACGATTCCAAATTTGGACGGAATCGTATATTCGTACGAATCCGTATAAATGGTAAAAATTCGTACCGTACCAACCATATAAAGAACCATATAAGAATCGAAAGCACTGTACGAATCATACGAATCCGACCCATCGCTAAAATATACGTACGTATAATCACTCTAATTTAATTTGTCTATGATAAGTAGATGGCATTTATTTGTAATGAAAATTAATTTGTCTTATGTTGCTTCCGAATATTCTTTTCGCTTAAATATATTCTAAATATGTTATTAAAAGCAAATTCTGTATTTATAAAAGGTATTGTAGTTGCTCTGCGGACCTGAAATGATAGTTGTGAATGTATTTAATACTCATAAGATCACGTGATTTTCTATGATACGATTTTAATAATAATTAAGTTGTACTATGTTAGTTGTTTTCATTCTTTTTTTTTTGTAAGAGTAACAACTACACCGACTACAGTAATATTAATTGCTAAGTATTTATTACCGTGTGTATGTATTTTATGTATTCATCAAATTTTATGTTTTTACATTATTCTTAGCATTTTACAAATAAAATAATTTATTCTAAATGGCTTTTTTATTTTCTAAAACAATTACTATCCCTTTTGCTATGTATAATCAAATAAGAATAATGGAGACTACGGAAGGAGACGAAGGGCTTATCTCCTACAGACTTTGATTGCATGATTTCACGGCCTCGGTTCTCGCAGAAAAGATTAGAAAATCACACTGTTTTGAAAAATGATCCTATAAATTTCAAACTATTTTATGCTACAACCTACAAAAGGAGTACGATAAATATCAACGTTTCTTTTATCTTTTATGTCTCATTCAAAATCTACGAATTCCCCAACTCTCAAAAAGGCGTTTGTTTCTGCAATCACTTCACCGTTTGGTCCAAATCATTTTCCACCGAGCCATTTCTTCATATTCGGAAAATGGAAATAATAGCGGGAACTAAATCTGACGAGTATGACGGACGCGGAAGCAATTCATATTTCTAACTCGTGGAATTTTAAAAGTGTGCCCCTCGTGCATTGTCTTGATGAAACAAATTACTTTCCGGATGTTTTTCTCTCACAATATTGTTGAAACGATCCAATAGATCGGCGAAATCGCTTTAACCTATTATAAAATGGCCTTATCAAGGGATTATGCCGAGTACATCTCAAAACATCGTGGCCAATAAAATGGCTTTGACTTTCTTTGACGCCACGACAACCCATTGGACTAATCTTTGGTTTCTGATGTGCTATGATGAATACATCATCTTTCTTCAACCGTTACGAATATCGTCAAAAATATTGTGGGCAATTTTCCTTAGATTCAAATGAGTCCTTAAAATGTTAAGCACCCGGTCAGTCGGGATGCCCACTTTCAATCTGCGATCGTTCATTATCATATCGTGAATTTTTTCAATTATTTCTAAGAACGGTTATCTCGTTTGGGATAATGCTTGTGCAGCCGCGTTTAAATTCAAAATGTTGATCTTGTATGAAACATGATTAAAGAGGACCGGCATGCAACCGTTATTTAAGCAAAGGTTGATGTGAAAGCAGTTGTTACAATTTTACGCAAATATTTAATGGCAAAATCGTAAGTTTTAGGCTTGTCAGACTCACCATAATTCAAAAACAATACCGTGCGACACGGTGCAAATTTAACTGGGTAATTTTTATAATAGATTGCCTTATTCGTTGAAGAACATGGTCACAAAAGTAGGTATGCTGAAGGAAGCAGCAGTCGGCAATGGGTCTCGATTTAATTTGTTCATAAAAGAAGCCGAAACTAATTGATGGTCGTCATATTTTTTAGAATTACAGAACAAATATAATGCAGGGCGATCACCATGAGCAAGGTTCATCTTACACCAAAAGCATTTTTCGTAAGTGAAATGGTTCACACTGCTATAGATCAACAAAATTCGATAATGATCAGATATTATGTATCTATTAGCGCTCCATACTGGTCTGATGCTCTAAAATTGAGTATTTAAATGGCCAAATCATTGAAATAGTAAGGTAATACATTATAGATTACTTTGCTAGGCTCAGCGAAAAAAAAAGAGCAGCCCTCGTATAACCTCGTATAAAACCTAATATGTACTTACTACATTATTATTAAAAAATATAGTTCATTGTACGAATCTTAAAATTTTGATTTAAACCAGGCTGTTTAAAAAGCATGTAAGATTGGTTGCATACGATTACAAATAACCAATTTATCTCAATTTTAAAACACCATCACATAGATTCTTTTACAATCTAAAAATCACTTAAAAAAGAATAAAAATGTACACTTCAAAAGTCTCAAAAATATCAATCTCACGGAATAAATTATCTTAATCTAAGTACTTACAGGAAAAGAACTATTTACAATGACAATCTCTGGACATTGTACATTGTAAACAGATAATTAGTTTGATTTTCTATTTCCTCAAATGGAAAATCGAGCAATTGTCTATATACCTAAGAACGTATTCAGAAATGAATGTAATACCTATTTGCTCGGATATCGAATAAATATCGCGTATCGTCTAGAACTTGTCATTTTCTCTGAAATCGTTAGTTTATTGAAATATCCAATGTTTGTTTACGTGAGATTGTTCACTTTTTGTATTTTTTGTATTACGGCTCATGCAAAAATTAACATAAAAATGATAAATGACGTTCTAATATCCTATGGAGAACCTAGTAAAATTGTTGCTCTTCTCTGTGATACTAAAGGTAAAAATGTTGTGGCCATTAGATTTGTTGGAAAAGCAAAAAAAATAACATTATTTTACAGAATTTTTTATGATTACGAAAACTTTCTCTGGAAAGGGATACAGTATTTGTATACGGGATATCAAAAGCCTTCATGGGCAATTTTTTTTTCCTGTAAAAGATGTAAAGTATACCACCTACATTTTAGATTTGGATTGTTCTGAATCTCCAAATGTTTTAACTAAGGTATAATCATATTCGTGTCTGCAGCTAAATCGAAACAACTTTCATTATAACAGGCAGATGAGAACAAATTATTTGAATCACCAATTCGTTGGATCATTACAAACTCGCTGAACAATACTACGACTTATTTTGAACACTTGAGCATTCTATCTGATAGCGACGTTATCTTAACTGGTGTTAGTTTTGAATCCACAACGTTGGTACAGAGAATATATCGACCGACGTTACTTTATAATCTGGTATATGAAGATTATGGCGTTTGGAGCGAGAGTTTTGGATTTCAAATAAGAATAAAGGATATGATCGCGGCAAGTCGTCGGCAAAATTTGCTTGGGACAATAATCAGAAGCTGTTTAGTGATAACCCATAATGATAGCATTAATCATCTTCTCGATAAAAGGTAGATACGATCAATTAACAAACTGATCATTAGCTTAAACATTTACTAACGGCTTAAACATTTACTAACGATTTAATCATTGCTACAAGCGTTCACGTTACTTCCTTGAAATTACACATACTGACGAATCACGTTAGAGAAGTACACGCGAAATATTTTTCAGAATTTTATCAACAAAATTGATCTCGGTTTAATAAACAATAGTTCGAAATAATTTACTTGATTCAGACGTGTTTATTTTCAGATAAAATATACATATCTCCATTCATAAGTATTCGGATAGTTTCAATTATTGCAAAAGATCATCAATACGAGGGTAGTCTGAAAAGTTTCCAATATAACACAGAAATACTTTTTTATCAACTTTAATGTTATTTCTCAACTCGGTCTAAGTAGTAGTTTGCAAAATACGCGATTACGAAGGTGCTTCCTCGTTTGTTCTGAGAGTGAAGTATTGAGTCCGAGAAACAGAAAAATTTCGTTGGGGAGCCCATCTAGTGAAGAGAGTAACTCATGAGAACAACTCATGTATTTGTGCCATGGTGATCACTAACGTGTGAAACGATTTTCTTGCGATGGATCTTCTTTTTTGAAGTCACGCCACAATTAGTTTCTTTACGTCCAAATCTTTCGTAAATACAAATACATTCTTTCGAGATGCCCACAGGCTTTGCTATCTATTAAAATTTAATACAGCAACATTTAATGAACTTTCACGATATTATTAGCGTCAACTGAGCAGGTATGCTCACGTTTCAAGTCAGGTCACCTACACATACCAGCAGCCAATATTGGTGTCGATTTTCGCATCTCTCGACTAAGTTCCTCCCACTATATCTTAATAGAATTTAAGTCTGAATTCTGAGGAGGCAATTTCACAATTTTTAAAGAAGGCTGTATAGTAGTGTTGCCATTCTGTAATAAAAGCCCTCCAATCGTTACCTTGCTTTTGTACTGTTTATAAATTTTCATCCAGGATTCATAATTTGATATATTTCAATATAACAAGCTACGTTCCTTAATAACTTTAGATATTAAGCATGGCTGTAACTCGTTTAAAAGAACTTACCAAGCACATCTCAATTGTACCGAATAATATAAATCTTTCCCGCCATTGTTATTAATACTAAATTCTCTACGGCATATTTCATGTAATTTTTTAATAAGTTTGCTGCACCTATTTTTCAGGGATCGTCACATAGACACAATAGCGAAAGTAAATTACGTATTTATGTTACACTTACAAGATCTTCTTAACGTCAACATGATTTTCTCGATACGGTCGACCTGGGGCTACAAAAATAACAAATCGGAATGGAGTGGAATGATTGGTGAATTGACTAGAAAAGAAGCAGATATAGGAGGTTGTATATTCGACTAAATTTAACCTTGGAAATACATCTAAAAAATGCTGGAATAATGATTCTATAGACGTTGTTTTTGTGTTTCTTTCATTTTTTCGTAACGTTCTTAATAAAGCTGAAAAACTGCGAAAAAAAAAAAAACGAAACCATATCCGACAAACCATATTTTTTCTTACATATGACCACATATATACCTTACATATACCAAAGAGATTCTAGTACTTCGCCAAAAAGCTCTTATATACAATGTTATTTCATATAATGTACTACAGCGACTGTATAAACATTATTCTATAGGCTGGATGTAACTCCTTATATTTTTAGGGACACCATTATTTCTTACAAGCGATAGAGTCTCCGTAATAGACTACATTGCAATGACGACGCCAACAAAGTCAAAGTTTGTCTTTAGACAACCTAAATTATCTTATGTCACTAACGTTTTCACGTTACCCTTTAAGGCGACTGTTTGGATATCATCTATAGCTTTAGTTATAACAATCTCTGCAGGATTATATCTAGTAGCCGTATGGGAATCGTATAGGACGGAGAATTTTCATGTAAGTAAATAAACAACGAACGAAGGGAAAAACAAGCAAACCAGTTATAATTTTTGCTACAGATTCAACAGCGAGAATTTATCGAACCTAAATTTTCGAGCGCTTTCTTTATGGCATTCGGTGCGGCATGTCAACAAGGTTCAAATTGGATACCTCGCACCACATCGGGACGAATAATAACCATAATTTTGTTTACATCGTTAA
Organism: Oryctes rhinoceros; assembly: GCA_020654165.1. Lineage (NCBI taxonomy): Eukaryota > Metazoa > Arthropoda > Insecta > Coleoptera > Scarabaeidae > Oryctes > Oryctes rhinoceros. The sequence goes on along the minus strand of JAIOKQ010000294.1, from coordinate 764,536 downwards.
TGTTCCTTTATACTTCTTACTCGGCGAATATTGTTGCACTCTTGCAATCGTCTTCGGCCAGCATTCAGACGTTAAATGACTTGCTACATTCTAGGATACAAGTTGGCGTAGACGATACAGTTTTCAACCGGTTTTACTTTCCCGTAGGTACCATATCGTAAATTTGCTCGTAATAAATAATCGCGAACATGTTTTAGAACTCGTTAATTTTTTTTTATCGCTGCACCATTTGTAATAAAGTGACCGTAGTAAATTTGATTGGTTGCTAATAATGAAATTTATATGGAGCGGTAAAACGGGAGATACACGCTCTGTCCATTTAGTTTAGTACGAGAATCTTAATGTAAAATATCTTGGTTGGAGATCGTTGCGTCCGATTGGTTTATTGGACTAATTGCCGGCGAACTGCTAGGTGGTTTAAAAAAATAAAGTCAGAGTCAAGTCTTCTTTTTCCAAGTCAGACTCTCTCTCTCTCTCTGTTATCTGGTTCTATTTATATTAGGTATGGACAAACTATACCTTTTATTCGTACGTATAAATATAAACATATTTGTTACGTTATGCACACCAACTAATACTTATTTAGGAGCTGGAAGACTCGATAGGGTGACTGTGGCTTTATGATAATCGATCAGCATCTATCGTAAATACGAGTCGACTCCCGATTACCCAGGTCCTTCTAGCGTCTTTCGCGCTAATATTTATTTGTGCTTATATATACGTCTGTAGGCTTTCCTTTGTTTGCTCCTTGCTACAGCCCCCTTTAAAACACAGAATAAATAAAACACACATTGTGCGAGAAGCGTATAGATTGTCCGACCACAAACACCGAAAACATCGCGTTAGCCGATGCTTAGCTCCGCCCGTACAATCCGAACAAGCGCTGTATCCGTAGCCGGCGCATGCGCGTAGCGGTATCGTGCGTTAGCCGAGCTCGAGAGGTACCGTATCGGAATACAAAGTTCGAAGATAAATTTGCGACAAAGGGCGTTGATTTATTTTATTTTAAAATGTAATTTTAGCAAATTCTTTCGTTATGCCGTATATACATTAAATACCGACAAAATATATTTTTTTTAAAATTTTATATAAAGATAAAAATAAATACAATGTTTAAGAATATGTGCAAATATAAGTAATAAAACAGGATTAACGGTAAAAAAGCATACAAAAAAATGTTAAATAAAATAATAGGCATACAGGTAGATAAAAAACGAAAAGAACAAATAAAATATTCTTGAAAATAAACTATTAGAGTTCGTAACAGTGATAGGAGATCTAAAATTCTATTTCCTAAGTTTTTAACGTATGTATTATGTCTTCGGTAAATTTCTCTGATATATAACAACTACAAATTTTCGCCTTCCAATTTAAATTTAAATGCCTCTCTTGTCAGTCACACTAGATCTGCTGCGGTTAAAAAAATCGTACTTGTGAAATCCGGTAACAATTTGGTTCAAAAATAATGAAATAATTTGACAACTGACAACATGAATTTTTTTCTTTGTTGTCAACAGCAAATCTTACCTAACACGGAACCCTGAAAGAAAGATGGCGTTAAAACTCCAAATCACATTGGGATCAGACGTAAGAATAAAATCAATGTCCAATGTCCTTCCTAACGCATACTAACACGGAGGTTCAAGTAGTCGGATAGTATGGTGGCAAACATTGCCATATTGGAGAACCATGCTCTTTGCGTATATTGTTCCAAATAAAAGCAGTTGGCGCATTCATTTTGCAAACGGGAAATGTCCAAAAGCACCTTTCTTTATAGAATTATTAAATTGGAGTTTTAAACTAACTTCGAAATATTACATAATGCATATTTACGTTTTTTTCTTTAAGATTTCCCATCTTCTCCTCGGTCTGCTTCTTCCGTTTTTACCCTCCCGTTCTCTCCATACTATTCTCTCCCATCCTTTCTCTGTGCCCCAACCACTTCTTGCTACATTCCATACGCTTCTTCGTTAGCTCTTCTTACATATTCATCCTCTGTTCCGGCTCCTCCAACCGTAGTTATTGGTTAGCAGAACGCCCAGATATCTAAATCTTTCCACATGTTCAAATTGCAAACTTCCCTTTTGTGTTTCCATTTAACATCCATAGTTTGTAATCCAACTTCTCTATTTATAAGCTTTTGCTTTAGTTAATCACCACGCCATCTTAGGTGTTGCTTTTGTTAAATTTCTAATTATGCCATGTAATATAACCTGATGACTTTAATGGCATATCAATTGTTATAATAACAAACTTAAACGTTACTAGTTCTTTTGGTTATCGATAAACAGTCATGAAATCCATTGAGATGGAAGTTTAAACAAAAGTAGAAATCAAGGAATGGACATCTAATGAATTTGTAATAAAACTGCTGTATAAACAGTGGCCATTATTGTTTTTATAGATCTGTTAAATTAACTTTTTTTATCTAGTTCTGTTTAAACCCGCATAATAAAGGTTTATATTGAAATTTACTTATGCTCTGACAACTTGAACAACTTGATTAATTTGTAAATTTATTCCAAATAAACGGGTTTATCCAGAACAACTATTCTTAGTTTGATCTACCACAAGCCTTACATAATGTAAAGTATGAGCACGAATCAAAACGTTTAATTAAAACGTTTTTGTGCCTTTTTTCTAATAAATATCTTCTTTGATTATCAAGAGCGTTATAATGTTACTAAAGTGTAAAGGTAAAACAGAATACTTAATGTTAATGTTTGCCAATTCAATTGCCATTAAAGTATTGACTATGTTTGAATTTTCCTGCAGAACTTCCAAAACTTCAATAACATATCCTAACCTCAAGAAGTTAATTACAAACCCAGTTCTTTCAAATTTACCAATAAAGTACGCCTTCCTTTTACAAGGCCGTGCTGCCAAAGCCATTCTCTTACGAATTTTTCGTAAAGCGGGAGTATAATTTTTACCATATTCGTAATAATATTATTCTTGTTTACAAATCCATTTTTTTTATAATTCAACCCGTTTAAATTTACGTTAAGATACGTTTAGTGCAATCACTTTGTTTCGACACGTGTGATAGTAGTTTTCGTCAGAATTCTCTACACCGCCCTAGGGAAAATACATCGTTTAGGCGAATAATTTCGGCTTCGTGGGACAATTACACATTTCCAGGCTCCCTTGGGGAGAATTTTGAAGTTACATTTGTATGCTTTTCCATACAAGCCAATCCAAGTCCAGATGGGACAAGCGATACAACTCGGAAACCGCCAGCAACGCCTGCAATTCAGTAAGAATTCGATGAACTTAAATAACATGATTGGCAATCTTACACACACTCATCACGACTGACGAAGCACAATTCTATTTAAATGGATTTGTGAATGAACAAAACTACCGCTTCTGAGCAACAGAACATTCTTCAAGGAGGACCCCAACGAGTCACAACACGATACGGAATTTTGCGCAAGATGTGATAGATTCGTACTTCTTTGAAAATGATGAAGTCGTTGCTGGTACAATCAACTGCGAGCAGTACAGAGCGATGCTTTAGCATAGGCTGGAGGACATGTGTCTGCAACAAGACGGCGACAGACAATGACACGTGTTACATTACGATGTCACAAAAGCACGATCATGCATTACAGCTAGTGGTAGCCATTTTTGTCATTGATTATTAGACACAAAAGATAATATAGAAATAAATGTTTAGACCATTTCTTTTTGTTTTCTCTTACATTCTATCATAAATCACCTCACATCATAACATAAGACACCTCAAATCAGGTACTTAACTTTGGCTTTCTATGTGCTCTATAAATGATAAACAAATTACATTTGGTTTAGGATACTGGTTGCAGAAACCATCACAGAGTCCCAAATGGCCACCAATCAAAGATTTATGCCATATATTAAATGAAATCCTTGAAATGTGAAGTGATACAATAGGGAGCGAGTGCCTAGGATATGTGGTCAAGGTTGCGCGTCGAAGAAGCATGATCATTTCTAGTCTAAAGTCGGAGGAGAGATATATCTGTATCAAAAATTGGAATTCTGCTTTATATGGTTGCATTGATATTTATTATAGAAAAAGTAGCAAAAATATGCAGCGAAATTCAAGGTGTACATACGATGTTTTCGAAATGATAAAAACGTTACAGTTGTTATTTCTAATGTAATAACCCGGTATACTATACTATACTTTTTTTTGTTTAGAATGCAACAGAACCTATTCGTCACGCAATATATTTGCAGAAGGTTATACCTCCAGGACAAGCGCCCAGATATTTTTCTATCGAAGAAGGTGTGAAGATGATGCGCCAAGGTTTATTTGCCTTTCACATGGAGACAGGCGCGGGATATAAGCTAGTCGGTAAAAATACATTTTTGTCAATCTCGATGAAATTAGATAATTTGCATCTGCTTTACACTACTGTTACGCAATCGAAATATATTTCCAGTTTCAAAATTTATTTAACTAATTAAAATTTCAAATTATCGTCGAATTAAAGTTAGATGACATAAAAAATATCTTGAAGGACGAAATATTTATGAATTAATTTTATTAATAAATTTTAGATGTGTGATGACAGACAACACATCAATTTGTACGAATACCTACGGCATGATATGAAAAACTAGAAATGCATATTACCACGCGATAGAAGATCATGAAATAATAAAAAAAAGGTCTTGCGCATTAATGTCCGTAAACTTTTTGTTTTCAAGATACAGGATCTTAAACAATTGAACACTTAAAAAAATATATTTCTATTCAATATCTCACAACTAAGCCTACAAAAATGAGTTGCACTTCACGAAATTACCAGAGACCAGAGACAGACTCGTGTTTATTCGTCCCATAAGGATGGATTTGTGTTGCGTATAGGTTTCCCCGAGAGTCGACAAAACACGAGTCTATCTCATCCCAGCTAATTTCTAAAGGCGCACGGAAAGTACTTGTTTCTGCAAGCCTTTACTCGTAACGAAAACAGGTGCACTTCATGAAATTAGCAGAGACTAAACGAACTCGTGCTTATTCGTCTTACGAGAATGGGTTCGTGTTGCTTACCTTATGAATTTCTTTGCAGGCGAAACCTTTCTAGAAAACGAAAAATGCGGCTTACAAGAAATACAATTTTTGCAAGTCCCAGATCCGTGGCTGGCAATCCGGAAGAACTCATCGTATAAAGAAATATTAAAAATCGGGTCCGTGCAGCCAAATCTACATCTACAATACAACGAACGCAGTGATACAAATTTGTTTCAGGCTGAAGAAAATTCAGGAAAGTGGTATTCAATCACGGGAAGTTGCTCTGCTGTATACAAAGAAACCCGGTTGTATTTCTAGAAGCAGCACTTTTATTGGAGTTAGCATTGTTGATTGTTACGGAGCTATACAGATATTAATTATTGGTTATTTAATAGCATTTTGTATTTTTATAATTGAAATTGTATGCTACTACAGGTATAGTATATTTCGAATCTCTACTGCGAGTAAGTAATTTAATACTTTCAGAGCAAACATAGCTATGGGACTAATGTTATTTAAAAACAAAATATCACATGCTAAATAAATATAATTTATAGCGCAAACATATATCGTATCGTAGCATTTTATAGTTACAGAGCACCTACTTATAACTTATTAATATTTATTAACACATGTGTAAATATAATTATAGCATTAAAAATATATTAATTCTTTATGTTTTATTTCTTAAATGCCTTGGAAATATAAATCATTCGCCGTTTAATAATTATTTCTACGAGCAATACTCCTATTGCAACTAAGTTACCTATTCCAAAAATCAAAAATGCGTAATAACAATCTATCAGACCAACGCTTATAAAATTGCTTCCTCGGGACTGGCAGACGGGTTTCTTCGTATATATTCTTCTGAATTCCCGATTTTGCAAGCCGCTTTCATATAATTTACGATACCTACGAAAGAAGATTAAAACATGTTATAAATAAGTACCCGTCTTCCTAGATATGCATAAGCCTTATCGGCCATTCAAAGTACCACAAGCTGAAGAGAATGCTTACGTCAATCTGACTCAGATATATATATATATAGTTATATAGTACTTGTTTCGGGTCAATGGAGCGGAAAAGTTATGAATCAACGTCATCTATCGTATCCTGTCCTTACCGATATCCACCTAGTGATTCTTCAGCTCCTAAGTTATGTGGTCTTCCAAATATTCACCATTATGACACCAATGTTAATAGGCCTAATAAATTATCGAAATATCCCTTTAACCGTCTGAAACCTTATCCTAGCGTAGCGACTTTTTCGTTCAAAATTCAAAAAAAACATTTCGTCAAACGATTGAAAGAGTTCCGATGGATTCTAGAGATTTGCTTATTAATTTTGATGGCGAATCCTCATTCATCGGATACAGTGTTCATTATTAGAGTTCCTCATCTCCAATAGCCAGCCGGATGATTTGGTTGAAGCTTGTCTTTCTTGTATCTATTTTCAATTTCATGATAAATATTACAAGCAAGTACTCATGCGTGACTATGGCATCTCTTTTGCCTTTTATTGTAGCTAATAACGTTCAAAAAACAAAACTTATTATCTCTGAAACTTAAGCCAAAGTGCAATACAAATCTTTAAATAGTTTCCTATCGTTTCCAAATTCCCAACGTGATTCCGTAGATGTACTCGCAGACGAGCGTCCTGACGCTGCGCTTTTGTTTATCGAAAACTCACGCAAACAGATAGTTATCTATACATCTGAACCCAATTCGATTCTTCAAGAACTAAACCACAGCACCGAAGCTCTGATACGCAATAATCATTGTAGGAAAAATATTCAGATCATTACTAGCCGCTACATCATTTTTTCACCACAGCAACTCCCTTCATATAATCTTAATTTCCGTAAGCAAGTGTATCTACCCTATTTAAAGTGTCATCGATCGCATCAACAAGATCTTCTTCAGGAACAACATAAAGATCATCTTTAAATCCATTTTCAAACTGTCCGACTACTTTCCCATCAAAGACCGCAATCATTTGCAAGCCCCTGGTGTCTACGAGATTCTATGGTCGTGCGATCAAACAGAACGATCGGTCAGCAGTCCTGTTATTGAGCGCGAGCGTTGGTTGCGGTTGTTGAATGCAACCGGGTCTGTGCTGGCTGAGCATAAGCAGAAAACCGGACACCAAATGCGATTTAGCTCTACTCGCATCTTGTCTCACAACGCTCACCATTACAATAGAAAAATACCAACTGATATAACTTCGTAGTAATCGCCACAGTTCATTGATTCGTAACTTTTCTGCTCCGTGTCGGTTTTGTCAATGCGACAATGAATGATACGAAAAACACATTAACGCGCCATCTGCAAACGATAAGAGCTTGAAATTCAGTCGAAAATCGCCGACTACAACCGTAAAAACAAGAAGGAGTATTTCGAATATTCCAACATCTTTACTGAGATTTACGCAGCAATATCTCCTATATTATTTATTTACTTTTCATCACTTTTCATTATGGCTTTCATATTTCCTCGCTGACAACTTCGGTGATTTCATGAAACTATTTGATAAAAAGTATTTCATTTATAAATTTAAAAGAGAATTTTTAATATGGTTGGCTCGCTTCATTTTCATCATCCATTCAAACGAATCAACTTTTGATTGATGGTTTTTCGCAAATTTAAAGTAGAATAAGTTTTAATCCATTGTATCATATCAACCAAAGCTCGCCCAAAAACTTACGCCACTTTCGCCAATTCCTTGTAACTGGAATTCTTTCTTACTGTCATCCAAGGATCGATGATCTGCCAGTATTCGATTTCCCTTAAACCGCATTTTTCACTCTCTTGAAATATGTCTCCGACAATTTTATATGCGGACGCGCATTCAGCGTGAAACGCGAAAAATTCATCCTTCATCCTTCTTACGCCTTCTTCAATATTCATGAAGTTCGGTTTCTGACCGATCGGAGCAACTTTTTCCGTGTAAATGGCTTTCCTAGTCTTCTCAGTCTGCATCTGAAAGTTTTATAACGAATAAAACATATCCATAAGCGAATTGAGTTTCTCAAATACATGTACCACCTTAGAGAATACTTAAATACAAAATTAAAACTTTAAATTGGAACAATATAGGATTGCTCAGTTTACTTACTTAACTTTCAGAATATCAATAACTCATAATACTTTAAGGCAACTATATTAAAAGTTGGTTAACTATCTTTATTGTTGCACTGTAGAATAACAATACGTGGAACAGATTTCAATACTACAATTACTACCATCACCAATTTCCGATTGCTGTGAGATATGGTAAATTTTGTACCGCGATTACATTGAAAGTATATATTGCTCTTGTTTGAAAACCACAAATAAAATCGTCTAAAAATATATTAATGTGTATAGTAAGATGCCTAACACTCATGGACCAATACCACCTTCACCAGTAATCTTTCCAAATTCTTTACAATCTTGCAGCAGATAACTGAAAGATAGAAATACATGCAGACTTACGACGATGGTTTGAAAAGTCCATATAAAGTGAAAGAGATGGCACCCTTAATGCATATGAAGGTTATTATCAATTAGTAGCATATCTTTGAGGAGCTCGTATCAATTTGAGCTATCTTAGTTTGTTTCTCTGCGTTTAGCGTTTGTTTTGAGCAGATCGTGTAATTTCCCAAAAAACTGAATAAAAGACGGTTTCGTGTGTTGATGAACCATTATTACATGAAAGCTAAATCGCTTCAGGCAACTAAAGAAAAGCTTCATAAAGATTATGGTAAATCTTCAACTTTGATTAAAACAACATTTTCAGGGTGACCATGTCAGCATAAGTGACGCTAAAATTACGGGATACTGCTCTAGAAATCATCACCATCCAAAAATCTAACAGAAGAGTAAAGATATACGAGATTGCTAATTCTACGGGCATCTTCGGTAAACAGATGCCCAATATTTTGCATCAATATTTGAACATGTCCGCAAGATGGATTCCACGATTGCTCATATGTGAACAACACCGAGTTTTTCTGACAGTTTACAGCTGTTTCAGTAAGATTTTATGTCGTTTCGTCACTGTGGACGAAACGACACTCATAAGACCAGAAAAGGATGGCATATCGAACCTTTTCAAACAATTTTTTGAACCACAAATTTCAATGTAAACCGGTGCATTTTTAATAGTGTCGAGATTTCAATAATATATTCATAATTCATAACTAATACCTTGAAATAGTAGTGACTATAAGGCTTATCCTCAACACCCAACTTGATCCTGGAGCTCAATAAATCATCAACAGTCTTAATGCTTTCACTCGTGGATTGCAGCAGAGCAACAATTTTAGCGGAATAAGACGTATATAAAAACATAAAAGCTAGAAATACGAATATGGTGATAATCTGACCGGCTCCACTCTTTGGTTCGCTTTCACTCCCTTGTTGGCAAACAGCACCTAGTTCCATTAGCAGCACATCAACGTATTTAGGTTTCATAACATTTTGCTTCTTTATTATAATATCCCGAAATTTAGATTCACTCCATTCCCACTTGGATATTACGTAAACACCAAGAGAAATGATGGCAATAGATAGAAAACTGGCGTACCATACCATACTGTCGAAAGGTAATGTAAATACGTTCCTTACGTAAGACAGAGGAGGAGCTCTAAATATAAATTTTGCTCGAGTTGGTACTGATGGGGCAATGTAGTCTACGATAAAAATTCTATCCGTTGTAAAAAATGAGCCACTTCCTGTAAATGTAAGTCTACTGAAAAGAACTGGTATAAAAGTAGAGGTGCTGGAATAAAGTCGGTGACAATATCTTGGAAATTATAAATACGACATCCTTGAATTTTTTTTTTTTTGAGAATGTTGAGAAAGGCCTTTGATTTTTATAGGTTATTATTACATGGTCTCAACAGATAATAATGCACGTAGTAGTTGTTGAGAAATTTCCTCTAACTTTTCAATAATCTACTATCCACACCAGAGCTAGATGTTGAATTTTTGAGCTATCACAAAGACTGGATTAAAAGAAAGCCACCAATTATTGGAAAATATGGTCCCGAACTTTGACCATTCTATTGCGGAGTAGAGGAACACCCTCGGGCTCTTTTGCCATTGGCGTTAGAAGTGGATTTGTTGAATTGCTCGCTGTCCGGGTGATTTTTCAACAACTCGTGCAGATGCTGAAACAATAAAGTGATTTGGAGGCTTTCGCGAAGTTATGTATTCTGTAGGGCCTTCAATATATACAAATTACTATCCGCGGCTGTTGACCAAGATACCAAGATTGTAATCGTATGACACAATAAGACATATAAGCCAGTTACTTTGCGTAGACTACGAGTACACATCTCATTCATCTGATCTAGCATAATATGATGCGTACATTTGGGATATGGTAGAAGAATCAGTATCTTGCTCAGAAGATCCACCAAAATCGAATGCAGTAAATACGTTATTTTGCGTCATTGCGTCAACATTTGCGTCAAGCACTAATGCACGCAAGCATAATAGTGCTTCAATATTTTTGAATATAAATTAAAAAACAAATAAAATTCAATTCTGAGTTCTATTTATTTTGGCAAGTCCTGTATTATGATTTCCAAGATATTGCCGATAACTACTCTTATTAGAACAACCTCCACATATTTTCGCTAATACCTGCGAATTCCGCTAAACCTGATTGTAAATCCCCAATAAGTCCATCGTAAGTTTTCGTAGTCGCATTCTTATAGCCCCAAGTATTTCTCATAATATAAAAACTTGATACATTCAAAAAGTCAGCAAGGTGATGACTCAAAATATAATGCACCTTCGAAATGGGATCAATGTGTTTTTCTCTAAAATATTAAGGAGTTACTCAGGAGTACGATTACCAAACGTTATTTTATAACAATAACACCTGTAATCCCACAGATGATTTAAGGAATCGTTATTCGTAATAACGTAAGAAATATTTATCGCTATTCCCATCAAATTTGTACGGTTCCTAACTGTACTTAGCGGATTAAAATAACTAAATCCTGAATTTAGAGACCAACTTCCGATATTATTAATTATGGTATTATTCGAGATTTTATAGAATGAATATAAAGAATAGGCTCCAGATGAAAGCTTTTGCAACACATAGAATTGACTGTCAACCATTAGCTCTAAAAACTGTGGTAAGTTGGTGAAATTGTCTGCAATCACCAGCCAACGATAAGGTTGTTGGAACAACTTATGGAGATCAGCCTAAAAATAAATGCATTTAATCACATTTCCTATTCTAACATTAAGAGCTTATGAATTACCATCTTCAGCATATCAAGACTATCTGGGCATTGTAAGTCTGCTAAAAATAATTGTTCATTTGGTTCTTTGTCAAGTTTTAACACATGTCTGTAGTACTGAAAGCTAAAGGTGTGTCTATTTAAATATTTTGCCAATAGTATTTTGTCACCTATAAAACAGAAAGATAGTTTTTATATAACTTGTTGCCTAGATTACAAAATTCCAAAAACAAGAGAATCCTGTCAATCTTGTTGTTATGATTTCTTTTAGCAAAAACTAATAATTTTATTGTGAAATAAAGGTGTCATATGTATAGTTATAAAACAACTTATTTAAACCATGGCATTTAAATACGCCTTGATGATCTATAAGAAGCTATTAAATTTGTTTTACATTGACATACTGCTTCCTTATTAGTAGTCAATAATCTCAACAGCTAAAAGCACAATAGTGCGACAGCGAAATGAAAGAACCGTATAAATCTCTTACAATTAAAAAAAAACTTATTCTTAGGTACAGACTGTGCTTAGGAAATGATCAGAAGATACATACAATGAAACAATAAAGTTCACATCAAATAGGAAAGTTGTATACTTTATTATTTTTTTTATGTAATTCTGTGGTTTATACGTTCGATAACCTCACGAGAATGTGTATAATTATTTTATTGTCTCGCACACTTCCATAAGAATATTTCTTTGTTAAAAAAAAAAGGATTAGGAAAGGTAAAGGTAGAATTAGACGTATAAGTACACAATAGTACAATAGCGTTGAGTAAAGCAGGTAGATGTTTCCAATTCTTAAAGAAGGTATCTTTGAGTTTGAAACAGTAATGGGCAGCATCGGAAAGAAGATGGTCGAAGAGCTTCTAACGAAGTTGTAAACAAATTTCTAAGAAATAATAAACATCCAACTTATATAAAAATTGGGGAGAACTTGGTGGACAAATTTAAAGTATTAGTAACGCCAATGAAAAACAGGGTGAACGATTCCACACGTCCGAGAAAAAGTATCTCAGCAACGTGATTAGGAAGTATTGCCGCATGAATATTCCAACGGTCAAGTTAAAGAAGAAAAGCCAACGAACTGGAGGTGTTTGGGAAAAAGGGGAAAATTTCCTCAGAAGAGCGGAGAATAGCAAAGCTCGCGTTTCTTTTGCTATGTTCTTTTATTAAAACTGTGACTTTGTTGAATGTATTATAAAAACATGGCTTTCGATATGCATTGCACTGTTTCTGATTTAACACAGGTGTTAAATCAGGGAAATTACCCAACTTCACATTCGATAAGGTGTAAACACGTAGGTCTAGGATCTAGGAAACGGTACTTCTTAACTCGTAAGGAATTGAAACAATCGGCATCGCATGTCATCAAAAACATATTTGGGAGTGAATGCTTTTCTTAATTTAAAAGAACCATCCAATTTAGACTTATTACGTATTATTAAAAAATTGCAATTAATACTTACTATTAGACCAACACAAATGCATGGAAATTTTTGTAGGCTTTTTTTGTGTTAGCAAGAAATCTGTAATAGCCTCCGCAAATTCGACATTTCGCGACCCTACCAGATTGATATGAAATATCGTTAACAACATGCAACACTTCCAAATAATCATCGCTAAGCAAAGTGATGGTAAGAGAAAATCGAACTGCCTTTAAAGTCACGAATTTCTTAAATAAATGAACAACTGCTCTAATTGTATAGAAACACAACAGTTAATAATTATAGCATAGTAGACGAACAGTGGATAATTGCAGTTCTTCGACTGGTTTCGTTTTGTTTTATTTATTTATTTTTTTTAGTTTGGTTTCGTTCATTATCGATTGTAAAATTTGGTTTCCTTACGAAATAATAGATATTTTCGAAATATACAGGGTGGAAAAATACGAAATCAAGATGGCAGCCAATATTCTAGATTCATTGTGTTAATTCCCAAGTTTACGAATTAAATTATAAAATCGTTTTTTAATTAACTATGTTACAAAATCCTGAAGTTTTCTTATTTTCAAAAAGAATATATTTCTTATTGAACTTTTACTACGAATACGGTGCTATTGCCGCAACATTCACAAACAATATGTGGAAAGTAGGAATAATTTCCTTTTTGTGAAGTGTTTATTACAAGCGGCTGACCTTTAGAAATCGCGAAAGAAATCGGTACGGTCGATAAAGAAAGCATATTTTATGTTGAATTTTATTGAATGCGTTTATACTTAATGTCAGTTTATTGTTTGAAAATTTCCAGACCAAAGTGTGATCAGATTATGAAATGCTTAAAACCATCGGCTAAATGGAATTTACGGAGCGTATTTTAAATTCAAATGTCGTCGACTTGTGGAACAATTAAAATGCAGAATGTCCAGTATTTACCTCATTAATTGTTGCATAATCCGTTATTCATATTTCTTTTTTGCTAGGTCTCAATTCTTAAGTCTTTTATCAAATACTTTCTAAACAAACCTGTTTGACTAGTATTTAATATGTATATACATATTCAGATGCAATGCATTATTGCAAAAGCTAAAGGCACTGTCGTTATTTACTTATCGTATTAACTGAAATTAATAATTGAATATGGAAGCTTTGTTTATTTATTTTACTTATTTTACAATGCTCTTCTTTATACACTTCTGGACATAACTAACGCACGAAATAGAAAGAAATAAAATATTCAATTACAAAATATATGTTTATTATTTAAGAATTTGAAATTTACAAATAAGTACAAAAACTATCCAATACGGACCTGTAAAATCCACATACACAAATACACGCGTAACAACTAAGTACAACAAAGTATAGCAAATCACTTAAACTATTAACGAAGAACATATTTACTTAAATACAGAACAAGAAAATTAATTAGATAATGAAGTAAGAACTTGATCTATTTGTTGGACAGTTCCAACGAAAGTTCATTGTCCATTAACAATAGCTGCATCGTTATTCTCTGATGCCTTGGCAATTTTGAAGTTAAGTTTGTCCATAGCTGTAATGTTAAAAAAGTTTCTATTTGTTGTTCTTTTGTATTTGTTTATACAGGATGTTCTCAAAGTCGACGCTAAATTATAGAACTCGTAAAAACTGGTAAATATAAATAGTAAATAAAAAGATGCTATATATAAAATAATTTTTAATAATTAAATTAAAAATTAAAAATTGATTTCTAAAAGAAAACTAAATTTAAATTATATTTTTGGCTAATTTTTTAATTTCTCGATACCATGATATCTTAGTCTTCAGTACCAAATCCTTCTCAAGTCCTTCCCAATCTAGAAATTGGGCCTCGCGAACCCAGCTCTGAATGATTCCAAATCCGTAAGTGATATGAATTTATTTGAAAAATGGTCCAAACGATTTTACTGAATGCAAAAATGTACTGTTTATGCAGAAAATCCCATCAAAGTATTTTAATTTCAACTTTCAGTGAGGTAATTTTGCAAGGATGTCGATGTCGAAAGAAAGGTTTATTTCTCCATTATTTTTTTCATTTACATTCATAGATTACTAAATCGTACATTATTAAGTCAAATGACACCCTTGATATAATAACAACTATTTTAAAAACCTTGGATACCATGTGGGCATAAACCCTGATACGGTCGTGTAAATTACATGGAAAGGGTTACCAATTTTGATTGTTACATACGAACAATAGGACGCATGCCTGAATTTGATATGATCTCTTTTTTTACTAAACATATCCTACTCAATATGTAAGATGTGAACGAAAATCTCTGGAGGAAGTGGGAGGGAAGGAGAAAGACATCAACGCTGCTCCGCCTAACAACTACAGTAACAAATATATTAACTGAAATAACTTTCCAACCAGACATAATAACATATAGGTATATAATAGATGCCTCTATTAACGTAAGCTATCAATACTACGCAGTTAAAAATGATGCGAAAAAAAAACAATGACAAATTTCTTTTTCACTCACCTCCGACGTATTGATAAATCTGGGAAATACTTTCCCAAGAATAGTCGCACCGCCTATGTACCCAGCGTTATAGAAGGACGAGGACGGGATCTTTTAAATAGTGTTAATAACAATGTCGTCACCCATAATGCGGGATCGGTGTGAACGAACATTATCGTCCACAAATATGATATTTCTTCCAAAATTTTGCCCAAATAGTGCAACGATCGGCAGAATAAACTAGTTTGTACACCTCTCTACGTTCTAAGATTGATTTCTCAAAACCACCAACTCTCAGGGCGACCGTTTAAGAATATGCCGTCCTTCCAAATGGCACGCGTGCAGCCATTCTTTTAATATACCTTTCTCCATGTCTCTTCAACGCTAAAACTTTGCTATCAGAATGATGTAGAGTGAACCTGGACTCGTCAGTAAGAGGGTATAGTGGGCGTATTCTAACCATCAAACCAAATTTGTGCAGCCTCCTTCTATGCAACTATTCCTGTAGCTACACGAAGATCGCTATTCAACGTCCTACACGAATGGTTGCCATTTTGTCTAATCTTGGGTCTTCAATGCTAATCTTATGCGGCAATTGCTCCATGAGTAACCCCTACACTATTTTTACGGAATGGTACTACCACTCTGGTAATGAGACTGTGTAACACATTGTAGACTCTAGCCACTTCTTCGCTAGAATATTCATTTTGTATTAATTCATAAAGCATTGTTCATAGATACATAACATTTTTAGTACTTTAAGTAACATAAATGTAATTTTATGTTTTCTATTAACCTTTAGCGGCTCTTTTATTAGTCAATTCGATTGAATAACAGTTTACTTAGGTTTCTTATTATCATCAATCGTAATTGTTAAACATTACCAACTAAATATAATTCTCGCACTCAATAACCAAGAGAACTGAATTACAAATAAGTGGTTGCAAGTTACAAGAGAGCGTACTGAATAATAAACCAATTCGACGATGAAGTACATACGTCATCAATAAATAAACAACACTCCGAGTTTAGATTAAGCAACAACCTACGCCAGCTTGATGAACTTAAAATGGAATTTGTTTCAATTCAATCAGCCTCTTTCAAGCAATACCACATAAAAATCCTTGCTTGTTGTGTGCCATAGACCACATTGAAGTTCTCTATATTTTATAAATAATATTTTCGTATTATCAAGGCAAACGTTTTTAGTAATCTAGAAATTTTATACATGTACATACATTTACATAGAAATATTTTAGCTCGTATAAAGTTGGCAACTCTGGGTTATTCGTAATGTTACAAAAAGTTCCCGTTACTGCAACAATCGACTTGTTTACATTGTATGTAAAATGGTTCGCGACCACATTTAATTGTGCATTCAAGACGATGCCTTTACATTATAATATAAATACCCGTGTTACCAAACTTATGTAATAGATGAATGAATATATAAGCAGAACGACAGCTCATGTCGAATACATATATAGTCTACAGCCTGTCGTTTAAAATGTCCGGAATTTCTAAGCGGTAGACCATGATCAACTGCTAAAATCACCGGTCATTCTGTCTGTCGCCGAGTGTACAGTATATAAGCTGTCAACTACATAGTATTAATATTTTTCAATTAGTAACATAAAATGGTAAACATTAACTAACGCTTATCAACCAATTCCAATAAACACATTAAAATACACAATCGTGCAGTAGTAACAAAGCAATAATAAATGATCATAGTCAACCACATCGCGTTACGAAGCGAAAAACACACGGTTTCAATTTAAGCGCAGGCAATTAAATCTTTCTCACAACAGAAAGAAGATAAATACATCAAGGTTTGTTCACCTTTCACCTGAAATCAATGCCATACGGATGAGCCTACTGTCGCCTACGCTTTCATCATTTATACAGTAGTTCACGCTTAAATTTAAGTAATAATTCAATTATTACGCAAAGTACTTTTAAAGGTTCACTGAGCGAGTCCTTAATAAAGTTTTATGTTTTAAATAAGGGTCTGAGGGTGCAAGGTGTTTATTAGTAAAAACGTTTGAGATAGTTATCAATAGAGAGGACAAAGACGGGTGGAATTATTTCTTTTTGCAGCGTCTAGACAGACTCGTGTTTATTCGTCTCATTAGAAAGGATTCGTGTGCCTTTTATTTTCCCGGAGAGTCGACTAAGCACGAGTCTGTCTAATCGCTGCAAAAAAGTAAAGATTCCATCCGCCGTTGTCCTCTCTAGTTATCTAGTCACTAGTTGTCTAGTGGATGTTCTGGAAATGGGAGCATCTCGGAACTGGTGGGGCATTGTGTAAGTGTTAACAGTAATAATATGGACTCGTGGCCAGTCGATGCCCCGTGTAACTGGCGAATACTGTTGAGAGATGTGAAGGCGCGTAGATGATTATCTCCAGACATTCTTGAGAAAAACATTTCCAGGAGGTTTTAGATCCTAAACTAGTCAGATCTTAAACTAGATAATAAAGCAAGTAGGTACTACTGGACTTCCTGGAAATGTTTATCCTAATTTGGTTGAAGGGCTTTTTCTTAGCTTTTGAGGCTATTTTAGTAGTTGACCAATAGAAAGAATTACTTCTAACACTATTTTCGCTCCATAGCTAAAGATTTTGTGGGCAATGGAGCTCTAGGTACTATAATTTATAACTTATAAGCCTGGAATAATCCCCGGTATCTAAAATTAATTGTTTTGTTACATATTCTTATGCTTATTGTATATATACATTATATTATATATATTGAATATATAAGCCATTCCCATGTTAGCAAGCGGAATGTTTACTTCAGGCTAGTAATAATTTTTGTTTTTTAATTATAAAAAGCTGAAACCATGAACTTCTGAAATTTTGCTTTGTGTCGACAAATTAAACGTTAAAATGTTAAGATTAAAGCTGGAAATACAACAAAAATATAGCGGTTTAATAATCTGTCCCTACCTTTAGATATGTCTACTATTTTAGTGCATCTGATTTTAGGAAAATAGTTCAATAGAAACTCGTATTTACATTTAACATATTTTTCTAATTTCGCGACCTTTAATGAATTCCTCGATGAAAACCTGAAAACTCGACAAAACTATAAAATGAAGTACACTTATTCACCTTCACCTGGTTTTACAATACATAGCCGACAGCGGCTCGCGAACTTCTTCCACCATTACATAAGAAATTAATCACATCACTTGCACAAAGAAAACCAATATTGAAAATTCATGGTTCAGTTTATAGACATCAAACATACTTTCTCTGATCTAACGTTGGAATACCGTTAACCTATTTAACCCTAAAGATCTAAGAATAAATATATATTAGTATGGCTCAATAGATTGCATCCATGTAAGTGACATAGTAGTACAGCAGCATAATAAAATCCAAATTGCGATCATTGCAAGTTGATCGATATTAATTAACTTACGATAAACAATTCATTTTTAGTATCGGAAAAACTATCAATAAACGT
Organism: Oryctes rhinoceros; assembly: GCA_020654165.1. Lineage (NCBI taxonomy): Eukaryota > Metazoa > Arthropoda > Insecta > Coleoptera > Scarabaeidae > Oryctes > Oryctes rhinoceros. The sequence goes on along the minus strand of JAIOKQ010000294.1, from coordinate 745,894 downwards.
GTAAGAACGCAGAAACACATGCTTTATGATATAGATAAGACTCTATTATACTTGAAGGTTGTATTTTTTTTATTCCTTTCAACTAAGAGAATCGTAGAAATTTAGAATTGAAACCAATATGTGCAATATATTGCAAAACTTTTCTGTCTTGAGAAACATTCTCGAGATTCAAAGACAAACAAAACAAAAACGAAGTTTGAAGTTTAAGGTTTTAATGACTCTTCCATTGGATTATAACCCTTTTGGAGTTCCATTGAAGCCTCGCAAAGGTTGCGCAAAAATGAAACAGAAAACCTAATGTTATTATTTTGTCCAATTATTTATTATTATTGTTATTACATTATTATGATTAAATTATTTTTGTCCAAGCGACCAGTCCATCCAAGAACAAAGAATATGGACATTTTGAAAACATGAACAGCAATCAGAAAGTCTCTCGATGAAGAAAGCTTGAATGATAACAATGTGCCTGACCTCTTTAGTTGATTAATATCTAAATCAATCATGTCCAGATTTTTCTAAAAATCTCACCAACATTTTTCCATAAAAATAATTAGATACAGTAAAACGTCGATAATCCAGATTAGATGGGACCGGACCACTTCCTGATGATCAAGTTGTCCGGGTGAACCAGTAAAAGAAAAAAAGAAAGTAACTTATTTTAATTACAGAAAAAATCTTTGTTCTTGTACTTCAAGAGCAAACCGTTTGAATAGAAATGAAATTTTCAATCCCACCCAAAGCTTTATATACTCTATATTTATCAAATAATATTTGGGATGATGTTAAAGTCGAAAGCTTTCAAATTGATATAAAAATATAACAGAGACGTTTGCAAAATATCAAAATATTTTCATTCGCCCAACAAGCAGCGCAAACAAAAGATGAACTACCAAAAAATTTTCAAATATTAATCAAGTTAGCCCTAAACCTTCTAATTAATTTCTAAATCATCAGATTCAACAGAGGAATTGTTCTGACGTAGTGAGCGTAGCGGAAAATTGATCAAAACAAGTGACAATGAAAGCCCAGACAGCATCGTAATACACGCTTCGTCTCGCAAGTGTAATTATTTAATCCGAGATAATTGTCTCGACGATACGTCGATTCTCATTTTAAACAGTGTGATTGAATGAGAATAAGTTGAAAACTAGTATTGATGCATCATATAGAAACAGCTGTCCAAGATTAATTAATTAAACTTATATGGTGCGGTAATACTTCCGCATATGAGACCATTAAAATGATTTGCTCAACGCAAAATTTATTCTTTCACTTATTGTACTCTTCTTACCACTTATTGTTAACTATGTTGTCTGATGTCAACATAACATTTTTGATGATCACATCGACCTCGCATTTAATTTTTCTATATTTAGAGGAAACGATAAACACAAACTATAACGATATTGTTTGTCATGCATAACTGTAACTTTTACAAATTACCGTGTCATTGGAAGAAATCGTGAGAAGATAAGTACAGTAAGACCTCTCTTGCGAAAGTATCGTGTACAGTATTGTTTAGATAATTGGAAGAACTACATAAACTGTGAGGAAATTAAAAACCGTGGAAGTGGTTCTGAGAAGTACGGAATAGATTAAAGTTGCATTGTTTTTTTCTAAGATACGATTTTTAACCTTTTAAGTAATGAAGATAGCATTTCCAGCATTTCAGCGACTATCACAATTTTTTATGTATTTCTGATGTTACTTATTTATTTTGTAATTGACAAATTATAACTAATTCTTGGTTTAACAAATGACTAAAGATTTACTTGATAACTAGGTTTAGTGAAAGTAAACCGTAAATTTATTGTAGGTCATCGCAAAGTAGAAAAAAAACGTTCTTGTATTCCCACATAAACGTAACCTCAAAACAATGAAGCTCGTGAAAGGGATGTCACGAGTATTGCGCATCAATGACACGATTAAACGCTTCTATTTTTTTTAACGGTACTTTGCTACAACTTCAAACAAATTTGTCTAGGTTTTCTTATATAAACATTTACTGCGTTGCTAATGCTAGTTTATTAACCACAGCTATACATCAACTTGTTAATACACCACAAACAAAAACAGTTTAAGGCAAATTTTTCTTGCGCAACAAGTTCCATTTGATATTTATACAGGCGAATCCATAATGCATCCGGAATTCATTTTATTTCTTTATAATAAGATGAGTTTCTCATTTACATAATGTGCATCATGTGAGAATGTTTTCCAGCTCATTCGTGCTCGCTTCTTCACATCTTCGTTTTCGATTTCGACTTATTCGATGACGCCATTGCGCTCCCTCCATTTGTTTCGTTGTGCATCATAGTTGCGGTCAAATTATTTTGATCATCATAGCAAGGCTTTTTATCGCTAAAGCAAGACTTCAATGCAGAGTGGCCTCAGAAATAACGAAATTCGCGACACACAGCCGAAAATATTACAAACAATGATATTGGAAGCAAAGCACCAAAAAAATTTGTATTGCCGATAGTTCAACGCAAACCCTGCTAATATAATTCTTATTATTTTCTTCAGTTATCATCGAAATAAAAGCAACAATTAGACCAATCGCTCCAAGGATCGCAGTTGGCGGCCGTGGACCTGCCATGGAAGCCACAATTTATGATAATGATATGCCACTAGGCCCCGTTACAAGAGACCACGGACTGTCCTTGATTGCTTGTTAGCGTGCATTACAACGGAGATCGTCAAATCCACGCAACAAATTCGAAGAAGCCGCCAACAATATAAGTGTAGCGCCGACATCGATGAGATGTCTTGGCTTGAACATCAATAAAAGACTCATACAACGAGCACATCAACGATATCAGAAAGAGATTCAACTACGCCAAAGGTGTTTTTAAGCCATCATTAAGAAGAAAAGGTATACATTGACGTTCAGATCTCAATCGACATGTGCAGCAATTCCAGCAATCTACGGCTGCCCTAGACAGTAGTAGAGTAAAGAACTCGAGACCGAACAGAGGAAGATTCTTATAGTAATTGTGCAACTTTCGTCCTACGTAAAAAAGTAATGAGAGGATTTTACAGAGGTCCTGTCCTTTGCAATGCGCATCAGAGTATTTATGTTTGGATCTTATCCAATATCCTCTAACAACGCAAGCCTTACTAGTAATATTCTTATTGCTAACTATCGAACAGCTATGAGATTAAATTAATAATTATTTCAATTTCTGCTTTAATTAATGTTTGATTTAATATGCAAAATTACTTTTTCCTTACTCTGCAAGTTATAAACATTCTTATCATTCAATGGCTGTGATACGTTATTGAATGATGAATATTGCAATTATGCAACCTACGTTTCTTTTAGGTGTTGGAAAAAATGCGATAAAACTTACAAAGGATAATCTGGTCTTTGGACAAATGAAGAAGAAAAACCCAAAAAAAATAAAAAGAAACAAAAGTATTTCTAATGACTTTCAAAAGCTTTAAAAAAGAATTAGAAAAACATTCAACAGATATAACTTTAGTTGCATAATTTAATAGCACAGCGCGAGTGATAAATTTAGAACAACTTAAACAAGCTCATATACATCAAGAAAAATCCCAAAGCAACTAACATTAACCACATACTTGAATTGCTGACGATAAACCTCGTATTTTCCAGAATTTGGTTTACAAACAAATAAGTGCTCATGCATGTTTCGGGATTAAAGTCAATTGGTCTAAAGATACGATTGAAAAAAATATACTTCACCTTGAATTGCTAAGTAGCCAAACGGATTCCAATTACGTAAGGTAGATCCTACTGTAAAGATTATATATGGACCAGGATATGTGTTCTGTAATTTTTTAGATTTATATGCAGTACCAAGCTGTGTAAAAATAAATTAACTTCTTAACAACAACGATTGAATTTAAAAAGTATTCGATTCAATTCAACCGACTTGCACAAATTAGCCAGAATTTAAGATCGGTGTCAGGTGATGAAGATCTTACGACGTGTCGTTTTCAATATTCCCGGACTAAACAGTTTTTAGACAATTTACAAAGCAATTGCAGTAGTATTACCTCAAATATCTAACAATTTGCGTTCACGAATCAAAACGAACAAGCTCGAATATCGAGCAGCTGCAAAATTCTTAGTAAATCTTGAAAAATCTCCATGATGATTGTTCTACAAAGTGGACTATTGGCGAATGATCGAATTTGTATAAACGCGGCCGAGAATCATTGGATGATGATCCTTGTCCAGGTGGACCTGTTGATGTGATCAACTCCAATGATATCGAAATGGCGAAGCGAGATTAAAGAAGCAACAATTAACAGCTTTTCTAAGAGTTTCAGAAACCTTGAAGTGGGAAAAATTAGTGCAAGATGGGTTCCACGAATGCTTCCGCCGTTCCAGATGTTCGGTAAACAATTATTAGCGGTCTGCGGAGACGAACCGGATTCGATTATCAGTCAATTTATCTCCGGAGATGTAGCCTCCGAGTTTATCAGTTTGAACCTGAGTCGAAACAGGAATCAATGCAACGGTTCAATGGTTCCAGTCCTCCTAAAAAGCTAATCCTTTTTGGAAGAAAAATAATCGCCACTATTTTTTAGAGCTGTCAAGGAATTTTAATAATTCATTATCTAAATAAGGGTAGTTCGATTACAGGAAATATTACATAAGCTTAAGGCCTCAGCGATTTAATTAAAGTGAAAAGGCGCGGAAAACACTAAAGTCGTTGCTTACTTTAGTTGAGACGGATGTTTTTCTTTAAGTTAATTCGCCTATGGATCCTTCGTTTCGTACGTCGTTAGGACTTGAATCGAGAAATTGCGTTCTTTTCTATAATTTTGTTGACATACCCTGTTTTTTTTTTTTCTTTTTTCGTAATATGTGCTGACACAGGACGAAGGTATCTTGACTTTCTTCTAATGTATTTCTTTAAAGAAAATGGCAAATACTTGATTAGAGGAAATATTCGTAATTCCAACAATGACTTGCAAACCATTAAACAAAAACCGCAGTTTACTTAATGAGCATTCCTTATACAGTTGTCTTTGTCTTCTTGTATTAAGGAATGTTTCTTATGGCTCATCAGTTCTATCTGTAAACATTAGCTGCGGTTTTGCACATTTTGTTTCAAGGATACCAAGTATCTATAGGCTTCAATTTCACAATTTTAATCGATTACTCGACGCTACCTAATTTTAAGAAATCTTACACTGTCGTTCCAAGTTTAAACACGTATGAAAAGCGCTACTCCTTATTTGTATCGATTATGGTAAGCGAAGTTTATAATTATATGGACATACATTTGTAATTTCCCAAGTTCATCACTGCCACGCTACTCTTTTAAATAATTCGTTGCTAGAATTCAATCGATTTGAAATACACAACGTCACTTCATAGTTGAGCTAGTTATTTTCAAGGTAAATTACAAAATTGCAATAATTTGCAAAGGCTTTTGTCCAATATTCCATTTCCTGTGCTTTAATTAAAACTACACTAATCGTACAGGATGCTAAAAACCTTTTTTAGCTAAAATTGAATATATATATATATATATGTATATGTATATGTACGCAATATTCTGTGTTATTTACACATTATGTAAGCATACACATATGTACAATTTCAATTACGTATCTACTGTTATTCAAATATGTTTCCAGTTTATGAGCAAAATAAGTAATGTCTTCTCGCTTGAACGTATGAATATTATTATCACCTTCTGCGTAATCAACTTTGTACAAATTTTGTTACTAAACTCGTTCATTTCATTTGGTCTATAATGAATAAATATGTTAAAACTATTTTAATATTACTACCTGAAATTGCTTTTAGTTACAGTTACCGTCAATGAATGAGTGCATATAAGGATAAGGTGCAACAAGGATCTCATCTCAAAAAGTGCTTTGGAAAAACACGATGGGGCAAATGCTTAAAATATAACAAAAAAAATCATAATAAATGAAATCTTAAATAAAACAAATCGTAAATAAATACAATATTAAAGGAAAATAATAGCTAGATAAGTAAAATTCCAAGCATTTATTTAAAATAGAATAAAATCTAGTTGAGCAAATATTATGAATCGATGCAGAAAGGTATTCATGATATGTAAAACGAATTAAAATGTCTTTTTTTTTTTCATTATTATCATAGTAACCAAATAATTTTAACACCAGAAATCGGTTGGATGCAATATCCAAATGTAAGATATGTGTTATCTCATTTACTTTCAAAATTATACATACTCATCATTTTACATATAAATTTACTTTAAGGTGGATTCAGAAGAAATACATGCAGTAATATTTAACTGATGACGTTTTGAATGTTTAAATTTAACAAAGCTTGGTGTTTATTGCTGAACATCCTATGTACTTTGAAAGCGTTTAATACCATGTCTAAACAGAGCCAAATTCAATTCAATCTCGTAAAGAAATATGCTAAAATGCATTTGCGTTGCCCATTTTTTAAGGAAGTTAATACTAAACGTCGACATTTAGATGATCGATAAATAGAGAGGACAAGGACAGATAGAATTATTCCTTTTTTGCAGCGACCAGATAGACTCGTGTCTATTCGCCTCATAAGAATGAATTCGTGTTGCCTACTTCGGCGACACCGAGACTCGACAAAATACGAGTCTGTCTAGTCTCTGCAAAAAAGTAATAATTTCATCCGTCTTTGTCCTCTCTACTGATAAATATCTTGAAATCTGCTAGTAATAGCACGCGTTAAACTAAATGGAGAAACTAAAAGTGCAACAAAATACTGAATGTTCTACTTAAAACAAAGTAGATCCTCTGCTCGCTGCTTACCGACTAGCTTGTATATCCTGAAATATTTTTGAAAGATAGTGTAGGGTCTATTACATTATCTGTAAATGTCGACCTTTGCAGCAAATTTTGCAGCTTTTTGCAGAAAATTAAAATGGGCGCAAATTCCTGCAATCGCTGTGTTGCATGCTGTTATAGCAGACTTCCGAGGTCGTTGCTCTTTTTAAAGAATAGGTTTCCAGTTTAAAACCGCATCAGAACTGCGTGGGCGTGATTTTTGTGGACTACTATATACTGTGAAAACAGCAGTATACTCGTTGTGAGTTATTGATAAAGACTCAAAGTTCGAAATTATAGCCTTGCGAGTATTAGCATTACGTTATGACTACGTACTACATAACCAAAGGGAGGACTGGCCATTGAAGTAGAGGCAAACGGAAATTCCGAACGTTAAAACTTTTTTTAATGGAACAACCTTGGTTACTTTTATAATTAACTTTTTTGAGTTCTGTAGATCTTACAATTGCTAAGAAAAGCCGCTGGACGTCTTTAAACGGACACCCGGTATAGTTGCTTCATATTTGTTAATAGAGCGACATACTTTTTCTAATCTTAAAATAAGTATTACATCAATCAAGTTTTTCCGCTAAAGGTTCGTTGGTCTCATGCAAATCCAAATGCTAATGTACCAACGCATTAAAAAATTATCAGCTAAATTATAGTTTCGGAAAAAAATTGGACTTGCTCAGTAAAATCATTTCGTAAGCACCAGAAAAATTTTTTGGAAATCACACCTAACGATAAGAATACGAAATCAGCAGATTTAGATTTTTAACGCTAACAATGTTGCAAAACCAATGGAGATGAGTTATTCGATAGTGTAGCGAATTCTGAGAAGAAAACGCCTGTATTTTCATAAAATAAAAACGCCAATAATAAAGCGAAGGCCATTTATTGAATATCAAGACGCGCGAAAATTAAGCTATCTTGAAATTATTGGTACTGGTACAACTTCTTAAAAATACCGGACATTTTTCGCCGCATAAAAAGAATTTTCGCAAAAAAAAACTCATCTGCATTTAATTACATCAACACACGGCAACTCATAAACATGTGTCCACTCATATCATACGTATGTATGCGTACAATTAATCTAATTATATAGAAGAAGGAACAAGTTCATGGTTAGGAAGGTCAGGTTTCAAATTAAGAGCCGCGTCGGGGAAGGGATACCTGATGCGAGGTAAAAATATTTTTATACACATATAAACCAAATACGCACTAGTCGGTTGAATAGCAGCTGGAAGACCACAACGATTAAAATGCTGTCGTTGTTTTTAGTGTTGGGATTTAGTTGTGCTTCGTTTGCTCTGATACAGCCCGAAGAGCTGTTTGCTTGGCAGCAAGTAGATTACGCATGGCCTACTCCTCAGGCTCGTGAAGAAGCTATTCAGAAACGCATCTATATTCCGGAAAATAATTTACCCCTGGGTCTAGAAAGATGGCAAAATAAAATGTTTATAACGGTGCCAAGGTACGTAAATAATAATTTTTTTTTGTATGTACAACGTATATAAAATAGTTATCTTAACCTTCGCCAAAAAAATTATTAGAGTAGGTACGAAGAAACGTTTTACAATTAAATTATCTTTGACATGTATTAGTTAATTGTATATATGACCTTTAACAAGAGAAGGATTATGTTATTAAAAGACATAAAAACATGAGTCATTAGATGTCATTTAAATGAACTTTTCTCGCGGTATCTAAAGTTTCAAATGTTTACGAACTTCGAGTTGATTTAAAAGAATCATGTCAATCTTTAATGTTTATCAAAACTAAATATTTAAAAAATTTTAAAAAAATCAGTTTGTGCGTGATGCATTGCGAATATTTATATAAAAGCCCCAAATTTTTCACGGGACGCCTTATACTTATTATTTATTATTAAAGTAAAAATAAAATGTTTAAAAAACCAAATGCTGCCGGTTTCACGATTAGCAAACAGCGCATCCTTAAACAAGAATTTTTGAGCAGGTTTGAAAATTAGTCACTAACTAAAACTTTTGAATTGTGCAATGTATACTCGAATATATAACATGTACAAGCATATGAGCACAACGTATAAAAATGAATAGATGTTGTATAATAGAGCGAAATATTTTGCTCTTTTTCTTTCTTCAAATTATCGGTGACTTCAATTCTAAAACGCTCGACAGTTAACAAATAGAAAACGTAATTATTCCGGAAGCTTAATAATTTAGTTCAATTCATATCCTCATGGATACAAGACGACGAGCGGGAATAGGGTATATTTTTCCAACACAAGGATTTGTAGCGGCGGATCTTCTTGTCGAAAACATTCGTCTATTTATCGATCTGGTAAAAGTTTTTGCACGTAGGTTGTTGACCGTTGATCTACATTATCTATAGTCTGAAACTAAGTAAACATGAAAAGGAAATGACGAGTAGCACCGTACATGTGAAATAAAGGCAAGAAAACCTGAATTTTAGTCCTCCTTAATTTAATTAATAAATATCTATTTTTAAAAATTCGTTTTTTTTGCGAATGTACCAATATTGACGGAGGTAATGCCGATTATCGATGAGAATTATCCGTAATTCGCCGGGCCATCGAGAACCGTCGCGGATCTACACAGTCCACTTTTTTGTATCGTTTAAGTTTTATCAATAGAGATGACAAAGGCGGGTGGAATTATTCCTTTTTTGCAGCGACCAGATAGATTCGTGTCTATTCGCCTCATGAGAATGGATTCGCGTAGCCTACTGGCGTCCCTGAGAGTCGACAAAGCACGAGTCCGTCTAGTCGCTGCAAAAAAGTAATAATTTAATTCGCCTTTATCCTCTCTATTTATCAACATTCGACGGGACCATCCTAACCTAATTCGACAATCCGAGCCATGGCAAACTGAAGAATCTTCAATTCAACCGATCATCCTGTAACCGGACTTTAACATTCTCCGAAATTACAAAGGAAGAATAACTAAACTCCCAGTTATACGAATCTGGTCTGTCAAACCTGACACAACGGATCGTGTAACTGCACACCACTGAACCTTTACGGTTACCGATAAACCAAAAAAAAAGTCCAGACGCAAAACACTCAAGTAAAAAAAGGCAAAAGAACTTAAAAGGTGGATACGACTGAAAATGTACAAATTAAAAAAAAACTAAAAGGAAAAACGAATTAAAGATCAGGGCAATGCTCTCAGAAAACAACTTAATGTTGAAAGTTAAAAGTTAAAAGTCAAAAACTAAATTCTTGAAAAAAGTAAACTTTTCGTTAATTTAAGATTCGTAAGCATACTATTGATTTATGATAGATTAGGTATTAATTTAATTAATTAAATTAATTCAATTCATTTGTTAATCATAAGCCTATGTGTTTTACCTTTTATACGGATTTTACTTAGTTCAAGTTGTACTCTTCGTATATTTAAGACAAAAATCTAAAAAAAAAATGGAGTAATAATATCCATAACATAGTATGTTTCTCATTCCCTCAACTGGTTTCAAATTAATAGCTTTTAAGAATTTGAAAGGTTGGTTATTATATCCTCAATAAGGTATTGAAATACAATCTTAAGGTAATAATATTATTTCTTATTTCCCCTTTTTTTTATTTATTTATTATATTAGTTTTCCGTTGCAGTTATTTCTTGCAATCGGTTCATTTCATTGTTTACATTCTTTTTTCTATTATTTCAAATTTATTCTAAAATTGAAGATGTCTCTAAACGAAGCTTTTTTGTGCGAACGTCAATTTGATTAACAATACTGTTTTCTCTTTCCCATCATCATTTTTATATGCAGACTGTACTACTTAGAAAGGTGCAAAAAGTTTTGATAACGTGTTGCATTTTCATTCGTTTATTTAAAATATTGAATTGATTTTTGCGAGTGCAATAATAATGATTTTAACCAAACCTCATATTCTTGCATATAATGAACGGAAATCGCATATTTATCCATTCAATTAAGTTCAATTGTATTATATCACTTCCTCATATTTATTTACATTTTCATTTTTTGATTAATTTATCATAACCTAACAATTGCAAAATTGATCACCTCCCAGTTTTTGGCCTACGTCCATGCTTCAATTTACGATATATAGAAAAATCATTACAATTTACAAATATCCAACAGATATTTGGAAGGGAACAATAAATTACTATTCTCAAATTTTCTCTACCTAGTCGAAATATAGGAATGAGAACGTGTTAAAGGCATTCCTTATTTAGTTGTAACGTTAATCGTGTTTTTTTTTATATCTTTCTCTCTCACACTTCTGCATTTAACAACATAATTCCAACAGATTTAGATTCCATTAGAACTTTTAAACCGGTTATAATAACACTGGTCAACAAATTCTACGAACGTTTGACATAATTTGTATTTGGCATAGCAGGACCCTACTTTACTTAATACCATCATTTCGTGTAGTAGCATCCACTAACAAGGTTAGAAGCTAATTTTAAGGATAAAAACTTAAATGAGAGTTCGGCATGCGAATCGAAGTATACGAGCAGTATCAAGTAATACGATACGCTTCAAATATAAAATTAAATAGATGGATAATCCTAATTTTCAGCAGAAAGGTTTGTTATCCCAAGGTCTCTTGCGGTAATATTTGTCCACACTTGCCGAAATGCAGATTTTTTTTGCTAAATAATGTAAATTCTTGCTACTTTCGTTAGAATGGCCGCTTTTCAAAATACACTGCTTGCAATTAAAAATGCACCACTTCTAAATTGTTGGAGGAACAACTTAAACAATTATTCATTATATTGCATTGGTCTAGTTTAACCAACATTTACAAGAACCAAACCTTTCTTTCCAATTTCTGCTTTAAGCTTCTTGAAACATCGTCTTCGACAACGCCTTGGCTTCAGGACTGTACTAGTGTTAGTATAATATAGTATAAACTGTAATAGTGTTAATGAAAGTCCTGAGTGAATAACCGCGGTTAACTTTTTCATGCCCAAATCTTCGGTTAATATATGACAAACACATTCTTTCGTGGTACTCTGCTAACAGTCATAATTTGATGATCGTTTAGCGCCATTTGGTGAACTGTTCCAATGTTATCAGTAGTGGTTGCAGTTTCTGGCTATCGCGAACGTACATCGTCAACCAAGCTAATACGGTCACTATGACAAATGAGTGCATAATTCCCGAAAACAGCATCATCTCGGCTTTAACTCGCGTAGACGTATTGTCTTTCAAATGCAAGAATTAAAGAACAACTCAACATTCGATTTTTTCAATTTTTACAGAAATATTAACATCAACTGACACAGATAGTTGTTGAACTATTGAGTGTTCAGTTCAGAGATTGTCCATTCAATTCCGCCCAGATAACTTAATTTAACAACAAAATAACCCTTCCATAAATTTCAGATGGAAAGCTGGCGTAACTTCAACGTTAAACTACGTTCCTCTCGACTCCAATGACAAATCTCCAGTGTTAATTCCATACCCCAGCTGGGAAGCCACCTCATTACCAGTGAATAGGACACAGCTACAAGATGAGCGGATTATATCTACATTTAGAGTGAAAGCCGATGTTTGCGACCGTCTTTGGTTAGTGGACACCGGAGTTGACGACATCCTAGGAGATTTTAAACAATTCACCAAACCGACAATCGTAATAATTGACTTGAAGACGGACAAAATTATAAAACGCTATGAACTACAAAAATCGGATATGAAAGAGAATTCCTTCTTCGCGAACATTGTAAGATGCAAGATCTATCATTTTTATAATTAATATGTTGTTTCCTTTTTTTTTCTATAAAGCTTATCGACGTCGAACCAGAAGATTGCAATAACGCCTTCGCATACATACCAGATTTAGGTGGATATGGTCTCGTGGTATATTCATTGGCCGCTGATGATTCTTGGCGAGTGAACCATAATTTCTTCCATTTCGATCCGTTGCAAGGTGATCTAACAGTTGGCGGTGTTAATTTCCATTGGACCGATGGTGTATTCGGATTAGCGTTGTCAAATAAACGTAAAAATGGGTATGTACATGTTACGTATAAAGTTGTAGAGGTAATTTTTTTTACCATACCTACATGTGCATAACCTGTTTTATTTCTTCTGTTATTAAAACTCAATTTGCAAGGAAAAGAAACATTACATTACTGGAATGTTTTACACAGTTAGAAATGTTAAGACAAGAAAACATCAGCCAACTATTGTTTTAAACTAGTTTACAATGCATATCAAGGTTATAAAAAGCAGTGGATAAAATATTACGTATCGATTATATAACAAGCTTACTTTCATAAAAGGCCACAACACGATAATATTAATTGGTTTATATTTCCTTGGTAATTTTTTGCGAAATTACGCTATCACGACAAGTTTTTATAAAGAATATTTGCCATTCTTCATGAATTCGAACCAATTCCCTCTTGCATCATTTCTGCTCTAAAGACGGTATTTTCAGCTTCGTCAAACGTAAACGAATTTTTTATTTAACGTTCGAGAATTAAAACGTGATACATCATTAATTCAATGTTTTTCCCGATTTCATCGATAACTTCTGGTAAACAAATTATTTATTAAAACTGTTCAAAGCAATATTAGTGACATGTCCAGCAGAACGAAAGAAACAAGCATCATTTTCTTGACCTGTTTCGTGGATCTGCTAATGGATTTGGTTTAGGTGGGAACACCCAAATGAGTAGTTAATCGTTGCGTAGCTTCCGGTTTGTATGGATGTATTCAAGAATCATTACCTGTCATGATGTATACGGATATTGAGGCTCTTTTGGAAGATTTGTAAAAGGTTTGAATTGTCCGGTTACTTTTGATTTGTTTTAATTTGACTAATTGACTACTTTCTTTTCTATTTTAACTGAACAACTTAAAATAGTATAGGCAAATAGCAAAGAAAAAAGCAAATATTGCAAATTCTGAGCAACTAGAATAATACAGGTGGGAATTGCAACAGAAAATCTTAACTACTTAACATTACGTTATACGAAACACAACTTACTTTTTTTAAAATTAAATTGATATTTCTTTGTGCTTTTATTGAAAGAGGCCGTCATATGGAATACATTGCTTATTTTGCATTAGTTTCTAATGTAAAGGTTTTTCTTTCTTAAATTCATTCAAAATTTTCTTCTTTACCAAATTTTAGCTACGCCCATGCTGGCGATGTATAACCTCGTATATCCATATCAGAGCACAAGCATTAATTAATTATTATAATTATTACTAGTATATACAATAAATAAATATGTCTTAAGCTTTCATCTTCCATTTAGTAGTGTAAATTTAATTTGTATTTTTGATAAATACAGGGTGAATCGCTTAAAATGTATAACGCATTGGTTCCCAAATTTAGCCGTTTCCAATAACCCTCCTCTATTTTATCAGCGAAAATTATTTTAATTGTGTCACTACAATTTTGCAATTTTCAGATATCGCACATTATATTTCCACCCACTAGCAAGCACTAAACAATTTGCGGTATGCACTGGACTCCTTCGAAATAAAACTGCCGCTACTAGTCCAAATAACTATTATGCATTTAAGGTAAATAATTCATTATCATGGTTCGTATTTTACCACTGCAGGATCTCTTATTTTTCAGATTGTTGGAGATAAAGGTGTAAAATCGCAAACTTCGGCGAGTGATTTGGAATTATCCTCTGATGTTCTATTCTTCTCCCAACTTCAAAAAGATGGTGTTGCTTGTTGGAATATTAAAAAACCGCTAACTCCAGATAATATCGCTTTAGTTGCGTATGATACAGAAAGATTAATATTCACAAATGATATCAAGGTATCGTATTTTTTTTTTTCGTTACAGCATACATCATTAAAAAAAAACGTTTTATTTCAGCTGGACAGGAATGAACCATATTTGTACATATTATCCGATAAATTACCTCAATATTTGTATCGAACTCTAAATCCAAATGAAGTCAACTACCGAGTGTTCAGATTAAATACAAGAGAGGCAATTAAGGGTACGCCATGCGCTGAATAATCTTATAGTTATATTATATAATAATATTAATAAATAAATACGTAAGTACTGTACCTTCTTGTAAATAAATGTTAATATTTTATGCAATGTGTTTTATTTGTATTCTAATATGAAAGAACAAGATAAACATGGGCGCAGCCAGAATTTGGTCATTGGGGGCCAATTAGAATTGAAATGTTGGATAACTTTTGTATGACCGACACTAAGAAACAAAAGTGAAATCATTTCAGATGCATGAACATAAAAAAATAATTTTCTTAAATCTGTATAGAACGTATTTAAAAATCCATAATACGGGTCCTGGCACGTGTTTTTACGATGTTATTCAAACACGGTAAAAATACGTGTTCAGTAAAAGGATGTCGCCAAACTTCAGTCTTCGAGATGTTTTTATTTCGACCGAAAGGACTACTTTATGCCATTTTCAGTAACAAAAACATCTTTTAATATGGCTTACTTGCGAAATTTTGCTACATTTGAAATTCTCGCTATTCTACCAAATCTACTAGAACCGCGCACCCAAGCGCCTGGTCGGCAAATTGAGCAACCAATTAGATCCTATACAACTTTCGAGATCCTGTCAACAATATTGCCGGTATTATAGTTTACATTCTTACCTTTCTTATATGTCATTAAATGTTTTCTATTTTCTACATTACCTTTTAAATGATATTAGAAGCGATTTCGTGTATCCATAAAAACAAACCCGTGCATTTAGTGATGTTTGAGTGCCAATTATGATATATTGAAGTGTAATCCCAAAAGTTCCAATTTTAAGTTACAAGTAAACAGAATGGAAGTAAATCCCTTAAGTATAATATTGGTTAAGTCTGATAGTAAAGGTGATAGGTTACTATTTCGTTATCCATTCCACATCAAAGAAAGTAACGAGCCAGCAAATACTAGAAGAAAAAATCCATATACGCTACCAATAATTGAAGACTTATTGCAATCTCCACCTCAACTAACATCGAACATCTTTAACGGACATCTAACAGGGTTCACTGATGAATTTCTTTCATCTCTGTTTGCTGTAAAAGCAGAATTGTGTAATCGCAAATTTGAATTGAAGGTCAATGATGTTAGATTTGTCAGTCATCCTACATTGTTACAAAGACAGAATAAAACGCAAGATGAATCGGGATTATTACTAATAAATATCGTTTTTGCACTGCAAGCAGTTGCAAGCCACTCAGTAGGTAAACATTATTAACATTGTTCATTTAAAGAACTTACAGAAGCATTCGTTTTAGTTAAATGTTACCATGATCTAAGCAAGCGGATGGGAATCGTTTTAAAGCACGAAGAACAGAGATGTGGATTTATTTCAGAACAAACGTTAACTATGGCTACAGCACACGATGATGGCTACGCGAACAATACTGATATGTCGTTTAAAGTAATATTGGAAAAGTGTATACTTGCACAAAATATTAAGAAAATGTACGATGATTTGTGTAGTACAGGTGAGTATAGTTCTCCTGCAGAGCAATTTGAAGAGAAATTTATCACACATACAATGCACAAAATTATATTCAAGTATATAAGGTGCTCAATTTCAGCGGCATATACAAATTTATAGCTTTTTGGTTAGCCTCTCCTCAAATCACATCAACTTCGTTAAATTCGCCCCTAAACTATTCATAACTAACGTTAGGGACATTCGGCACAATTACCATGTTGAAATCTCTGTAGAGATGATACGGCCATATATTCGTCCTACAGAATTCTTATTATATGCGTATTTAGGTCTTTGGATGAACCAGGTAACAAACAACTGTGAATTATACATTTTAATTCAATTTGCACATACATAATATACATTGCATATCCGAAAATATATTTTGCATCTTAAGTAACAATCAACTTCAATGTATACTGTTTTCTTGGCGATAAACAGTTATTAGCAACAAATGCTTTCCTCTATTTGAAGATATTGATCTGTTTTTGATTGATTCCTTCCTTGTTTATACACCTGCGTAATTAATTGTAATTAATATTGGTGCCCAGGTGTAGAAATTAGTGTATATTGAATTAATGTCGGATTCTCGTCTTTTATTCTTTGGTCCCATACATTTGATATTTTTACTTTTTTAAATTCGTTAATTCAAAACTATACAAGGGTAGTCTAAAAAAGCTTCGATTGTTTGATATTCAACTTTGTTCGTTTTGATATGTGACATCACAAACTGATATTTGAAATAATACTGCTGCAGTAGTTGTTTTATAAATTGTTAAAATACGTTCAATTAATTTGCGATTAAAAACATCATAACTAGAAGTTGCATTAAAATCTAACTGTCTTATCTTGGAATATCTCGTAACTGTATACATTTTCGAAGTGAAGCATCCAAATCAATACTTTATTAACATAGCTTATTTAAGCTTTTATTTCAAATTATCAATAAGAACTTCATAAAGTTTCTAATCAAAATACTTTTAGGTTTGGTGAATATTAGAATTAACAAATGGATTCCACTAACATTCTGTTTACCGCAAAAAGTACATCAATGGCACCTTCAAGGAAAAGTTATAGAACCAGAAGACATCGACAGGTGTTTAATGTCATTGAAACCATACCATAGTCTACTATTACTCTGTCCGGTACAAAAAATATACAGTTTTTTACCTTTAGATGGTTCATCGTCTCTTATTAGACTGTTAAGTCAGTATTCACCTTTAAAAAACTTACAAACTCTCGCCGCCGATGCTGATTTAACATTAGTTCATGTTCGTATCATCTCAAATTAATACAGTGATTCTTTTATACATATATAGTTATTATAGGTATATCAGCTTACGGCACATTTAGTGTATTGGGCAAAGGCTACCGTAATATTTCCAGTGTGCTCAACGAATAAGTATGTTATTGCATACGATGCACCACTTTCAATAAATTCTCCTCTAGTTGATAAGTTTAGCGAACTGTTCCCAGGCAGTAATTTAATTCAAACAATAAGCGAGTTTTCTTTGCCAACATCATTAGGTCAAAAATGTAATCCACTCTGTCATCCGTCACAACAAAATCAACTTGTACAAATGATCATATGGATGTTGCAGCATCACTTGCTTCTACAACTACATACTTATATTCAATACATACCTTTAGATCACGGATTTAAAAAATCTTCCAGGTAAAATCCTCTTAATTCACACGATATTTGAAAAATTGCGATGTATTCCTCGGATTTCAGTGGGTCTGAAACGAAAGCTTTTAATCCTGCATCTAAAAGTACAGTATCGAATTCAACCTTTAGTTCTGGTAATACAGTAAATTCACGTACGGAATCAGAAAGTGGTTTATCAAACATATCAGGTACACCGGAACCTTACATTGATGGAGATCTAAATCATAAAGATGGAAAGTAAGTTTATTTTTTCCTCATAAATAGTGCTCGTTATATATTTTTTTAATTTCAGTTTAGAAAGCCTTAGTTTTACCTCGATTGAAGAAGATAAAGCGGAATATCAGGAGGAATTACTCTCTAGATTTCCCAGAGGAAGAAAGAAATGCGATTTTTAAGGTAAAGAAAAGTTAAAAACCAATGTTGAACTGCTAAGGATTATTAATTCCAGATACAATCTTCTAACAATCGGGAAGATCTCACATTATTTGCAAGGCTGTGTCGAAAGAAATATTTTACGGGTGATCATCATATTGAGGAGATTATGTACCTTGAAAATTTACGTAGAAGTCAACTATTGCAGTTATTGGATAAATTTAGAGATGTTCTAATAACCTACGAAACTGTCGATCCTGCGATCGCAATGTTTTCATGTTCATTGTGATATGTCTTTTACGTAATTTTATATGTATTTATTATAATTATTTTTAACTAAATTTGTTATTTTATTGCCATCCTTCATTGAAACTTCCATTATTGGTTCATTTAAATCGTCAACCATTTCTTAATCCCATTTCTTCACCATTTGTCGCTTAATTATCCGAAATCCAAAGCTGGGCCCCAAAAATGCAAATTTTATTAAAGTTAAATACAAGGAACGTATTTAAGTAAAGAAATATGGTTCCTATGACAAAATTTTTGACAATTTTGGGGATAATCCGGTCTTGGGGGAAATCCTTTTGTTTTGTCCAAGAAAAACAATCATGACTAGTGTTGGTATTACTCCACTTATACCACCGGCGCCACGCATAGCAAATCGAATAGATTTGTCGGTTATGCACGTGACTTCATAATGTTTGCGTACTGTTTGTATATGTATTATGAAATTAATTTTTACGTGTGTAAGTATTGTTGGTAATTACAATAACAGAAAGGTCACGGTCATAACCGACAAACTCCCTTCAATTTATGCCCGGCAGTGCTACTATAAGCAAGAATAATGCCAGTTATAATGATTATATTTATAGGCTACATGTTCCTCTTTTAAAGGATTTCAAGCATTTCCTCAATTAAAGGGTACAACACCTTTCAGTTGCTGTTCTATACAATCCGCGAACACTTACATCCATTCATGTACCAAAAAAACTTAAAACATTCATTTGTTCAAACAATCAATTTAAAGCAGAAAATATGTACTCATTCAATTTATAATAGCTAATGAAGAAGCAAAAATTAAATCGAATACAGATATTCTTTTCATTAGTTTATAGTGTGGCGCTATAAACTGAAATTCCTAGTCACCTAATAGCGCAGAGATGTGAAAGTAAAGCCTTAAAAGTTCGTATTTTTAATGCATTAAAACACCATATTCGCCGAATTTTTGGGAGAAAATGCTCTGGGATGGTTAAACTACTTATGTACCTTTAGCTTGCTGATTTGCACAATGTATAATTCTTATAAAACACCTTTAGAGTGAATTACTACCTCACCTTACGTCTTCATTAACGTTGTCCTTTTCTGTGCAATATTAATCAATAAGGGCGCACTTCGTAAATAAGATATGCCGAATTGTCGATTTGATCGCTTAGTGGTCGGCAACACCGTATTTTATTTTGTAAGTACTAACATCATATGCCACGTTTTACAATTACATATTCTTATGTCCGTATTTTCTCTGCCTTTTTGTATCAATACTTGAATCATTAATAATAACAGAAATTATATTGTGCGATACAAGGTAACAATATTTGACATCACACAACCTAGCAATAATTTACATGCTCATAACCAGAAACTCATCATAATCGTATAATTACATATTGTCAGATTCACTGTTTCGTGAAAATGTTTTGCTAAAGTTATTAAACCAAAAACAAAATATTTTGTTTTCCAAAAATAAATAAAGTAGCGTAAAATAACCTGAAATTTCTAAATACAGTTGACTATAACTATTCCTGCAAAATTCCGAATGTTTAAAAATAAACAAATTTGCAGATATACTCAAACTTAAACAGATATACTCATGTACTGAAAGTAATACATAGTAGATTATTTATTAAACATTTACTTTCTTATCAATAAAGAGGACAAAAGCCAGTGAAATCATAACTGTTTTTCAGCGACTAGACAGACTCGTGTTTTGTCGACTCTCGGGGAAACCAGTAGGCAACACGAATCCTTTCTTATGAAAAGAATAGATACGAGTCTGTTTAATCGATGCAAAAAACGTATGATTTCACTCACTTTTGTCCTATCCAATAACGCCACGTTCTTCATTCTAATTTCTTATTTCCAGTTTCAGTTTTATTTAATTTCTCATTTCAATTTTTTCACAGAAATGTATAAAAAGGAGCCCAATCTTAGTACTATAACGTAACAAATGCTGTTTTTAACAAAAAAAAGAGGGCTCTATAAAATTTATTTAGAAGCACTGTTTCATAAAGAAGCCTATTTCTTGCTGATTTGAAGAACTAGATCAAAAATGGAAGAAATCAACAATCAATTCGTTAAATTAATTTTAAATCTTGTTGATGGAATTCTATTTCTTGCCTTTAAAATTTACACGGATGTTTTTATTTACTGCTTCAATATTGGTCACAGTGTTGCCAGATCTAGGGACATTTCCCTAGGGCGTAGGGAAGTTAGGTTAGTTCTATAGAAAGTGGCAATTTTAACCAAATAAAACCATAATTTAGAGCATTCACGTCGCCATTTTTCCAGTGTATATGTTGGGGTTCCCTTAACGCAGAAATTTTAAACAATGTGGTAATCTCGAAATACAGAAATCCCAAAAATTGGGCATAGTAGTTGTTAATTGCGACCCTAAAATAGCGAGTGGTTTCTGTTTTGAAAAGCACCATTTAAAATTTATATATGTTGTTATTATTGATACCTATAAACCAATTTAATTAATACCGAATCATGATTTAGTTTTATTAAAATCATAATTTTTCATTTAAAAATCATAATAATGACCATTATACAGATACATATTTTATGTGTTAAAACTTGTAACAAGTGACTGGAAAAGCATAAAAATGCCATTTTTATGCTTTTTTTGCATAAAAATGCATTTTTTATTTGTAATATTGTTTATGAAGCGCGACAATTCTGCAAATGTAGACAGTAGTTGTTTTAAATCTCAACTGAACAATGACTTATTTAAAAAATTTGATACATTGGCTTAAGCAAACATAGAATTTATTAATTATGTAATTGTATGCACGGGCAGTTAAAATTTATTCATTAGTTGTACTATGTGTCCTAGAAATCCCGAACGCGAATTAAGTTGGTAATCCGGATTTTATTTATCTACAGTTGGTGAAATCCAGTGGCGTGGTACAAAACCACGACAAGATCATATTGTTCTGAATAATGACAAGCAATAAATCAGAATGAGGTTATATTTTTACAGACTTGTTATTAAAAACACTATTATTCAATGAAAATAACACTGATGAGTAGAAAATACGTTTATTTATAAAAACTGTTGAAAATGTTCTCCATTTGCTTCTAAACACAATGCTATTCTTCGCTTCATGTTTTCAAATACATGGCCGAGCTGTTCTTGTGTTATATTTTGAATTTCTTGCCTAATTGCTTCTTGAAGTTCGTTTAAATTATGCAATCGGTTTTTATAGACATGATTCTTCAGCTGTCCAAAAAGAAAATAATCTGGTGGTGTTAAATCTGGACTCCTCGGTGGCCACAAGCCTTGGCTTATAATACGATTTCCATAAAATTGTTGCAAATAATCTATGGTGGTCTGTGCAGTATGAGCAGTGGCTCCGTCTTGTTGGAAATAGCCCCTCGTTATTTCATCATCATGCAGCTGATTAATAAATTCTGCAGATATGTCAGTTTGATATCGTTCTGCATTAATTGTATCGTTAAAGAATATTGGCCCTATTATTCTTCTTCTTGATATCGCAATCCAAATTCCAACTTTTAATGGATGCAACTCTTTTTCAACAAAAGTGTGAGGGCTTTCCGTAGCCCACGTTCGGTAATTCTGGCTATTTACATAACCAGATAAATAGAACCATGCTTCATCAGTGAAGAAGGTTAGATCCAGCAAATCATTATTATTAAGGTGCTCGTTGAACCATTGACAGTACAGTATACGTTGTTCATAATCACGAGGGTACAATTGCTGCACAACTGACACTCGATAGGGATACATATGTAAATTTTTATGCAGAGCCTTTGCGCAACTACTTTTACTTACACCTGACTGTGCAGAGAGCCTTCGCAGTGATTTCTTGGGGCTTTGATTCATTCGCTCTTCAATATCATTAACAACAGCTTCAGTTAATGTTGTAGGTCTTCCGGTTGGTTTATCCTTACAAATACAATTTTTTCTCTCAAAACGATTTATAATCTGACGTTTGTGATGGCCGAAAACTCTATAGTTAACATTTTCATTAGGAAACGCTTCCACAAACTGATCCAAGCAAGACTGAAAATGACAACTGACAGCACAATTAATCTGTTTTGTTTGACAATTAGAGACAATTTATTTACACGTCTATGTACTCAGCTCAAGCAGCAGTGTTACCATCAAAAGTTCATATATTTGTAGGGATGCCAACTTAATTCGCGTTCGGGATTTCTACTATGTGTCTTAGAAATCTCGAACGCGAATTAAGTTGGCATCCCTACAAATATATGAACTTTTGGTGGTAACACTGCTGCTTGAGCTGAGTACATAGATGTGTAAATAAATTGTCTGTAATTGTCAGACAAAACAGATTAATTGTGCTGTCAGTTGTCATTTTCGGTCTTGTACAAATTATTTGGTTTGATTTTGTCTTATCTTCTTTTCAGAGCTCATTAATTCTCTTTTTCAACTTGTATTTTAATAATCACTATTTTAATCTGTTTTCAGTATTAACCGGAAAGCCAAGATGTTTACGTCTGAGCTAGACGCATACATTCTTATGGCCCACTTTCGAAGTGTAACTCGCAACCAGGATGGAACCTGGTCGTACAGTTTACAGTCTTGCTTCGATCAGTTTGTGGAAGCGTTTCCTAATGAAAATGTTAACTATAGAGTTTTCGGCCATCACAAACGTCAGATTATAAATCGTTTTGAGAGAAAAAATTGTATTTGTAAGGATAAACCAACCGGAAGACCTACAACATTAACCGAAGCTGTTGTTAATGATATTGAAGAGCGAATGAATCAAAGCCCCAAGAAATCACTGCGAAGGCTCTCTGCACAGTCAGGTGTAAGTAAAAGTAGTTGCGCAAAGGCTCTGATAAAATATTAATTATTAATTAATATTTTATCAGAAATTAAAAATTAAAGTTGTTCATAATCACGAGGGTTTAAACAGGTTAAAATAGTGATTATTAAAATACAAGTTGAAAAAGAGAATTAACCCTTAAATACTACCGACGGGTCTCTGAGACCTAACTTCTTGTTAAATTATGCGTAATCCTGTTTTGCGCATGTTGGTATGCAACGTGCACTTCAGTATTCTTAAATCAGTTGGTTTTTGAACGTGTAATGTGATATACTGACCTGTGAAGTGCATTTTAGTCGTAATATTATAAATCTTGGGTCTGCGTGACCCGTCTGTAGTAGAAACGTAAGTATTTTTGGTATCTGTGGGAAATCGTTGTGTTTTATAAATTGCATATTTAGAGTGCAAAGTGGAACTAACAAACTGTATTTTAGGATTTGTGACATTATGTTTATAATTATTGATTAAATTTGTTTAAAGATAATGAAAAATACAAGGGCCCTTTCTGATGCAGAACTTTTGCAAATTATTGAAAGTGACGAATTTTGGCAGTACTTGCATGATGGTTCCAATATTGGTAGTTCAGATGCAGGTGATATCGCATCTGTAGCAGAAGGTAGACGGGAAGCGTATGAGAATATATTAAATGCTGGCGATTTAAGTGACCAGGAGGAAGATGATTTTGAAGAACATAGTGATCACGATTCTGATAGTGAAATTGATTGGAATCCTTCTGATCAAAGCGATGACGAAGACGAAGATATTCAGCCATTAAACGACGGTAGTAATGACACAAAAGTGGAAGATGAAGCAGTTACAAAGACGACAAAAACCAGTAAGGCGTGGTACGGAAAAGACCGGACTAAATGGGCACAAGATGCACCAGTAAGAGGAAGAACCTTAGCGAAGAATATAGTTACAGTTTTACCAGGTTTGAAGGGTTCAGCCCGACAAACTCTTCCTTCATCTCCATTAGAAGCTTGGAGACTTCTAATATCAGATAGAATAATATCTGAAATTATAGTGTGGACCAACGCCAAAATTGAAAAGATGAAAGTAACGTACGGTAAATTTAAAAGACGCAAAAACAGCAGATCTCAATTTTCTGCCTCATTTATTAATGTTACCGACAAAATTGAAATAGAGGCATTTATTGGCCTTCTTTATCTACTAGGGCTCTACAAATCAGGCCATGAAGATATACGGACTTTATGGGCGACTAACGGAATTGGTAGAGATATATTTTGTTGTACCATGTCTCTTGCCAGATTTTGTTTTTTATTGTGCTGTCTTCGATTCGATAATGAAGACACTAGAAAGGAAAGAGTTAAAGAAAATAAGTTAGAGGCTATTTCAGACGTTTTCGAAGAATTTGTTCAAAATTCGAAAAATTGTTATTCGTCAGGTCCATATACGACGGTCGATGAGATGCTTACGCCTTTTAGAGGCCGATGTGCTTTCAGAATGTACATGTCTAACGAACCGGCCAGATATGGCATTAAAATACAATTTATGGCAGATTCTAAGACACATTATATGTTAAATTGTGAAGTTTATACTGGTAAAAGTCTGAAGAAAAACGAATCCAAATTTTCCAATCCGACTGATGTTGTACTTCGTTTAATAGAACTCATAGTAGGCACTAACAGAAATGTAACAGGAGACAATTGGTATACTTCTCTAGAATTAATGGAAGAACTTAGAAAGAGAAAATTAACTTACGTAGGAACTGTAAAAAAAAAACGATTAATACCTCCCCAATTTCTACCTTCTAAAGAACGTGAACCTGAAACTTCAATTTTTGGATTTACTTCGAATGATACCATTGTCTCATATGTTCCTAAAAAAAG
This sequence comes from Oryctes rhinoceros, assembly GCA_020654165.1. Lineage (NCBI taxonomy): Eukaryota > Metazoa > Arthropoda > Insecta > Coleoptera > Scarabaeidae > Oryctes > Oryctes rhinoceros. The sequence continues at coordinate 720,678 of JAIOKQ010000294.1, read as the reverse complement.
GAAGGCGGTTATTTTAACATCTAGTATGCATAATCAGAAATCAATAGACGCCTCAACTAAAAAACCTGAGATCATACTATTTTATAATTCGACCAAGTCCGGCGTAGATTCACTAGATCAGAAATGTGCCAATTACTCTACGTCTCGTAGAACACGACGTTGGCCAATGGTATTATTTTACATGATGCTGAATGTATCTGGGATCAATTCACGAGTATTATATCAATATTCTTCCAACGGCAAGGAAATTAGAAGATCAGACTTTTTACATCAACTTGGTCGTAGTCTTTGCACTGAACATATGACTCGCAGGATCAACAACAAAATACCGCGCAAACTACGAAGTCTCACAGCAGATATCCTTGGTGTAGTTCTAGATCATAACTTTGAACCTCAGGAAAAAAAGGAAAAGATGTGGTATATGTCCTGGCAATAAGGACCGCAAAACTAATACATACTGCGAAGCTTGTAAAATACCTATTTGTTTAACATGTGCTAAAAAACTTTGTCCCAACTGTATTTAGTATAATTAATGTATTCTAAGTTCATTAAAGGTATGAACTCAAATGTATTTTTAGAAAATAAACACTTTGCATTTATCTAAGTTAATTTAATTGGTAATTAAAAAAATAGGATCTGACTGACCCGTCTGTAGTAGCAATGTTATTATATTTGGTCGGTAGTACTTAAGGGTTAATGAGCTCTGAAAAGAAGATAAGACAAAATCAAACCAAATAATTTGTACAAGACCGAAAATGACAACTGACAGTACAATTAATCTGTTTTGTCTGACAATTGCAGACAATTTATTTACACGTCTATGTACTCAGCTTAAGCAGCAGTGTTACCACCAAAAGTTCATATATTTGTAGGGATGCCAACTTAATTCGCGTTCGGGATTTCTAGGACACATATAAATGTAATTTATATAATAATTGTTTTCTTTTTTGATATGCTATGATATAACTCGCAATCCACGTAAGTACGTTTTGAAAACACTTTGAAATGTTTATGAAAATCTAGGGAAATATTCTATAATATAATTATATAGTATAATATATATTCTATGATAGACCTGCTTCTAAAAGGACAATTTAAAATTATCGGATTTAAAATGTACCATCCTAAACAAAAATTTTAAACGGAAGCACAAAGGATAGATTACAGGGGATTTTGGCCATTCGTTTGGCATTGCTATTTAAACAAAAATTACTACGAAAGCCCATGTTTATCTGTCAATTTGTATCATAATAATAACTAAACAGCTGATTATTCTTTGTTAACTATTTCTTTTAAGTAGTATACCTTCCTTTTATAAGAATTACAAATGTAAAATTCCTTAAGCTATCTCTAAGATTCTAAAATGGGTAATCAACTGGTTGGCATTGCACCATCACAAATATTTCCAGTTGAACATTATTTAACAGAACACAGTGAATTAAAATTTGATGCAAAGTAATCCTACGTGAAAATTTTTTGCTTGATATTTCAAATGAATATATTTTTTTTAGTCTGGGAAGTACACGATTTTTAAAAGTAGCACGAGCAGAATCGCAAGAGGGACTGATTGTTGTAAAAATATTTGCAATACATGATCCATCGCTACCACTATCACCTTATAAAGAACGATTGGAAGAAATTAAAAGTAAATTATCAACAGCAATTAATTGTTTACCTTTTCAGAAGATTGTCATATCTGAAAAAGCAGGCTTGATAATGCGAGAATATGTTAAATACAGTCTATATGATAGAATAAGTACACGTCCTTTCCTAACTAATATTGAAAAAAGATGGATTACGTTTCAAGTATTATATGCTCTAAGTCAATGTCATAAAGTTAAAGTATGCCATGGTGATATTAAATTAGAAAATATTACGGTAACATCTTGGAATTGGGTGTTGTTAGTTGATTTTGCTTCATTCAAGCCAACATTTCTTCCTGAAGATAATCCAGCAGATTATTCGTATTTCTTTGATACTTCTCGTAGACGAGTATGTTATACAGCACCTGAGAGATTCATGAAATCGATCACGTTAGAACAAAACTGTATTTTTAATGAAACTCAATGTAATTCGAGCGAATTAACACCTGCGATGGATATATTTTCAGCTGGGTAAGTTTTTACTATTATTTTGTTTTAATGTTATTAAAATTTGGTTGTTAATTTAAAAACACATGACACAAATAGTTTTTTTTTGAGTTGAGTTTGAGTAATTGAAAAAATACATATATATCAGGTATTATAAAACTTCACGATTTTCGTTTAATGATTGGTTTTAATTGCTAAAAAAACATACTACAGTAACGACATTTATAGGTATCAGTAGAGATGAGCAAAATAGAGGAATTTTACAGCAACTAGACAGATTCGTTGTCTAGTCGCTGCAAAAAGAGAACAGTTTCCTCTACGGTAATAAGTAGCAGAGGTGATGTGATATGATAAAATCACACCAAAGTTATGGTTAATAAAATAATTGTGTCTGCATCTTAAAGAATTGGCTTCGTGACATAATTTATCGTAAAAATAATGCAAATAATTTTTTTAAATATGATCTTCTCGGCGAGAAGGTCTCATGCATGATAATAAATTTTAGTTGTGCTTTACTGGAATTATGGAATGAGGGACATCCACCATTTGAATACTCGCACCTGCTAGAATACAGAACAGGAGAGTACACCCCTCAGAAACACCTGGATAAAATTGAAGATCCCAACTTAAAGCGATTGTTAGCCAACATGATTGACAGAGATCCTTCGCAGAGGCAATCGGCAGAAAGTTACCTTTCACAAGAGAAAGGCAGATTATTCCCGCAATACTTTGACACGTTCCTACAGCCATACATGTTAGGATTTTCCGCAAGTCCTATATTATCTCCAGATGAAAAAATATCCCGCTTGAAAAATGACATTGAAAGCATTTTAAATATATTTTCACCAAACAAATCATCAGATGAAATTTTAGGTGATATTAATAATGACGATATTAACAAACAAAGCGATGGCTTAGTGATAATTGTATCTCTCGTAACATCCTGCATCCGTGGTCTACATGATTGCTCATCAAAACTGCATAGCTTAGAAATTCTGTTAAAACTTGCTAGGCAAGCAAATGAAGAAATTATACTAGATAGAATATTACCATTTATAGTAGGTATTCTAAGTTGTTACATCTACGTATTCTTTACTAATTGTTTTTTGATTTTTTTAGTTATATTTAGCCAGAGATCAAAATCCCAGAATCAAAGTAGCTGCTATAAATACAATAACTATGTGCTTGAGTTTTGTTAAAAAGGTGCCAAGATCTGATGCAAATATATTTCCTGAATATATTCTTCCTGGTTTAGCATATCTCGCTTCAGATCCAAGCACATGTGTTAGAGCAGCATATGCAAAAAATATAGCAACGTTAGCTGAGATTGCTTTGAGATATTTGGAGCAAACTCAAACTGATTGGTACGATAAATCCTTAAACAAGAATAGTACTCCTCGAATTAATTATGAAACCGAACTGCAAGTGCTTCACGAAATGGTAAAGCAAACTGTGAGTCTGTTATTGTCTGACCAGCAGAGTCTTGTTAAGCAGACACTTATGGAAAGTGGAATTACAAAGTTGTGCGTATTTTTCGGGAAACAAAAAGGTATTGCATAAATTTACATGGAAATTTTATCCATAAATTCTTTGCATGCGGGGATAAAGCCAGTCTTGGCGTCGATTGACTTTGCCACTACCAATCAATAACGTCTCGTGTTTGCCAAAAAAGTACAAAATATTTTACCAGCAGCATAGCTTACTTACAAGAGTTGCAAATTACGATTAAAAACAAATTTTAATCCTGTTTACCCTCATTCTTATAAGATCGATGTCAATTTCTTGTTATTATATTGACCTCACTTTTAAATATATACAAATTGAGAGAAATCTTCTATTATTTCAGCTAATGATATTTTATTGTCGCACATGATTACTTTCTTAAACGACAAAGATGACAAAGAATTAAGAGGCACTTTCTTTGATTGTATAGTCGGAGTTGCAGCTTACTTAGGATGGCATTGTTCTGTGATATTAACCCCGTTACTTTTGCAAGTAAGTATATTACTTAGTAACGGTAGATTGAACATTAAGAAAAATGTATGTTTGTATTTCCAGGGCTTAACTGATAGTTCGGAGTTTGTTACAACGAAAGCAATTAATGCCATGTCATCTCTCACAGAACTTGGTTTAATTACCAAACCAACGTTATGCGAATTAATTGGAAATTGCGCATGCCTATTAGTGCATCCCAGTTTATGGATAAGACAGGCTGCAGCTGGTTTTGTATCAGTAGCAGCAAAAAGTCTTTCAATCCTGGATGTTCAAAGTAAACTTATGCCAATATTAAGTCCATACATACAGTATTCCTTGATACAAATAGATAGGTATGAGATTTTTTTGATTGCATTTACTGTATTTATAAAAGAAATGTCTTTATAGACCAGAATTGGTATTAGAATCTTTAGTAAGTCCCATCCCAAGACCGGTATATGACAATGTGGTAAGGCATCCAGAAATTAACGCATTTCTAGACAACTTGAAGAAAAGAAAATCTGCACGTGATATCATAGAATCCGGAAAACCAATTCCAACATACGATATGTATCTGGGTATCACAAGTTCACTGAAGAAGGTACTGAAGACAGTTTATAAAGGATTGATGTGTATCTATAGGTTCCTTTTTTCCAATAGTTAACTCATAGATTAGAAGAAATAGGAATGACGCAAAAAATCGAAGATCATTTAATCGCAATGGATCCAATATTACGCAAAATACACAAACATAAGGTGTCCGCTGAAGCCAAAAACAAATCAAACGATGGTAAAATAGAAATCGACTCCGCAAACACTAATGGAATTCGGAAATGTTGTCATAATTTCGAGGCGAGAAGTAGTAAAAACGGTTTTTTGGCGCAAGCCAGGTACGAAACCCAACAATCCCAGTTTCTTATAACGTATAAAATGCAGTTCTGATGTTTCCAGTCATCAATCTGATAGCAGCGTTCCAATACGACAGATCCTGAGCAGACCGCCTTCGCCTGTTAGCGAATCTCATCCGCATTTTTGTGGTAGCGATCCTTCCACTAACTACAGTATGCATGAGAGATCCTACATACAATGTATGGAATGACGTACAGTATTAGAAATGAGATAGCGATATTTATTTTAAAAATTACAGATAGGACGGCTCACTGTAATGCCGAATTACGGAAATTGATTGCGAGACAGCAAGAGCATTATCTAGAAGCAATTAGGTAAGTTACATGATTTACCCGTTTCGAATTTTTTCGAACCCGTTTTAGATGCATAAACAATATGCGACTGACCAACGTGGTCCAATAATGTAGATTCATCTCTCTCTATAATCGACCGATTTTTAATTGCTAATAGAAGCTTGTCCTCACGTTGAGGTTTGAAGCTTTTCAAACTACCCTCGTTAATTCCTGATTTTCAAGAATTACTTTGTCCACATTTATATTTCTGTTACCTTCTACATTGTATATAAAAGCCTGTTTATTTCTTTCGAATAGAAGCAGAGAATGGGCGGAACAAGCTGCATGGCAACCGCAATTACCACCTCCCGGTTGGCGCGTAAAAGGTTCGTTGGTTGCTCATCTGCACGAACACAAATCTCCCGTTACTAAACTGTGCCATCTACCAAAAACTTCGTTCTTTGCAAGCGCATCTATCGACGGTTTTGTGAGAATATGGGATTGTTCTAAAATGGAAGGCAAAAACATAGCAAACAGATCAAAGCAAAGTTACAGAATACCCAGCAATATAAGCGTCGCGGGCTTGGCAGTTTGCGAAAATGCACAATCTTTAGCGGCAGCCGTGAATGACGGTTCAATTTTAGTATTAAGAATGGATCCAACAAGCAGTCGGTATGATCAATAGCAATAAGTACGCAAATAATTTATTTATCTTAAAATATTTCAGTATGACTTTAGTACAAACAAGGCAGCTAAGTGTTGATGAAGACGGATGCGCTGTTGATGTACAATATCTGGATTCTGGGCCACAAAGCGTGTTGGTTTACGCAACGCTGTACGGCGCTTTAGTTGGATGGGATATGCGTGCACCTGGAGAAGCTTGGAGGTTAGAAAATGGGCTAAAACAAGGAGTCATAACCAGCTTTTGTCTGGATCCTCATCAAAGTTGGTTAACTTTGGGGACTAGCAGCGGACATCATATTGCTTGGGATTTGAGGTTTCAATTACCGATTGCGACTATCGCGCATCCCACAGGTACGTTCCTGTATTAAAGTTATACGTTTCATCTTTGATATTGCTACTACATAATCTACATCAATTTTGTATCGTAGCTGAAAGAATTAGGAAAGTGATAAGTCATCCAACCAAACATTCTTGGATACTTTCCAGCGTACAAGGCAACAATGAAATATCCATGTGGAATTTGGAGACTGGATTTCGTGAGAAAGTATTATGGGTTAGCCGAGCACCGCCTCTGTCAAAAACAGACGTACGTATATTTCTGTATGTTCAATCCTAAGAGTCATCCAAATTGTTGTATATAATCTGTCAAATAATATAATAAGAAGAAAACTATTTGAAATTTCGAACGAATTTATTGCCGAACTGTTAATTTGAAGTTAAGTATTAAAAAAAAACAAAAAAAAGTGCCTTAATCACGAAAACCGCTACTACTACGAAAAATCTTCCGATTCGAACCAAAGATCCATAATGACCAAGACATCATTACCAACTAAGTAGATGATAACAGCAAGTATTAATACGCAAATATAAACAAGATTTTTTTAACCTTGTCTTGGTACGTCATACAACAAATGTTATTGCTCTTTATCTTTGTACTTGCAAGAAATTTGTAAACGTCATAATGTTTATATTTTACGTTTTATTGATTGTAATCATCTGCTACTGGAACATTAATCATCCGTAGAATGACATTTACGTTCCTTATGACATAAAAAAACTCTTTTTTTTGTTATTACATTACTTTTGTGACTCGCTATAGCGTAGCATTTTTTTTTACAGGTAACCAACCATGGCGTCTGCGCAATGCAAGCCGGTTGTATAGATCGAAACGGTTTTCTCCTTGCCGGTGGAACGGATCAAAGAATTCGTTTTTGGGATCTCGAAAATCCCGCTAACTCTTGTCTAGCCGTGTATGCACCGAATGATAGTTTAATAGGAGAAACATTGACATATAATGAACGGTTAATAGATGGTACATCGGTCATTGTGGAAACCGTGGTACCTTCGACTACTAGATCAACTGGTAAAGCGGATGAAATTCCACGGGCTGGTCCAGAGCCTCCTCCTGCCGGTCATCGGGACTGCATTTCGGATATCATTTTGTGTAAGGCTTCTCAGTGTTTTATGGTATCAGCGTCAAGGGATGGAGTAATTAAAGTTTGGAAATAATTGCATTACATATTTAAGAAACAGAGATTCCAGGTTAACGAATTATAGGATGATTTATTTTTATTTAAACACCTTTAAACTAAAGTGAAGGATTATTCCTTTCAATTGTATTTAAAAGATTGTGAGGATTTAAGTAATGCATGGATCAGGCTAGTGTCTAGCTATTACAAGAATAAACACAATGCGAGATATTTCTGGCATTCTATGGATTAGTTAAATAAGAAATAATAGGATAGAATCAAATAGGAAGTATGATGTATTTATATCGATTTTGCCAAAATATATAAATTCAGTATTAAATATCCATTCATTAATACACCTACTTTAGTAACTAGTAAAAGAATACACGAAACGTTGATTACATCGATTAAAAAAGCGATTCGATTTACATCGAATCGCTTTCAATATCCAAGGAGAAGTAATGTACACATACAGGGTGAGTTAAGAGGAACTCGATCAAACTAAAAATATTTTTCATAAGTAGAAATATTATAAAACAATTCAAATGTTCTTCTCAGAATTTCACTTATTTTTAAGTTATGGTCTAATAACAAAATGTTATTCCTACGTTATTTTAATTGTAATTTATCAATGTCTGTATTGAAAAAAACACACATTTATTCAAGGGTTACTAGAAGATGTTCTTCTAAACATTGTAATGCACATTTGTATTGTCAACCAGATGGATTTTGTACATTTTGCTTGTCAAGCCAGGCAACAATTGGGTATAAGGCTTCTAGCCTATGAGATTGGCCATAATATTACTTCATGTCCAATGTCCACAGCCCTTACACCTTAGTGATATAGTGAAGAGATATTGAAAATAAAAGTAGACATTCAGGTTGTATTATTTCCATGTGTTGTTGTAATAAAAAAAAAAAAAGGGCTGCCCTTCATTGATGAAGCAGAAATAGTTCAAAAACCAGTAACGAGATTTTGGACACTTATTTAAAAAGAAACACCATAATTAAAATGATGCGTAAATGCAATTTTATTATAATCGTGATCAATAACAAAATTTGGCAACTCTTGAAATTTGCTGCGTTCCTTCCGACTCGTCACATATTTATTCGAATTTTTTTTTACCAATGATGTAAATGTGGTAATATCTCAATTTTTTTTCTCTCATTAAAAATGATTCTTTATGAAATATTCTTTTAAGGCTAGATTATATGTAAATCTTTATAGATGCAAAGTTTGAAACCTGCATAATCGTATGCTTGCTTTATTCTTTTCTAATTAAAGCTATGAATGCAATAAGTGGGTTTTTAATACTACACTGCCCAAAGGGAATTGTTGAACTATTTTTTATTGTCGTGGCGACAGTAATTCCACTATGCAACTGAGAAGAATAAAAATACAGTTCATATGAGGTAAGTAATGTTATTTTTCGTCCTTTTCTGAAGTAAGTGATGGATTTCGGTGATAAAAATATCGGTTGAAAAATATATAAAGACGCCGTCTTGACCCAAGACGAATTATGTTGCTACTTTGTTTTCATTCAAGTAATTATAATGGCCTAAAGAACAAGTAATTATTCTATTTTGCCGCTTACAGCCAAGAATTGAAATAACGCCAGCGTTCGTAGGTCTTCAGTCCATTACACAATAACCAAATTTTGCAAAGAGTAAGGTAAAACTATGGATGACCATCACTACGCTGAAAGAGCCGCGAGTTCAATTCTTGATATCCTGGCAAGCTCGCGTTACATTACTAACGTTATTAATTATGAAAATGATTTGACTATAGAAATAGATAATTTATCAAAATTTTCCATATATAACCAATACTATAAGTATAAGTATGTCCTATAACATTTAGTTTATATATTTAGTAAGGTTCGACAGTCAAATCGTTTACAGACTCGCTCATTTTCAAAGATTTATTTTATGATGTGAAATTAAATCGACGAATATATAACATAACCTCCACGATATTCGACGTAATGTGATACAATACTAGAAAGAACCCTAAGGTTTGGAGCTAATAATAATAATTTAACCAATATATGTGATTGTAAACGCAGAAATGTAGGAACGATAATATTAGTCACTTGCAACAACAACGTAGTTGCGATTATCTTATATTTGGTAACTCGCAAAAATTGTGCTTTTCTTCTGTATGATAGTTGTCTTGCTCCCTCGAAGTCGGGTAGGTAATAACCCCGAGTAATATCTAAAATTAGATATTCTTCAAGAATTAAATTAAACGAAATGCCAATTCCTCCTAATTATGTTTGGTTTTATAGATTTAATTGACTTATCATCGTCCTTCCTTGATTTAAAACTTCAAGACAATTATTTATAATTAAAAATAAAATCGCATAAGTTAATCTTGACCTAATTAGATAAACGCTGGAAATTATCTCAGTGAAATCAATTAATTTAGGTCATAAACAGTTTTATTGATGAATATACAATTTATGACATTATTTAGTACATAAAACATTTTTTCAACATTTGTAAGATAATGGAAAAAATTTTTATTGGGCACGTAACAGTAAACCTATTTTAACGGAAAAAATAAACAACAGCAGTTGCGTTGCATTAAATTCAAAGAAGGAATTATAATCTCCATGGAAACGAATCAATTAAGCGAAATTACATTTTAGATATGTTTATAATCCAGGTGATTTGTAGTGACTTTCCCATACCGTTTACTCTCTAGAGTAACTTTAATTGTAAAATTATTTAGGTATCTATATTTCATTCGAATTGTACGAACGTGCTTGCAAATAAGATATGTACATATACATACTTAACCACTAACATTATACCCTGATGATGTAACGAAATAGGAACTGAAAGTGAAAATGATATTGCATCCAGACAGTGTAAATAATTTTACTTTCGGCCTACTAAGATTGTCTACTACATGTCCAGGAATAAATTGCCTCGAGCAATTTATATTACTTGAATTAACGCCGAGCAGTAGTCTTTATCTCTTTGTCTTTATTTTCTTCGTCTCCTCCTCCTGTAACTCATATAAATAGTTTTAAGTTTAATTTGCCGATCAATTAAGAGGGCACCAATATAACAAGTCCTAAAACGTATACGATCAGGTACAAGAGATATTTCTCTAAAATTTTACTATTTTTTTATTTGTGAAACCCTGTTATTTTTCTTAATTCTCGAATGTTTTAATCTATAAATTAACTTGTTTTTAGTTGAATGTTATATTTATAATCAACCTTAAGATTTTATCTCAAAACCTTTTTTCTGTACAAAAAAAATAATAAAAAAAAATTAGATTGGATCTAGTTTTGGAAATATTAATAATAACTTATTAACCCAACAGAGTAATCCAGAAAGAACAACAAAAACAAACAGCAAAAACACAAAAACAAAATATAACAATACAAACATACATAACACAAGTATAAGGGACAAAGGCAATGAAACTGCGGCGACTAGACAGACTCGTGTCTATTCGCCTCATAAGAAAGGGCTCGTATTGCCTACTGGTGTCCGTGGCCGAGAGTCGATAAAATACGAGTGTGTCTAGTCGCTCCAAAAACATAATAATTCCACCTGCCTTTGGCATCTCTACTTATAAATTCCGCACTCTTGCGCGTATTACATATAAAAGTATCGAGTACGCCATTCGATAGAACGATCGAAAGTGGCCTTAATTTTTTCTGGAAGACCAAACAATCATCATCCTCATGGTAAGGCTCAACAGTGAATCATGTATATGTATATATTGAACTTTTTGTGGGCCCTGTAGTTCCAGAGTTTAGTCGTTGTTCCTCTTTTTACTCTGTTTTCTCCGTCTTTCGTCTCCAATTTTCAATCCATATCTTCTGTCTATCAAATCAACCTCCTCTTCACCTTGTCCCGAGTCATTTTTGCTTCTTCTTATAATCATATTCTTTTCTAAATAGCTATCTCTTTCGCCACTTTCTCTTATTTCATTTTCTAAATTTTCCAACCATCGCACGCTTCAGATGATTATAATTTTATCTATTTTTAGTTAGATAGATAGAGAAATAGTTCATATTTTGCATCCATATAACGATGTTAACTGTTGGCTTCAAGACGGTCCTGTAAATTTTCAACTTTTTGTTCACTGATAAGTTGTTGAGTGTTGGTCTGTAATGTTGTTCTTTCTAAAACTCTTCCTTGCCTAATTTGTTCTGATTCTCGTCCCTTTGCTTCTAATCTGATTTGTGTAGTCCTCATTTTTTACGTCTCCTATTATCTCTTGCAGTTTTTAGCAATTATTGGTGATGTAAATGGGGAGTTAAGGACAAGGCTTCGAATCGCTCATATACTTCCCTTATATTGTGCTTGGGAAAGAAGTACACGAGGAAATTGAAGCTTTGACCGTGATCTTCTACTTATCACCTGCCGCCAGTGGTTTTTAGCATAAGTATAAGAGGTTTCACCTGCGTACTTTATCACATGAGAATCCTTATACATTGCATTTCCTTCTATATTTACTTGATAATCTCGAATAATTTTCCTCGGTATTAGATCGAACAGCACTATTGAAATGGTTTCTATTTCTAAGTCTTTGAACTTGGTACTTCCAAGTGAAATCGTTGCCTGTTCTTTTTTTTTATTTTATAATTCTTTTGTCTTTTCATTTTATATTTCTAAATATAGCACATTAAAATTTAAATTGATTTGCTATACTTTTTCAATGTTAAAAAAACAACCGTTAAAAGGTGAAATTTCCAACGTGGTTCAAACTGTTTATATAATTTTAACTTTTACTATAATATATTCTGTAATAGGTTTTGTTCGGATTAAAATAGAATAATAACCAAAACAAAACATTATTTTTCTCACGCTTCGCTTAACACAACTTCATACTTGTTACGATAAAACAACTATTGATTTAGACCGTATCCACGCATAAAATTTACTACAAAAATGCATGATTATGAATTACTCAAACGCTCTGGTTATATTGTACTACAAATGGATCATAAACCGTGCTCAATGAACGTAAAGTTATATGATAATTACATTACCTTGCGTTTAATAATTTAATTAAACCACTTTGCTCTATTGATGGTTAATTTAATAAAGCTCGTAAATGTTTTAGTATCGTGAATGGATTTCAATTAAGTGAGCTAAACAGTTGATTTCTAATAATATGGGTTAGTTGCGCAAGATTTAAAAAAATATTGTAAGAATCATATATAATTCTTAATGATATTTTAATTTAAAATATATTAAATACTAGCTTACTATCTCCGCGAAATTTGAAATCATAACAATTGGGCCGCTCGGCTGTCAACGGGAGATCTCGGGTTCGAGTCCTTATTGGGGTTGAAATTCTTCAAAAACTTGATGAACGCATCAGAACAACCAAGGAAGTCAAGTGCGGCAAAAAGGCGACTGAAAGCAGCTAATTTATGTAGGCGTATAGCGTAAAAACGTTTGGAATGGGACAAGAAGTACGCGCATTGAATAAAGAAAGAATGGTCGCCTGTAACCTTTTCTAACGAATCTAATATTGAGGTTTGCTTCTTTTATCTTCTTTTATGGTTGTTTATTACATCAAACGTAATTTACATAACATGATTTTATGAATGTTTTATTTAATCATGTTTGCTGTATTTTCTTCTTTTATTGCAGCTTTTCGGGCGTTAGCAAAAGCTTTCTTTGGGAAGTGCGAAGTCCTGGAGCTATCCGTGCTAAGATTGTTTGAAGATGAGAACGTTGATTATTTTTATCAAGAAGATAACGCTCCTTATCACCATGCAAGGGCGACAATGCAGTGGTTCACGGAAAACGGGCGTGCGACTTATCGCGGACTTATCACTGATAGAAAATTTATGGTATATTTTGAAGAAAAACCTCGTAAAACATCAGTATGGGTGAAATGAGCAGCTTCGCCAACAATTTCTCAACGAATCTCAATTTCCAGCAATGTATGCCGCAAATTAATTAGTAGTATGCCAAAACATGTAATAGAAGCAGCTGGTGGACCAATAAAACATAGAAAATATTAATAAAATATCCTGTATGGTGGATCTAGTTTGTCGTTTTATTGATACATTATTTATTTTTATACATCCGAAGAAAAATTGGGAGTGCCTAATACATATTCACATGGCTGTATATTGAATACTAAAAAATCATCATAGCATCGAAAATGAAGCAGCTATGTATAGAACTATATTGTTAATTTGTACAAGCATTGGAGGCTCTTGAAACCGCGTACTAACTTGCATCGCATGTTGAAAAGTTTTGGAGGACCTGTAATCTACTGTAGTTTCTCGTTATTCGTAACTTTACATATTGTGCACTAACTAATACATGTGTCAACGCTGGAGAGTGCCAATATTTAATGCTCCTAGTATTAGAAAGCTCTCACAGTTAGGTCAGAAAGTTTTGGAAAGACGTCTTCTTTTTTCAATAGCTTTAAGTCTAATATTCCAGGCTTAAATTTAAACAAAACTTCATAGATTTTTCGAATTTGAGTAAAATTTTAGATATCATACTTGATGAAAATGTTAATGGTCATCCATGTTTACATACATGTTTGTTATATAGGAATTTGTCAAGTTTATTTTCTCAATACATTCTTTAATAGTTTACCGCAAGATATAAAGATATGAGATATGAAATATTTTTAAATTTATAATAAAAAATTATTTATTTACAATTGTAACATACCAGAATCAAGTTTTCTTTTGTGTTTTGCTTCAAACGCTACATTTCGTTTCTATATATTGTACACCATAAAATAAAAATTATTATTCCTAAGTAGAGCGGAAGAGGTAGAAAGATGTATTATAATCGGTTAAGGCAATTAAAAGCTTAACGCAGTATACATCAAAAACTTCTATTTTTAATGCGCATATACAATTCATGCGTAGTATTTAAACGATGATGGCAGAGATGAATCTGGAATATGAATAGCAAAAGAAAAATCAAGGGCAATTATGGCTACAGGAAATCATCGTACAGAATAAATATTTCGAATGTCGATTGTCCGTTAATGTTTATTTAGAATAACAAGTAATGTGAATCAGGTAATATTGGGTAAAAAAGGTGAATTACCAGTTTACCAAATGTAAATATTTGTGATTAATACATGCTGCTTCTTGGATATAGTGCGTACTTTGAATATAAATAAACCTCTTGCAAATTTAGTGTTAAATTAATATTAAATGAACGTTCGGATTTATCATACTTCAATTTTATGGTAAAATACCTTCAAATTTGGAGTTTGTTAATGCAGCTTTTTATTGTTCTTAAAGACATATAGAATGTCGCAGGAAGAGGTTAGGTTAGTTGTTTATTAGAAACTAACCATATTAAAAATTTGTAAATTTGAAAACATTTTATTCAACTTGGTTCCACCTAAAGTAACATACACTTATTTTTTTAGCCAGATTACCCTAATGTTTATAAACAATTGAATTCAGCAATTAACTGGATGTAAAATCAACGTATTTCAATAAATCTTTTTTTCCCATTTCTGCATATTTTTTTGAATGGAATATTAAATTCATTAAATGATGTTAGATTTTCCTGCACCTAAAATGATATATAGTCTGTTACTCGAATATTGAAAAAAAAAAATATATATATATATATATATATATAACCCCTTAGGATATATCTTCTGTATAAACGTAAGGAAGATGATCGCAGTGTTATAGCTAATGACCCAAATTTGTTTAACAACATTTTATTTTTTGAGAAAGCTACGTTTTTTCTTATCCTATTTATAAATAAGCATAACTACCGTTATTAGTCGTCTGAGAGTCCGCATTGGATGATTGAACCTCATACAAGGCATCCACAAAAACTTCATATGTGCGCTGGTATTGTTGGGCAAAAAATTATAGATCAATATCCTTAAGAAAACAACTTAACGTGGGACGGTTATTTAAACATATTGCCTATCAAATATTTTGAACGTTTCCTAATGCTAATCAACTAGATATGCCAAAATGTGATCTACGGCTTCAACAACGTGCCATGACTCCACCATATGCACTTAACGGTCAACAGTACATAGATACAATCTTTCCTGATCATTGGATTAGAACACCAGTTTAGTTTTATTAAATGAATTATCCGAATGAAAAAATTTGTATTTGACTTCTTTCTACGGGGCCACTTGAAAACAAAGGTGTGTAAGGGTAAAAGCGAAAACATAGGAAATTTAAGAATGAACATTAGAAGTGAGATACAAGTCATATCACTTAATGGGCCGCAAATACTATTCGCAATTTTTGGGAACGTCTAGGAACTTTTTTAATTTAAACTTTTTTTCAATATTTTTTTAATATAACCCCTCGAAAACAATACATGTGTATACGTATTAAGAAATTTATAAAGATTCTAAATCAATATTTCTTGTATTATGACCATAAGAAATCATGGAAAAATGTACAAATGCCAAAAAATAACTTTTCAAATAAGTTATTTTAAAGAAGTATAAGACTAATGCGTTATTTTTTTCTCGAGCCCCGTATATTGGCTTCTATCGATGAAATATGAAAAATCACGTTTTATTACCTACTACAGGAGGAGCAAATATAAGCAAACAAGCCAAAACTGAATTAACTCGTTTGCCTTTCTTACAATTGTTTGACTCGTTACAATACTAAATAGCAAAATCTTGAATTTTTGTCATATAAATTGACTTAATGTTTATACAACATGAAAACAGTATATCTTTTTTACTCAAGCATTAAGAACTAGAGCGCCTTCTATGAATTTTCGTTAATTTTAGAGCATATTTTACTGCAATAAAATTACTCATCAATATTTTAATGAAAATTGTGATATCACAGCTTTACAATTACGCGGATCTTCTTTTGTGTAATAATCATTGTGCTTATCATGCAAGTTGCAAAATTTCGATAGTTATTCCGTTATTTTTAAAAATAATTAATTATTCTCATAATTGTAATAATCCCCTTGTAAATAATAAAGTTATTAGTACTTACTACTGATCGCATTAAAATTTCTTTGAAATAATATAACCTATAACCTGGTTTAAATTCTTAAAAATACGTAGATAAGTATGCTTTTACTCCGAAATTCGAACCCAATTAAAAAATATCATTTAGTAGATGTACAGCATAGTAGATATCTTTCCGTTGTAAACGTAACGTAAGCTTAAAACAAAACTTGATTAAACGCAATTAATTAGACGATTAATGAATTTATTAACTGGTTTGTTGATACTAACATGAATGCGATAATTACTTAAATTAGTTTATTTCGTTATTGATATTGCTGTATTAACGCTTGCATTAAGGTATTAATCGTATAGTTCTGAATATTTTTCTAAAGATTATTCTTTATACATCTAAAAGAACATTGTATTAAAGAAAAAGTTGCTCTAATATTTCCCTTTCTGCTACGGCAAAATAAAATAAGATTGGCAGCATTTTATTATAAAAATATGCCATGCCAACTTAACGAAATTTGCTCTCATCTTCTTAAATTATTAAGAATATTTCGTAATTATACGAAACGCATAATCGTATCTTTCCAATATACACAATGTCACACAATAAAAAAAAAAGAAATCCTACTAACTTTGAAGCCGTTGATTTTAGAACAATAATACCTTATTGTTTTTAGAATTCAAAGACTAGACAGACTCGTGTCTATTCGTCTCATAAGAAAAGGTCCGTATTGCTTACTGGTTTCTCCGAGAGTCGACAAAGCGGGAGTCTGACTAGTTGCAAAAGAGTAATAATTCATCTGCTTTTGCCGTCTCTATTAATGAACTTAACATGTTCCATTAAAGAAAACACACATACACAATCTATGAGCTTATGAGATCCCGCGCATATTCTACTTCAAAAAATGATTTAACTTGAATTTAAGAATTTTTGAAAGTTCTTCTCTTAAAATGATAATTTTCTAACGAAATTCTTTAACTTCTAAATTAAATAAAATTTATCAGTTTTTTGTTTATTTTATTTTTAAAATATAAATGTGAAATTAAAAATAATAATCTTATTTCTTTATTACGTACTCATACATGTATATGCTATAACTTCCGTTATTGTAAGTCCTTTTGTGCTTGGAATGGACTGATTGCAAGATAGCATTTTTTATCACGAGTAGTATGCAACATACCTGCACATAATTGTAATAAAAATGGATAATGATGTTTCTCACAATTAATTATATGCTACTATTTGCCTGTTACTATTATTTAACTTGACTTAAGCGTAGAAAGATCAAGCAATATAATTTGATTTAAAGAAAATATAATGCAACAATTAGTTGCTTTGTTAATTTTCCTTCTAGGTTCTATTATTTGCTTTAGAAAATTATCGGGAACTATAAGCCTAGTTGTAGGTCCATATCAAAGATACTATAAAAGTCTCGGATAGGGTACTTCAGTCTCGTAAATGTTCGTATTTTTTATCGTCTCTTTTAAGTGATTCTTGAACAATCGTTTTGCTTATTTTGGGATATTAAATACAATAGTGAAACTTGCAAGGAAACATACTGAACGATAGAAAAAAGTTAAAAATACGAAACCAACTCTTATAAAAATATCATGATTAATTTTATTTTTTATGGATATACACTAAAATTTGATTTAACGCGTTTTTTACTTTACGATTAAAGAAAAAAATTTAATATGAATTATTTAACTGAAGAAAAAATAAATATCTGATTAATATAACTTTCCCACATAATAAGCTTCAATTCACAATCAGTAATTAAATTTTTCATCAGATTGGAATGAATGGAATTAATAACAATAGAAAATAATGGAGAGCACTACACTTAAGAATTTTCTTACAATTTTTATACGTCCTATATGCTTTTACTGTAAGTTTGAGTACCATTTCCTGAATAAAAGAAATAAAAAATATATATACATAAATCAATAATGATGTTTTTTTAATCAAATAAAAAAAGTTTACAAGAGGGGATACATTGTATAATCGTAGTCCCATAATACTTACAATACTTGCGGAAAACTAATAAACCTTAAAAATATTTTATTACATAGGAAACAACGTTTATACATTAGCCTCTATTGTTATCATTTACATTATATAATGTAACATAGAACATAAACATCTTACACGCGCACAATGTAATTAGAAAAGAAAACACTAGAAAAATAAATTATCAAACGCCACAGATCCATTCATTTCATGAAGAAACCCGTTTTAATAATTTCCGCACTAATTGTAAGGGCAGACTGGGTTTCCTACTTGTCCGGGCCAAGCGAGGTGTTGCACAGCATGGATGTTACAGATATCACCGTATCGCAAACCACCATTACCTCCGTAATTTCTACCGTAACTTATTCTTCTATTAGACGTTCTATAGCCCGGAAACGAATAATAACTTGCGGGCGTTACGATCGTTATACACGATAGTATAACTAACAAGCACAGACTCCCATAAATAAACTTCTTGGCCATCTTCAACGAGAGTTGTTATTGTAATAATGGGATAGGATCGTTTCAGAACGCCGACAATTCGAATTGGCGCTACAAACGCGCTCATATTGCTTTTTATAATAAGTCTTAACTTCGTGATTTATCAATAATAACATTAAACATCCTTTTCTATCTCATGTATCATGTATTGGTTGATCTTTTCGACCTTGCGTTTGATATCGAAAATAACCAAAAAATATGCGTATTATTCGATTGTTAAAGAGGGGGTTTTCTTTCTTCGCGTGACTAAATCCACGTCTGTGACTTGAATATCTTTACTATTTAGTGGTAAAGACATATGTCATTTCCAGACAATTTTCGTATCGATTATATTTAATTTTCCCCAAGTGGATAATCCAAAGTTTGCAGATAACTAGATACCGTCCAATTTTGTGTGAAAAGAATACGTGATTTTGAACTGAAACAACTTACGAGGCTAGTCTGAAAAGTTAACAGTGTCGCAAGAACAAGTAGTATTTTTTGCAAATCCAATTTTATTTCTAACGCTGTCTTCTTGTAAGTCATATTCCCACTTACGTTCCTATCTCTAATCCGTCCAAATAGTAATTTTTTAAAGCAAAAATCAATATTCTGTACTCGGTGAACGTCTTAGAATACCTCAAAAATAGTTTTCGTCAGAAGATACCATATTGGAAAATTTTGCCAGAATTTGAAATTGGGGTTTCCCACTTTTCATGTTAAAGATACTCAGAAGGCTTTTCTCATAAAACCGATTCTTTGAGCTCCCACGATGCAATCTCTTTTAATTGTCGAGTCATGCCCCGAAATGTTCAAAAAATGTGATGAAAATTTCTAAAAACTGTACGAAATCTAGCGTCTAAACAGATCAGATAGAGGGTTACTTTTTTTTAGATAGATTCAGCTTCTTGAGATCTTCGAACTCTCATTTAATCGTTCAACTTAAAAATGTATTTTTCTTCAAATACGCTAGTTTTTGCCTAATTTCTGGCTCTAGCTTGTCAAGATAATCGATTGACACAATTCTACGATTATCTCGGAAAACAGTCTTCGTCTTTTTTGGAGCCGATTCACTCTTCCTAGTCCACCGTTTCGACCGCGCGCTGTTTTCAGGAATTTACTGGTGTACTTAAATCTCATCTATAGTTATTAAGCGTCGCGGGAGCCAGATCTAGTAAATACAAAGGATGTTCTAGAAAATTATCCATTAAAATAAACGTTAATCTTTTGTTAGAAATATGTAACAAGAAAAAAGTCAATTGTGGCTTCATCTGTATTATGCTTTAATGATTGCAGCGCGCAGTTGTTTTTTTTTTCTGTTAATTTCGCAAAATTATCAGCTTCTGTTTTAACCTAAGCCTCCAAGATGGTTACTTCATAACTGAAGTGCTGCTTTCATTCCAGATGGAATTTTCTTCCAAAACTTCCAAAATACGTATCAATTGTTCTATTCTTCTATTTTTAACAGATCTTTCATTAACGTGCCGTCAAACGCACTCGAGCCATTAATAAGAATCGCTAGTTTAAGAGACTCTCCAGTATAAAGAGAACGTAATAAGAAAGACTTTAATGATAACTCATAGCATATTTATTTTTTTAATTGCTACATAAACTATACATTTCATCAACGCTTCATACAAATATATTTACAAATATTATTTAAAGCATATCAAATTACCATGGTCTTCTTGGCCAAGTATCGCTTGCGAGCAATTTGTTGCAAGTATCCATCATTTTATTGATGTCGTCATATATTGGCTTAACAAAACTTTCTTGCCATTCTAACACGGTGTACTTGTCATAAACCTTTGCCATTGTGTGCGTTAGGAAAGAATCTACAGTTGTTAGTTGGCCAAGAAGATCCGATAAATGTGTTAAAACCCAGTTTATAATATCAGGATTGGAGAAATTGTGATTACTTTGGTAATCACCCATCCAACCTACTACACTAGACAGTTCTTTAAAATTGTTATATGTTAATTTAAATTGATGAAAACCTATCACAGCATCTAAAATCTCACCGCCAGGATAATTACAATTTGGCATTTCAATATTCGAGTTTGTAAGAGCATAATAATATTTACAATCTAGTAAATTGACAACATCATTTAAATTGCCATCTAAATCTTTACCCTTATTACCTAATAATACAGCAAAACTAAAAGCTAACGATGGTATTCCTACTGGAAGTAATTCGCAAAGTATAGCGAAATGATCATAGCGTTGCCATCCTGTAATAAAAATTCCTCCAATTTTTACCTTCGTTTTGTACCGTTTGTAAATTTCCATCCAAGACTCATGATTAGATACATGGTGTTCAATTGAAGTTAGATATTTGTTGCTACCTGTAGCACCTTTGAACGCACTTGCAAACCATAATGTTTTAAATACATCTGCATATTTATTAAAGACCTCAAAACTCAGCTCGGAAAGAACATTAGAAGCATATTTCCATATAACAAGTTCTACTAACGCATTTAAGCCACTGTTTTGTAATTCCTCGATAGGAATATTTCTAAATTCATCGTCCCACATCAAAATTTTTATATGTGGATATCTTAATTTTATATGTGAAGCTATTCTTTTAATATGACGTATAAATAACTGCTGATTTGTAAGCTTGTGATCGTACATATCTGATTTACACCTATCACATTCTCCTATATGGTATACTTCATCAGCACCGATATGAATCATCGTACTTTTTGGATGTGCTCGTATTACTTGACGTAGCATTTCATTTAAAATATGTAACGTCATGTTATGTGTAGGGCAGATGACTTGAGGATACTTTGGTACTTCTCTCAGAAACTTGAATTTTTTTAATTTTAAGAGGAATTCCAAGTGGCCAAACGTTTGTACTAACGGAATCACAGTTAAATTATTTTCTTCAGCTAAAGAATTTATCATTGCTATTTCTTGCAAGGTATAAGCATTCTCAGCAGGAATATGCTTTAATGTATCGCCAGAGTATGGAAACATATCTTCGTATTCTATTAATAACCCATTTGTGCCAAGCTTCGCCAGAAAAGGAAACAAGTGTTTGTAGTAAGAGACTTTTGGAGGAGCACCTTTCAAATCAAGGTGGACAAAACGCTTAGCTTCGAAGACTAAATTGTGTGCTTCAATTTTCTCATTACGTTTTTCTGCCTTAATTAATGAAAAATACAAGTACCATGTGTACACAAACAATGCAAGAGGTAACAAATACAGCGCTTTCTTTTGTAATAGTAAAAGTTGTTCTTTCATTTTCAATATTGATCCTGCAATGTATATTTTTTAAGGTTAAATTGTTGCACAACGCAATTATTGATTAGAACAAATACAGACGTTACTATAAATTTCAACATTTGTAACATATTTAAGGTAAATTAATACTACGATTATTTCTTAGACTTTTCGTGCATTTTCTGCATTAAGTGAGTATCGCAGTATTACTGGACAATTTTAATTTGTCGATTAACCAGCAGAGATTAGCGACACTTAGCAAAGTGAATGATAGGTGACAGTGATTTAAACCTGTTTTACACGACCCTAAAATTATGCACCTAATAATTACACATCGTGTTGTAGACCAACAATATTGTTTAAACGAACACCGGACAAAATTGTGTAGAAGCATTTACGCATGATATTTGCGTAATACGTATAATTCATATAATCTCTTGAGAAATAAAATTCAAGAATACAAAGTGCGTACTCTTCATCCATTCTCATATACACGTGTAAAACAGCCTTTAATCTGATCATCACGTAATTCATAGGCCTGCCTTAAGTTTGAGGATACTCTCATTACACAGTATGACAGAATTATTGCAGATAATATGAATACCTGTTTATGCTTAAAAATACAAAATATGTTGTATATCTATAAAACTTAAAAAGCAGCGTTCTGTAAAAAATTTATTTTCGTATTTTGGCAGATAATGTTTGGCAAAACCACGACTGGTCACTATTGAAACAGTGAGCAAAACACAGTTTATATGCAAAATTGGTACGCAAATTCAAATATGAATATTAACAATACATAGATTAGATATTGCAAGTTCTCTTTTACTTTATACAAATGTTTTCTTAATGGCGATATTCAAAAATTAAGTTATATCACCTAACCCCATTTTATTATTCAAACTATACAACCGAATGTTTGTAGATTCAGAGGAAATATGTTAGTACGCCCACTTGGAGATAAAGTATCATAGATCCCCTATGTACATTAGTCCATTTGTTTGAATTTAAAAGCATTCTTGACGTCTGTAAAAATAAACACAAAATTATTATGGTAAACAACACATAAGTAATGTGGAAGTTGCCGATACTTATGTGTTGTTTATCATACTACGCCACAGTCCTTGTGACGTTTAACAGATTCCAAATTATATCCTTTCTTGTTTCACATGTTCTCCACATGTTAAAAATATGGGCACATTCAAAGGACTAAAAATTTCATAGTTTTAAATATGTTTCATACACCTACTTTTTAACATATAGAAGTAACGTAAGCAGTTCTAAATATATATTTTGTTAGCCCTATATTATTTATTTTTCCGACTACTACTTTATTGAAACTCACACGTTGCTTTTAAAATTTAACATTTATTAATGTATTTTATACAACTGTCGACGAAAGACTGCCGCGTATATGACCCAACAACAACTGTCAAAATTAAAAATGTTTCTATATACCTTTTACCCCTTTCTAAATATCTGAAACTTTTACTGTCACTTTTGTCTCTTATTGTTAGTTTTACAAGTCTCCAAAATATTAATTGCCACCCCGTCCCTTGACCAAATTCTGGCTACACCCATGCAGTAAATCATCGTTTCTTAAAGTTGGTTGATGATAATTTGTTCGAACATAAAATTTGTTTCAAGCTTTCGGATGTGTAAATAAAAAACAGATGTATCCATGATCACAACATAATTTTGTAAATGCAAAAATTCGAACTGAACTGTTTTCCATTGGGTCTCCTGCTGGTCTCGAATAAGGGTATATGTATTATTTCTTTTTACACACTGCGATGAAAGAAGATGCATATATACTCCCTTTGTTAGAGGACAGCCAATAGGATGCACTATTGCTACTAGCGGTTTTAACTAACGTATAAAAAAAATGGTATTTACGAAGAAGTATATATGATGGTATCTAATTTTTCAAAATTTGTAGTATGAAACAAGTAGGCCAGGGTCGCCACTTTGATAACCGTTGATTTTTTTTTAACAAATAATATAATAACCCACGAAAATAGCAATAAACAACAATGAAAAAATGGTATTTCAGGAGTCCATAAATCCAACAATAAAAGTGATACTTACTCATTTCCTAACGCAATACATGAAAGTATGAACTTTGTTATCAGAACTAATTAATTTAAATTTTTTGCCAAATTTGTTTTCGAAAGAAGGAAGTACAATTAATTTTTAAATAGTACCGCAGCGTTCAAACAACGAACAATTGCAATAATTGTTGCACTGCTGTAAGAATACTCGCTAATTTTTACATAAATTTAACTACTGGGGATGATGAAGTTATTCCTTCGTTAGTTATAGCTGCCGTCTTATCGGCTTTTTCATTAATTTCAGCCAAATGTTAAGATTCTTTTGACGTAATTGTTGTAATGGATGGGAGGATATGTTATGCCAGTACTGCAATGTTAAAATTTTAAATAAATGGAGAACCCAGGGTAATGAAGCGAAATCACGATGTAGTTTTTACTTGTCATGTACACAATGCAGGGATGACCCGGCATGTGGCATCCCGGCATCATGGTGTGATGATGGATCAAAAACTGGACTAGGAAAATGTGTACCAGCATGTCAATGCAATGGACATGTTGGTTGTAAAGATAAACATCAATATATATAGCAATTGTATGAATTCAACTATTGTGTGTGTGTTGTGTGAAATCAGTGTGAAAAAGCTCTGGTTATGGGGTAATCCAGTCAATGACGAAAATTGTCAGGCATATGAGTATAATGGTCGGGCAGCTCAATGTTATCCTGTGACCGGTAATTGCTTCTGTGAGAAAAGCGATCACATTATTATACTGGAAATCCATCTAATAAAGGAACTTGTTACTCTAGGCTTGCTGTAAAGATGTTGATCGTAAGATATGTATATTATAAGATAAAGTTGTAATGTTTGTTGTATGTGTTGTAATATTTTGGTTAGACACATTGAGCGCTAGATCCCAGAATAGGGTTTTATGTCATTATTTTGTTTACTGTAAACTTCTACAGTAGAAAAGTTTTTCATCTTATATTGTCTGTTCTTGTTTTGCAATGTTTGTAATCATATTTATTGAAATTTTTTCATTGTAATTATTTTGTTTTATCGCCATATCATCAGAATAACAATCTTTAACTACGTATACGTATTCTACTAATCTAAATATTTTGTAAATTGATTATCAGTTTACATTTAACCTATTAAAGAAGCAAGGTAAATATTACACATCGTATTGCTCCTATCGAGCTTAATAGATATGTTGAGTTAGGGATTATCTGCCCTGTCTTAGCAAAAATAAACATTACAGTAAGAACATCAAACACAACGGAAAAGAAGCGTATCTTTACAGAACAAAATTGAGCAAACTTCAAGCATGTTCTCTCAAAGTGGGAGTATAATTTCGGAACAAAAGGCGATGTACCTTTGACAAAATTTTACGTTTACATATGCGATTACCAATCACCTGTTTGGATTCAAATTACATTTGCTCAGTCCCCTGTTAGCGAGCGTCCCGGAAGTTTGATATATAAATCTATTTTATATTCGATATTCCACAATGTAGTTTCGGGACGAATTGAATCTTATTCACGGCTAAAACATATCTAAGACCAAACCGATTTTTTCACAAAAATGCTATTTTATAACATAACTTTTATTTCCAATTTTTACAGTTTCTATGAACTAGATATTAATACAGCACAAAATATGAAATTTCTGCTTTAGCAGGTTCTTGTTTTCAACATTAAATTGTACTTTATGTCTGTGTTTGGTGTAGGTTGCTTTTCTATGGATGAAGAAGAAAGAGTTTGCGCTATTTCTAATCTTTACTTGGATTTCTGAAGGTGGCTCCCACTCAAGAAAGAATTCACCAATTGAATTATTGACATTCATGCGCAATACCTTTCAAGTTGCTGTTGTGTTTTGTTGCGTCAAATCTAATAATTTTCTTTTTCGTTAATTTCATCTGCAGAATTCAATTTTAACTAATATTTATGGGCATATATAAAATGATACTAAGATTTAATGAATATAAATAGCGAATAGAAAGTTATTTGCAGAGATAATTAAAATTACTAATTATTCGTGCTTAGGTTTGGCAACAGTCAAGCCTGTGCATTGACGTTATCATTACTACAACAAAGACCATTACGTAATCGATAAACGGCGAATTAAATTATATTGCTCTTTCAAATTCCACAAACCGTTATTGATTACACATAATCAGCTTTTAGTAGCGAAAGGAATTGTAGGTTAGGTACTACAATCGCATGTAATTTTGTTGCCAGATGGCGAATTGACGGCAAAGACGTATTTCTTTGGGATGAAGTATGTATCTAAAAGAGAAAAGAAACTGAAAATATTTATTTGCTGTTTTTATGAGCTTAATAAGCGACGATAAAACTTAGGAAACATGCCCGTTTAAATTAGTTCTTGGGATGCTCTTAGGCATATTTTTTATGATATATGTTAATTATAGAGAAGAATCAAATCTTAATGATTTGATTCTTTCGTCTGTAAGAAAAATAAAGATATTAAAAAAGATGGAAATTATTTTTATTGTGAAATAATACGAAGCTTTGAAAAGTGTTTGCTTTTTGGTGTTTTTGGTGTTAATGTTGAGGTAAAAACTCTTCCTATTTCCCTATCAAACATTTTTGACGTAGTCGTAACTGGCTGGCCAGTCTTCGAACAGAAATATAAAGCAATTTTTTGGCTCATTAGTGAACATACCTTAACCTCATCTTTAGTTTTCTAACATGACTATTTTAACTTAATTCGTAAATTGGAAACAAACACAGGGTTAACTCGTAAATAATGTTATTAGAAATTACATATACTGTAAATGGACAACCTTTTAGATTACAAATAAAATAAAACAATGCCAGTTTTACGCCTATCAATTTGGGCGGTAGCACGTTCAACACAAACGCATGAAGACGGGGAGTTTACAAACCTGCGTATTCGATGCGGTTCGTTCTCCAACCATACCTTATACACAGTATGTTCAGAAATATATTTAACAGACTATGGTTATACGTTTAATAGATTTACTCATTCTGTATTCGTAAGTTCTGCTATTTGATGTTTCTACCCAGAAATTAGTTTTGTCAAACCTGCTTCCGCGGATAAATTTAATATCTATTTACAATTACAATACAACAATGTATAAGTCTATTAATAGCAGTGTTTGTAAACAAAAGGTAAATAACCCGTAAATCCCGAAATTTGGGCAAGATGATTTATTATTAGGACAAGTATATTTCTCCTGTTCAAAAAAGACGTTTGTGTAGGCTGGGATACCAAATTTTGACGTCGTAAATAAATGTATGTGCAAACAAAAATGTATTTGTGTTGTATTTATGTATTTATGTTAAATACAGGGTTTGATGACAGATAAAAAAAAAAACGAATCGCGTATCCCGCTAGTAGGTCTATTAGAGGCTTTGACTACGTCTATGACCTGAGCAGAGTTGTTATTTTGAGCAGGTTTTTAAATAGCCTGTGGCATTGTTCGAACAGTTGGAGCAACACAAATTCATTTCTTACAAATGATATAAAGTAGGAGCTGCGTTTTAAAATTATTCCATTAATAGTTCCAGCAGTAATTCAATATGCTGAGATTATCTATAAAATATTATTCGACAGATCTTATTGATATAATTGATTGTTGTTGATCAATCATAAGACATACAGTTGCAAACATAAAATTATAAACATAACAACTTTGTTCCAACATAGAAACCGTTCACTATTTTTGAACCACATTAAGAAATTAGTAGCTTTTTCGACGTTTATTCAGAATCAGAAGCTGATTTCACCGTTCTTGAGTCCGTTCACAAATTATTTGGTACTTGTTGAGATTATAACAAGGTAAGTATGTAGAAGATATGATAATAATAGGTTATAACTTTCCAAATATTTATCCAATCGCTGTGATTACTTTTCAGATTTTTAGAATCTAAAAAGTAATCATAGCGATGTATGATTTTAAATCTACTTTTAAATCTCTCTAAATCTAATTTTAAAAATCAATGTAGATTTTTAAAATTAGATGCGCTTTGATTTTCACTTCATAATTTCTGTAACACAATCATAATTATAAAATTATGATTGCTGTAGGCGTTCGCGCCATAAATGTGAAATTTAGTTCCGAAGAAATGAACAGTTGTAATGTGGGGCTTAAGTTGCTAGCAGTGAAATGGTAAGAGGAAGAGTATTATGATAATAGCGGGCTTTGTTTTTGCCACGGATCTGTATACACTTTACTACAATGCTGGCAATTCCTAAATTAGTGAAATCGCTGCGGCGTCATAATCGTTCATGCGAAGACCAGATTATGTATATTATACTATTACTGTACCTTACTTACTACTACTGTACCTACGCTTAACTTCAAAAATCATGACGATGATATATTTCGAAAGCGGTTAGGCATATCTGAAATCGGGATTCATATGCGTCCGCCTAGTATGTGTCCGAATGACGGGTTGAATTGATCGACGGCGTGTTTTATTATGTTTGACGAATGTTAATAGATTTCTTAACTGATTTCCGATTATTAGAACACGTTGGCACTATTGTTAAATGCATTGTAATCAAGCCGTACGCTACTGCGAAAGCACTCGTTTCTGCAGGCGTAATTACTTAAGTAGGAGAATGTGTTTGTAAGATTTTAAATATCAATTTTCATTCAATAAACAGAAAATGCCATATAGTTATTTTAATAATTATACTAATAATGGAATTCAAAAATTGGCAATGATTTAGTACTGTGTACTTTTCCCTCTTACAAGGAGCATTATAGAAAATATTTGATCGAATTGTTTATTAATTTCTGATGTGTTATAGATGTCCCACTAATGCCGTACAATGGAAAAAGTAAATCTCTGCATTACTTTCTGATGTTTACCGTTTTATGATTGGTTATTTCGATTACTCGTTTGCTGATTTTGGGGTTGGTGATGTTATTTACTGTTTATGTTTTCGAATTTTGTACATCATTTTTTGCTTTTTTCGCTCGTGGTAGTGTGTAATTTTAGAGCTCGTTTCCTTGGTTGCTTGTGTATGTGCAAACATGAACTGAAACACGCATGCATATGCACACGAAAGCGTATAAAAAATAAATAAAAAAATTGTTATTAAAACCATGCTATATTTTTTTACAAAACATGAATAAAGTTGATAATTCTGCGTCTGGATGCGGAGATTTTTCATCTCCAAGACACCTGAGAAATATACAGAACAATTTGATATCTGATTAAATGCATGTCAAATTCCTAAATTAAACGAGGTCCCAAAAGAAAGTGCTTATAAAAGTTGTCGAATATGTTGCAAACACTTTACACTTAATCATTTAAGCGGCAATAATAATAAATATTGCTTATTTTCTTTCTCCCTTTCTACTTTCTAGCCTTGTATATTACGTGGGGTAACTGTGTCCTTACTTTCTTATTAAGTAATATGAATGTTTTAATAATAATTTCAAAAATTCCGCCAACTCCTATATCGCACTATTATTTTCCGACCCAATACTAGTTGGTGCTACGAATTATATGCGCTGTATTTTTTTCTATTAACCTTCCATTATTTCTCTATTTTATGTATATTACAAACGGTACCCATAGTTTCCGTTATTGCCATGCGGTTACGGTTTTGGTTAGCGATCCAGTCCAAATTTATACATCCGTGGTTTTTGTATTGTTTATGGTTACGTTTTTTTCTTTATTTACTCATTTACTCCACTTCATTGTGGAATTTTATTTATTGAAAACGATATTCAAATATAGATAAGCAAATTCTACATTATAGTGAAATATATTTAATTTGTTTAAAATCAAAGATGAACATTATTAACCTAAAATTTAACCTGCGAAATTAGCGTAACGGGAAACTATGCTTACTTTAATCTTTGACTTTATTTTTTGCGTTTTTATTTTTTTATTTTGTATGCCATGATTACTGCAGAAAAGTGAAGTGTATTCGGACGGGGTTAAAAATAAATGACAGCTGACTGCTTTAGTGTACTTATTAACAAAATACATTAAACTATTTAATACTACACACACAATCGTTCTGCGAAAATTGCTATGGCGGAAAACCCTCGGCGTTGCCAACCACTAGGTTGTCTTGACATAAAACATCTAATAAATATGCCAACATTTATGTACAATTCTGTGCACTACAAAAGCAATTCAAAATTCTTAAATTAATTTTGGAATATCTTACGTGAACCTAGCTTTTAGACTAATTTAGCCATTATTTCTGAGTAAAGTTCGCCTTTCTCTACGTGCTTCACTAAATTAGCAGAGATTAGACAGACTCGTGTGTGTCGAATCTTGGGGAAAACAAGTAAGCAATACGAACTCATTCTCTGCTAATTACGTGAAGCTCAGGGAAAGTGGCGAACTTTATTCGCGAGAAAGTCAATCGTAATTATATACTGCATTTAATCATGGATCGTAACTAGCCGTTATCCACTAATTTATGAATAACTATTAGTCAAAAGAGAATTTATTCGTTAACACTAATTAATTGTCTTATTCGTTATTTATTAAACATGACTAACCGTTATACAGGAATCAATCCGATCAAGTTTGTACATACATGAATATAAATACGAGTTGCACTTCATGAAATTAGCAAAGACCAGAAGATTCGTTTTTATTGACTCATGAGAATGTTCGTGTTAACCGATATTGATACTTCGTCTTCTTTCATTAAATCATTAAATTACCCACCACACAGGATTTTTTAAATTTCTTCTAAATTTAAGTTGATAGTTCCGGTAATAAGGCACATACTTGCATATACATATTGCAGTAAAAAACTTTGTTATCGGAACTAACAACTAAAATTATCCGCGAAATTTAAAAAACGCTGTGTCGCGCTTCATATTCAAAACAAAAATAACTGATTTCAGTCTTCCTTCCAAAAATACGGAATTAGATTTTAACATGGATTTAGGATTCATATTATTAGAATATAATTTTTTATTTTCTGTATTTTTCAACAACCCCCGGTATCCTACGGCACTGTTATCTTTTACGACTGTTGGTGTTAATGACATTTGTTAGAAGTAATGTCAAAATATGGACACGGAGTTGTCGACTCTTAAATATTACCGTGTTCATTCAAACAAAGAAATAAATCGTACCGTTAGTTCTAATATATCCACCGCATATTTTTAAAAATATTCGTTCGGGTCTGCTTTATTTGAAATAGAGGTAAATTTACCGTTTCGGTATGGAAAAATGGAAGTTGCCATGCCATTGAATTGAAATGGTGTTGTCGAAATGCTAGAATCCCTGCAAATGTTTTTGTTTTTATTTAAATCGAAATACCGAAGAAAATGCAATTATCACTTGGTTACATACAGCTGCTTTCTTATATTTCTGGGAACTGCTTGTTCATTAATTTCAGCCAAGTGTCAAGAATCTTCAGATTGTGGAGGTAATGGGAAATGTGTGAATGAAACATGTAACTGTTATGATGGATGGCAAGGTACATTATGCCAGTATTGCGGTGGCAAAGTTAGGTGGAGTAAAATCTAGTAAAATTTCTTTCCGTAGAAATAACTTTTAAATTTTAGATTAGGGAATTCTATCGGAACAATTCACGACGGCCTAGGAAATTATTCTATAGGTGTAAAATGCAGTTGGCTTATAGATGCACCAAATAAAACTATAACATTTCACTTGGAAGAGTTCGCTACGGAGTGCGGTTGGGATCATTTATATATCTTTGATGGAGACAGTGTAGATTCCCCGTTACTTGCTGTGTTTAGTGGCTTAATGTACAAAGACAATTATAGCATCAAGAAGATACCGGAAGTTGTAGCTTACTCGGGCTCAGCTTTGGTGCATTTCTTTAGTGATGATGCCTATAACATGTCTGGATTTAATATGACTTACCGTCTTAATGCATGTCCGTCAAGTGTATCTGGTAAAAACTGTTCCGGAAATGGAATATGTATTGATGGTGTGTGTACTTGTGATGGCAACTGGGGTGGGATAGCTTGCCATGTCGAAAAGTGTCCCGATCGATGTGGTATTGCCGATGGTAGAGGAAAGTGTGAAAGAAGTGGATGTGTTTGTAATGGAGACTTCAAAGGTGATGATTGCAGCCAAATAGGTAGCTATGGTTATTGGCAAACAGTTAATCCACAAAATTTTGTACCACCCGGATCTGCCTCTCATGGAGCTGCTGTTTGGCGAGATTCATTGTACATCGTCGCTGGTGAACGTTATAATCAGGGCAAAATTTTATACACATATGATTTTAATGGTATGTAATTTAAATGCATTTCATTAAGCTGGTGATGTAAATGAACGTTTAGTTGGACCATTTAAGTAATTTCTAATTTCAATTTGTCCTTTAAATTTACACCGCCTTTCATTAGACTAAGTTAAGGTAATTTCAAATGGAATCAGATTTATTGGATTAATTGGATCAAGCTGTGGTGAATCGGGTTCATTCATTACAATAAAAGTTCATTGTGCAAGTTTTGAGGAATTATTCAATTTATCCTTTCTTTAGTTAGTTTAATTTAGTTAGTAAATAATTTATTCTCTCCTAGGCGGTCGTCTACGCATTTGATCGCTAAATAATGCCAAGATAGTTATCATCAAGACTTACAGCTTGATATAAGTGGGTTAATATTTTTGTATTATACAGTAAGTTCCTAAAATAAAAAAAGGCAAATCCGCTTTGAGAACGGTAAAGACCTTAAGATAGTTATGTTTACTGTTAATCTATTCTTTTGAATAAAGGAGAACAATAACGAGGGGAAACTATTCATTACTATTTGACAAGGTAAAATCGGAAATTGAAAATAAACAGTTGTATTTAAAACTTCTGCCGAACTCAAATAAAATTTAAATATTAAATAGGCTAAAAATATACAAATTGTTTCATTTGAGAAAAATGAGTTTCAATTGATTGAAAATT